>JBBGZY010001650.1:57500-1257500 GCA_037952925.1 Lithobates clamitans | reverse complement strand
TGAATTATGTATGCTGCCATTGCTGACTTCCCTTTCTGAGCATACTCGTTTTTTGGTGGTCGCACTAAAGGCTCGATTCACATTAATGCGTTTTGTGGTGCATTTTGCAGAAATGCATGGAAATTTATTAATATGGGTTCCTATGGAACATGTTCACTTCAATGCATTTTTGTGCCTCTGCGTTTTTGGAAAGGGTCGGGGACTTTTTTCATGCAAAATGTAGCGTTTTGCATGTAATAGAATTCAATGGACCCGCATCCAATACGCAAGTACCGCGTTTTTACAGCGTTTTTTCCATGATTTGCGTTTTGCGGGTTTAAGTGTAAAAAAAAATCATGGCAAAAACGCATGTTCAAAAACACGGCAAGCACCGCAAAAAGCACTGCAAAAATGTGAATCGAGCCTCAGGTTCTTTTCCCACGGGGCCATCTAGGAGCAGTGTGTCCCTCCTAGAGTTTGAGGCCTGATTCACACCTATGCTGGTTGCAGTTTCCATATTGCAGGTGCATTTTGCGTTTTTCAATACATGCTTTTCATCCATTGAAGTCTATGGAACCGAAAAACTGAAAAAAGTTCCTGGCCCTTTCCATAAAATGCAGAGATGTGAACTACATCCATAGGAAACCAACCATGTTAAATGGACTGTAGAGTGTTTCTGAAAAAACTGAAAATGCGCTAAAAATGCATAGGTGTGAACTAGGCCTTAGGCCCCGTTCACACCTGAGCGTAACGTTTTTGAGCGTGTATTTGCGCGTTTCCATGCAGCGTTTTCCAGCGTTTTTGAGCTTTGGCGTTTTTTTTATTAGCCAATAGGAAAAATGATCATGTTTCATCTGTTTGTTGCAGTGGTTTTTTTTTAGATTTTTTTTTCATCTGCTTCATCTGCTTCCTGGGTGAAAAAATGCCCGATTTGAGCGACAAAAAAGGGTCATAAAACTTGTTTGAGCTTCAGGCGTTGGGCTTCAGACGACTTGGAGTGAAGAGGTGAACCATCTCCATAGAGAATAATGGCTCCAAAACGCTCAGGTGTGAATGGGGCCTTAGTGCTGCTAGGTGCAGCGTCCAGCCCCACTACAAGCAGCCTGTCAAAGGCTATGGCAAGCTGTAACTGGATGGGGCTGAACAATGTAACGAGTGGTACCAGCATTTACAGCCCTATATGTTCAGGAACAAAGGTCCAAAATGCAGAAGACCTGTGTTCTGGACCTTCCTCCCTAATCCCACAGGGCCCTAAACGTGGTTACCGCTTGGTACAATGACCCCCCACCGAATTCCAGCCTCAGCCTGCCATAGATTTTCACAAGCTACAAGCAACAGAGCTTGACACTGCACCTCTCCCTCCTGGGCACACTAAAACCCCAGAAGATGCGCACTGCGTGTGCAGGGGCCTAATGCTCACATTTCAATGAGTCACTGACATGGACCAGCTTGGTCCAAACAAACTGTTTGAGCTTCACTAAAACATGGAGAATCAGATTTAAGCTCCTTAAGGGTCGGTTCACACTGGGATGACTTGTCAGGCGACCTAGCCGCCTGACAAGTAGCGTCCCGTTCTGTAGAATGGAATCGTTCTAATCGGAGCGACGCAAGTCGCTCCGACTTAGAAAAAGGTTCCTGTACTACTTTGGGGGCGAATTGAGGCGACTTGCATAGAGTTCTATATAGAAGTCGTTTTGCAAGTCGCCGCCCCTGTCGTGTCCAGGTCGCCTGAGGCAGTTGCGCTGCAAGTCGCGCTGCCTCAGTGTGAACCGGGGCTTAGGCTTGGTTCACACTGCCACGAAAAGAAAGATGCGCAACTTAGGCTGCATTCACTTTTTGAATTGCAGGCAGATTTGCTGTGATTCTGCCAGCGATTTGAAAGCGCCGATGTGTGAATGACAAATTGTAGGATTCACATGTGGGATGCCAAACACTTGACAGCTAAAATCGTAGTGTGGGTCTGATAAATCGCACTGCAATCATGGAAACCCACATCGCGTGAAGCATGTCGCCCAAAAAAAGTTCAGGAGCTACCTTTTGGGCGACATGCTTCACGTGATGGGTGTTTCCGCAATTGCGGTGCGATTTATCACATGGCAGACCCGCACCACAATTTTTAGGTGTCATTCAAATGAATGGCATCCGAAATGCGAGTTGCATGATTTGTTATTCACACTGGCGCTTTCAAATCGCGGGCAGAATCGTGGCAAATCTGCCTGCAATTCAAAACACTGAAGTGAGAATGCAGACTTACAATGCGACTTTGCCAGGTGACTGAGTGCTAGCGACTTGAGTATGGCTTGATGCAGCTTTGAAGCGACTTTTAGGGAGTGCGTGGTATTCTACCTATAATGTCGTATCCAAATCACATCAATATAGATGAGGATCTGACTTGGAGGCAACTTCCATTAAAGTCTATGGGCACAAGTCAGATAGCAGTTGCCTTGAAGTAGTACAGGAGCCTTTTCCAAAGTCGGAGTGACTTCAGTAGTACCAATTAAGACAGCACTCATTGCCCAATATGGGATTCCCAAGTCGTGGCAGTGTGAACCGAGCCTAAAATAAAACAGCCTTTAGAGTTCCAAGGTGAGTATTTTCATGTCATTTATGCGCATGCACATGTAAATGGATAAATACACGAGCATATGCATAGCATAAATCTATTCTAGTTCTGAAAGAGGAAGTAAACCTCATCTGCAGACATTTACCTATAGGTAAGCCTATAATAAAGCTTACCTATAGGCAGGGGCGTTGCTAGGGGGTGGGTTTTGGGGCTATAGCCCCGAATCTGGGGCCAATACCCCCGAGTCTCTGCAGGGGTCCCCAAAGGGGACGGGAGGTTCTCTGAGGACTCTTATGTAAGTGGGGGGCTCTCTGGGGACCCTGATGCAAGGGAGAGGCTCTCTGGGGACCCTGATTTTAAGGCAGAGGCTCTCTAAGGACCCAGATTTAAGAGGGAGGCTCTCTGGGGACCCTAATGTAGGGGGGCTCTCTGGGAACCCTGATGTAAATGGGGGGCCCTCTGGGTACCCTGATGAAAGGGGGAGGCTCTCTGAGGACTCTGATGTAAGAAGGAGGCTCTCTGGGGACCCTTATGTAAGGGGGTCTCTCGGGGGACCCTGATGTAAGTGGGGGTCTCTCTGGGGAACCCTGATGTAAGTGGGGGTCTCTCGGGGGACCCTGATGTAAGTGGGGGGCTCTCGGGGGACCCTGATGTAAGTGGGGGGCTCTCGGGGGACCCTGATGTAAGTGGGGGGCTCTCGGGGGACCCTGATGTAAGTGGGGGGCTCTCTGGGGACCCTGATGTAAGTGGGGGGCTCTCTGGGGACCCTGATGTAAGTGGGGGGCTCTCTGGGGATATATATATATACACACACACACACACACATGTATATTACTCTATATACATGTGTATGCCCGCCCAAGCGTATGACTTTCTTTACTACGCTGCTATGGGCTCTAGCCCCAGATCTTTTGTAGACCTAGCAATGCCCCTGCCTATAGGTAGTGTAAATATCTCCTAAACATGTATTGTTTAGGAGATATTTACATTACATGCAGCCAGTGACATCACTGGCGCATGCGCTCTGAAGTAACGGCCGCGGTGCTGTTCCTTCCGAGCCCTGTGCTGTGAACGGCGGAGCCCGGAAGAAACTCCAGGAAGATGTCAGCGGTGTGCAGGCGTCGCTGCGGGAGGCTTCGTTCTAAGGTTCTAAGGTAAGTATTTCATAATGAGCTCATTATGCCTTTGTCTTACAGTTTGTTTTTTCATTTTATTTTTAAAGAGTTTACAACCTCTTTAAAAACAGAATACTTACGCTTCTAAAATCTGTACACACAAATGTGAACACCTTACCCCCATTACATGCATTTTTTAAGCTAGATGTATGGCAGAAATATCCATCATAAATATGAGTATTGTCAATACACCCGAGTGTCTGACTCCTGGTAGCACAAACATAGGATATGTGTGCTACTCTTACCATTGTGCAATTCAACTAACATGCTGGGAGGGGTCTCTGCTGCACCACTCAACTTCCGAAGAATTTCAACAGCGACCTTTTCTCATTACTTCTCTTCCTCTCTCTACAAAGTCACAATGTGTAGAGGAAGCAGAAAGCACCGCACAGCGCAGACAATTAAGTGGGTAAAACCAACAATGTATACTCTGCATACTGAAACTACAGTATCTGTAGGTTCAAAATGCTAAAAATATGTATGTGTTGAAGAGGTTGTAAACCCCCCTTTAAGGCCCGTCAGAAAATCTGAAGATAAAAGCTGACGATTTTTCTGATCGTTAGAATGCTGCTTTTGACAGCCGATTCCGAATTTTCGGCACACAAAAACTGGATGTGCAGGCTTGAAAATTTTTGTCTGATGTGACCACAACGTCCGTTTTTTTTTTTTTTCCATTAGTACGGTTTTCTGACAAAAAAAAAATCTAAAGAGCAAGACTAGGCATGCTCAAAAAAGAAAGAACACATACAAAACAATTCAACACATTGGGGGTTATATACTAAAGGCAAATCCACTTTGTACTACAAGTACACTTGGAAGTAAAGTCGCTGTAGATCTGAGGGGGACATGAAAGGAAAATAAAAGACAGCATTTTAGCTTGTACATGACTGGATGATAAAATCAACAGAGCTTCCCCTCATTTCAGATCTACCCCTCAGATTTAAAGCGGCTGCACTTCCAAGTGCACTTGTAGTGCAAAGTGGATTGGCCTTTTGGCCCCATTATGTCACTTCTGAATTGAATTCTGTGGTCAGAAAATTTTCTGATGGTAAGTACCCTATTCACTTTCGATTTGAGACTAGCATAAAAAAAAAAAAAAAAAAGACAAAAATTTGTCCAATAATCTGACCATGTGCACAAGGCTTTACACTTTGTACCTATAGGTAAGCCTATAATAAGGCTTACCTATAGGTACTGTAAATATCTCCTAAATGTGCACTGTTTAGGAGATACAGTATTTTTCCGTGTATAAGACACTACTTTTTCCTAAAATTGTTAAGACTGAAAATCGAGCAGCGTCTTAAACACGGTCAGTCAGCCTGGGAGAGAGCCGCGCAGATGTGTAGCTGGTCATAGCTTGACAAATGGCTTCCTCCAATCAGGAGCTGAATGTTAGTGACGTCAGCTGGAGGTAGAGAGTGCGCAGATGCGATCCCGTTAGATGTGTAGACTGCGCAGATGCATCAGGGAGCGGAGAGTTTTGAGCCCAAGATGTCACAGAATAATAAAAGTAAGAGATTGTCTTATTCTGCAAAATTCAAACTCAGTGTAGTTAGCTATGCAAAAGAGCATGGGAATAGAGCTGCAGAGAGACAGTTTGGACCTCCCCCCACTGAGAGTATGATCAGACAGTGGAGAAAACAGGAAGAGCAACTTCTTAAGATGCCAAAAAAGAAGAAGGCCTTAAGGCTTAAGACTTGGATTTTGGAGCAGCGCCAGAGTGGCTTATGTGTGTCAACCAAACTTATTCAATGTCAGGCAAGAATGTTTGCAAGCGAAATGAACATTATTGATTTTACAGGAAAGGCAAAATGGTGCTTCAATTTCATGAGGAGAGAAGGGTTGGCCATGAGAACACGAACAAAGTTAGCTCAGAAAATACCACCAGTTTAGGAGGTTAAAATCCAACAGTTTCACTCCTATGTAATACAACTTTGGAAAAAATAGGATTTTCAACCAAGTCGGATTGCAAACATGGATGAGGTTCCTCTCAATTTTGATGTGCCTTCCAACAGAACTGTTGATGTGAAAGGAATGAAAACAGTGGCAATAAAAACAAGTGGCCATGAAAAGACACACTATACTGCTGTGCTTTCATGCTGTGCAGATGGTACTAAACTGTCTCCTATGTTTATTTTCAAGAGAAAAACCTATCCTAAAGAGACCATACCACCTGGTATTATTGTGCAAGTTCAAGAGAAGGGATGGATGAATGAAGACATTATGGCCATTTGGTTTGCAAAGGTTTGGTTCAGAAGACCTGGATGGCTCTTAAAGAAACCAGCTCTGCTTGTGTTTGATTAGTTCCGAGCACATTTAACAGAAAAGACTATAAGGGTTGCATCAGATTTGCAAACACACCTAGCAGTTATTCCTGGTGGACTTACAGGTCAGCTACAGTCACTAGATGTTTCAATCAACAAGCCTTTTAAAGTCCTGATGAGAGAAGAATGGAGTAGATGGATGCAAAAAGCAGGCGGTAACTTGACACCGGCAGGAAGAGTGAAAAAACCAACCATTACTGAGGTCTGCAATTGGGTCCTTAACTCATGGTATGGTGTCAAACAAGAGGTGATTGTGAAGTCCTTCAATCCCAAATACAAATGTATAAAGGAGCAAATGTCCCCCAAATAAATAATAGGACTTTTCAGGCAACAAGAATAAAAAAGGGGTCTAAGTAAACATTAAAAAGTTAAAAATGTTATTGATCTATAGGAGAAAATATAACATTTTTCTGTTTTACATTTTTAGATTATGCTATGGTAACTCTGACTTACCTTGAACTCCCCTGATGAAGGGACCCCAAGTGTCCTGAAACGCATCGGGCCGAATGTCTACAATTACCACGCATTAACGATACAGTTTTTGTATACTTGTTGTTTTTAACCTACTCTATTTTCGGTGGTGTCTGCACCTGAATAATTTTATATTTTCTCCTATAGATCAATAAAATTTTACTTTTTAATGACCCCTTTTTTTCTTGTTGCCTGAAAAGTCCTATTTATTTGGGGGACATTTGCTCCTTTATACAGGAAATGTGGAATCAGCAACGAAATGAACGGAACTGAGGATGATCTCACATATATAGACAGTGGGGGTTATTTACTAAAGGAAAATCCACTTTGCACTGCAAGTGCACTTGAAAGTAAAGTCGCTGTAGATCCGAGGGGGACATGCAAGGAGAATAAAAAAGAGCATTTTAGCTTGCACATGATTGGATGATAAAATCAGCAGAGCTTCCCCTCATTTCAGATCTACCCCTTAGATTTAGAGCGACTGCACTTCCAAGTGCACTTGCAGTGCAAAGTGGATTTCCCTTTCGTAAATAACCCCCAGTGACTCAGAAGACAACAGTGATGCAAAAGAAGTTGAAGAAATTCTGTCTAGAACTAGTGATGAAGAAGAGAACATTGATGCAACAGAAGCTGAATAAAGTGATATTCTGCATAATATACTGGCATGTAAACTTTACCTGCGGTAATTACTAAATAAAACTGTGTTCTGTTTTACCCGTTTAAAATATTGATTTCTTAATTTTGGGTTGGAAAAGTAGGGGGCATCTTATACACTGAAAAATACGGTACTTAACAGTATACTGTGCCGATGATGTCATCATCGGACACCCGTGCTGTTTCTTCAGTAGCGAGTGCTGTGACCGGCGGCTCCCGTGCGCATGCGCGAGAGTGACATCACACGGCTCCGGCCAGTCACAGAGCCGAAGTCCACAGCCCCAGAAGGAAGAGGGGCGAAGATGGATGGGACCTGCAGAGGGGACAGTGTGGGCTTTGTTTGCAGGTAAGTGTCACATAATGTGCAAATATGCAATGCATACTTGCACATTATGTCTTTACTTTGCAGGGGAGGGAGAAGAAACTATTTTTGTCAAGGGTTTACTTCCTCTTTAAGTCAAAATTTAGTTAAAGACAACATACTTCTCTGATCAGTACAGGCAGTCCCCGGGTTACAAACAAGATAGGCACTGTAGATTTGTTCTTAAGTTGAAGTTGTTTGTAAGTCGGAACAGGTAAATTTTTTAAGTGCAACTCCAGCCAAAAAATAAATTTTTTAATCTATTTTTTTTGGATAGCATAGGGAAGGGTTATCACCCCTGTAACATTTGTTTTGCGGTCTGTGCCCCTGTTCAGAAGATTTCACCTCATTTTCTGCCCCAATGACAATTGGATTTTTAAAATTTTGGGTTGTTAGGGAAACATGGACTGGTGATAAAGCATCAGTGGAGAAAACTTTTTCCCATAATAACTCTTACAGGAGAGAATTTCCCTTCCTAGGGGTAGATTTCCCCTCACTTCCTGTTGTCTCCCTCCGTTTGTAAGTAGGAGTCGTTTGTAAGTCAGATGTTTGTAACTATGGGACCGCCTGTAGATGGAGGAGACGCCGCACCTCCTCTATCTACTACACACACTGCTCTAGATGGTACATTGACATGCCCGCACCCAGTCATTCCTCTGGATCATGGACATAGAATCCCCAGCTTTGAGCAGCGTTCTAAGCTTAGTCTGAGGTCACAATTCTCTGATCATACACAAAATAGCTAGTTTATGTAGCATACATTGATTAGCAACAATTTGCAAAGTATAGTTAGCATCCGCTACCAATGAGATTTCATGTTAATAAAGGGACAGGTGTATTCTGAATGGGGTCTGTGGGTTGCTGCCTTAAAACAGATCCAAACTCAAAAACAAAAAAGTTTAACATATTGCAACTTACCAATCCTTGGATGATGCGGCTGCACTTGTTTTCTGTTCTTATTTTTTTTGCTATTTACTGTATTATCACCTGGTGATCAGGCCAGTAACAGACTTCTTGCCTTAAGCTGGCTATACAGTACACTGGTCGAAATTCAGCTGATCCAGCAGGGACTGGCCAAATTTCGATCAGTCTGTGAGTTCCCTCAACAGAAATTAATTGTTTAAATTGATCTATGTTGAAGGGACATTTTGGAAAATTTTCCATTCAGCTGCAGCCACTATCAGAATACAATGTCCTGGAAGCAGAAAGATGGATACATATGGTTAAGGACCAACAGAATAAATGTAAAGATACATGGGCAGGATGGCTGTATTACTCCTCAGAAATAGGGGTGGATTAAACCCTTTTGGGGGCAATGCTGTGTTATGGATCAGATAGTCTGTGGGATGCATCTGGTGGAGAGAAACTGGGAGGAGGTGGGTTTTTCTTTTTTTGTGTTATTTTTTGTTTCTTTTTTCCTCCTCTGGGAGGCACAGTGGAGAGATAATTGATGAAGGAAGAGGATAAATTATAATAGTAAATTAGGCACGGGATGGGCAACACATAATAGAATCACATAAAGAAAGGTAGATTGAAATGAAAGGTGGAGAGGTATAAAAATGAAATAGTAGAGTGAGATTATATTGAATTAAAACACTAAACATAATAGGACACAAAAATAGTACTGTATATACTCGAGTATAAGTCGACCCGAATATAAGCCGAGGCACCTAATTTTACCACAAAAAACTGGGAAAACGTATTGACTCGAGTATAAGTCTAGGGTGAGAAATGCGCAGCTACTGTAAGTGGAAAAGAGGGTCAACAATGCCCATTTGCATGCCTCACTGTGCCCATTTGCATGCCTCACTGTGCCCATTTGCAAGCCTCACTGTGCCCATTTTCAAGCCTCACTGTGCCCATTTGCAAGCCTCACTGTGCCCATTTGCAGCCATAGGTCCCCCGAACTTCAAACTCGGTAGTTAAGGGTTCTGAGATGACCCCTAGCTGCAGCCAAAATTTGGGGTCTCTGGATCCAAAGGGTCCCGAAAAGACATTGCTGCAGATGGACACAGTTGACCGATTTTGGGGCCCCATATCCCGGGGCCACTTGGTGCTAGGAAACACAAATTTGGTGTGCAAACCCAGTGGAACTAGCACTACAACATATCAAAAGCTTGGGGTTTCTAGCACCAAGTGGCCCCGAGATATGGGCCCCAAATTCGGTTCAGAAAATGTCAAGCACTTTTCTGCAGCAGAGAATGACATTTTCTGAACCGATTTTGGGGCCCAATATCTTGGGGCCACTTAGTACTAGGAACCCAGATTTGGATATGTTATAGTGCTAGTTCCACTGGGTTTGCACACCAAATTTGGGGTTCCTAGCACCAAGTGGCCCCGAGATACAGGGCCCCAAATTCAGTTCGGGATATGTCATTCTTTGCACCAGAAAAGTGCTTGACTCAAGTATAAGCCGAGGGGGCACTTTCAGCACAAAAATAAATGTGCTGAAAAACTGGGCTTATACTCGAGTATATACGGTAATTCGAATTATACACTTTTTTTTACTTATATATATATTTTTTTATTACTTATTTATTTTTTTGTATTGTTGGTTGTTTGACACATGTAATAGGGCGCTGTGAAGTCCCCTTCTTAATTATACTTTGAATAGTGTTTTGCACAAATTGAGTTTTGGTTATGGGTAGACAAGTGGGTGAGATTTTTCCTTTTTTTATTTTTTATTTATTATAATTATTTTTTTCTCTCTCTTCTTTTTCCTTTCTCTCTTTTGAAGAGGACATGATCAAGGATCTGGTCTGCTTTCTCAAGGTTAAAAAAAAAAAAAAAAAAAGAATACAATTTCCTGGCAGGGGCCATGCCTCCATTCAGCTTGTTGAATAATTTGTTTCCACCCGCTGGCTGAAAGAAGAAAAATGAACCTTGTATCACCAGGTTTCAGCCTCGTACACACGGTCTGAATGTTGGACGACCGAGCGTCTGATTTTTTTGTCAAAAGGGCGTGTGTAGGATTTTGTCTAGCATACTAACGATACGCAAATTGTCGTTTGACATATACGAATGTAGTGACGTACTATGAGAGTATAAAGAGGAAGTTCATTTCTCAAGCGCCACCCTTTGGGCCCCTTCTGCTAATTTCAGGTTACTAGAAGTTTGGTGAGTGTTGATTCACGATTTTCAGATCGTTCAAAACAAATGCCTTTTAAAATAGCGTTTGGTATAACTACATGCAAAGCAGCTTCATTATTATCCCATTAAAGAAGATGAAAATTTTGACATTTTATCAATTGCCAGGTCACAAATGTTAAAGTGATTGTAAAGGATCGTTTATTTTTTTTAAATAACAAACATGTCATACTTACCTCTACTGTGGAGCTCGTTTTGCACAGAGTGGCCCCAAACATCCTCTTCTGGGGTCCCCCAGCATCAGATAACCCCCTAGGAGAAGTGCTCTCCCCAGGAGGTTACCTTGCAGGCGCTCTCCCGAGTCCAGCATTTGCGTCCACAGACAAATGCTGGACTCGGCCCCGCCCCCCGCATCATTGGATTTGATTGACAGCAGCGGGAGCCAATGGCTGCGCTGATATCAATCTATCCAATCGAAGCCAGTACCCATTGAGAGAGGGACAGTGCGTCCCCGCCGAGGAGATGAAGGGGCTCAGGTAAGTAAAACGGGGGGGGGCTGGGGGACCGGTGACTGCCAGGTGTTTTTTCACCTATGAAAAAACATGAGGGTTTACAATCCCTTTAATTCTAGATTACGAACAGTAGTTTACAAGACCAAACTCTTCCCAGTCATTCGATTCCGAGCATGGGTGTTTGTACTTTTGACTTTTGTGTGACGGATTTCTGTACTGACCATACAAAAATCAGACGTTGAGTTCACATCAGACAAAAATGTTATAGCCTGCACATCCAGCTTTTATCTGATGTAAAAGTCAAATCGTCTGACAAATGCACCGTACTAGATCCAAAAATCCACAGAGAGCTTGTCTTCAGACTTTTCCCTTCTGATTTTCATATTGTGTGTACGAGGCCTTAGAATGATAACTCCCATCTATATGCCTCCCATGTTAGTGTGGCAGATAGTGGTGCAGCAGCTGACTTCCATACCTGGTGCAGAGCGTTTTACAGAAATTGGCCCTGGAAGATGATATTGAAACCTACCTTGCCATCTTTGGCTGCATTCACACTACATAGTTTTCAATCGCGGGCAGATTTGCCACAGATATGCCCGCCATTTGACAGCGCCGAGGTGTGAATGACGAAAAAAAAATTCATTTGAATGACACCTCAAATCGTGGTGCAGGTCTGCCACGATTGTCATGCGATAAAACGTGCTGCAATCGCAGCAATCCGCATTGGGGGACGCATGTTGCCCAAAAGTAATTAAAGAGTTGCTGAACGTGGGATGTAGGAAGCAGTGAGCCAGAGTGCTAGCACCCTTTTTATTAGGGGAGCCCGAAAAATGCCTACTTTGACCAACAACTTCAGGTTGCCAAGGAGTTTCCCAATTCAAAGAAGAGATTCTAGCCAGGCTCAGGGTGGCCATAGTCATCTGAGTGCAGCAAGTGGTTACATGGGAATATGACTCTTGCAAACCTGGAAGGTTATAAATGTATGATTTGTTCCACCTTACAAAGATGTGGTTGCAAACAGAGGTACTCAGACCTAATCAAATTATGGTGTGAGTTGTCTGCGACCGTTGCATCAAATCAATGCCGGTTAAGATACAGAGGCGCATTAGGCATCCAGATCTCAAGAGTGTGGATGATCTATTGTCCTCTTGTTGCATGAGAAATTACTACTGACGACTATCTCTAGGATCTGCCCTCGGAAACAGTTACTCCAAAAAGCAGGAACACATCAACCATGGGTAGATCTGTTTCCTTTCATCAAAGAGATAAACAGGCTCTTAAAGAGTGCAGTGAGATACCCATGGGTGCCAGATCTGAACCGCCTCCTAGCACAAAAGTAGTATTTTCCTTGAAAGAGACACGGTATATTAGGAGTTTACAGTGCCAATGACTGGGACATGTGGTTGCCAATTGCCCCATATTACATGAGCCTTTGGACTGTATTCTAGGGAGGCACTTGTCACTTGTTGTTTGCCAAGTCTATTTTTGCAGAACACCGAGGAACTGAGACTGGAAGGCAGATATGTCCTATTACACTAGAAGGACAAAAAGCGGGGACATTTGAAACTCTGGAAGCCTTGCCATATTAATTCATGCCAGTCTAGTGGACTCTGCCAAGCTTGGCTTAGTCTGAATGGGTGTACTTTGTATGCATGACGATGCCAAAGACTACAGTACTGCTGTGCTCTTAGTGGAAACATCTAGTGAAAATGTAAAGCATGTCATGGGTGTGGGTATTAACTTGCTACACAGTGTAACACATGGCCACAATTTTCCCCAGAGGTCAGAGTCAGAGGAAACTTCTCCAGTCTCAGAGATAACAGATATACAGGTGGTCTGGGAAGATTTGTGACCACAAATTGTGGAATTCCAATTAAACAAATGGATAAAAAAAATTGAATGTAACCACTTTAATACCATACACTTTCACCTCCTTCAAGTACAGACCAAGTTTCAGATTTTAGCGCTGTCACACTTTAAATGACAATTACTCAGTTATACAACACTGTACCAAAATTCAATTTTTATAATTTGTTGAGACAGAGCCTTCTTTTGGTGGTATTTAATCACCACTGTTTTTTTTTTTTTGTTAAATAAATGCAAAAAGACTGAATACTTTGGGTGAAAAAGCATTTTCTTAGTTTCTGTGATAAGATTTTGCAAACAAGTCTTTTATCTTCATAAATGTAGGACAAAATGTATACTGCTACATTTCTTTGGTAAAATAACCAAAATCAATGCATATTATTTAGTCATTTCTTGAGGCCAGGACAGTACAAATACCCTACAAATGACCAATTTTTGGAAAGTAGACAGTCTGAGGTATTTTGTAAAAGGAATGGTTAATTTTTTGAAGTTATTTTTTTGTTGCAATTTTTTGGAAAATGAAGAAAATACAAATATTTTTTTCACTAATTTTATAACCCGTCACCAGAGCAGTACAGGGTCGCCATATAACTGGTATGGCAGAGATCAGGGATACTAACTAACTAACTAACTATATATATATATATATATATATATATATATATATATATATATATATATAATTTTTTTTTTTTTTTTTTTTCAAATTTTTTTGTTTACAATTTTTTTTCTAAGTTACATACTGTGACTCGAGCAGTGCTGTGTTACCATAGTGCCACTGTACTACTCTGGAAAGGTGATCAGGATTTTTTTTGTTTAATGATAATTAGTTATAAGCATTCCTTTTTATGAATGGCATCCATTCATAGCCATTATGTACTACTGAGACAGCTGTGATTGGCCACAGCTATCACATGGTACAGTGTGCTGTGTTTGGCTCTGTCTGTACCATGTGATCACTGAACAATCACAGAGATCAACACAATAGTACACAATGAATGGCTATGAATGAAAGCCATTCATTGTGTACAACTGCCATGTGATTGCTGTGATTGGTCAAAGTGATTATATGATACTGGGGCCGGCCCGGTACACCGATCTGTCACCTTCTGTGTCTGCTGGACACAGCAGGTGACAGATCATGCTGCAGCATGGCTGCCAGAGCGCACAGGAGGCGCGCGACTAGGTGGACGTCATATGACATCCTACTGGAATCTAGGAGCTCCCGTCCATCCTATTGTAATATGACGGCTGGGTGGGAGCTCCCCGAAGCAGTTAATCAACAGGGTACCCCAAGAACCAGAGGTTAGCCTGGTATAGTCCCATTTTGCGAAATACCTTGACTTTCTGTTGTGTGTAAAGAAGGAACGGGAGCAATATGTGGAGCAGCTGGTGGTTCCCTAGTCTCACACAAAGATGCTATTGAATTTGGCCCATTCTCATGTCCTGAGTGCTTATTAAGGGGTAGAAAAATCACAAGAGAGGATTGAGCAGTGAGTTTTCTGACCCAGTATTTAAGCAGTTGATCGATATTTTAATCTTGACCTGAGTGTCAAATAATGCATCCCAAATACATTTTGGTACCCTTGCCTACAACTGAAGTCCCTTTTGAGAAGATTGCTATGGGTCTGGTCACTCTAGAGGTCCGCCAGATGGCACCAGCATATAGTGTTAGTCCTTGACTATGCCACCCTTTATCTAGAAGCCCTCCTGCATTGTTTTTTGTCTGCTGCCTTGCCGAATAAAAGACAAACTTGACTATACCTGGGTGTTCCTGTCTTGTAAATGGCTAACCACTGCCACTACCAGTTGAGCCTCTTGTCCTCACAAAACACAACTTCACAACTGTCACTGCCACTAAAAGTTATACTTTTACCTGTATCCTGAACTTTGATGTTCAGTACTAAAAGATACATCCCCTAGCTTCTGTTAAAAAAAAAAAAAAAAAAAAAAAGATACATCCCCGATTACTGTGGCTGAAATGATTGTTACTGCAATAGGGAAGATTAGCTGGCAACTAAAAGTTTACACATTTTAAAAAAAAAAAGTGTGAATCCTAGATAAAAGTTGTATGAATCGTGTGTGAAAACATTTATAAATAGACCACTAAGGCTCCATTCACACCTGAGCATAGCAATACTGCAGTCTTTCTCGCTTTAAGCGTTTTTTCCGTTTTTTTACAAGCGTTTTTAGGCTCGATGCACACTAGCATTTTTTAAGCTAAATAAACGCTGGAAAAATAATTGTAAAAAAAACGCTGGTAATAGCTTTGTAGCAGTGTTTTAGGAGCATTAGCATTTTATTGGCATTTTTGCAGTAAAAGGGGGAAAAAAAGCTAAAAAAAAACGCTATTAGTAGCATTGAGAGGCGTTTAGCAGCGTTTCTGCTGGAAAAACACTCCAGGGAACTCTACAAAAACATTTTTTTTCTGCTCCTAGATGCTGAAGCTCAAAAAATGCTAATAGCCTAAAGAAGTGTGCATGGACACGTAGAATAACATGATTTAGCTTCTAGGAGCAGAAAAAAATGCTAATAACAGCTTTAGCAGCTTAAAAAAACGCTAGTGTGCATGGAGCCTAAAAGTGTTTTAGAAGCATATTACAAGCGTATAACAGGCATTTTTGCTTAGCCAATAAAAACCATCAGGGGGAGGAAATTAGGGGTGGAGAGATGCTGTTTGAGAACAAAGCGAGCGCCAAAACGCTCAAGTCAGGCATTTCTTTTGAAGTCTATAGGGCCAAAAACCACTTGTAATGTGCAAAAAAGAAGTTCATGTACTTTTTTGAGCAACAGGTGTTTTGCTTCAGGCAACAGAACACTCAAAAGTGAACAGGGGCCATTGAAATGAATGGGATTTGGCTTGTTGAGCTTTTTAGAGCTACAAGCTTCAAGCAGAAAATCGCTCAGGTGTGAACGGGGCCTAAGGCTCCATTCACACCAGCGTGACTCCAAAGTCACACAATTTTCAGTGCGACTTTGATGAGACTTTTGGTGTGACTTTCATCTGACTTTAAACTCAATGGATCGAAGTCCCATCAAGTTGCACGAAAGTAGTGCAGGCACCTTTTCAAAATCGCTGCGACTTTAAGTTGCACCAATCTGAACGGGTGCCATTGAAAAGAATGGCTGTGATTTGTCATGTCCAAAGTCGCATGACAAGTCGTACAAGTGTGAATGGAGCCTAATGCCGCGTACACACGACCGGACTTTCTGGCAGAATAAATTCTGGCGGTTCCGATGGAACTCCGCTGAAACGGACTTGCCTACACAGGATCACACCAAAGTCCGATCGTTTAGAACGCGATGACGTACGACAGGACTAGAAAAAGGAAGTTCAATAGCCAGTAGCCAATAGCTGCCCTTGCGTCATTTTTGGTCCGTCGGAATAGCATACAGACGAGCGGTTTTCCCGATAGGAATTGATTCCGTCGGAAAGATTTAAAATAGGGTTGTCCCGATACCGATACTAGTATCGGTATCGGCACCGATACCAAGCATTTGCCCAAGTACTTGTACTCGGGCAAATGCTCCCGATGCTTCCGCCGATACCTTGACTGTCAGCGGTGATGGACGTGTGGGGGAGTTACAAGCTTCTCCCCCCGCGGCTTTCAGCTGCTTAGTGACATACAGCAGTGATCGGTGCTTGTAATTCCCCCACACGCGATCACCGCTGACTGTCACCTCATCCCCCTTAGTCCTCCTCCGTTCCTCTGTCCCCCTCCGCTGTCCTGCTCCATTGCTGTGTCCCCCTCCGTTCCTCTGTCTCCCCCCCGCTGTCCTCCTTCTTTGATCTGTCCCCCTCCGCTGTCCTCCTCCGTTCCTCTGTCCCACCCGCTGTCCTCCTTCTTTGATCTGTCCCCCTCCGCTGTCCTCCTCCGTTCCTCTGTCCCCCCCGCTGTCCTCCTCCTTTGATCTGTCCCCCTCCGCTGTCCTCCTCCGTTCCTCTGTCCCCTCCGCTGTCCTCCTCCTTTGATCTGTCCCCCTCCGCTGTCCTCCTCCGTTCCTCTGTCCCCCCCGCTGTCCTCCTTCTTTGATCTGTCCCCCCCCGCTGTCCTCCTTCTTTGATCTGTCCCCCTCCGCTGTCCTCCTTCTTTGCTCTGCCCCCCTCCGCTGTCCCCATGCGTTCCTCTGTCCCCCTCCGCTGTGCCCATCCGTTCGGGCTTTCCGTTGTCCCCCTCTCTCTTCGTCTGTCCCCTCCGTTGCGCTGTCCCCCTCCGCTGTGTGTATGGAGAGAGTCAGCTGACTCTTTCCATTCACATAACTGAAACATTGTAATCTCCTGTGATTACAATGTGTCAGTTTATGAATGGAGAGGAGCCGCTGTCTTCTCTCCATTCATTGTCAGTGCAGCTGACGCTGCAGAGAAAGGGACTGGGGAATCTCTATCCTCAGTCTATTTCTCTGTCTCAAGGGGGAGATATCAGAGGTCTGTTAAGACCCCTGATATCTCACCAAAGCCCCCCAACAGGGCTGATTAAAAAAAAAACAAAAAAAAAAAACACACACACATAGTGCAATAAAGAATAAAAAAAAAAAAATTGTAAAAAATAATAAATGTAAATGAAAAAAACAAAAACACACACACAGACACCGTTCACTATACCCCACCCCCCCCCCCCCCCCTCAAAAAAAAAAAAAAAACTGTCACGTGACATTAAAAAAAAGTATCGGTAATCGGTATCGGCGAGTACTTGAAAAAAAGTATCGGTACTTGTACTCGGTCCTAAAAAAGTGGTATCGGGACAACCCTAATTTAAAACATGTTCTATTTCTAGGTCCGTCAGAATTTTCAAAAGAAAAAGTCAGATGAAGCCCACACACAATCAGAATATCTGATGGAATTATTCCGTTGGACCTTTTCTGCCGGAAAATCCAGTCGTGTGTGCGCAGCATGCTCTGAAGCAAGTACGAGACGGAAGCTATTGGCTATTGAACTTCCTTTTTTCTAGTTCCATCGTAAGTGTTGTACGTCACCGCGTTCTGGACGGTCGGACTTTGGATTGACCGTGTGTAGGCAAGACCGTTTGAATGGAATTTCGTCGGAGTTCCGTCGGAGAAACCTTCAGTTTATTCCGACGGCTAAACCAGTCGTGTGTAAGTGGCATAAGTGACACTTTTTGGGGACCAATGACACCAATACAGTGATCAGTGCTAACAAAAAATGCACAGACACTGTATAAATGACACTGGCAGGGAAGGGGTAACATCAGGGGTGATCAAAGGGTTAAGTGTGTTTCCTGTAAGTATTTTGTAACTGTGTGGGGGGATGGACTGACAGGAAGAACACGGAGATCGCTGTTCCTGACTACTAGTAACAGAAGATCTCTGTGTACTTCAGAACGATTATCTGTCTTGTTTACATAGGCAGATCCCCGTTCTGCCTCTCTGTGGCTCGATCGCCGGTGGCCGGCGTACATAGAGTCCGCCAGACCTGCTGATTGGCTCCCCCGCCATGCAGCGGGCACGCGCCGGCTCGTGCGCGCCCACGGTATCTTGTGCACAAACAACGTACAGGTATGTTGTTTCGCGCAATAGAGCCACCCTGCCCTGCTGTACGTCTTTTTTTTTTTTTTTTTTTACTATTAATAGGAGATATCTGGTTGAGTATCACATGAAAGGAAATGTCTTGTTGATCATCAGCTGATGAGCTGGTGGTTGATGCATGTATGACTCCACTCCAGCATATGTCCATGTAAATGGATGGAAATTTCTGGATGATAATTACATGAGTAATACCAGACATGCCTTGTAATTAAACAGATATGTCATTAGCTTGTGTGCATACTTACTGGCTACAGTATTAAACCAGGAATAAAACCTGTAACATATTGCAGCTTACCAATCATTAGATAAGGTAGCTGTGCAAGTTTTCATTTTCTAGGCTTTTCTCCCTCTGTTTGCACCAGGAGATCTGGCCAGTAATGCACCTCCTGTATTAGAGTGCCCTACACTGAACGAACACAGGAGCCACCTTTGGACAGCAGCACTCAGTCAGTTTGGGTGGAGGAGAATGTTCAATGTACTAGCAGATTTAAATACACTAACTTATTAAAGCCAAACGCCAACTAACACTTTATAAGCAGTCACAGAGAAGAGGAGGATCGGGCTGCTCTGTGCAAAACTATTGCACCAAGTAGGTAAGTATACAATGTTTGGTATTTTGAAAAAAAAAATTCCCTTTACAAATCCTTTAATACTGCTTTCTGCAAAAGGATGGCTTGGCTTTGCCCACCGGTGAACCGGTACCTGGACTAGAAGAGATTCACCTGTCATCCTGGTGTCAGTGCAGATCTGGTGAATGAATGAAGTCATGCTGTACATAGACAAGACATACTCACTTGCTGTAATAAACTTGGGGTTTGACAGTGATGAATGGTCTCAGCAATGTCTGGGTTCTGCCCTCCCAGCACCACAGCGTAGGGTAGTACGTTTCCGTCACAGCTGGGCAGTATTGCTTTAGGAAGCTACACAATGCTTCTCCACCTGTCACTAGCTGAGGTTTCTGTAAAAGAGAATAAGAGGCAAAGAATTACTTAATGACATAACCCCAATCATCAAGGTGATCACAACATTTTATTCATTACAAGACACCCTGCAATCTGCTATAGACAGTAATCATGTGTGGGGCTTACCTTGGCAGTGACACCAAGGTGGTTGCTATAGGCAATGGTTATGTATCATGCAGTGACACTAAGGTGTTGACTATAGACAATAGTGATGTATGGGGCTTACCTTGGCAATGTCACTAAGGTGTTGACTATAGACAATAGTGATGTATGAGGCTTACCTTGGCAATGCCACTAAGTTGGTGACTATAGACAATAGTGATGTATGAGGCTTACCTTGGCAATGCCACTAAGTTGGTGACTATAGACAATAGTGATGTATGGGGCTTCCCTTGGCAATGCCACTAAGGGGGTGACTATAGACAAAGTGATGTATAGGGCTTACCTTGGCAATGCCACTAAGGCGGTGACTATAGAAAAAGTGATGTATGGGACTTACCTTGGCAATGCCACTAAGGTGGTGTCTATAGACAATAGTAATATATGGGGCTTCCCTTGGCAATGCCACTAAGGTGGTGACTATAGACAATAGTGATATATGGGGCTTACCTTGGCAATGCCACTAAGGGGATGACTATAGACATAATGGCATTGCCAAGGTAAGCCCCATACATCACTATGTCTATAGTCATCCCCTTAGTGGCATTGCCAAGGTAAGCCCCATATATCACTATTGTCTATTGTCACCACCTTAGTGGCATTGCCAAGGGAAGCCCCATACATCACTATTGTCTATAATTACCACCTTAGTGGCATTGCCAAGGTAAGCCCCATACATCACTAAGGTGGTAATTATAGGCAATAGTGATGTACGGGGCTTACCTTGGTAATGCCACTAAGGTGGTAATTATAGACAAAAGATATCTATGGGACTTACCCTGGCAATGCCACTAAGGGGGTAATTATAGACAATAGATGTATATGGGGCTTACCTTGGCAATGCCACTAAGGGGGGCCTATAGACAATAGTGCTTACCTTGGCAATGCCACTAAGGGGGTAATTATAGACAATAGGCATGTATGGGACTTACCTTGGCAATGACACTAAGGTGGTGACTGTAAACAAAAGTGATGTATGGGCTTCCCTTGGCAATGACACTAAGGGGGTGACTATAGACATGGTGATGTATGGAGCTTACCTTGGTAATGCCACTAAGGGGGTATTTATAGACAATAGACATGTATGGGACTTACCGTGGCAATGACACTAAGGTGGTGACTATAGACAAAAGTGATGTATGGGGCTTACCTTGGCAATGCCACTAAGGGGGTAACTATAGACATGGTGATGTATGAGGCTTACCTTGGCAATGCCACCAAGGTGATAGCAATAGTTATGTATGGGGCTTCCCTTGGCAATGTCAATAAGGGGATGACTATAGACATTAGTGATGTATGGGGCTTCCCTTGGCAATGCCACTAAGGTGGCGACTATAGACATATATGGGGCTTACCTTGGCAATGCCACTAAGGGGGTAATTATAGACAATAGGCATGTATGGGGCTTACCTTGGCAATGCCACTAAGGGGGTGACAATAGTGATGTATGGGGCTTCCCTTGGCAATGCCACTAAGGGGGTGACTATAGACAATATTGATGTATGGGACTTACCTTGGCAATGACACTAAGGTAGTAGCAGGCATAGGCTGCACCAAATCCCAGCACCAAGGACAAGCCCACCCCGGAGCCGAACAGACCCACTCGCACTTGGTTCTCCAGGTAGAGTGACAGCTCCCGGGTCAAGCCCTGTAAACTGATGATCTCCAGCATCGTTCCGCCTGCTGTCACCCAGCCTCGTGCAAAGGACACACACCGGCTCCGGGTAGTGGGCGAGGATCAGCCCAGGATCCGCTCTTATATAAAAGCAGGCATCCTCAGCCTCCCTTCGGACGAGCATTCTCCGCGCTTATCGCTGCCGGCCACTAGGAGGTGCTGTGCATCTGCCAGCCAGGAGCTGAGCTCCATTGACACTAGTAGAGCTGTCATTGCTGGAGGCCTCTTTGCATATCATTGCAACTGACAAGTTTTATGTACATAGAAGAATAAAGCCATTTTAAAGAAAAAAAACCCCAAAAAGTACTATATTCCAGTTCACCAATCCTTAGATGTGGTGGCTGCATTCATTTATTTTTTAAAGGTAGCTTTAGACATGCGTGTAAATCTCCCTTTCTTCTAAAGAATGATCTGCGTTCGGATCGCACTCCAGAAGCTACTGACAAGTGATGAAATGCCTCCCCACTGACTGTTTTAACCAGTAACCCCCCCCCCCCCGTCGGGTAACCCGCACCATACCCCCCCAGGTCCGGTTGGTTTGGTCCGGAGCACTTACCCCATCTATGGTGGGTAGCGCTTCACCCAGGCGACAGGCGTCAAGCATTACGGGTGACTTCCCCTTCCCCTGCTTTCCTCTGCGGGCATCGCGGTGGCTTCCGTCTCCTCTCTCCTCCACCCTCCTCGGCGGGCAATCGGAGCGCTTCTTTCGGCCAATCATGAAACGCGTTTCAGACCCACTTCCTGATTGGCCGGGAGAAGAATCAATGTGAAAATAGCAAATATTTATTGGAGCCTCTGGCTCTAATCACATGCATCCAGGGTCCCGCATGGGGGCCGGACACATGGATAAGAAGGGGGCAGCGCCCGTGTGCCTTCAATGGACGGGCCGCCCCTGGTTTTAACCCCATATTTTCCGGGGTATTTGCAGCGCTTCCCCATGTACTTGAATGTGTACTGTTTGGCAGGCTTGCCAACCCGCCAAGTACTACATATCGGCACACCTCCCAACTTTTTGAGATGGAAATGAGGGACATCCATCAGCAAAAGTATGCAGGCATAGGGCACACCCCTTGCCACGCCCCCTTAAAGGAGAATTGTACAAAAAACAAGATTGGTTTAACCCACAAGTGCTTTTTTTTACCACTACAATTCCTTTATATTGGCTTTTGGAATTTACAAATGCAGCAATTTAGAAATCAGATGAAAGGTTTAGCGCTGGAAAACCCTTTTTGATAGGTAAAAAGTGCATTTTATATACAACCATATAGATCAGACCAAAATGAGGGACAAATGAGGAGGAATGAGGGACAGAGGGACATTGCTCCAAATCAGGGACAGTCCCTCGAAATCATGGACAGTTGGGAGCTATGCATATCGGGTCAACTTTGCCACGGGTGCAAAGCGAACCATCACAGTAGCGGCATTTAAACATTCCCATCTGCCTATTGCAGCTTACATGGGGGGCATTTGGTGGACCGCAAAAACATGGCTCAACTGCATATTTTTGCCACACCCATCCCAACCGCATGTCTAAACAAAGCCTTAACGTGGCATTGAAGGTATTTAAAGTCATGATAAAGCCATTTTTTTTTTACTTACCTACAGGTAAGCCTTATTATAGACACAGTGCATATTTCCTAAACTTGCGGTGTTCGGGAGATATTCACACTAGATGCAGCCGGTGACGTCACCTTCAAGGCTCCGTGCCACAAACGAGGGCTCCTGCATGCATGCAGTGATGAGTGACGTCATCACGGCCCTCATACAGCTGCAGCCCACAAACCCAAAAGGAGGACCAGGTGAAGAAGGAAGCCCTGTTAGTGGTGACAATGCGCCACTGGAGGGCTTCGTTCTAAGGCAAGTATTTCATAATGTGCTATTATGCCATGCATACTAGCACATTAAGCCATTGCCGTGCAGGGGATTTTTTTTTTTCAATGTTGCAGTTTACTACCATTTTAGCAGACGACTGTGAGCAGGCAGGCTATTGTTACAGAGGAGGCATGTAATGTCTCTTCTGCCTACCTGCATACTCGCAGTCTTCTGCAGCTCAGCTTACATGACCAGAACAGTCCTTGTGTGTTGGGGTGACTGACACTTGCACATGTGCCAGCGTTACATCATCTTGCGCCAGCCAAGGGAGATGCCCAAAGACTGGCACCCAAGGAGAAGATGCCAGTGACGGCAAGGGACCCGAACCATTAGTGATGAAGTACACAGATACAGTGTGGTGGTACAGGCTTTTCAGCAATAAAACGGGTAGTAAGGAGGTGGTATGTTGCCTCCCAGCTGCCTGTCAACTGCCCCACTGAAAAGCGATCCACCATGCATAACAAAGAAAAGTTTTGAGTGGCGTTGCCAATTAATGTACCTTTCTATTTTTTTGGCAACCATTTCCTAGTCTTTACAAGTTTTAAGACTTTTGATAAAGCAGACCTATTATAAAATGTAATATTTTCCCCCATCATTAGGAAGGTTTATTACCTTTCTTTTTGTAGCACCGCAGCACTCCTTCCTTCCTTGTTTAAGTGACAATGACATTGGACCCCGCTGGCTTCCTGGAATGTCCCCATTACACATCCCAGGAGGCAGTGTGTTGAAGGGCCCATGCTCACCACTAGATTCTGTGCATGCACACACGCCAGAAGTCATGCACAAGCACACGCACCACCCCTTTGCATGCCCAGATGTGCCTGGCAGAGACCTGTGGCACATCTGCCATGTATGGGATATTCAAAGATGGGTGTGTGGAAGAGGAGCAGAGGGAGAGTCTTGTTCTCCAGCTGAAGTTCCTCTGTAATGAAATTATTTGTAGAAATATAACAACTGCAATGAGAGTTATTCTAGCCTGCTCAGGGAACGTGAGCATTGTTGATTAGAGTTACTACATTACACAGCGATATGGAGGATACTGAAAGGAGTTACAAGACACTCTTTATCTCAACATGCAGCCATCTCCCCTCTTTCTCCTCAGTCTTTTGATTATTGGATAGCACAGACCACAGAGTAATCCCTTTAATTATTGACATGCATGAGTTACTGAGTTGCTGACCATGGGAAATCTGTCACTAAGGGTTTTTGATCAAGCAGCCCGGTACTTATTAGATACAATTACATATTCTTGTTCAGGCTGTTGAATAGTCATCCCCATCTAGACACAATGATCACATTTCTCAATTCTATACTGCTGTATATAGGAGTCACAGGTGAATATGGGTATCTCCCACCCTGCACAGCCAGGCACACAAATTTTCCACACACACTGAAGTCAGAAATCAGTCCTTGCAGCATAGTTCTTTTTTGTGTTTGAAGTTGAGTTGAACTTGGATAGGATTATTTTGGGATACCCACTTGATCAACACAGAATTCTTCAAGGACACTATATACACACAGTATATACACACACTTCTCCTCCTCTACCTCCTGCACAATCTTGCTTGTAGAACTACATCTCCTAAGAGCAGCTAGCACTGAAAAGATGATCCTACACAGACTTAGTCAGATCCAGAGCAAGTGACCTTTGCAGACAGGGACCACAGGCCCCCTTGGTAGTGTAGCAGAAAAGAAGTCCCAGTGCTTAGCTGTCCTATTCCTGTGGCTACTCCTCCCAGTACCACCTGTTCAGGCATTGCCAGCCCACCTGGCTGCAGCTACCCCTTTGACTAGCCCTCCTGG
Organism: Lithobates clamitans; assembly: GCA_037952925.1. Taxonomy (NCBI): domain Eukaryota; kingdom Metazoa; phylum Chordata; class Amphibia; order Anura; family Ranidae; genus Lithobates; species Lithobates clamitans. The sequence continues at coordinate 1,232,493 of JBBGZY010001650.1, read as the reverse complement.
CTACTTCTCCACAGTCCTCCCAGACTGGCTCCCTCCCAGACTGCATGCTCCCAGTCCCTTCAGGCATGCCTCTCAGTCTTCTGACTGCAACACTCACCAACCCAAGTGGCTGTCTCTCCCTCCCTGGAGATTTGCCCGGCAGTGTCCTCCTGCTGTCCTCCTTGCTTCCGTGCTTTCTGGTCAGGATCCCCCTGTGTGTCATGAAGAGGGGTCCCTTCTGCACCCAAGCCAGGGCCTGTCTTCACCCCCCCCCATCTGACTAAGGGGTTACTCTCAAAGGCCTCCGACAGCCTAACACTCCATTTCTATCTTCCACTCGAACGCCACACCCCAGCTGAGCTGACCCTCAGTATTTGAAGGGGCCTGCCCCCTGCCAACCCATCTGTTGGGGATTGGTCAGGGCCCTCAGGATACTCCAGGCAGCTCCTCCACCCCTCCACACCCATCCTTCAGGAATCGTCTGCATGTATCTAAAGTAGGGGGAGGTATCAGAGATGTTGCCCGTGAGTCATACCAGCCTCCCTGAGTCACTCAACCTTGACCAAGAAAAACACACAGGCTAGGAAAGCCTGCACAAATTTACCTACACTATACGAAACCTCTAGCAACGCTAGGGGGGTCCTACACTACTTCCATGTAACTGTTTAACATAATTAGGCTCCTTTTACATGGCAACCTCAGTTCCATGGCTTCCACCTCAGCATGGGAATCTAGACTGATCCCCTGTTGAGTTGAATCAGAATGGAAACTGATGTCACATATGCAGTGGCGGCCGGTGGCATATTTTCTTGAGGGGCGGTAAACAGTGCACAATCAGCCAGCACGCCCCCCCCCCCTCCCCGGTTGGGTCACCTGCACCTGTACCATTCTCCCCTCAGGGCCCGCTTCCTGATTGGCATGGGAATCTAGACTGGTCCCCTGTTGAGTTTAATCATAACGGAAATGGATGTCACATATGTGTGTAGCACAGCCCCCTAGAGGACTGCTTGGAATTACCTGCTCATCTGCACGGCAATGACCTGGTGAACTTTCCAACCCACCTGACACTCTAGGTTCAGACATCCTTGTATCACTGTATGGCAATAATCAGACAACTCAAAGTATTTAGGTTCTATGAATATTTTACTTGAAACAATAAAAGGGGAAGTTGTCACAAAGAGGAGGTAATAGATCTGCTGAGTTCAAGGCAATAGTGCCAACTCAGCAAAGGAATTCCCCAGAAAGGCACAAGACAATATTTTAACAATGACAATACTATATGTATGTACACTTCCTTTGGAGATAATGTTACCCCTAGACGGATGTTTCAGTTAACTGCTTATTCTACCACACTGTAAAAGATGGAACCTGGCCAGCCTACACGCTATCCTAGGAAGGGAGAGCGGGTCTAGAGAAGAGTAATATAGGGGCCTTTCTATAAGTAATGGCAATAAAGTCCACGTTGCAGATCTGATGTTCTTCATTGGCTAGTTGGAGCTCTTTAACTGTAATCCATTTGGATGCAGTGGGAACAGAAGATTCCTTGTAGTGAGGAAAGCCAAAGATGTCTGAGCACAGTGTTCAAATAATGCAGTAAAGTGTTCTTGGGGTAAAGATGTCTGTGCAAAGTGTCTCAATGTACTGTGATAAAGAATGGATAAAGGTTGAGCAATTTGCCTTCTCACCAACGACCAGATCGCTCCGATGCCTTCCAAACAGGAACTCGTGTACCGACACTCATGCAGCGGATCTGCTGTCTCGATCTCCCAATGTGAAGCTTGCCACACATACCAACTGGCAGGCGACCGGAGTGGTGCTGGAAAGGATGTCCGACAGTGAATGACAGAGCTAGGCCCCTCAGGCCCCGGGTTGGAAAGTAATGCTCCACATGGTAGGCCGTGACCTCTCTCTCCCTGTTGCACAGAGAGGTCTGTCTTGCGTCAGGCCCAGGAGGAAGAGACCCTCTGCGCGTGCTTCTGCTGCTTTTATAGCTACTCCCAGCAATCTTCAGATGTCAGCAAAGATCCCTGGGATATGTAATCTGGGCACACAATCGTGCAAAGCAATTATCTGACGGGAGGACTATTCATCCCACAATCCTTTTATTTGGCACACAGATATGATGTCACTGGATACATTGATCACTGGAGGGACAGGCAATACTTTGAAATTCTAGAAGGTACAGTGCTTTATACTTGTAGTCCATATTGCTACATCCTCCCCCATTTGAAAGTTTTTGGTCCCTAAAGACAGAGCACAATCTGGAATCAGTTTACTGCATTGTGAAAGCTAAACAATTACCTATCTAATAAACTAAAAGTTGCAACAGCTAATAACTGACTTGCGCCTCGACGTAAGTTTCGTCTTACAATGTCATCAGGAAGCGTCCCGGTCACTAGGCAGATTATGTTACATAGTTACATAGTAGGTGAGGTTGAAAAAAGACACATCAAAAAGTCCATCAAGTCCAACCTATGTGTGTGTGATTATATGTCAGTATTACATTGTATATACCTGTATGTTGTGGTCGTTCATGTGCTTATCTAATAGTTTTTTGAAACTATCGATGCCCCCCGCTGAGACCACTGCCTGTGGAAGGAATTCCACATCCTTGCCGCACTTACAGAAAAGAACCCTCTATGTAGTTTAAGGTTAAACCTCTTTTCTTCTAATTTTAATGAGTGGCCACGTGTCTTGTTAAACTCCCTTCCGCAAAAAAAGTTTTATCCTTATTGTGGGGTCACCAGTACGGTGTTTGTAAATTGAAATCATATCCCTCTCAAGCGTCTCTTCTCCAGAGAGAATAAGTTCGGTGCTCGCAACCTTTCCTCATAACTAATATCCTCCAGATCCTTTATTAGCTTAGTTGCCCTTCTTTGTACTCACTCAATTTCCAGTACATCCTTCCTGAGGACTGGTGCCCAGAACTGGACAGCTTACTCTAGGTGCGGCCGGACCAGAGTCTTGTAGAGAGGGAGAATTATCGTTTTATCTCTGGAGTTGATCCCCCTTTTAATGCATGCCATTATTCTGTTTGCTTTGTTAGCAGCAGCTTGGCATTGCACGCCATTGCTGAGCCTATCATCTACTAGGACCCCCAGGTAATTTTCCATCCTAGATTCCCCCAGTGTATAGATTGCATTCATATTTTTGCCACCCAAATGCATTATTTCACATTTTTCTACATTAAACCTCATTTGCCATGTAGTTGCCCACCCCATTAATTTGTTCAGATCTTTTTGCAAGGTTTCCACATCCTACGGAGAAGTTATTGCCCTGCTTAGCTTAGTATCGTCTGCAAATACAGAGATTGAACTGTTTACCCTATCCTCCAGGTTGTTTATGAACAAAATAAATAGGATTGGTCCCAGCACAGAACCCTGGGGGACCCCACTACCCACCTCTGACCATTCCGAGTACTCCCCATTTATCACCACCCTCTGAACTTGCCCTTGTAGCTAGTTTTCAATCCATGTACTCACCCTATAGTTCATGCAAACAGACCTTATTTTGTACAGTAAACATTTATGGGGAACTGTGTCAAATGCTTTTACAAAATCCAGATACACCACATCTACGGGCCTTCCTTTATCTAGATAGCAACTCACCTCCTCATAGAAGGTTAATAGATTTATTTGGCAAGACTGACTCTTCATGAATCCATGCTGATTACTGCTAATGATACTGTTCTCGTTACTAAAATCTTGTATCTAGTCCCTTATCTTCCCCTCCAAGAGCTTGCATACAATTGATGTTAGGCTAACTGGTCTGTAATTCCCAGGGATGTATTTTGTGCCCTTTTTAAATATTGGTGCTACATTGGCTTTTCTCCAATCACCTTTTACCATTCCATTTAGTAGACTGTCAGTAAAAATTAGGAACAATGGTCTGGCAATTACTTGACTGAGTTCCCTAAGTACCCTCGGATGCAAGCCATCTGGTCCCGGTGATTTATTAATGCTGTTTCCCAAGTCTAATTTTAATTCTGTCCTCTGTTAACCATGGAGGTGCTTCCTGTGATGTGTCATGAGGATAAACACTGCAGTTTTGGTTACTGAAGCCCCCCGATTCCCTCGTGAAGACTGAGGAAAAGAATAAATTCAATACCTTCGCCATCTCCCCATCCTTTGTAACCAGATGTCCTTCCTCATTCTTTATGGGCCCAATATGGTCTGTCCTCCCTTTTTTACTGTTTACATACTTAAAGAATTTATTGGAATTTTTTTTGCTCTCCTCCGCTATGTGTCTTCTGTGTTCTATCTTAGCCGTCCTAATTGCACCCTTACATTTCTTGTTGCATTCTTTATAAAGTCTGAATGCTGATGATGATCCTTCAACCTTGTATTTTTTGAAGGCCTTCTCCTTTGCTTTTATATGCATTTTTACATTGGAGTTAAGCCATCCAGGACTTTTGTTAAATACCTTCAAAGTGGGATGTGATTGGTGGAGCATGACTGTCTCCACCCCTCACATCCCTCAATGTAAAAAGGTACAGCCCCTGTGTCTGTGACTACAAACCCACATTCAGTGAAAATCACTGAGCTGAAAGCCCAAATACCCTTTGCAAATAAATTTGAATTTGTCCAAATACATTTCATGTGCATGAAAGACCAATTGATGACATATACAGAAAAGATATATAAATAAAGATATGGAAAAAAAATCAAATAAAAATAAATAAAAATAAATAAAATAAATATAAAAATAAAAATGAAAATAAAAATAAATAAAACAAAATCTAAAAATAAAAATAAAATGAATAAAATAAAAAATGAAAAAATTTAATGAAAATTAAATAAAAATATGAAAATATATATGCACAAATATGTGGAAAAATACCCACAGATACACACATATGGGGCTAAGATATATATGCCCTCTATCCTATATCAACAATTGAACATAGAAATACATCATGGGACATCCCATAACCTTTGGGGGTCAAGGAACTACAGGGAAAATATTTAAAAATTCAATCATTAGTTAGGAAGCAGTTTAGGTCTAGGTCTATATTCATACCTAAGGGCTGGAAAGTATCTAATTTATACAGCCATTTTGTTTAATTCTGTGACACAGCTCTTTTTTGATGAGTACCTCTCCAATGCTTTTTAATTTTTGTCTATGCCATAGAAAACAAGTAAGGTTGGATCTTTATTGTGGAACTGTCTAAAGTGATTTGACACACTGTGTTTGGGGAACCCATTTTTTATGTTTGCTAGATGTTCATTGATTCTGGTGCATAATTTATGTGTGGTCCTACCCACATACTGTTCAGGGCACGGACATTCTAATACATAAGTGACGTAATCAGAGTCACAAGTTAATAAAGTTTTTATTTTAAATTTTTGTTTTGTGACCACTGACTGAAAACTGTTAATCTTTCTTTTCAATATTTTGGGGGTTTTGCATGCTTTGCACCTCGTGCAAAAATGGAAACCCTCCCTACCTAAAAAGGTTGTAGGTCTTTTGGGGGGGGGGGTCTAGGATTGTAATTGTAACAACTTAAATGATTACAATCTTCAATCAGCTATTCTCACAGATAGATTAATCGAAAAAGGTTACTCCCCCTCGAGCCTTAAATAAATGCCAGAAAAAAGTCCTTAACATAAGTAGAGAGTCCCTTTTGACTAAAAATAACAAAAAAAAAAAAACACCATTTGGAGGTGACATAGCGTTTATTACAGGTTTCAACCGGCAGTATTGAGATGTAAAACTTTTTATAAAAAAACACTGGCCCATCCTCATGAAGAATAAAGATTTTAAAAAAGTACTACCGACCAGACCCCAATGTATCTATGAAAGGGCCCCAGGGCTTTGAAATAGAATAGCATCCAATATCCCAGACCCCCCCCCCCCCCCAAAAAAAAAGACCTACAACCTTTTTAGATATGGAGGGTTTCCATTATTGCATAAGATGCAAAGCATGCAAAAGATCGAAAAGAAAGATTGACAGTTTCCAGTCAGTGGTCACAAAACAAACATTTTAAATAAAATCTTTAATAACTTGTGACTGATCACGTCACTTATGTATTAGAATGTCCGTGCCCTAAACAGTACGTGGGTAGGACCACACATGAATTACGTACCAGAATCAATGAACATCCAGCAAACATAAAAAATGGGTTGCCCAAACACAGTGTGTCAAATCACTTTAGACAGTTCCACAATAAAGATCCAACCTTACTTGTTTTCTATGGCATAGACAAAATTAAAAAGCATTGGAGAGGTACTCATCAAAAAAGAGCTATGTCACAGAATGAAACAAAATGGTTGTAAAAATTAGATACTTTGCAGCCCTTAAGTATGAATATAGACCTATACCTAAACTGCTTCCAGGGGTCCTGCATCCTGAAAGGACAGCCAGTGCAGTATGAAAATGCCTCCTGAAAGCTTCAACCAGGCACTCATAGAAGTCACAAGACTGATATATATTGCTGATAAGAAAAGGTATTTAGCAGGTTATATTTACTAAAATAATTGCATTTCCATGTTCTGTGTACTGTGGGAGACCAGATACAGTGAATGCAGGGCCCTGGGTTTAGTTACACTTTAAAGTGATTGCAAAGCAGTTTGTTTTGCCCAGAACATCGTCTTCTGGGGAACCCCGGCGGCGCTGGTAGCTCCTTCCCGCATTGTATAACCTCCTAGGAGAAGCGCATCTCCCGGGGGGTTACCTTGCGGGCGTGCTCCTGAGTCCAGCATTTGTGTCCATAGATGCAGAATCCCGGACTCAGCCCCGGCGCCGCGTCATTGGATTTTATCGACAGCAGCGGAAGCCAATGGGGGGGGGGGGGTCACTACCAGGTGTTTTTTAACCTTAATGCATAGGATGCATTTTTTTATTAGTATCCAGGGCTATCTGTGTAGTCATTATTGGACAGCAAGTACAAACATGGCATCTAGGGACAAAACTGATCTGTTTGTGGACACAAGTGCTCAATCAATGGACATTACAAGTATCAGGTTTATTCAGTATTGACTGCTTGCTAACAGAAAAAATATTCTCTGTCTGCTGAAAAAAAAATGCTACACTGTGCCTGGGAGTGCTGAGCGAACAAATCCTCATTCTTCTTCAGACACTGCCAGGATTGCTATATAATATAACACAGAGAGTGAGCCACAGGCGAGAGCAATGTGAATGCACATCTATGGGGATTCCAGGGATGCCTTCTTTCCCATAATAATCTATACTGCACTGGGATGGGGAGATGGTCCTTGCTTCACCTTCACCCAATCAGGGGTCTAGAAAGATCTAAATCTCCTCCCTCCCAACCAATCACATTAGAACTATACTCCCAAGGGAAGGCCGTTAATAAAAGGCCAGGAAGAGATGTGGGCGTAGAGAGCATCCCCAGACAAAGCACCATCTCCTATATAACCTGGAAGATTGTGCTGATGTCAGCTGTGTGTCACAGGTGTGTCCCCGGCACCATCCGAGTGTGACAGTCACTGCGAGGACATGACCTGCACAGCGTGCTTCATCATGTTCAGCGATCCTTCTCCGATTTTCACTTCCAACAAAAAACCTTCAGAAAACTTGTGTATATGTCAGCCATGTTAATCCTTGTCTACTGCACCCCTATTCAGCCTTTTCAGCCCAGAGGAACCCTTGAAATAATCTTCAGATCTCAGGGAAGCCTTGCTGAAACCAAAAAATGAATGGTCAGTGGAAAAAATGTCCCTTCCATTGGTGGTTAGTGGGAAGAACGTCCCTTCCATTAGTAGTTAGTGGGAAGAATGTCCCTTCCATTGGTGGTTAGTGGGAAGAATGTCCCTTCCATTGGTGGTCAGTGGGAAGAATGTCCCTTCCATTGGTGGTTAGTGGGAAGAATGTCCCTTCCATTGGTGGTCAGTGTGAAGAATGTCCCTTCCATTGGTGGTCAGTGGGAAGAATGTCCCTTCCATTGGTGGTCAGTGGGAAGAATGTCCCTTCCATTGGTGGTTAGTGGGAAGAATGTCCCTTCCATTGGTGGTTAGTGGGAAGAATGTCCCCTGACATTGGTGGTCAGTGGGAAGAATGTCCCTTCCATTGGTGGTTAGTGGGAAGAATGTCCCTTCCATTGGTGGTTAGTGGGAAGAATGTCCCTTCCATTGGTGGTTAGTGGGAAGAATGTCCCCTGACAGTGGTGGTCAGTGGGAAGAATGTCCCTTCCATTGGTGGTTAGTGGGAAGAATGTCCCTTCCATTGGTGGTTAGTGGGAAGAATGTCCTCTGACAGTGGTGGTCAGAATGCCTCCATTAAAGACAGCGAAAAAAACGATCATTGGCTCCATGCAGCTGGTTTTTCCAAGTGACAGAATGCAGCACACAACTGGACTTTTCGACAGCAAATGTCCGACGGAACGAATCCGCAGGACAATTCGATCGTGTGTGGGCTTCATCGGACCTTGTTGTCAAAAAATCAGACGGACTTTAGAAATAGAACATGTTTCAAATCTTTCTGACGGAGTCGAGTCCGGTCGAAAAATCCGTTTGTCTGTATGCTAGTCCGACAGACGAACAACGACGCAAGGGCAGCTATTGGCTACTGGCTATTGAACTTTCTTTTCTAGTCCGGTCGTACATCATCACGTTCGAATCAGTTGGACTTTGGTGTGATCGTGTGTAGGCAAGTCCGTTGTGTCGAAACTCCATCGAAAATCCATCATAAAGTCCTTCAGGGTTCAGTCCATCGAAAATGTCCGCTCGTGGGTACGCGGCATTAGGCCTCGTTTAGAGTTGCTTTGCTGTCTGAAGTGTGATCCGCGTTTGGAACGCATTTCAGACAACCAAAGACAGGTGGTGAGGAGGCATTGTATCACCTCCCCACCACCTGTTTTAACCCCCTAGTTACCGGATAGCTGTACGGCAACTGTGTACGTTGTGAGCGGTCGTGTGGCCTCGCAGCCCCATTCGTTACCACTTTTCTAAGTTTTTATTGTGATTTTAGTACTTTATATTGCAGCCTTGCTTAAAGTTTCACTAAACCCACAATAGTAAAAATCAGTCTGTGTATGCAGTAAACCGTGCTTGTTATACTCCCTGTGGGGTTAATCCTAAGGGGTTAAAGTGATTGTAAAGGTAACTTTTTTTTATAAAATAACAAACATATCATACTTACCTCCACTGTGCAGCTTGTTTTGCACAGAGTGGCCCCGAACATCCATTTCTGGGGTCCCCCGACAGCTCTCCCGACTCACATCTGATAACCCCCTCGGGGAAGCGCTTCCCCGAGGGGGTTACCTTGCGGGCGCGCTCCCGAGTCCAGAATTCAGCATTCATAGAGGCCGAATGCAGGACTCAGCCCCGCCCCCCAGCGCTTGTGTCATTGGATTTGATTGACAGCAGCTAAAGCCAATAGTCGGGTCAAGTTTGAGAGTTCAGGTAAGTAAAACGGGGGGGCTGGGGGGCCGGTCACTGACAGGTGTTTTTTCACCTTAATGCATAGGATGTATTAAGGTGAAAAAACACGAAGGTTTACAACCACTTTAATCCTCTGCATTGTGTAAAAAGGCTGTTTGATTCTGTCTTCTCTGAACCTCCCCTTCTTCCACTGTCCCCAATCAATCGCCTGATAAAACAGAGCCTTGGGGGAACACTGCACATGCTCAGTTTGGTGTGTATTGCTTGGGAGGATGCATGTGATCAGCACAGGGCCAATCACCCAGACAGAGGGGCAGTCTCATAGGACAGTCAGAGTACTGCTGATGAGAAAAGCTATTTAGAAGTTCATGAAATGATATATAAGTAAATCCGCGCAAAGGGTACAATTACAGAAAAATGAATGTAAAGAAAGAACTGCTGCCTCTACAAGTACACCTCCATCTGAGTGGAGTGTGTTAAGATGAATATAAAGGAGAGTGTAGGTATGGCACTGTTCTAATTAGGAAAAAGAGAGTGTTTTATGATAAAGCTGATGTGTTACACCCTCTGCAGTGCTCCAAAACCAGATGTAGATAGTGAGGGGATTAATACACAAAATGGCAAAAAAATGTAGATGATAGATTTTCAGCAGGTGCCTCGACCTGTATGTGTGCACCCCCAACAGGGTGTGGTGCCATAAACCAATGTGCAGATATGTTATCCTCTAATGGCTATACTCAGCTCAAAAGAGGGAGTATTGAATAAATATGAGCATAAATGTGCATATACTGTCCACAGGGTGGATTCAGGGTTTATTCAATACTCCCTCTTTTGAGCTGAGTATATCTGCACATTGGTTTATGGCACCACACCCTGTTGGGGGTGCACACATACAGGTCGAGGCACCTGCTGAAAATCTATCATCTACATTTTTTTGCCATTTTGTGTATTAATCCCCTCACTATCTACATCTGGTTTTGGAGCACTGCAGAGGGTGTAACACAGCAGCTTTATCATAAAACACTTTCTTTTTCCTAATTAGAACAGTGCCATACCTACACTCTCATTTATGTTCATTTAGAAGTTCATATTTACTAAAATAATTGCATTTTCAGACCAGATATAGTGAATGCAGGGTCCTGGGTTTAGTAACACTTTAAGCCCCATACACACAGGCTGAATTTCAGGAGACATCGATCAGTTCTAAAACTGTCCGGTTTCTGTTGGATAAACATTCTGGAAAACCAGCAACCAACCGACTCCCGAGTGCTGATTGGTGTGTTCTGGTGGGTGGGGGGGTACCCCCTGTCAGAACACATAGTTAGACAGGGGAGATCGCTGTACTAACTTCTTGTAACTCATTATTCCACTGTCCCCAATCCATCTCCTGATAAGACAGAGCCTTTGGAGTCTGCACATGCTCAGTGTGGTGTGTATTGCTAGAGAGTTTTTTTTTTTCTTGGAAGGGTGCATGTGATCAGCACAGAGCCAATCAGCACTGTCCAGACAGAGGGTCAGGGGTCCTGCATCCTCATAGGACAATCAGAGTATAATGAAAACTCCTCCTACAAGCTTTAATCAGACACTGATAGAAGTCGCAAGACTGCTCTAACTGCTGATGAGAAAAGGTATTTAGCAGTTTATATTTACTAAAATAATTGCATTTCCATGTTCTGTGTACTGTGGGAGACCAGATATAGTGAATGCAGGGTCCTGGGTATAGTAACAAATTAGAAGGTGACTCCACTTTCGTGGGAAAAAAAATAGCAAATAAAATAAAAATAATATAGCATATACAATTCCGACACAAGTCATGTTGACTTTCCTTTTCAATCTGCAGCACTGTATTCTTCTGTAAAATGCAATGGCTATCTGGAGGTGTTCTGTACACAGATGGTGTACAGAACACCTTCAGAAATGTAATTTCTGGCTTGCGTGATTGGCTTACTGATTTTCCCAGAAGTCTGCACTAAGAATCAAATCAGATTTTGAGCATCCCCTGCAATAAAAATGTCATTTTTGGTGAGGTACTCCTCTAAAGGGATAATGACCCTGCAATTTTCCTCATTAGAGCCCTGCAGGTGCAGCAGCTGATTGATAATTCTAAAACCGCTCCCATGCAGATTCACTGTGTACGTGGACACAGTCAAACAAATAACTATTGCTTCAGAATAAAAAAAGGTAGGAATCTGCAACAAAGTTTGTTAAAATCCCTGCAATGTACATAGATTATCAACAAAAGTTGAGTTACTCTTTAAAGTTCACCTTTGGAACATGTTACATGTTCCACTCTTATTTAGGGTGGAACATGTACCAGCTCCTGCCTCCTCTTCCCCCGATCCTAGTGACAGCGGGCAGGGGTTCTTCTGCCCTCGCCTGCTGTCACTTTTTAAAAACAGCGCAGCTGTGCAGGGCTCTGCCCACACAACAGCACCATTTATTCAAAAATTCCTGTGAATTAAAAAACTAGAAGTACCATTTGCCACCGCTGCAGACGGACTTGTAGTTTTTTATGGGCTGCAGGGGCACTGATGACCGCTCTCATAGTCCACTGAAATGTCCTCCATCTTTCAACCGAAAAAGTTATACAGAGATATGGGCTGAAAGCCTGAGGACATGTCTGCAGGAGACCACATTGCACTTGTGAGCTACTGATCCCGAGTGCAATGTGTTCCAGCCTCCTGCAGGAAAAAATTATAAATGCACTTTATTTTAATTGCAAAAATATGTGCATTTATTATTTTTTCTCTAAATGTAAACATATCCTTTAATCTTAAAGAAAAAAAAAGAGGGTGCAGCACCTCTTTGATCGCTAACAAATTGTTCAGGTAGACCCCCCACCTTAAAGACTGCCTATCCCTGGTCTACAGGTTGTATCTAAAATGACAACTTTGACTTATAACCAGTTACAATGTGGTTTGCATAAAACAACATGAATAGACACCGATAAACTCATCATCCTTTTGGTTCAATTTGCATTAATGAGAACAGAAGTTGTCTTTGTCTGTAAATGTGATGTGCTTTTAACAGGCTTCAAAAGAAGATGCAAAGACTGTAAGCGTGATTAGACCTCATTTTTTAGAATCAAAGCTCAATTTGCATCTACTATAACACATGTTCTACAAGTTATTTGCATGCCTGCCTTTTATAGGTGTTACTATTTTCAGATATCTAGAAGTATTTAAACCTCCGTACTGCTGATCTTATTCTAATGCTGCAGTCACATCTAAGCAAGCGCTGAGAACTGATTGGCTCATTGTTCTGCTTCTCCCTCTCCCACTCTGAGCTCTGCTGTACAGGGACAGCAAGAGGGCAATAGCAAGTGAAATTCACGTACTTACATGGCTTTAATAGAAAAATATGTTTAATGATTTATTAATTGGCTTAGTTCCCCCAAATCTCTGGTTGTTCTTAATAGCTGTGCAGTTACAGCACTTAGTAGGCTACATCCCACAGAGACGGACCCTCCCAAGTTGGACCCTACATTATCAATCATTCTGCACACCACGGGAGTGGCTGATATTCCATCTTGACTGGAGGCACTAGTGTTTGGCAAAACCAATAAAATCTTTTCAGCCTTTGCACTAATGAAAAAAAAAAAAATGGAACAAGGCTAAACAGCTTCAGCAGGTTTCAGGCTTCACTATATATATATATATATATATATATATATATATATATATATATATACACATATATATATATATATATATATATATATATACACATATATATATATATATATATATATACATATATATATATATATATATATACGGTGTAACAATACTTATCCTGATTTAGCCCTTCATTATGGGTGTAGGTGGAAGGAGTTTGGTGTGATCAACTTGCATCATATTAAGGCCATTTTCTGAGCTTCAGGCTAGGTTCCGCCTTCCGTACTCTATGTATTTTCTCCATTTAAAGCTAAAACATGTTGTGAAGGCACTAGGCAGTAACACTATATGGTGGCAGTTCCCTACTCCTTTATTTAATGTAATGCAGAATGCTGCCAATGTGAAGGGGTTTATTTCTAGATGTTATGCTATGCTACTGGTCATGGGCATTTTCAGGAGGTTCAATGGGAAGAAGCTCTCCATACAAGTCCAACTGTGCTTGCTTTTGTAACACAAAAAGCTTACGCAACTATATGTTGTTCTGAGGATTCACTACACCCCAAACATTTTTTAAAATGGGCTTACAATAGGTTCCCTTATGCCGTAAGTGCCAGAGGGACCATGGTAATTTAATTATTCAGCTGTGGCACAGCCCCAACTTATATACAGTGAGGAAAAAAGTATTTGATCCCCTGCTGATTTTGTACATTTGCCCACTGAAATAATCAGTCTATAATTTTAATGGTAGGTTTATTTTAACAGTGAGAGACAGAATAACAACAAAAATATCCGAAAAAGTTATAAATTGATTTGCATTTTAATGAGTGAAATGAGTATTTGATCCCCTATCAATCAGCAGGATTTCTGGCTCCCAGGTGTCTTCTATACAGGTAACAAGCTGAGATTAGGAGCACTCTCTTAACCACTTCAGCCCCGGAAGGATTTACCCCCTTCCTGACCAGAGCGTTTTTTGCGATTCGGCACTGCGTCGCTTTAACTGACAATTGCGCGGTCGTGCGACGTGGCTCCCAAACAAAATTGACGTCCTTTTTTTCCCACAAATAGAGCTTTCTTTTGGTGGTATTTGATCGCCTCTGCGATTTTTATTTTTTGCGCTATAAACAAAATAAGAGCGACAATTTTGAAAAAACGCATTATTTTTTACATTTTTGCTATAATAAATATCCCCCAAAAATATATAAAAAAAACATTTTTTTTCTTCAGTTTAGGCCGATCGTATTCTTCTACATATTTTTGGTAAAAAAAATCGCAATAAGCGTTTATTAATTGGTTTGCGCAAACGTTATAGTGTTTACTAAATAGGGGATAGTTTTATGGCATTAACCACTAGGGGGCGGGGAGGGGTTAAGTGTGTCCTAGGGAGTGATTACTAACTGTAGGGGGATGGGCTGTGTGGGTGACGTCACTGATCTCTGCTCCGATGACAGGGAGCAGAGATCGAGTGACACTTGTCACTAGGCAGAACGGGGAGATGCTGTTTACAACGGCATCTCCCCGTTCATCCGCTCCGTGAGGCGATCGCGGGTCTCCCCGCGGCGATCGAGTCCGCGGGACCCGCAACCCGACTCACGGGGCTCCCAGCCGGCGGCGCGCACGCACGGGCACGGCGGGAAATTCAAATGGACGTACAGGTACGCCCATTTGCCCAGCCGTGCCGCTCTGCAAGCGTGCGCCGGTCGGCAAGCGGTTAAAGGAAGTGCTCTTAATCTCAGTATGTTACCTGTATAAAAGACACCTGTCCACAGAAGCAATTAATCATTCAGATTTCAATCTCTCCACCATGTCTAAGACCAAAGAGCTGTCCAAGGATGTCAGGGACAAGATTGTAGACCTACACAAGGCTGGAATGGGCTGCAAGTCCGTCGCCAAGCAGCTTGGTGAGAGGGTGTCAACAGTTGAAACACAAAATAACAGTCAATTTCCCATCGGACTGGGGCTTCATGCACGCTCTCACCTCGTGGACTTTTGATGATCATGAGAACGGTGAGGAATCATCCCACGCGGGAGAATCTTGTCAATAATCTCAAGGCAGCTGGGACTATAGTCAACAGGAAAACAATTGGTAACACTGCGCTGTGAAGGACTGAAATCCTGCAGTGCCCGCAAAGGTCCCCCTGCTCAAGAAAGCAAATGTACAGGAGTTTGCTAATGGACATCTGAATGATTCAGAGGAGAACTGGGTGAAAGTGTTGTGGTCAGATGAGACCAAAATCAAGCTCTTTGGCATTAACTCAACGTGGAGGATGACCCCAAGAACACTATCCCCATGTCAAAAATGAAGGTGGAAACGTTATGTTTTAGGAATGTTTTTCTGCTAAGGGGACAGGACAACTTCACCGCATCAAAGGGACGATGGATGGGGCCATGTACCCTCAAATCTTGGGAACCTCCTTACCTCAGGGCATTCAAAATGGGTCATGGATGAGTCTTCCAGCATGACAATGAACCAAAACGTATGACCAAGGCAACAAAGAAGTGGCTTAAGAAGAAGTACATTAAGGTCCTGGAGTGGCCTAGCCAGTCTTCAGACCTTAATCTCATAGAAAATATGTGGAGGGAGCTCAAGACTTGAGTTACCAAACGTCAGCCTCGAAACCTTAATGACTTGGAAAGGATCTGCAAAGAGGAGTGTGCAAACCTGGTGGCCAACTATAAGAAAGGTCTGACCTCTGTGATTGCCAACAAGGGTTTCTCCACCAAGTACTAAGTCATGTTTTGCTTGGAGAGCAAATACTTATTTTACTCATTAAAATGCAAAATAAATTTATAACTTTTTTGAAATGCATTTTTCTGGATATTTTTTTTTTATTATTCTGTCTCACTGTTAAAATAAACCTACCATTAAAATTATTGACTGATCATTTCTTTGTCAGTGTCCTGCCCAATAGATATGTAACCCTACGAAGGTGTTCCAGGTAACCATCCAGATAGACCCTAAACAGTGTATGCTGAGCATCCTTGATGCCCTACAATTGCAAGCGCTCACCTGAGAGGCCATTACTTGGGCTCTGTTTCAAGAACATAAGCTTATTAAAGTGCCCTGGAAATCTGTAGACTGACCCACACATTCCAAATGGGTAAAGCAAATGGGAGATACTCTTAGATTGGGAAGATTTATTTACCAACATTTTTGCCCAGACAAATTTGAGAAGCTATGGGCTCCATGGCTTGATACTCCAGGTCTTAGTTCACTCTATTTAGTTATTGGTAAGATTCTTTAAAAGTGATGTCTGAATTTAGAGTAGTGGGTACTTTATTATTATATTCCTGTTATGTCCTCTCTTCACCATAATAACTCATATGTTGTACATGTACTAAGGGGTGACATGCCACTGTATCATCAATGTTTTTGAGTACTGCTTACCCTAGTTCTCATTATTGTATACTGTCTGCTCTGGAATTTAATATTTTCTATAATAAAAGTTATTTTCTAATTGAAAAAATGATTTTTTAATAAATACAGAGCTTCTTTATTGTGTGTCTTTATTATGCGCTTAGAGTTACATGCACAGATTTTACGTTGTACATATTGTCACGATCAGGAGGGTAAGATTACCTGGGATCATAACTCAAGATCTAGTGACCTAGGCAACAGGTGTACCCAGGTAGGTCATTAAAAGGGGGGAGGGGAGAAATGTGACGGCACGCAACAAAGGTGTGCCAGAGTCGCAGCGTCTAAAGAGTGACCCGGTCTTCACCAGAGCCACTGGAGGTGTAGATTTTGCAATGCAAGTCAATGCCCAGGTTACGGCACAGTGCAGTCAAATAGCATGCTTGAAGGACATACACACAGAGACTACACTGAGGGAGACACACACAGCAACAGAAAATAAAGGAATCTACTGACAGAAACCAAA
Organism: Lithobates clamitans; assembly: GCA_037952925.1. Classification (NCBI taxonomy): domain Eukaryota; kingdom Metazoa; phylum Chordata; class Amphibia; order Anura; family Ranidae; genus Lithobates; species Lithobates clamitans. The sequence goes on along the minus strand of JBBGZY010001650.1, from coordinate 1,215,677 downwards.
GGGGATATAACTGCACAGCCTGAGGGAAACACAGAGAACAAAGACAGGATTAAACAACACACAGAAGCAGGGAATACTCAGCAATAGGAAACACCAGAGGAACAGAAGGGTCCGGCTTTAGCGTGAAGACACGATGCTCTAACACTAAGCCACAAGTGCACAGGCTTAATAACACCTAGGTTCAGGGCGGATTGGCAGGAACCCGAGGAGGTAAAATCCAGTGCCTGACCAATGTACACGGAACCGTGACACATATACAGTAGACCACTGCGCATGCCGACGTTTGCTGAGCAATTGGCAATAATAAAATACACCAAGTCAGCACTACAGGTAGGATACTCTTGGCGGTCCTGTCTTCATGGGAACCAAAATACATAAAACTTCCACCATGCACAACTAAGTTGGATCACCTAGGATAATCAACAACTGCAACCACCAATGAATGCACAACGGTTTTGCTACCCTCTTCGATACAGGGACACTGAACTGAAAATGAAAATGAGAAGAAGGAGCTCCAGCCTAGTGCATTATTGTAAAAAAAGTTTAATAAACAATAAAAAGCTCCATTATACTCACAGAGAATGGTCACAAGCATTAAGAACAGAACTCCACCAGACGCGTGTCAGTCAGATAGGCGCAGAGCCCAGAGAGTAACAGGCCAATAAGTAAAGAATGTGTTTCATCCACTGATCTTTGTGAATATTGCTCACTTAATACATGTTGTGGTATACTATGTTGTTTTCCCTGCTTTAGTCTTAAAGCATTTTAAGGAAATTTTATTTTGAACAGTGAAATGAAAATTTACTAGCAATTATTAGGGGGTCAAAAAATTATCTGGAGTTTTACACTACAATGTGTTTGTGACCTTCTCAAAAATGAGAGGTCTAATACTGGGTGAATTTTTGTCCGTGTGAGTGGAGATGCACTAGTAAAAATAACGAGGGTGAAATGTTTTTATCTATTTTTTGGCTTTAGAGGAAGGACTTTGTATGCGTTCTATGTTTGGAGCACTTTACCAATATCAAATAGTGGAAATTTACATATTGATGATTTTATATATACTGTATATGTACATTATTTATTTTTTAAATTCATGATGTAGAAACTTTTGTAGTTATTTTGTTTAAAAATGAAGTGCTTTTTTCATTGTGTTTTTATGCACTCTTTAAGAAAAGTTAGAGTGGAGAATATTAGTGCTGTGCTTTAAGTTATTTACAGTTTCTATGTATGTTTAAAGCAGGTTTAATGCAGGAACGTGTTCTACACCTGCATATACAATGAAGATTAAAAATGCCTTGTGACCTACAACAAACGTCTACAAGCATAATGCAGATGTAGTCTATTTGCCATTGTGAATTAGCCTCAAGGTCTTCTTCTCCAAGCTGATTTTTTTTATCAGTCTTCCCATGGAGCAAACTAAATACGTCTCCAAAGATAATGGAAAGAACTTCTTGTACACATCTCAGTCAAAGTGCAATGTACTCAAGATAGACAAATAAAGTTCAATGTCAAAACCACTCTTATTTTAGATGAGTTGTTAAGAATATTCTTCGGAAACAAGTGTCATTTTTATTTAGCTGAAATGTGATTATGGAAGTTTTAGGAGACTGGCATGGTGAATAATCCTGTTTACAATATATGATCCCTAAACCATTCATACACAGCTTATTTTGTACGAAGAAAACATGAATCGATTCTTCTGTCCACACAAGAGTGCATGGAAGATTTTTTCCTGCCAGCTATTGCACTCTGCCGACTCTTATATAGCAATGGGGCATGACCATCCAATGACATCACCCAGAGGGCCCGCCCCTTGTGACAATTGGCAAGGGGCGGGCTCTCTGAGTGATGTCATCGGATGGCCGCGCTCCATTGCTATATAAGACTCGGCAGAGAGCAAGCGACAACAAAACAGATGAAGATATCAACAGAACTACAGCGGCTTTTTTACAAAATTTTAGCGGGTTACTGTCGGCGAGGAAGAAGACAGCAGCGGGAAGAGACGGCGGTGGTGGGAAGAGACAGCTCGAGGAGAAGATGATGAGAAGAGACAGCGGGAAGGAGAAGACAGTGGGAAGAGACAGCTCGAGGAGGAGACGGCAGGAAGGAGAAGACATCGGGAGAAGACAGCTTGAGGAGAAGACGGCGGGAAGGAGAAGACAGCGGGAAGAGACAGCTCAAGGAGGAGACGGTGGGAAGGAGAAGACAGCGGGAAGAGACAGCTCGAGGAGAAGACCAAAACCGGCTCCTCTGTTTTTATTACATTTTACTTCTTTTTTGGTGAATTGGTAGGGGTACAATGTACCCGATTGATACCCATTCACATGGGGGGTGTGGGATCTGGGGGCCGCCTTCTTAAAGGGGGGCTTCCAGATTCTGATAAGCCCCCCGCCCGCAGACCCCGACAACCACTGGCTAGAGTTGTCGGGAAGAGGCCCTTGTACTCATCAACATGGGGGCAAGGTGTTGAGGGTATGGTCTGTTTCAGGATGGGTGCGCTCTCTCGATCCCTCCCTTTCAATCCCTCCCTTTCCTGACCTGCCGGGTGACATGCTCGGATAAGGGTCCATACTAGACCTGAAGGACCTGGTAAGCACCTGGGGGAAACCCTCATGCTGTTTTTTTTCGCAAATTTTTTTGCCCAAAAAGTGCACTTGGAAATGAACTGCAAGTACACTTGGAAATGCAGTTGCTCTAGATCTGAGGGGAAGCTCTGAAATGAAGGGAAGCTGTGCTGATTTCTATCACCCAATCATGTGCAAACAAAAATGCTGTTTTCTTATTTTCCTTGCCTGTTTCACCCCAGGTCTAGAGCAACTGCACTTGCAGTGCACAGACTATTTACCTTTAGTAAATCAACCCCTATGTGTTTATGCACACAGGTGTTTACAGGCATATTAGAAGAGGAGTGTTTATAGGCTGAATTCGACACCCCCCCCGAAAAAAGGTGCATTTCGGAGAGGAGCTTAAGAGCAGAAAAAGGATAAATGCACCTAAATGCTAGATTCCAATGGTCAAAATAAATGAATATTCTGACCAATGGAATCCATTAATGCTCAAATGCTTGATGTGCCTAAACGTGTGTGCAGTACGTGGCTTTTACCACTTTGTAAGCAGCTATTCCTCTGTCAGGAGATTTGGTGTTCAGAGGGGCTAAACAGATGCCCTGTGTGCATGAGGCCTTAGGGACAGCGTGCGGAGTGGCAGTTGGAGTCTTGTGCCAGAACGCTCCAAGTTTCAGCACTGGGAACTTCCAAGGACTGCATCATGTGAAGGCATTGGAAAGCCTCCACAGATGTACAAAGCTGCTGTCCTGTGCTATAGTGCAAACTGGGCTTTCAGAAGGACCTTGTTTCCCCACTGGGGTATGAAATCAGAACACCCTTCTTCCCATACCTCCTAACTTTTTGAGATGGGAATGAGGGATACCTATCAGCAAAAGTATTCAGGCATAGGACACACCCCTTGCTACGCCCCCTTAAAGGAGAATTGTACGAAAAAACAAGATTTGTTAAACCCACAAGTGCTTTTTTTTACTACGACTTTTCCTTTATACTGGCTTTTGGAATTTACAAATGCAGCGATTTAGAAATCAGATGAAAGGTTTAGGGCTGGAAAACACTTTTTGATAGATAGGTAAAAAATTAATTTTATATACATCTATATAGATCAGACCAAAATGAGGGACAAATGAGGTGGAATGAGGAACAGAGGGACTTAGCTCCAAATCAGGGACAGTCCCTCGAAATCAGGGACAGTTGGGAGCTATGTTCTTCCTGTCTCCCATGTAACTTATCAAATAGCCAGAGAGTTAGGGAGAAGTGGGAGACTTTATTCACTTCCCAAAATCTCCTAGCTCTCCCTGAGACCTTCAGCCCAACTCCCTAATCAGGGCTTCTCTAAATCCTTCAGTCCTACCCCCCCCCCCCCCCCAGAGCTCGCCCAGGACTCTTTAGCAACACTTCCCCACAAATCCCCATTTTATTTCCTCCCACAATTAGCAATTCTGGTTTATTTTGCCCCCTCTGACCAGATACTGTATATAAGGGGCAGTGTGTTACATACTCCTACAAACTGCCCTCAATATGATATGTTGTATGTGTCATACTTCTGACCCCTGCACTACATACATTTTATTGCCTGTGCATTGTAAGGATTTTCCATTTGTTGCCAGTGTTTTATTATAATTGCCTGTATTTTAAGATCACATTTTTTTCTTACCTTTTGTTAAGACAGCATTACTTGGTAAATTATCAATCCCATGCAAGCCTGTCACTATCAGGCCACTGAGCTAATATTCCATATTTTTCAATGACAGACAATAAGTTCTTCTCCTCCAGGAATTTCAGGCATGCTGACTTCAATAAGTTATCAGATATACAGTAGACATATGCTGCATTATATATTGTTGGTTGATTTATCTTCAATTCAACGTAAACGCATAAAGGAAGTGCTGAAGCCTATTGGGATGTTGTGGTTTACAAATATTCTGAAGAGCAGGAAATTATCAATGTCATGAAATCAATGAAGCGCAGACACAATTGCCTCTATTTTGATCCCCCAGGGAGGGCCCTATCATATGTTGAGATTCTTACTATGAGATATTTTATTGACTTGTGATGATTTTTTCCTGACAGCTTTTCTTTCTCATTCTCAAGCTTTGTAAGAGTATCGGTTAAAAATCCTTGTTGCCTCTTATTTGTACATAAAGGTCTCCAGCACCTTTTTTCCCAAGTAGGCCATGTTTCTATGGCATTTCTTTGAAACTCTCCTAGTTATATAGGACGCATTTAATCTATTCAATAACTAATAATGTATAAATAATGTATTGCATAATAATCTTAATTTTTCTGTATTAGGAGAAAGGCTCTTTACCTCAGAAATATGTCAGACCTGTAATTAGTTACACAATGTACATGGGAAGTGTTAAACAGCTACAGTGCCATGCAAAAGTATTCACCCCCTTAACATTTTCCGTGTTTTGTTGCCTCACAACCTGGAATTAACATGGATTTTTTGAGGATTTGCATCACTTAATTTAAAGAACATGTCCACAACTTTGAAGATGTTTTTTTTTTATTGTGAAGCAAACAACAAATAGGAAAAAATAACAGAAAAAGTCAATGTGCATAACTATTCACCCCCCAAAAGTCAATACTTTGTAGAGCCAACTTTTGCAGCTATCACAGCTCCAAGTCGCTTTGGATAAGTCTCTATGAGCTTACCACTGGGTTTTTTGCCCATTCCTCCTTGCAAAACTGCTCCAGCTCCTTCAAGTTGGATGGTTTGCGCTTGTGAACAGCAATCTTTAAGTCTGACCACAGATTTTTTATTGGACTGAGGTCTGGGCTCAAGTGTTGCTTTAGCAGTGTGTTTGGGGTAATTTTCCTGCTGGAAGGTGAACCTCCATCCTAGCCTCAAATCACACACAGAGTGGTACAGGTTTTGCTCAAGACTATCCCTGTATTTAGCACCATCCATCTTTCCCTCAACTCTGACCAGTTTCCCAGTCCGGACTGCTGAAAAACATCCCCACAGCATGATGCTGCCACCACCATGTTTCACTGTGGGGATGGTGTTCCTTGGGTGATGTGATGTGTTGGGTTTGCGCCAGACATAGCGTTTTTTTTGATGGCCAAAAAGTTCAATTTTAGTCTCATCAGACCAGAGTATCTTTTGGGAGTCTCCAACATGCCTTTTCGCAAACTCAGAACGTGCCATTTTGTTTTTTGCTGAAAGTAATGGCTTTCTTCTGGCCACTCTGCCATAAAGCCCAACTCTATGGAGCGTACGGCTTATTTTCGTCCTATGTACAGATACTCCAGTCTCTGCTGTGGAACTCTGCAGCTCCTCCAGGGTTACCTTAGGTCTCTGTGCTGCCTCTCTAAATAATGCCCTCCTTGCCCGGTCCGTGAGTTTTGGTGTACGGCCGTCTCTTGGCAGGTTTGCTGTTGTACCATGTTCTTTCCATTTGGTTATGATAGATTTGATGGTACTCCTAGGGATCATCAAAGATTTGGATATTTTATTTATAACCTAACCCTGACTTGTACTTCTCAACATCATTGTCCCTTACTTGTTTGGAGAGTTCCTTGGTCTTCGTGGCAGTGTTTGGTTAGTGGTGCCTCTTGCTTAGGTGTTGCAGCCTCTGGGGCCTTTCAAAAAGGTGTGTATATGTAATGGCAGATCATGTGACACTTAGATTGCACACAGGTGGACATCATTTCACTAATTATGTGACTTCTGAAGGTAATTGGTTGCACCAGAGCTTTTTATGGGCTTCATAACAAAGGGGGTGAATACATACGCATATGCCAATTATCATTTTTCATTTCTGAAAAATAGTTTTATGTATATATTTTTCTAATTTTACTTCACCAATTTAGACTATTGTGTTCTGATCCATCACATATCATTCAGATTGAAAAAACATTGAACTAAAGACTGTAATGTAACAAAATAGGTAAAAAGCCAAGGAGGGGGTGAATACTTTTGCAAGGCACTGTTTGTAGAAAACCATTTAATAGTGTAATGGTGGGCTCTATAACAAAGTTTATGGATTGCCCCATGGCCTCTGTCCTCTACATACTATTATTTTTTAGATCCAGTGCACATTCGAGTCCCAGCCCCAGCATCCTCGCTGCGAGTTTCCTTACATCAAAAATGAACATACCCTAGGCACGTAACCACCCCTAGATTGACTGACTGTGGATGTGTCTTAAATGAGCAAACCTGGAGGCAGCTCCATTGGAACAGCACATTCTTGCTTCCAACCTGCCCCCCTGCAGCAATGCAAGAGCATTGTGTAGCGATACCCCCGCAGGGGCTGCTGGTAATTGTGGTCGGTCTCTCACCCTGCCCAGCCCAGCACACAGTTCTCACTCACCCTCAGGCAGGAAACCAGTCCACGAGCTTTGTTTTTGTATTTTATTGAGGGGATTTGAACTTGGATAGGGAAAAGGGAATTATAAGATGCCCAGTAGATTGAAGAACATTGTGTGGGACCAACTATATATAGTATCTCACAAAAGTGAGTACACCCCTCACATTTTTGTAAATATTTTATTATATCTTTTCATGTGACAACACTGAAGAAATTAAACTTCCCTACAATGTAAAGTAGTGAAACTTGTATAACAGTGTAAATTTGCTGTCCCCTCAAAATAACCCAACACACAGCCATCAATGTCTAAACCGCTGGCAACAAAAGTGAGTACACCCCTAAGTCAAAATGTCTTCCACTCCAACATGATGACATCACGGAGCTGGTGGATGTTAGAGACCTTGCGCTCCTCCACCTTCCGTTTAAGGTAAGAATACCTCTCTGGTACTTTCTTTAGTTACTCACTGTGGTCCCTGGTAATAAGGCGGATAGTCCCTTACTGACGGCAGCTTCAACTCTACCTCCGACCATGACAGGTTCTCCGGCCGGCAGAACCGTCACTTCTGGTTGGACTGCAAAGCCGCAGTCCCAAACCTGCGCTGCTCTCTTGCTTCTGGATAGGCCCCCAGACAGACTAGCAGCCAAATGTGCATGGGATAGGCCCAATCTCCGGCCTAGCAGCCCGGACAATACAACACACATCCACCCAGACAGCCATCCAGGTGGCACAGAACACAGATCACCTGACCTCACCCGAATATATAGGCTCCCCCAGCAGGCCAAGGGATTCAGGAAAACCCCTGCCCATTGGCTGAGATACCCCATATACCCATAGCCTGACCTTGAGTCACCCTTCTCGCATCTAGTACCACCAAGTACCCGCTCACCTAGTGGTAGAAGAGAAAAGTGCAACAAGGCCAAACTTAGGGAGAAATCAATAGATCTCTAGCAATCAACCAGGATAACTACTCCTGGAAAGTAAATTTGTGAGGAGTAACCCTGCCTAAGCTCCAGGGTGCTACACACATATTTTCAATGTATGTAAAAATATTTAAAAAATACTAATGCAGCGTTTTGAGTCAGTGTTTAATGCACTTTATAAATACCTAATGTAATGAATGTAACTTTAGTTCTACTTTGAGGCTATGGTTTAAGGTTAGTGTTATAATTTAGGCAGTTAGGTATGTGTCAGATTTAGTGTTAAGGATTACGTTTCAGTGTTAGGTTAAAGGTTTAGTGTTAGGAGGTGGTCAACTATTAAAGCTGAGGCTTAGGTATGTTTTTTTCAGCTTGGACCAATGTTTATTACCCGATCTAGACCTGGGGAAGCTGCAAATCACTGTAGTGGCTTCTGCTACTACAGTAATAGCAGAATTCTTCTGGGTCCAGTGCCACGTGGGGGTCACTCGCTTGGTACTGCCACCATTCTGAGTACGTCTTGTATTTTTAGAAAAAAAATACAAGGCATTCTCTGATTGGATGTGGTAGGGGGAGGCAGGGTGGTGATGTTGGGTAAGCCAAGCTGGACCAATGTAACTATGCAAAAAAATCATACCTGAACTTCAACTTTAAAGGTTAAAGGTATCCTGAGAATCAGGTTAAGATTTGAGTCAAGAGTCTTACTTTTTTACTCTTTAATTTCAGCTCCAACAACTACCAAGTACCAGGTTCTTGGCATGAAATCCAGCATATTATATAATTGAATATTTTTTTACTGAATTCCTTAGTTTATGACTAAAACAGCTTTAGTTATGAACCTCTTTTCAGTGTAAAGAGGTATTGTCGTCCTTTGTATTATTTGAATGAATGAAGCTGCAGTTAAATATGACAAGGGAAATGCATAAATCTCATAAAATGGAGATTTCACACAAAGCCTGCACAGATGGAGCCTTGTATGTTACAATGCAGTGTAGGCATGAGAAACAGAATCCTCCAGACAAGTGCCTGCAGCAGTAACAAGGTCAGCAACACGGAACAATGGAAAAATATGTAGGAATTTCAGAAATACGTTTTTGCAAATAAGGTTTTTTCATTTTTTTTTAGATATACACAGAAGTCAGCTTGCTGTAAATAATCTTATTATTGTGTGTTAGACTTTATTAGAAACCATATTTCTATAAAGTTTGTTATAAAATACATGTGGCCAAATGTGCTTATTACATACTGAAGATCTATAGTACTTCAGGCTTTGCTACACATTGGTTAGGCTTTACTGCTCCTTCTCACAGAGCAAATATATATATGTCAGCAGAGTTACTGAAAAAATGGGCTACTTGCACTATTTGCAAAAAATCTTTCCTGCCATTCTATATCTTGCAGCTCATCTCATGCCAACCATTGCCTGTACCACGACTATGTGATCTTTGGCTCCTTTCGTATGCTTTCTGTGCTCCTGTGTTAACTGAGCCATCCTTCCCAAGATCTGGTTGATCTGTTTATGGTTCCACTTGTGCCACTCCAATGCCCTTACCCCACCTGTCATGCTATCCAGGGGTTCCTGGACTGGTGGCGTAAAAAAGGCCATTCTTCTTATTGTTTACGTTCACTATGGTTTTTCATAATTACCTAGTGTATTGTTATATAAAGTATTCAGCTGCATAGTGAGTACATGTCACAGAATTCAAGAATAACTAAAGGCAAACTTTTTTTTTAGTTTTGAATAGGAGGAGATGGATTAGAACACTTGTCAGTTTTTAATTGCAGTCTGTACCCGCCCCCATACCTCCCAACTTTTGAACTTCAGAATGAGGGACACTTGAGGAAGGAAGTAACCTTGCATAGTGCGCCACTGCAAGTGTGGGCGTGGTCAAACTTCTGACAGTGGGAGGGGCTTAAGGGGTGTCATTAAACACAACTCGGGATTTCTTGTAAAATATGCTTTTATTATTGTTCCACAAGCAACAGTCTCATGGATAGGAGGGGGGTAGTGGAGGGCAGCATGATGGGAGTGGGGGTAGTGGAGGGCAGTATGATGGGAGGGGGGGCAGTGGAGGGCAGCATGAAGGGAGGGGGGCAGTGGAGGGCAGTATGATGGGAGGGGCGCAGTGGAGGGCAGTATGATGGGAAAGGGCAGTGGACGGACAGCATGACTAGAGGAGGGCAGTATGGGAGGGAGCAGAGTGACAGTCAGTAGGACACTGTCAGGGCAGGGCTCAGCCCTTCCTTCTCTGAGCTGGCTGCCCAGCTGACGGCTAATTGCCAGCTCCCATCTCTCTCCACAGTTACTCAGCTGTTGATGATCCTGCTCATCAGTCCTGCCTACTTAAGCCATCCAGTCCACAGGAGTTCTGCCTTTCGCCTGGGTCACATCATAAGAAACTATCTCCTGCATTCCTGTTTGAAGACTGGCTTTGCTGACTTCTGGCTACAGATCCTGCTTGCTGCTCCACTACTGTGATCCCTGACTCCTGGCTTGGCTGACTATCCGCTCCGGTTACTGAACTTTGGCTATGTTTTGACTACGTTTGTTCTTTTTACTTTTATTTTTAAACAAGTGTGATTTAACTGTACTTCTGTCTCGGTCTGATTTCATGGTTTCTGACAGTAGACGAAGGCCATGAACAGGCCCGGATTTACTCCCTTTGCCGCCCCAAGGCCGGATCCTTCAATGCCGCCCCCCCCCCCCACACTCACACTCACACACCACCATTCTTGTCCTTTATCGATGACTGCTATAATAGATCAGTTAAAAACATATCTCCACACATGAGAACACTGAAAATAACTGACTTTAATTGTACAGACTAAAAATACTTCAGGGTAAGCGCACGAGGGGTAAGGATTTTTTGCGGGCAATTTTTCAGGGCAATGGCTGGTGTTAGTGCTTCAATCATCCCCGGCACCATGGCTGTTATGGTGTCAGGATGAATGAAACACATTATTTCTATCATTACATTGTAATGTAAAATGAAATAGTTCAACTCACCATAATGCAGAATCATTGGGAGCCCAGAGCGTGTCACTTGCCACTATGCTTGCCACCAGATGGGGATGTCACTTGCCACGCTGCCACCAGATGGAGATGTCACTTGCCACACTATGAAGATGTCACTTGCCACACTATGGAGATGTCACTTGCCACACTATGGAGATGTCACTTGCCACACTATGGAGATGTCACTTGCCACACTATGAAGATGTCACTTGCCACACTATGAAGATGTCACTTGCCACACTATGGAGATGTCACTTGCCACACTATGGAGATGTCACTTGCCACACTATGGAGATGTCACTTGCCACACTATGGAGATGTCACTTGCCACACTATGGAGATGTTACTTGCCACACTATGGAGATGTTACTTGCCACACTGCCACCAGATGGAGATGTCACTTGCCACACTATGAAGATGTCACTTGCCACACTATGGAGATGTTACTTGCCACACTATGGAGATGTTACTTGCCACACTGCCACCAGATGGAGATGTCACTTGCCACACTATGGAGATGTCACTTGCCACACTGCCACCAGATGAAGATGTCACTTGCCACACTATGGAGATGTCACTTGCCACACTATGGAGATGTCACTTGCCACACTGCCACCAGATGGAGATGTCACTTGCCACACTATGGAGATGTCACTTGCCACACTATGAAGATGTCACTTGCCAAATTATGGAGATGTCATGTGCCACACTATGGAGATGTCACTTGCCACACTATGCCACACTATGAAGATGTCACTTGCCACACTATGGAGATGTCACTTGCCACACTATGCCACACTATGAAGATGTCACTTGCCACACTATGGAGATGTCACTTGCCACACTATGCCACACTATGAAGATGTCACTTGCCACACTATGGAGATGTCACTTGCCACACTATGCCACACTATGAAGATGTCACTTGCCACACTATGGAGATGTCACTTGCCACACTATGAAGATGTCACTTGCCACACTATGGAGATGTCACTTGCCACACTATGGAGATGTCACTTGCCACACTATGGAGATGCCACTTGCCACACTATGGAGATGTCACTTGCCACACTATGCCACACTATGAAGATGTCACTTGCCACACTATGGAGATGTCACTTGCCACACTATGGAAATGTCACTTGCCACACTATGGAAATGTCACTTGCCACACTATGCCACACTATGAAGATGTCACTTGCCACACTATGAAGATGTCACTTGCCACACTATGAAGATGTCACTTGCCACACTATGAAGATGTCACTTGCCACACTATGAAGATGTCACTTGCCACACTATGAAGATGTCACTTGCCACACTTTGAAGATGTCACTTGCCACACTTTGAAGATGTCACTTGCCACACTCTGGAGATGTCACTTGCCACACTATGAAGATGTCACTTGCCACACTATGGAGATGTCACTTGCCACACTATGGAGATGTCACTTGCCACACTTTGAAGATGTCACTTGTCATGCTGCCTGGCTGCCACCAGATGGAGGAGGGTGGAACAGCGGTGCGGGCAATGAGAGATGTCATCTCTCTCCCCCGCCGCCGCACCGCTGACATTAGTCCTCGATCTTTTCAAAAATGGCGCCGGGCAGCGTAATCACGCTACTGCGCATGCGCCGCCCAGCCGAGCACGTACGAGCTTTCCCGAGCCCGGCCGGCTTCGGAACGGCGCATGCGCAGTAGTCGGCGGCTCGCGGCCATCATTTCTAAGGGCACCGGTGCCCTTAATCGACTAAACGGGCAGCCTGAGAGGGGGGGGCGGCCGCGAAGTCACCGCAGGAGCGGCGCCGCCCCTGCACCACTGCCGCCCCGAGGCCTGGCCTCGGTGGCCTTGTGGCAAATCCGGCCCTGGCCATGAATTCAGATGATACAGTCAATCCACTTGTTGGTAATATTTTTTCCAGATTGAATGAACTGGATCACCGCATGGATCAGTTCGCCGTGGCGTTACAAACGCTCCTGAGTTGCACGGTTCACCTAGAATTTCCCACTGTGGCCGCCCCGGTACAACCTATGTTGTAGGTCGACCCTGCTGCTGTGCCAGTCTCTGTGCAGGCTCCCGCCTCGAGTGTTACCATTAAAGGAGTTATGTCTGGTTCTGCTCTGCTTCCCCATTGATTTGGGGGCAATCCAGTCCAATGCAGAGGGTTTCTCAACCAGGTTGAGATATACTTTCAGATGCTGCCCCAGGCATTTCCCACGGACAGAAGCAAAGTAGGTTTTGTGATATCTTTGCTTTCTGAGAGAGCCTTGGCCTGGGCAAACCCTCTATGGGAGATGCAAAAACCTGTTGTCTTGAGCTACCCCGAGTTTGTGGCTTTGTTTAAAAGGGTATTTGATCTTCCTGCACGCTCCGCTTCTGCTGCCAAGTGCCTCATGTCCATCAAACAGAGTACGAGAACTGTTGCCGACTACGCCATTGAATTTGTACTCTGGCAGCAGAGGTTGCGTGGAACAATGAGGCCCTCGTGGCTGCTTTTTCTCATGGTCTCTCGGATACCATCAAGGATGAGATAGCAGCCCGACATATACCTACTGAGCTGGAGAAGTTGATCACGTTTGCCATCCTCATTGACTCCAGACTCAGAGAAAGACTCTCTTTAAGGAGCTCTTGCGGAAGCCTCCTGTACGTTTACAGGAGGCAGGTTTACCCTTTGTCGGTCTTGGAGGATAAGGCCATGGAGGAGTATGTTGCAGATGCATTTTCTCGATGTTTCATGCGCAAATCCTCGTCTCCTGCTGGTGCTGGTTTCTTCTTTGTGAACAAGAAGAGTGGTGAACTGAGACCTTGTATTGATTATAGGGGTCTCAATCGTCTCACGATTAAGAATGCCTATCCGATTGGTGAGGATTAAGGAGGGCAATGAGTGGAAAACTGCGTTTAATACCAGAACAGGCCATTATGAGTACCTTGTAATGCCTTTTGGCATTTGTAATGCCCTGGCAGTTTTCCAGGAATTTATTAACGATGTCCTCCGAGATTTGTTGCAGTTATGTGTGGTGAGCCACCACACAGATGTCTGTCGTGTGCCTCAGAAACTAAGATAGAGAACAATCTCTTTTGTAAACTGGAGAAATGCGAGTTCCATCATCAACAGGTTAAATTCCTGGTCGTTTCCAATGCCTGTTTTTCGATGGACCCAGAGAAACTTTCGGCAGTCCTTCACTGGCCCCGACCCGTGGGTTTATGTCCTCTGCAGCGTTTCCTGGGCTTCGCCAACTATTATCGGCAGTTTATTCGTAACTTCTCGTCTCTGGTCAAGGCCCAGACTGATATGACCAGAAAGGACGGTAACGCACAGAGTTGGTCTCCGGAGTCCATTAAGGCCTTTGAGAGTCTCAAGGCTGCCTTTGTTTCTGCTCCTGTGTTGGCACAGCCTAATCTTATGTTACCTTTTATCCCAGAGGTTGATGCTTCTGAGACCGGTGTTGGTGCCCTTCTGTCTCAACATCCTACCTCTGAGAGCACTATGCATCCTTGTGGCTACTTTTCCAAAAAATTGTCACCTGTGGCGTGCACTTTTGTTGCCAGCGGTTTAGACATTAATGGCTGTGTGTTGATTTATTTTGAGGGGACAGCAAATTTACACTGTTATACAAGCTGTACACTCACTACTACACGTTGAGGAGGGGGTACTGTCAGGGCTGGGCTCAGCCCTTCCTTCTTTGAGCTGGCCGCTCAGCTGTCGGCTAATTGCCAGCTCCCATCTCTCTCCACAGTTACCCAGCTGTTGATGATCCTGCTCATCAGTCCTGTCTACTTAAGCCGTCCAGTCCAGAGGAGTTCTGCCTTCGCCTGGGTCACATCACAAGAAACTATCTCCTGTGTTCCTGTTTAAAGACTGGCTTTGCTGATATCCCTTCTAGCTACAGTTCCTGTTTGCTGCTCCACTACTTTGATCTCTGACTCCTGGCTTGGCTGATTGTTCTGGTTACTGAACTTTGGCTATGTTTTGACTACAATTGTTCTTTTTACTTTTATTATTAAACAAGTGTGATTTAAGTATACTTCTGACTCGATCTGATTTCATGGTTTCTGACAGACACCTAGAACACTATACTCGCTGGGCAGTTTATTGCTGTGACAAATAGTTTGTTGCTAACCATGTGCATCCTCGGGGTAGGTAGCATTTCTCCTACAGCCTTCAGGCAAGACCTGGAGATGGGGGCGGAGTTGGCGGTCCTAGGTACGGATGACTGTTTGCCTCTTGACTCTACACTGTGGATGCAGCTAGCGCCAGGCTGGAAGGAGGGCGAAAAGGAGAACCGATCCTGCTCCTGCAGCCTCTGAAAGTCATCCCTGCACCTAGGACTGCCAGCTCAACCTCCCAACTCCGCCCCCATCTCCAGCTCTGGCTCAACAAGTGCACTCCGCTGTGAATCCTGGGCCTCTGCCTCTCTCCTCCTCATGACCTCACTGGTTGCTAGACTTCAGGCTGGCCTAAGCTAGCAACCAGTTTGGACAGTGAGCCAGGGGCTGGAGGAAAACGTAGAAGGGGTCTCTGCCAGCCAGGGACCCACCACAGTGAGTGACAGCAGCGATGCAAGAGCTATTTTAGGGGATATCAGATCGGCCCAAGGCCAGGAGGCAATTCCTGTATTGTCCCGGAATGAAGGTGCCCGTGACCCAGGACAGAGCTGCCCATAACGGGACTGTCCCGGGCAATCCGGGGCTGTAGGGAGGTATGCCTGCCCCCCATTAGGGAGATTTACCCTTTTTATTTGTCCTGTTTACCATTGTCATTGAAAGTGAAAGTGAGAGTAAAAGAAAATCCCAAATTTTGAGTTGTCCCCAGAAAAGTAATAGAGCGCAAATCTTGTAATGGGGACTCTAGTTCTGGTAACCTGGGGGTCCCCAAGAAATTCCCTTACTTAGCATGGATTTCCTCTCAATTCCTGTTTGACTATGGGACAGGAAGTGAAGGGAAATCTCTGCAATCGGGCACAGATGGCAAAAAAAAAAAGACAGGGGTTATAACCTTCCCTTACTCTATCCAAAATAAAAAAATAGTTTTGCCTATAGTTCTACATACATCTATAGTTTACATACTTCAATTTGAAAATACTACATTGAAACTAGATTTGAAATGTTAGCAGTAGACTAGAAATATTTGAAATTGAACGTGGAAATGAATATAACAGATTTAAATTTTGACCATAGATATGTTTTAATGTACAGTTTGTTTATAAGCTATGCTACATTTACATGTATTTGTAGCTGGCATATTGCCTAAATATTGATTTGTGAACTAGTGTCACTTGCCTTGAAACAGCTCTTTAGAATTCTTATTCTTCAATAAAGTCATGTCACTTTTACTTGTTTTTTTGGAATATTACCCTTGGTTGTCACAAGTGAAGTAGTTGTAAACCTTACTCCTCATAACATAATTTTTCTGAAGAAAAATGTAAGCCTGTACTGACCGCATCCTTGCTTTTAAATAAAAAAATAAACTTCCCTTACAGCTTTCTCCTACTTTAATCGTGCAGGCCACGTGATTGTTGTAGCTTCCACAGTCATGCACGGACCTGCCTGCCATGGCAGGAAATTACATTGCCACTGTGCTCCTGCGCTTCCATAGCAATGGGACGCCTTCAGACTTGGCGGCATAGCGTCACTTCCTTCTTTCCCCAGCTGGGTGCAGTGCACTTTAGCTGCGCATGGCAAATGTTTTGTTGTAGTAGAATTGTAAAAGACTTGTAAAAGACCTGGGACACCTTTGGGTACACCATGAAGAGTAGTAATGCGGCGAACAGTGGGTGTGGCCAAACTGCGTTAACAGATGGCAACAGATTTGTTTGTGACTATCTCGGTTACTTGGGAAGCCACAGTCAGGTCTGAATAAAGTGTGTGGGTTTCAGGCAAACTAAAACTTGGACATACAGTATGACTTAAAACCCAGACTGTCCAGGTGAATCTAGGTCAGGTGGCAACCCTAGGTGTCACCCCCCCCATAATACAGAGGCTAGGGGTCACCCCCCTTCTTCATAATACAGAGGACAGTGTCACCCCATCCTTCATAATACAGGGGTCAGTGTAACCCCTCTTTTGTAATACAGGGGTCAGTGTCACCCACCCCCAGTGTCAGCCCCATTAGATCAGGCAAACTGAAACCCGGTCGCATGTGTCAAAACCCGAACTGTCTGGGTCAAAGCTGGACAGGTGGCAACCCTAGAGGGGGGGGGACGGCTGTGACTGACTCACAGAAGGTAAAGGGCGCACTGTGCTTTTGCTCAGCTTGCCTGTATCTTCAGCGGAATAACACAATACATAAACTGACCACGCTAGCATGGTTCAGCAGCCATGCTAGCGTGGTCAGTTTACTGTCAGGAGGAGGGGCACAGGCAGAATCAACCAGGTAGAATAGAACATTGGCAGGGAGAAATGTGAGACATCACACATAAACAACCCAAGCCTTGTTTTTTTTTTTAGGTTTACAAAGCCTTTAAGGCGCAGAAGAAATAACTGTCGGCAGAGAGTGAGTCTGGTGGTGGGGTGCAGAATTCATTTCTTCTGCATACTGTTATGGCTGCAGCTCTCCAATGTGCGCAGTGAGTATAAGGACAGCTCACTCACTTACATAGGCACTGATAGAAAGACATGTGAAGTATTACAGACAGGAGATTAGACTGTGCCAAAGCTAAATTCTCTGAATAAAATGAATCTAGGACAATATAGGCAACCATTACATCATCTTGGCATGTTTCTTGGACCATCAGCCACTTGAAGGAGGGTTCATAATAACGTGCAGAGCAAACTGCTGAGATAAGTAAATACCCTGGAAGATCTATGGAAAACGTAACAGATTTTTTCTTTGCAGCATACTGGATTAAGCATTGAGCATGGGAACATGTGCCGAGGGAGCTGCCAAAAAGGAGGATTATCAGGAATGTTGACTGTTGCTGACATTCTTTGCCCTTGCTATAAAGTGGACATAACAATTTTATACAAAAGCAGCCAAAATAAGTTAAATAAATCTGAAAAGGGCCACATTTTGTTTACTAAGGGCCACTCCTACATCATTTCAGAAAGTTATTATAGCATTTATGGTTACCAATTTGATAGTAATACTTTCAGCATATACTGTATACAGTAATTGTATCCCAGACAAAAAACATTAGCTGAAGCATTCAGTCACCAGAGTGTATTGAGGGTAACCAATGCAAAATGTACAGTGTTGTAACTTTAATCAATCAGAGAACAGCTTGAGCTGTGTTCAGGTAGTATTCAATTAGTAGTCATTGAAAGAGCAGAATGCAGCCCAAAAAAGCCATTTGACATGCCTGCTGTAATGGCAGCTACCTTATGGCCCAGAAGTGTGGGTACTAGGGTCCTTCAAATCCCAGCTGGGATATTACCTGCATTGGGTTTACCTGTCCTCCCTGGGTTGACTGGCTCCTGTCTAAATTAGCCTTAGTAAGTTATCAGCAGATCATCGGTGCCATGCAGGATTCCAGGCTTGTCAATATATCTGTCTGCTCGTACCTCGTACGGGCAAGCAGATACACACTGACAGAAAGAGATAATGAACTACCAGAGTGCTCAACAGCACCATAGTAGTTCACAGAGAATTACAAGTCAACAGGGGCAAAGGCTGTTGGTACTTGTAGTTTCCCATTCACAGAACTCTGTGAATAAATGACGTGGCCGGGCGGGCGGAGCACCACTCGGCCACATTTTTTTTTTAAAATAGTGACAGCGAGAAATAATAAAAATATCATAAACCCATAGCAGATCTCAAGAGTTTATCCATATTATTACGTGGCCTGCATGTGGCCACACTATTTATGTACTAATATGTGTGTGAATTCTGCCACCACACCTGTCTTGTGTGTCCAAGATGAGGATAAAAAGTGGCCCATGAATAAGATTGGGTAATATCTGATGTGACTCACTTATGCTCTTAGCAAAGCCAAGGTTTCATAAAGGTTTTTGGAAAAATTTTGAACATAGGTAGGTACTTTGATGTGAACCATTTTTTGGGACCCCGCTCTTAAAACATCCACCATCCATCCATCCTGTGTTGAAGAACATATGGCCTGGTGTTAGCATGGTAAGGAACACATACCAGAGACCACGTATCTGGCATGCTGGGCTCATATCTCTTTTTTTTTTAAGACAGCTTTAAGGATTGTACGTTTAGCACTGTTCCTGTTCCTCCTGCAATGCTGACCTTGCATTACAAATAATTAATTAAAGGCTGGGTATAAAAAAAGGTTTTTCTTTTAAGGATTAGGTAAGCAACTTTTGATTTCTTTGCTCCCTATTTTAGCACTTTCAGTACAATGAAAAACATCTTAACTTTAATTTTCATCAAATCAACCAAATATAAAAAATATGAAATGGTTTTAACATCACTGGCTGGTTTAGGTAGAGGGTAACAGCGCACTCTAGTGGATGAGTAATGATGCTATAATAAGAAAAAAAGTATTAAAGGGAGAAAATCAATGGAGGGAGTGAAGAATGGAGAAAAGGGAAAAGATTCAGAAGGAGATAATTACCTACTGAAATATAGGGGGGGGGGGGGGGGGGGGATGGAAAAGGAGTGCAGAAAGGAAGAGAATGTAAATGGAAGGACTTTTTGAATAAAGTGCAAATTTAGTATATATGTATAGTACAGAAGCAAAAATACAGAAGGATCCAAACTTACATTACCTCTCTACATGCCTGTGTGGCAGATACTCTGGTGAATTGGTGACCTCTCACCAGAAGCAGACCACCCATATTAATTTTCATGCTGGAATGAAATAGTTTTAGAGGTATTTGCTACCTGCTCACACTAAATGGTATCAGAACATCTGAAAAGCTTCACAAAGTGCATGACATTCCCTTAAAAGCAGTGGAGGACGGCTGGTGTTTTTTTTTGGGGGGGGGGGCGCCAAACAATACACCTGACGGCACCCTCGGTTCGGACCCCCCCAGGTCAGTCAGTAGTCGGGGTCCCACACTTACCCTATCTAGCGGGCAGCGCCCCGGGCGGCAGCAGCTTCTCTCCGGGCTGCGGGCAGGTGCTTTGTCGGTTCCCCTACGTCTCCTCCCTTCTCCTCCTGGCGGCCAATTCAATCGGATCTTCTTTTGGCCAATCGGGTGACAGATCTCAGGACCCGCTTCCTGATTGGCCGGAAGGAGAATCAGTGTTACAATAGCGAATATTTATTCACTATTGTCACACAACTGGGTGGGATTCTGGCGCAGTGCTCTGCGCCCCAAGCCCACCCTTTTGTGAAGCCTATTAGAGCCTCTGGTTCTAATCACGTGCTTCAAAAAAACACACCACGATTTCGGCGCCCTGCATGTAGATCATGGGCTGGACGCATGGATGGGGGGGCGGTGCCTGTGCACCCCTAACAGACGGGCCACGACTGCTTAAAAGAGAAGTATGGGATCCTAAAAAAAATCAAACACACATACTCTCTTAGATGGCTGCAGAATCGATCAAAGACTCTGATCGATCAGTTCCCAGGTCCGCTATGTCAGTCATCTCTGCATCTCCAGTGCTCACTAGAGTACCAGACTGCGGAGGGGACAGGAGTGGCTGTCTCAGGCTCTCAGCAAAGCACTGAGAGGCTGAGCCAGCTGCCGGTCAGGCATCTGAGTGGATCTTGACAATATTGTCGGGATCCCTGCAGAGCCTAGACCGGCTCTGTGATGTCAGACTTTAGCCCGCTGTTGACTGAATCTGGGTCAGAACTAAGTGCACCCCTGTGGCCCACAGGAGAAATATTCTTTTCCTCTAATGCCCTGTACACACGATCGGACATTCCGACAACAAAATCCATGGATTTTTCCGACGGATGTTGGCTCAAACTTATCTTGCATACACACGGTCGCACAAAGTTGTCGGAAAATCCGATCGTTCTGAGCGCGGTGACGTAAAACACGTACGTCGGGACTATAAACGGGGCTGTAGCCAATAGCTTTCATCTCTTAATTTTTTCTGAGCATGCGTGGCACTTTTCGGATTTGTGTACACACGATCGGAATTTAACCGATCGGATTTTGTTGTCGGAAAATTTTATATCCTGCTCTCAAACTTTGTGTGTCGGAAATTCCGACGGAAAAAGTCCGATGGAGCCCACACACAATCGGAATTTCCGACAACACAATCCGAACACACTTTTTCTGTCGGAAAATCCGATCGTGTGTACAGGGCATTAGAGAACATTTCCGCTATGTACAGATTAAATACTATCTGCATGTTTTCCTTGTTAACCATCATTTTCTCTTTTGCTCACAAGCTTAAAAAAAAAAAAGTATATCAGACTCACATCCAACATAACGACAAAGCTGAGAATCTGAACTGGACTTCTTCCTGACTCCGAAGGATTGGCATGACATATGTCGTCTGGCATCAGCAGAACCTCATGAAATGTCCTGGTCCTAGAGAGCTTCTACAAAGTTCCTTATAGATGGCATGGCACCCCTGTTAGTTTAGGGCAATTCATACTGACATACTCCTAGTTGTGCTTTAGCGGTTTCTCCAACCAGGCACTAATACCCATTCTTGATAACACTGCTGTAAACTTTTGATAAAACTGTACAACCTCATTCACATTCTTCTCCATGCAAATATTCAAAGAGATCTTTTGACGCTTTACTCAACAAACCCGTTCCTGCCCTCTTCCACACGGAACAGTTACTTGACACATATTTTCACAGCCACCAAGCTCATGATAGTCAGAGCCTGGAATTCTAATTTAGGATTTGAAGACTTTGAAAACAGACTCGATGGAGCAGGGCCCTCTGATTCCTCCTGTATTGAATTGTATTATAACTGTACTGTCTGCCCTAACATTGTATAGCACTGCGGAAACTGTTGGCGCTATATAAATCCTGTATAATCATAATAATTATGTCTAATGAAAGGTATCAGCAAATTCAAAAAATTCCAATGAAAAATGTTTTCAAAATATGGGAACCATGGATATCTTATTCACAACCACCTAATTTTGACAAAATATTACTATGCCTTTTGAGGGCCATACACCTTCTTGTCTCCACTATTTATTATATTGGTAACAAGGTCTAATATTAGGCTCACCTATAAGTCTATGGTGGAAACCATTCAAACCCCTACTCCTGTCCTCCTTTATACCTTGTGTTGTTATTTTTATTCTGTGACATTTGCAAACGATGGCTTCCCTCACCTTGTCTTGCCTATTGGTTACCTATATCATTGATACCATACGTACACTATATTACCAAAAGTATTGGGACACCTGCATTTACACGCACATGAACTTTAATGGAATTCCAGTCTTAGTGCATAGGGTTCAATATTGAGTTGGCACACCCTTTGCAGCTGTAGCAAAGTCCCGGGTCCCCTTTGGTCTAATGAGAACCTCCAGAGCTAGGGAGAGCTGACATCCTTCTGTGTAGAATGGGTTACAAGGCATAGTGGGTGCAATGCAAATTAGAATCGTGGGAGCCAGACACTTCTTGAATGAAAAAGGGATTTATTTTCTCTTGAACAGACCTGTAGGAGAGAGGGTTTAGGGCCAGGACACCCTTAAGTAGTTGCAATGGTAATTAGCAGACTCCGAGACTTATACAGGTAGACAGCCATGCAGGGAAAGGCATTCAGCAAGACACCACATCTGCATGTGTAGACACGCTGTCTTAGAACAGTTTCTAACACAAATTGTAACAAACTCCTTTACTTTTATACAGTCACTTCTTGTAGATTCTCAGCCCACTGAGCTCCCTGTCTCTCTCACTAGACTTGCTGATTCACTGCCACTGAGTCCCATGAACTCTTCCAATCTTCTTACTTTAGTATCTTCCTCAAGCATCACCCCCGCTTCCCTGCTGGGTCCCTGGCCTGGCACTCTAGATACTCCTCAAGCTTCCCCCCCACTGGGTGGGTCCCTGACTTGGCACCTGCTGAAGTTTCTTGATTCTTCACCGTCCCCAGTTGGGGAGAATACTGCTGCGGTACTTGCTTCAGCTACTCACTGTGGTCCCTGGTAACAAGGTGGTTGGTCCCTTAGTAGCGACAGTCCCCTCTACATCCGACCACAACAGGTTCTCCGGCCGGAAGAACCGTCACTACTGGTTGGACTGCAAGCCGCAGTCCCAACCCTACGCTACTCTGTTGCTTTTGGATAGGCCCTGAGGCCTAGCAACCAGTTGTCCCCGGGATAGGCCTAAACTCCAGCCTAGCAGCCCGGGACAGCACAACACATGTCTACCCAGACAGCCATTCAGGTGGCACAGAACTCTGATCACCTGACTCCACCCAAATATATAGGTTCTCCCTAGCAGGCTAAAGGGCCAAGAAAACCCCTGCCCATTGGCTGAAACACCCCAGATACTCCTAATCTGTCCTTGCATCGCCCTTATCTTATCTAATGTCACCAGGTACCTGGCCACCCAGTGACAGAAGAGAGAAGTCCAGACTTAGGGTGAAATCAACTGATCCCTAACAATTGGTCAAGGCAAGGATACCTGGCAGGTATATTTAGGAGCAGCCCTGCCTAGACATCAGGGTGCTACACAGCTATAACAGCTTCAACTCTGGGAAGGCTGTCCACAAGATTTAGGAGTGTGTCTATGGTAATGTTTGACCATTCTTCCAGAAGAGCATTTGTGAGGCTAGGCACTGGTGCTGGACGAGAAGGCCTGGCTCTAATTCATTCCAAAGGTGTTCTATCGGGTTAAGGTCAGGACTCTGTGCAAGCCAGTCAAGTTCCTTCAACCCAAACTCGCTCATCCATGTCTTTATGTACCTGGCTTTTTGCACTGGTCCAAATCACTTGGTGGATGGGGGGTTTATGGTGTGGGGTTGTTTTTCAGCAGTTGGGCTTGGCCCCTTAGTTCCAGTGAAGGAAACTCTTAAGGCGTTAGCATACCAAGACATTTTGGACAATTTCATGCTCCCAACTTTGTGGGAACAGTTTGGGGGTGGCCCCTTCCTGTCTCAACATGACTGCACACCAGTGCACATAGCAGGGTCCCTAAAGACATGATTTATGAGTGAGTTTGGGGTAGAGGAAATTGACTGGCCTGCACAGAGTCCTCACCTCAACCCAATACAACACCTTTGGGATGAATTTGAGCGGAGACTGCGAGCCAGGCCTTCTCGGCCAACATCAGTGCCTTACCGCACAAATGCGCTTCTGGAATGGTCAAATATTCCCATAGACACACTCCTAAACCTTGTGAACAGCCTTCCCAGAAGAGTTGACGCTGTTATAGCTGCAAAGGGTGGGCCAACTCAATATTAAACCCTATAGACTTATGCCCCGTACACACGGTTGGACATTGATCGGACATTCCGACAACAAAATCCTAGGATTTTTTCCGACGGATGTTGGCTCAAACTTGTCTTGCATACACATGGTCACACAAAGTTGTCGGAAAATCCGATCGTTCTAAACGCGGTGACGTAAAACACGTACGTCGGGACTCTAAATGGGGCAGTAGCCAATAGCTTTCATCTCTTTATTAATTCTGAGCATGTGTGGCACTTTGTGCGTCAGATTTGTGTACACACGATCGGAAATTCCGACAACGGATTTTGTTGTCGGAAAATTTTATAGCCTGATCTCAAACTTTGTGTGTCGGAAAATCCGATGGAAAATGTGTGATGGAGCCCACACACGGTCGGAATTTCCGACAACAAGGTCCTATCACACATTTTCCGTCGGAAAATCCGACCGTGTATACGGGGCATAAGACTGGTACACCATTAAAGTTCATGTGCATGTAAAGGCAGGCGTCCCAACACTTTTGTTAATATAGTGTATATTGTCATTTATTGTAATGATCTGTCCATAATTCAATAAACCTTTTGAAAAAGAAATGCTGAGTGGCTACGTTACAATGCGATTCTCTCTGTGATTCTCTCTTACTGAATCTCTGCATTAATGAACCAGACAGCACATCCTCCCTGGAAAGCTGACCTCCAACAAAGCACAGTCCATTGCCTTCCAGTGGATATCTGTATGGATATCTGTATGGGAAACCTTCGCTGGCTTTGCAAAAATACAGGATAAAGATGGCAAATCCTCATGGAATTTTGCTCAAATCATACTACTAGTGCCTCACCCTTTACAAGACCATTGTAGTTCAGAGGTACCCAACCTGCCTCTTACTGCTATACCACTTGTACTCCAACATCACCATTTCTTATCCTTCTAAAATGATGAGACCACACCTTAATTTTGGAGTTTAAATGGCCACAGTAGCCTATTTATTATTCACACCATATAAATAACTCCAATATAAAATATATACCAAAATATCACATCCGTAACAACTTGTTTAACTCCAGTCTGTTGATTTTTGACGGCACCCCTGAACTCCAACACGTATTCCACCAATACACTGCGGGACCTTTATCCACATGATAGGCCTCCAGCGGATAATCAGCTCGGAGACAACCCCCTTCCCTCAGTGCAACCATTACAGTATTCCAGCTAACCTTTCGCTGGAATACACCGGAGGGGCACATACTACTGATGAGCCCCCCACCCCTTTCCATCACATATGTTTAATGCCACCGTCAAAGACCAACAAAACACCGCCAATCCACAGCTGCCATGACGACCATCTGCCATGCTCCTGAAAGAAAGAAAACACATAAACCAACAAACACAGACAACATATAGGGAGGGCGGGTGGAAAAATCTGCCTCCTCCTTTCTTTCTCCAACTTTCTGTTCCCCAGCCCAGTCCCGCCTCCTCCTTAAATATTACCACTCCCCCCTGGACTTTACTCACTATCCCCTCCCCTCTTAGCTCGTCATATTAACCTCTGCATTGTCTCCCCTAAACACACTGTCATGCCCGGCCCTGCACTATTTTTTCTTTCTGTCTTTTCCGTTCCGGGCCTCACTTCTTGGCTTTAAAACTCCTATCCTATCCTATCCTTGACGTTGATCTCAGCAAATCTTTTCAAATAAAAAGCTACCTTTCCAGAAGGACTAACAAAATATACATACTCAGCAAGTGTCATATTGTTTGAACGGCCTGCCAAAATGGCTTCTTAGCTAAGATTGCCTTAATGTATTCTCTGGTGACAGAGGCTGTAGAGGGCTGCTAAACACGAAGAGGTTGATTTACTAAAGACAAATAGGCTGTGCACTTTGCAAAGTGCAGTTGCACTCTCCATGTGCAGTTGCTCCAGAGCTTAGTAAAAGTGGTAAAGCTTCACAAAGCTTCAGGCAAAGGAACAGGGCCGGCGCTGCAATAGGCGGGTCAGGCGGCTGCCTAGGGCACCAGGGTAAGGGGGGCAGCAAAATTTGGATCTCCAGCCACTCGCTGGGGAATCGGATTATTAAAATACCTCCAGGACTGACATTTTTTATAAACATGCTGCCTTATGGCGCCAGCCGCCAGGCTAGGGGGCGGTTGCGCCTGTGAAGACATCCCGGACCCCTCTGTCCCCAGCCTGCAGTGCCGCCCTAGCAGTGAAGAGATGAGGGGAGAGAGCCGGGACAAGGAGCAGCCGACCGGAAGTGCTGCATGATCAATGGAACTGGCTGGAGCGGATGAGATGGAAGCCCTGCATACGGGCTTGCCGCGATATCCGCTCCCCCTCCGCCTGGTCGCTCAGGGATGATCTGTTGTGGGAGGACAGGCAGGCAGCACTCATGGAGTAAACCCATCACCACCGCTCGCTCAGGTATAGTGGAAGCACAGGCAGCACGCTCAGTGATGCAGCCTGCAGTCACTCACACATTTTTTTTTTTTCAAATATAATTTTTATTGAAAGGTTTCAACAAAGAAAAGTAAAAAAAAGAAAGATATACTGTGAAGGTATAATACAACAGTGGTCTTTTACAACATTCTGATAAATATAACAGTCATATAGTTTTCCCATAAAGTGTTCCCACTCTATCTGCAGAGAAACTAATCTATGACATCACAGAGCCTCATTTAATTCTTAAATCTATCTTTGTAACCTGTGAACATATCAACAACCGTGCAGTATTGCTATACAACATAAATAACATGTTCCAAATAATTGTTTACCTCTGCATAATTCCCACATACCTAGTGTGAATGGAAAATCGTCTATTATCTGAGTATTAGACCACTAGTTGAAAGAAAAAAAAAATTTAAATACACAAAACATACAAACAGAATAAAAAGAGTACGAGGAAAAGAGGGGGGGGTACAAGTTTGATGCGAGCGCGATAGACAGAGTCAGGATCCTATCCTGCAACAGAGCCCCATTAAGGGGATTCTCAAGGATTTAATAAAGTTTGTCCTTCATCTAAGAAAATATACATATTCCAAGCCAACCAATGTTTAGAGTGTTTGTCTTGTTTGTGTTGGGCAGTAAGTACCAGGTCTTCCATCTTTTTAATTTCCTCAACTCTGCGCAGCCACATCCCAACCGTGGGGGGTGTATTCTGTTTCCATAGAGCTGGAATGCAGGACTTGGCTGCATTAAGCAAATGTCTGACCACTGACTTCTTATATGATCCAATCGGGCTTGAAGTGGCGTGTAGCAGAAAAATTGCAGGATCTCTCTGCGTTTTTGTGACTCCAAAAATTTTGTAATAGAGGGCAAGTCCAAAAAATATGTAGAAGTGTCCCTTTATCTGAGCAGCACCTCCAACATTTATCAGAAGTGTTAGGGAAAAATTTGTGTAGTAGCTGAGGCGTGTAATACCATCTAGTAAGAATTTTATAATTTGTCTCCTGAATTTTTGTACAGATAGATGATTTCAGTGTGAGTTGGTGTATGTTTTGTGTTGTGCTGCTGTAAAATTGCAGATCACATTCCCATTTTCGCAAAAATAGCAAGTCTGGTTGTTCCGTTGGTGTGTTGAGTAGGGAGTATGTCTTGGAGAGCACTTGAGACAATGTACCTTCCCCTCTATTCTTCTAGGGTCGTCATGTCATGCTTAAATCTTGTAGGTCCTGGTATTGAATGAAGGAAATGGTGCAACCTAATTGCTTTCCAAAATGACAATTGAAAACCCCCATTACCATTCGTCAGGGACTGAATTGAGGTCCAATGGTCCTCTTCTACATAGTGTGTTGCGCAGTCTTTGCCTGCGTTCCATAGCGTCTCGTATTCTAAGTAGTCTAGTCCTGGTTTGAACGCTAGATTTCCCAAAATGGGAAATAAAGGGGACTGTTTAGATGTCAGCGAAGTGGTTTTAAGTATACCTGAGCCCACGTAAAGCGTGGCCCCTATGGTAGGGTGTAAAGTCATGTCCCTGAGTAGTTGATCGTAGCACCATATAGCCCCTTTCAAGGGGACTTGGACCTGGTGGTTCTCTAATTGGACCCAAAGTTTGGATTTTTCATGTCTATTCCAGTCAATGATCCTCCCTAAATGTACTGCTTGATAATAGTGTTTTGCGTCAGGGAGGGCGAGACCCCCACAGTGTTTTGGCAGGGTCATATAACGTCTTTTTAGTCTAGGTTTCGAATGTGACCACACAAATTTTATAAACAAAGAATGTATTTGCTTAAAGTAGCTAGCAGGTATCCTTATTGGCAAGGCTTGGAACAGGTATAGAAATTTTGGGAGAATGCACATTTTAATTAAATTGCATCTCCCAAACCACGAGTGCAGACCCTTGCCCCACTCTTCAAGCAGCTCTTTAACTTTGTAAAGGATTGGAGGGAAGTTCAGTTCAAATGTGCGTTTCATGTCCCTAGGTATATTAGTGAAGCCTATCCAGCCTATTATATTCAGGGAAGCCTATCCCACACCCACATAACTGTCCCTGAGCCACCCCCATCAAATCATTCTTTGCAGCTATTACCTTTTGTACCACCACCCCCTCCCTTTAGAATGTAAGCTCTACGAGCAGGGCCCTCCTGTACCTTTTGTATTGAACTGTACTGTAATTGTCTTGTCCCCCCCCTTATACATTGTAAAGCGATACGTAAACTGTTGGCGCTATATAAATCTCGTATAATAATTAGTGCACAGATAGGTAAAGTGACCGTCTGACCATTTAAAATTGAATTTGGTCTTCAGCAGGGATAGCTGTTCTATCGACATATTAATTCCCATTGCTGTTGATTTGTCAAAATTAATCTTTAGATTAGAAATGTTCCCATATTTCTGAAATTCTCTAATTAAATTTGGGAGAGATATGATCGGGTTAGTTAAGGAGAATAGGAGATCATCAGCATAAGCCAAGATCTTGTATTGCTGGCGATCTATAGTAATCCCTGAGATATCTGGATTGTTGCGTATCGTGTTCAGAAAGGGTTCGAGTACCAGGGCAAAAAGGAGGGGTGATAATAGGCATCGCTGTCTGGTACCATTAGAAATGTTGAAGGGATCAGACAGAATTCCAATGGCTTTGACCCTGGCTGTTGGTATCGAGTAAACATTGGAAATCCACTGTAGCATATGGCTACCTAGTCCTACGTGTTTAAGTACTGCCGTCATAAATTCCCAACTCACCCGGTCGAATGCTTTCTCAGCATCTGTGCTGAGAAAGGTACATGGCGCTTTAGTCATGTTAGCTCTATGTATCAAGTTGAGCACCTTTGTGGTGTTGTCCCTAGCTTCGCGCGTAGGGACAAAACCCACCTGGTCTAAGTGTATCAGGTCTGTCATATGTTGGGATAGTCTATTTGCTAAGACTTTGGTGAGGAGTTTGAGATCTATATTTAAGAGAGATATAGGCCTGTAGCTGCCACATGCAGAGGGATCCTTCCCTTCCTTATGTATAAGGGAGATATGGGCGCTTAAGGTGTCTCTCTGTAAGTGGCCCCCCTCTGTAAGATTGTTAAAGAGTTTCAGCATATGTGGGCCTAGAATCGGTAGGAGTGTCTGGTAGTATTGCAGGGTCAGCCCGTCCGGGCCAGGAGCTTTACCCGGTTTCATATGCTTAAGCGCGCCTTGTAGTTCTACCATTGTGATGGGTTCTTCTAGGGCCGCTGCATCTTCTTCTGATATTTTAGACATGTTAGATAGGGTAAGATAATCCCCTATTGCAGTGTCAGTGACACCTGCCTTCGGGAGGTTATATAGAGAGGAGTAAAAATTTCTGAATCCATCCGCAATTTGTGTGGGTAACACCTTTTTCTGCCCTGATGGGGAGATGATTTGAGGTATATATGCACGTAGTTTCTGTTGTCTAACTGCTCTCGCAAGGAGCTTTCCACATTTGTTCCCCGATTCATATGTGAGTTTCCTACATGATTGTAGTGCTGCTTTTGCCTGATATTGTAATATGTCAACCGTCTGTCTACGTAAAGTGAGGAGTTCTGTTTCTATTGTTGGGGTCGGGTTACTTTTATGCGTTTTTTCTAGATCGTGGGTTTTCTGTAAAAGGAGCAACAACTGTTTTTCCCTTTCCCTTTTAATATGTGTGCCGTGTTTAATCAGGATCCCTCTAATCACAGACTTGTGGGCTTCCCAAAGTATCCCAGGGTCACAATTCTCAATATTATTCATCAGAAAGTATTGTTTAAGCTCTTTTGTGACATCAGATAGTACAGTGGGATTCTGTAGTAAACTTTCATTCAGTCTCCAAAATCTCGATTTTTTCGTCATTGTCTGTGAGAGAGAGTAGCGTAAGGTAACCGGTGCGTGGTCAGACCAGGTGATGGTCCCTATGTCAACTCTCTCCACCGCTTCCAGCTGATTGTGAGGCAAAATAAAAAAGTCGATGCGGGAGTATGATTTGTGTGGTGGTGAGAAGAACGTGTAGTCCCTCTCCCCTACATGTAGAAGTCTCCACACGTCTATCAATCTGGCCTCATGCAGTGTCCTAGTGATACGTTTGTGTACACCCCCCAGTGAGGAGGTTCCCGTTGACGAGTCAACCGTTGGACTCAAGGAAACATTAAAATCGCCATATAAAATAAAGAACAATCAGCGCAAACTAAATATAAAACTAATGCAAACTGAACACTAAAAGGATAACACCAACCTCAATAAAAATCAATAAACAAAATAAGTGCAGTGCAAAACAAAAAATATAAATAAGAAAAGGATGATAAATCGTCCAATAATGAATTGGTATTCAAAAAGTTCATTAATGCCAATATGAAATAACCCTCTTCTGGGGACACCCGCATTGGTCACTTATCCAGGCGATGCAATAATATGAAATAAGATTGTGCTCACCAGATCCAGTTGACCCCTTAATTATAGGGGGTCTTAAACGGCATGAATGGACACGTGGCAAACTGCTGGGCTAGCTGTCATCTGCAGGTCAAAAAGATTCCTCGAATAACGGAGGTCCCATCAGGTCTATGGTGTAATACTGGTATACTGCAGGGATGGTTGTCATATGCTGAATGCTCTCTCTCAATGCACAGCGGTATCCGTGGGAGAGGGGGACCCGTAATAAAAAGGCAGAGCAAAGAAGCAATGATCCCCAGAAAAAAACCAATGAAAAACTTCTAAGAGCGATCCATAGGTGAAAGGTTTCCAAATTTATTCAAACGGTAAAGGTAACAAGGAAGAGACACTATATAAGCGCCAGCACATGTAAAAGTCTATGCGGCTGTGTTTAGTGGTGGGACAGACTGTTCGCGTCCGAACAGCTGTCAGCAAGAGAAGGCTGCGGGTGATGTCGGTCATGCAGTTCCGCCCCCGTACGCGGCGTTACGTCACAAGGACTTCATCAGCGAGGGTCAAGGTGACGTAACGCCTTATGACGTCCAGCAGGATAACATGCCTCCGAGCGCCCTCAGGGGCGCGCATCGCGGCGATCAGTGGAGCGGTGTGTCAGCCTGACACACCGCTACACCGATTTTGGTAAAGAGCCTCCGGCAGAGGCTCTTTACCACGTGATCACGGCTGATCACGCTGTCAATGGGAAGAGCCGTTGATCGGCTTTCCCGCACTCGCGTCTGACAGACGCGAGTAGAGGAGAGCCGATCGGCGGTTCTCCTGACAGGGGGGGTCTGCGCTGATTGTTTATCAGCGCAGCCCCCCCTCAGATCACCACACTGGACCACCAGGGATCGCCACTAGGACCACCAGGGAAGGGGCAACATGTGGATGGCCAGGTATGTACCCCATGGCCATCCACATGTGCCCAATCTGTACCAATCAGTGCCCACAAATGGGCACTGATTGGCACCATTATGTTGCACATATGCACCCAATATATTGTATCAGTGCCACCTGTCATTGCCCATCGGTGCCACCTGTCATTGCCCATTGGTGCCACCTGTCAGTGCCCATCAGTGCCCATCAGTGCCCACCTATCAGTGCCCATCAGTGCCACACATCAGTGCCACCCATAAGTACCCATCAGTGCCACCCATATGTACCAATCAATGCCACCTACGAGTGCCTATCAGTGCCGCCTATGAGTGCCCATCGGTGCCACCTATGAGTGCCCATTAGTGCCACATACCAGTGCCACCTATCAGTGCCCATCAGTGCCACCTATCAGTGCCCATCAGTGCCGCCTATCAGTGCCCATCATCAGTGCCTGTCAGTGCCACCTCATCAGTGCCAGCTCATCGGTGCCCATCATTGCCGCCGTATCAGTGCCCGTCAGTGCAGCCATATCAGTGCCCATCATTGAAGGAGAAAATGTACTTATTTACAAAAAATTTTAACAGAAACAAAGAAAAACTTGTTTTTTTTCAAAATTTTCTGTCTTTTTAATTTGTTGCGCAAAAAATAAAAATCGCAGAGGTGATCAAATACCACCAAAAGAAAGCTCTATTTGTGGGAACAAAATAATGATAAAAAATTTGTTTGGGTACAGTGTAGCATGACCGCGCAATTGTCATTCAAATTGCAACAGCGCTGAAAGCTGAAAATTGGCCTGGGTGGGAAGGTGTCTAAGTGCCTGGTATTGAAGTGGTTAAGGTAACAGCACGCCGACACAGCTCCCTGCGCTCCTCTGCGTCCTCCCACCTCGCCTCCTGCCGTGAGTGACGTCACAGCGCTGGCAGGGACTACGGGACTCCTCCGTAGGGGAGTAAACTGTCTCACAGTGAAGTTGTGCTGAGGGAAGGGAGGATGCAGGAGCGCACAAACTTTGCAATTTGTACAGTGCCGCTGGGTGCTGCAAATGCACTGTAGTGGTTGTATTGTACACACTGGCGGGCGGCGGCCGTGGCAGAACTTCACCTGCAGGCTGCGCCCCCCCTATAGCAAATGGTACCACCCAGGGCACGTGTCCCTTTCGCCCCTGCCTTGTACTGGCCCTGGTGCAGGGTGCCCCCCCTTTGAGGGCCCGTGTGCAGTGAACACCCTGGATGACACGCCACTGGTCTTGTTCCACAACCAGCATGAATATATTTTTGATTACTTCATCAAGATACTCAAGAGATAAATAGGTCGGATGCTTGGTCCCCAACCAAGCCTCCCAGAGGAGCCAAGGGCAATTGAACTATCTCGTTACAGTATAAAGAAGTAGATTCAGATGTATACACAAATATGTAAGAAATTCATTATTATAAAATGTATTAATACAAAAATAATGACACTTAATGAAAGAAAAGAGAAAGATAAGAAAAAGATCCTCTTTTTCCCCCTATATTTTCAATATTTCTATTGTTATTGATATTTTGGTATCTGTTATCACTTTAGTCAAGTGTATTATCATTGACCACTTGTCAATCAAATTACAGATACAAATTACAGATATATTACAGATATTCTCTTGACGAAGCGGCATTAGTCTCTACTAAGATGCTATCCGTGATCAACTATCCCACTGTGATCTCCCCTGTTTGGTGATTATAATCCTGGTGATATACATGGATTGTTACCATGCTTTTAATCTGTACTTGACTATTCATTAAGTGTCATTATTTTTGTTTTAATAAATTTTATATTAATAAATTTCTTACATATTTGTGTATACATCTGAATCTAATTCTTTATACTGTACCCAGATAGTCCAATTGCCCCTACTCCTCTGGGAGGCTTGGTTGGGGACCAAGCAGCATCTGACCTATTTATCTCTAATTTCCTGGATGATGGTGCAATTTTCTATTCATTCTCTATCACTACTACTATTATAGAGGCTACCCATATCT
The DNA here is from genome assembly GCA_037952925.1 of Lithobates clamitans. Lineage (NCBI taxonomy): Eukaryota > Metazoa > Chordata > Amphibia > Anura > Ranidae > Lithobates > Lithobates clamitans. The sequence goes on along the minus strand of JBBGZY010001650.1, from coordinate 1,181,902 downwards.
CAAGATGCTCAAGAAAAGGGGGCACAAGCTGAAAAAAAGCAATATTTCACCGGCCCTTTAAGCTTAAGAATTACTAGGAAGAAATTAACAAGAAAAACTCAATTTTTATTGCAGGAAGCAACAGGCTGATGATTCTCTTCCTTTTACAACATTTTTTTTTAATTATTGCAAAGTAACTGTGTAAGAGATACAAAATTAGTATGAAGAGTTCTCTTTGTGTGTGAGATAGATAGGGAGACAATACAGAATTTTGCATGATATACAGTACGTTCTTAAAAATATATATTGAAAATGCAGGGGCGGCCCCCCCATCCATGCGCCTGGCCCCTTTCAGGACGCTGAACGCATGGATTCCTATGCCGGGGGCGGGAGGGGGTGGTTATTTTTTGAAGCACCTGATTAGAGCCAGAGCCTCTAATAGGCTTCAAAATAGGGTGGGCTCGGGGTGCAGAGAGTGCGCCCTAATCCCACCCGATTGTGTGACGATAGCAAATAAATTTTTACTATAATCACAATAACTCTCCTCCCCGCCAATCAGGGAGGCAGGTCATCAGACCTGTTTCCCAAATTGGCCAAAGTGCTAGGGCATCCTATTGGATGCCTTGCGCTTAGGAAGAGGTGGCACAGAGGAGACATGAGGATGGACATCCCCGCCGCCACAGCTGCTCTGGTGGGCTCAGGACTGGCGGTAAGTGCCGGACCACTTGCGGGGGGTGCCATCAGAGAGTCACGAGCGGGGGGTCCGTCAGAGCCGTGAGCGGGGGGGGGCATCAGAGCCGCGAGTGGGGGGTCTGTCAGAGCCACGAGTGGGGGCCGTCAGAGCCGCGAGGAGGGTCGGTGGGCACAGTGGCTGCATATGATGGGCACAAGTGGCTGCATATACTGGGCACAAGTGGCTGCATATACGGGGCTCAAGTGGCTGCATTTGATGGACACAAGTGGCTGTGATTGATGGGCACAAGTGGCTGCATATGATGGGCACAAGTGGCTGTATATACTGGGCACAACTGGCTGCATTTGACGGGCACAAGTGGCTGCATTTGATGGGCACAAATGTCTGCATATGATGGGCACAAGTGGCTGCATTTGATGGGCACAAATGGCTGCATATGATGGGCACAAATGGCTGCACTTGATGGGCACAGTGGCTACGTTTGATGGGCACAGTGACTGCGTTTCATGGGCACAGTGGCTGCATTTCTTGGGCACAGTGGCTGCATATGATGGGCACAAGTGGCTGCATATGATGGGCACAAGTGGCTGCATATGATGGGCACAAGTGGCTGCATTAAACGGGCACAAGTGACAGCATATGAAGGGCACATGTGGCTGCATATGATGGGCACAGTGGCTGCGTTTGATGGGCACAGTGAGGCTGCAATTGATGGCGGGGGGGGGGGGGGTTCAGTATTTTTCAGTTTGGTAAGAGTAGATTGAGTTAAAATTGAGTGTATATCATTGTTTGAGGTGAGAGAGTAAAGTATTGTAATATAGGAGGGTCAAAGAGAGAAAGGAAGAAGAGAAGTGGAGAAAAGATGTAAAATAAAAGAACAAACAAAAAGAAAAATAAGGCAGAAAAAAGAGAGAGAAAGAGAGGGGGTTGTTTGTCCCCAGGTGGGGAAGTCTTTAATATTGGCACTTAAAGCAGAGCTCCAGTTTGGAAATAAAAAAAAATTAAAAGTCAGTAGCTTCAAATTCTGTAGTTGCTGACTTTTAATATAATGTAAGGACACTTACCTGTCCAGGGATCCTGCGATGTCGGCACCCCCACCCGATTCATCAATCATCAATCGGCTTCAGGTGCAGGTGCCAGTGTCCTGTCTAGAACAGTCCCCCATCGGATAGTGTCTGCCCTGTACTGCGCAGGCGCAGCGCTTGCGCAGTACGGAGGACAAAAGAGACGCCAAAAGTCTCCGAACATGAACAGTTGTTCATGAGCAGTACACGGCACATGCGCAATTAACACTACATTGTGCCACACGCTCCCGCATGCTCCCGATGCTTGTACAACTCTGAAAGGGGCAGGTGTAGGGGCGGATGCATACAGAAGATGCGCCCATCAACATTGAACTACCCGCCCTTATCAGCTCTGCCCATCATTGTAAAACTGCAAAAACATGTAGCTTACACGCTTGTCAATATTACATCCGCCCCTCTGAGAAATCCTCCCCCCATCGCATGAGCTCTGGCCATCTTCTGTATGCATCCGTGCAAGCTAAAATGTTGTCACTGATGTGTAGAATCAACACTGGAGAATGGAAGGCTAAAGACTGTTCACTGAAAGAGCAAGCAGGGTCACCATGGCCAGGCAAATGATTGGTCTCACGAATAGCAGACAAGAGCACAGATGTATTTTGGTCAGGAACGACAGATGTGCAAGCAGCTGGTCTCAGAATTAGTAGACAGATGAAGGCAGGTGGCTACTCTCAGGATCAGCAGACAGATGTGTGAAGGCAGGAGACTGGTACAGAGTGAAGGTATAAGCCAGGTCAGTAACGAGCAGGCTGATCAGGTACAAAGACTGCAGCAGGCATGTAGTCAGGGTTTAGGCCAGAGTTGGTAATAGGTAAGTAGATCAGTTATAGATTAAGTCTAAGTTAAGATACAGCCTGGACGCCAAAAAGCACAGGACAGGAGCAGGACAAGTCAAGCTAGGTCAGTAGTCAGGAAACACAGGTCACAGGCTTCAGGTACTGCTGAAGACAAGTCAAGCTCACGCAGCTTTTTTTTGCATGGCTTCCTGCTTTTTCATATGTGCTATTTCAGCTAGGCTGTGTAATCTAATGCCTGCTATACACAGCTAGATTTCTTTTGTTCAGCCTGACATTAAGCCGTGTATATCCAATTTAAGAGCAATGGCCACATTACACCCAAACAAAATTTACGTCCTTTTTCCCACAAATAGAGCTTCCTTGTAAATTCCAAAAGCCAATATAAAGGAAAAGTAGTGTTAAAAAAAGCACTTGTGGGTTTAACCAATCTTGTTTTTTGTACAATTCTCCTTTAAGGGGGCGTGGCAAAGGGTGTGTCCTATGCCTGCATACTTTCGCTGATAGGTGTCCCTCATTCCCATCTCAAAAAGTTGGGAGGTATGGTATTAAACCCAAAACCAAAAATGTATTATATTGCTGCTTACCAATCAGATGCGGTTATATCAGTTTTCTTTTATTTGGCTTTTTTCCCTATGTTTTCACCTGGTGATAGGGCCAGTAACACACCTCCTGTATAAGTGAGACACAACTCTGGAGGAATGAGCAGACGAGGCACAGCAGACAGCAGCATTGTCAGTCTGGGGGGAGTGGTAAATGTATTAGCAGATTTAGAACCACTAACAAATTGAGGCCAAACTCCAGCTCACACTTTATAAGCAGTTACAGTAAACTTTTTTTTGGGGGGGGTTAAAGGTTTTACATTAATAAAGCTGATAATTTTAATCACCCCTGCCAGTGGTTTGTCTCATCCGTGTAAACTTATACATTCTGCTGGAGAGCTTGAGCTTATGACAAACAGATTTGCTGGCTGGATTACCAGATAAAAATACCTGTAGAAGAAAAAAGCCTAAAAAGGGAAACGGATGCAGCCATCACATCTAAGAATTGGTAAGCTGCAATATAATACATGCTTGCTTTTGGGTTTAATAGTTTAACTCTTTGCTCATTTTAAACTGTTTATGCTTATGTGATTTTCTTTCTCTGTAATTTCTACTGTACTAATTGAACAGTAGAAATACCTGAATTTTCAGGAACCTTCAAAAAGATGGTGTTGTGTGGAACAGTTATTGCAGAGAGATATATAGTGGGGACGGAAAGTATTCAGACCCCCCTTAAATTTTTCACTCTTTGTTATATTGTAGCCATTTGCTAAAATCATTTAAGTTCATTTTTTTCTCATTAATGTACACACAGCACCCCATATTGACAGAAAAACACAGAATTGTTGACATTTTTGCAGATTTATTAAAAAAGAAAAACTGAAATATCACATGGTCCTAAGTATTCAGACCCTTTGCTCAGTATTTAGTAGAAGCACCCTTTTGATCTAATACAGCCATGAGTCTTTTTGGGAAAGATGCAACAAGTTTTTCACACCTGGATTTGGGGATCCTCTGCCATTCCTCCTTACAGATCCTCCCCAGTTCTGTCAGGTTGGATGGTAAACGTTGGTGGACAGCAGGCCTGGACTGGGGCAAAAAATAGGCCCGGGCATTTTAGACTTAACAGCCGCGGGGGCGGTTGATGGCGGGATGTGGGGTTCCAGGATGTGTGGATCTGACTAATTTAGCTCGGGTTTTGATGGTGGAGTCCTGAAAAATAGTATGAAGCAGCACAAGATGAAGGTTGCTCTAATCCAGGGGCAACCTTTTGGGCATAGTGCGTGAAAAAATTTTTTCCAAGAAATTGAGAGTGCCAGATACATAAAAAAAAAACAATAAAAAAGACAACTTCACACTGAAAGGAATCTTTATAGTTAAGTAAATGCTTTAAAACAACTTAAATATTAGTAAGAAATCAAATGAGCTTTGCACCATCACACCTCAGAAGTAACTGGCTTTGTGAATACTGCGTAATGACTAACTTTGTGACAAAGTCACATCAAAAATTGCAGATCGCCGCCATTACTAGTATAAAAAAAAAAATAATAAAAATGCTATAAATCTATCCCCTATTTAGTAGACGCTATAACTTTAGCGCAAACCAATGAATATACGCTTATTGCGTTTTTTACCAAAAATATGTAGAAGAATGCATATCGGCCTAAACTGAGAAAAAAATTGTTTTTTTAAAAAAAAAAAATGGGAATATTTATTATAGCAAAAAGTACAAAATATAGTGTTTTTTTCAACATTGTTGCTCTTTTTTTTTAATAATAGCGCAAAAAATAAAAAACGCAGAGGTGATCAAATTACCAGCAAAAGGAAGCTCTATTTGTGGAAAAAAGGACGTACATTTTGTTTGGGTGTAACGTCGCACGACCGCGCAATTGTCAGTTAAAGCGACACAGTGCTGAATCACAAAAAGTGCTCTGGTCAGGAAGGGGGTAAAATCTTCCGGGGCTGAAGTGGTTAAGCAAAGCACTAATCAGACTGCAGTTACTGAGTTACTAAATTACCATTAGAAGTGTTCTCTGGCCTGGAGCATTCAGATCCGACCTCTTCACTGGCGGGAAAGGAGGTGGGCATACACCAGCCTCAATTCTTTCTCTATAGGCGGCCGCAGCACCTCGCCGGCTTTTACTTGCAGGCTTCTCTGTTCCTCCTCCTCTCCTGGCCCATCGGCTAGGTCCTGCATGTCAGAACCCTACATGTCAGACTCAGAACCCACGGCCATCCCTGCATGTCACAGCCAGACATGCGGCCCGGCGGCCCACAGGGCAAACGCCCGGTGTGCCCTGTGGCCAGTCCGGGCCAGGTGGACAGCCATTTTTAGGTCTCTCCAGAGATGCTCAATTGGGTTTAGGTCAGGGCTCTGGCTGGGCCATTCAAGAACAGTCACAGAGTTGTTGTGAAGCCACTCCTTCGTTATTTTAGCTGTGTGCTTAGGGTCATTGTCTTGTTGGAAGGTAAACCTTCGGCCCAGTCTGAGGTCCTGAGCACTCTGGAGAAGGTTTTGGTCCAGGATATCCCTGTACTTGGCCGCATTCATCTTTCCCTCGATTGCAACCAGTCGTCCTGTCCCTGCAGCTGAAAAACACCCCAACAGCATGATACTGCCACCACCATGTTTCACTGTTGGGACTGTATTGGACAGGTGATGAGCAGTGCCTGGTTTTCTCCACACATACTGGTTAGAATTAAGGTCAAAAAGTTCTATCTTGGTCTCATCAGACCAAAGAATCTTATTTCTCACCATCTTGGAGTCCTTCAGGTGTTTTTTAGCAAACTCCATGCGGGCTTTCATGTGTCTTGCACTGAGAAGGCTTCCGTCGGGCCACTCTGCCATAAAGGCCCAACTGGTGGAGGGCTGCAGTGATGGTTGACTTTCTACAACTTTCTCCCATCTCCTGACTGCATCTCTGGAGCTGTCAGTGAAATAGCCGTAGGACTGGTGATCCTGCCAGAAACCGACATGGTCGCGCCGGGCGTATGCCCGGGCACATGCGCGCACACAGGTGCGCGCCAACGGGTGCACGCAGGTGCAATACAGAGGGCGAACGCATATGCACTATGGCAGGTGCGCACAGACGTGCACCAGCGCGCATGTTGACAGTGGTTGCCGCCTTCTGGCCTATTTAAGTCTGCTGCAGATGTAGGCAGGTTGCTGGATTATCGGCAGCTCCCTGTGTCCCCTGTGCCTGCTGCCTGTGTCTGATTATCTGATTCCCTTTGACTACTCGGCTTGCCTGACTCTTCCTGCTCTCCGCCTGCACTGACCCCTGGCTTGGACCCGACTACGCTCCCGTCTACACTCCTGTACCTCTTGTCTGCACGGTGTTGACTCCTAGCCTGGCTACCGACTCTGTTCCTGATTTATCCTGTTGTACCTCCTCCCGGACTGATCCTGTTGTGTATGACCCCTGGCCTGGCGTGATCCTGTTCCTGGTTGCTCCACTGGAATCCTTTCACGCACGGTTGCCAATTTGCTATACCAACGCACCCCAGCATCCCCCAGCAACTCGGCTACCCAGCAAACTGCATCCGGCAACCCATGCACCTTTGGGCACCGTACTCCCTGTCTCACTCCCAGGGGTACGTTGCACTCAGCCACAGGGGGAGCCCTCTCAGCAACCCGGCCTCACATCAAAGACTTGACAGGAGCTCAGCCACAGTGATCTTTGGGTTCTTCTTTACCTCTCTCACCAAGGCTCTTCTCCCCCGATAGCTCAGTTTGGCCGGACGGCCAGCTCTAGGAAGGGCTCTGGTCGTCCCAAACGTCTTCCATTTAAGGATTATGGAGGCCACTGCTCTTAGAAACCTTAAGTGCAGCAGAAATTTTTTTGTAACCTTGGCCAGATCTGTGCCTTGCCACAATTCTGTCTCTGAGCTCTTCAGGCAGTTCCTTTGACCTCATGATTCTCATTTGCTCTGACAAGCACTGTGAGCTGTAAGGTCTTATATAGACAGGTGTGTGGCTTTCCTAATCAAGTCCAATCAGTATAATCAAACACAGCTGGACTCAAATTAAGGTGTAGAACCATGTCAAGGATGATCAGAAGAAATAGACAGCACCTGAGTTAAATATATGAGTGTCACAGCAAAGGGTCTGAATACTTAGGACCATGTGATATTTCAGTTTTTCTTTTTTAATAAATCTGCAAAAATGTCAACAATTCTGTGTTTTTTTCTGTCAATATGGGGTGCTGTGTGTACATTAATGAGGAAAAAAATGAACTTAAATGATTTTAGCAAATGGCTGCAATATAACAAAGAATGACAAATTTAAGGGGGTCTGAATACTTTCCGTCCCCACTGTATATATGAAGCGTTTTTCTGATGCCCCTATATCGATACTGATATCAACAACAGAATAAGTTCATAAAGATTTTTATTCTTTAAGTCAAAAGGTTAGACAGGGATCTGGGACATTGTATTATGCAATCTATTGATTTATCAATGGCACTCAGCCATAGGACATGGGGTCAGATGTACGAAAGTGTAAGGCTTTACAACCTGAACGTTCTGCAAAAATTGCCCTCTCTGCCGTACAATATTTCAATTTCTTTATGCATGTTTCTCTGCACTCTGTTGTATTATGTCTACACTAGGGGTCTATTTATAAAACATTTGTTGCATGAATGTCAGGATCAATTGTGCAAGCTGAACAAAATGTCACCAAAAAGAGATTAAAATGTCACTATACCCACAATATAGAAAACTATCAATAAATGTATTACATGCTATTCATACTCACTCAGTCTCTATAAGATTCAAAACTGGTTGATCCTGCTGCTCTCTATCTCCACCTTCTGTTCATGTCCCAATTCAGCTAGGGATTTTACAGAGCAGTGTTGGCAACTCTGCACATGCTCAGTTTTCAGTGCGTTTCTATGCTGAGCATTTCCTCCGTATCAAATCTGAGCAGCCCATGTAATTATAGAGTCACACATGTGGGCGTATACACAGTGGTAAATGACAGCCCATTCCCTCCCTTTTCCTCCATGCCCATTAACCTTAGTGTTGACTCCTGGCCTGGCTACCGACTCTGTTCCTGATTTATCCTGTTGTACCTCCTCCCGGACTGATCCTGTTGTGTATGACCCCTGGCCTGGCGTGATCCTGTTCCTGGTTGCTCCACTGGAATCCTTTCACGCACGGTTGCCAATTTGCTATACCAACGCACCCCAGCATCCACCAGCAACTCGGCTACCCAGCAAACTGCATCCGGCAACCCATGCACCTTTGGGCACCGTACTCCCTGTCTCACTCCCAGGGGTACGCTGCACTCAGCCACAAGGGGAGCCCTCTCAGCAACCCAGCCTCACATCAGAGACTTGACAGGAGCTCAGCCACAGTGATCTTTGGGTTCTTCTTTACCTCTCTCACCAAGGCTCTTCTCCCCCGATAGCTCAGTTTGGCCGGACGGCCAGCTCTAGGAAGGGCTCTGGTCGTCCCAAACGTCTTCCATTTAAGGATTATGGAGGCCACTGCTCTTAGGAACCTTAAGTGCAGCAGAAATTTTTTTGTAACCTTGGCCAGATCTGTGCCTTGCCACAATTCTGTCTCTGAGCTCTTCAGGCAGTTCCTTTGACCTCATGATTCTCATTTGCTCTGACATGCACTGTGAGCTGTAAGGTCTTATATAGACAGGTGTGTGGCTTTCCTAATCAAGTCCAATCAGTATAATCAAACACAGCTGGACTCAAATTAAGGTGTAGAACCATATCAAGGATGATCAGAAGAAATAGACAGCACCTGAGTTAAATATATGAGTGTCACAGCAAAGGGTCTGAATACTTAGGACCATGTGATATTTCAGTTTTTCTTTTTTAATAAATCTGCAAAAATGTCAACAATTCTGTGTTTTTTTCTGTCAATATGGGGTGCTGTCTGTACATTAATGAGAAAAAAAATGAACTTAAATGATTTTAGCAAATGGCTGCAATATAACAAAGAGTGACAAATTTAAGGGGGTCTGAATACTTTCCGTCCCCACTGTATATACGAAGTGTTTTTCTGATGCCCCTATATCGATACTGATATCAACAACAGAGTAAGTTCATAAAGATTTTTATTCTTTAAGTCAAAAGGTTAGACAGGGATCTGGGACATTGTATTATGCAATCTATTGATTTATCAATGGCACTCAGCCATAGGACATGGGGTCAGATGTACGAAAGTGTAAGGCTTTACAACCTGAACGTTCTGCAAAAATTGCCCTCTCTGCCGTACAATATTTCAATTTCTTTATGCATGTTTCTCTGCACTCTGTTGTATTATGTCTACACTAGGGGTCTATTTATAAAACATTTGTTGCATGAATGTCAGGATCAATTGTGCAAGCTGAACAAAATGTCACCAAAAAGAGATTAAAATGTCACTATACCCACAATATAGAAAACTATCAATAAATGTATTACATGCTATTCATACTCACTCAGTCTCTATAAGATTCAAAACTGGTTGATCCTGCTGCTCTCTATCTCCACCTTCTGTTCATGTCCCAATTCAGCTAGGGATTTTACAGAGCAGTGTTGGCAACTCTGCACATGCTCAGTTTTCAGTGCGTTTCTATGCTGAGCATTTCCTCTGTATCAAATCTGAGCAGCCCATGTAATTATAGAGTCACACATGTGGGCATATACACAGTGGAAAATGACAGCCCATTCCCTCCCTTTTCCTCCATGCCCATTAACCAGATTAATGGAGGCTTCACCCGATTAACGCATATATGCAGCCTTCTGCTTCAGCAGGCATCACCCCGGTACCGTTTTTCAGAGCTGACAGTCGGTTTTCTTGTAACAACAACCGATGCTGCTAATCAGCCACTCGGCTGCTATTACAAGCAGAGGGAGAGGACATCCCCCCTCCCCTTCCGCAACCTTACTTGGTTTACCCGGGCTCTCCCGTCCCACCAGAAGGCCCGAGCGACCATCCAGCACATCTTCTAGCTGGCCGGAAACCCGAATAAAAATGGAATGGGCTTTGATTGGGTCTCGGTATCCTGTAAGTTATGTAATGACATCACTTCCAGTTTACTGGAGCTATAAAGGCACCAGATTTTTTTTTTAAATGTCAGTATTCAAAACAGCCAAACTTGGCAATTGAATGCTTTTAAGTGCAAAGGAGAAATTTGAGGTCTTATAGACTCCAGATCCCTCCAAAAAAAATACCTGACACTAGACTATAGCTGTCAAAAGGGATGTTTACAATCCAAAAATAATAATGAAAAAAAAAAATCCATCCCTCCGCGCTCGCGTGCAGAAGTGAACGCATTCATAAGTCGCGCCCGCAAATGTTAACAGTGTTCAAATCACACATGTGAGGTATCGCCGCAATCGTTAGGACGAGAGCAATAATTCTAACACTAGACCTTCTCTGTAACTCTAAAGTGTTACCGTAGTTTGTCGCCATTCCACGATTTTTAAAGCGTAAAATGTTCAGTATCTCTTTACTCAGCATAACATAATTTTTCACAGTATACAATCAAATTGGGCTAATTTTACAGCTTTTTTTTTTTATTCATAAAAGTGTATTTTTTTCCAAAAAATTGGGGTTTGAAAGACCGCCACGCACATACGACATAAAATATTGCAATGACCACCATTTTATTCTCCAGTGTTTTTGCTAAAGAAATATATATAATGTTTGGGGGTTGTAAGTGATTTTCTAGCAAAAAATACTGATTTTAACTTGTAAACAATAAGTGTCAGAAAAAGGCTTCGTCTTCAAGGGGTAAATATATATTTGCATGACAATTTAAAACAGTTGGCTATAATTTATTTATTTTTACCCTGCATTCCAAAGGCAGTGTTTTTTATTAGGAACATGTGACCAGCAGCAGAGGACTTTCCTGGTGCCTCCATGGCAGCATACCAATGGTTGGTTGCTCCGCCCCCGACCAACCCACAGGACCACTTTAACTCTATAAATAAAAGAGTTGTTCCTCCCCACCGTCATTCTTTTCTCTGTCCTCGTTCCTACAGGATCAAGCGCTTAGCCCTACCTCACCGCTTTATGGTGTGACCATTGCAGGTTCATGCTCTCCTGCAGTATGGAGTCCCATTGCTTGGGCTGCTCAAAGCGCCAGATAAGTATGGGAGCCCGTTTTTCTGTGGATCTTTTTGGGGCTGGTGGGTTAACAGGAGCCAGTTTTTCTCTCCTATATATTCCCTTGTTCGGCATACTAAAACCCTGAATGCTTAAATGCTTGTGCTTTTTACAAAAACGCTATGAGGTTTTTGCCTACCTCCACAGCATACCTCATGTGCCTGTGTAGCTCTCCTCTGAGTGTGCAGGGCGGGGCCTTGGCGTGATGTCACGGTGCATGCTCAGTAGCACTGTGAAGCCGACGGCGGCCATCTTGGGACTCCCAGACCGCTCTCTAGTATATAAGAGAGTTTACTGTCAGTAGAGGGGCAGCTGCCTTAGAGGAAGCATCTATGAGGTGTCCTCTCCAGCTCCTTTATCCTTTTTTTTTGACTCTGCGCTATGGAGCCCAGCCAAGGTACTAGGGAGGAATGGGAGTATATATATATTTATATGTATATATATATAAAAAAAAAAAAAAATTTTGTTGTTGTTCTTCCCTCCTCTGCAAAATCCTTTTTTGTTTTTAACTACTTTTATATTAAATGTTAATCGTTCCTTTTCAGCTGTCCCTAGTACTATAATGCCGCATCAAAAAGATCCTCAACATACCACTAGGTAAGGGCTGCAACTTTTAGGTAAGTTTTTTTATCAAGAGAAAAGAGCACCCCGGGCTGATTGAAACACCCTTGTCTTCGTTTCTATTTCTTGTCTTAGCCCGCATCACGGATCTTCCCGCAGATCATCCCATAGAGATTCTACGGATAGAAGATCAAAGGACCATAGGAGCTCGGGTCATTCTCATTCGTCCTCGGCCCATACTTCCCGCAGTGGGAACAGATCATCCAGACATACCTCTAGTAAACAGGACTCCCAGCACAGACCTGTGTATCCAGGAGAGAAAGCATGCTGGGTGTGTGGCAAACAAGCCCTCCCTGATAAACTGGTATGTGGTCAAAGCCCCCTGGAAGCTACAGGAGACAAAGAGAGAGAGAAACTCGAGTCAATGGAATCAATCAAAAGAATGATCAAAGACTCTATCCGGGAGTTAGCCTTATCCCAAGATCAAGCAACCCCACCCGCAGATGAAGCAGCAGTGAATACACCCAATCCACAGCCAGACACAGAGGTTATTTCTGAAAGCGATTCGGATGTGGGAGAAGAGAATGCTTCAGCCTTTGATTTTGCTCTAGTGGAACCCTTTATCAATGCGGTAAAGGACGCAATCCAATGGGAGGAAGATCCAGAGCCTCCATCTAAAGAAAAGAAATATTTTCCACACCTGAAGAAAAAATTATCAACCTTCCCCTTAATGGAAGAAATAAAGGAAGTTGTGACAGATGAATGGCAGAAGGTGGATAAAAGACCCTTAGCTTACAATCGTTTTCTCAAATTATGCCCACTTGCTGAAGCAGATGCCCAGCTTTTTGATTCGCTTCCAACGGTAGATGCTTCAATTATGAGATTAGCCAGGAATACAACACTGCCTCTAGAGTATGCGGTCTCTTTCAGGGATGTACTTGATCGAAGGATCGATTCAGATCTAAAAAAATCTTACCAAGCTGCAGGAGGGGCATGTAAGCCAGCAGTAGCCCTGACTTCAATCTCTCGGACTACTAGAGTATGGTCAGACAATATTGAGACAGCCCTCAGGCAGGGGGTGGGGTCTAACGAGATCATCAAAGCACTAGATGAGCTGAAGCTGGCCTCAGATTTCATGGCAGAGGCTGCCATTGATGTCCTCAAGTGTTCCTCCAGAGCTATGCTGTATTCCATCACTGCCAGAAGGGCATTGTGGCTAAAACCATGGTCAGCCGACCCAACCTCAAAACAATCGTGGTGTCGCATACCATACAATGGGAAAGCTCTGTTCGGCGACAAAATGGATGCAGCGATTACCAGAGTCACAGAAGGGAAAAGTGGTCTAATTCCCCAGGACAGAAGCAGGAGGAAAAGATTTGTGTCACGTACAGCTGGTCAGCAGAGAGCAAGAGACTCCAGAACGTATCGCCCGGGCAGGGAGTACAGAAGAGGCTGGAAGGGCTCGCAGGCAACTTTCTTGAAGGCGGGGAAGCCGAAAACCTCAACATCCACGGTTGAGGGCCAGAAGTCCTTTTGACTCCCTATCCACCCAAACCGCTCCAGTAGGAGCTCGACTCAGGGCGTTCGCCCAGGTTTGGGTGGAGAATTGTACAGATCAATGGGCAGTCTCCACTGTCATTCAGGGGCATTTCTGGACATTCAGAAAACGGCCCCCACCCTTTTCATTCCAGCCAACGAAGATACCAACCTCCAAAGAGAAGAAAGAGGTCCTTCTTCAGTATGTACAAATTCTTATCCGGCAGCAAGCTGTAGTTCCAGTTCAGGACTTGGAAAAACACTCAGGGTTCTATTCCCCAGTCTTTTTGGTCCCCAAAAAATCGGGCGGCTGGAGGCCCGTGTTGGACCTGAAGAGGTTAAACAGATACATCCGTACAGAGCATTTCAAAATGGAATCCTTAAATACAGTGATCCTATCGGTACAGTCAGGGGCTTGGATGGTCTCTATAGACCTTCAAGACGCATATCTCCATATACCTATCCTGCAGCAGTTTCATTCAACCTTTTCTACGTTTCAAAGTAGGCGATTTACACCTACAGTTTTAATGCCTGCCCTTCGGGATCTCAACAGCTCCCAGAACCTTTACCAAGGTGCTAGTGGCCATCTGTCAAGATCATTCGTCAACACAACGAGTGGTCCCTGAATCCCAAGGTTTTCAACTGGATATGCCAACAATGGGGCACCCCCCAAATCGACCTATTTGCCTCTCCACACAACGCGAAGACGCCTCTGTTCTTCTCAAGGTTCCCGTCCCCAGGGTCAGCAGGAGTAGACGCTCTAGCCCAGGCTTGGAATTTTCAGAAAGGATACGCATTTCCTCCGACTCCTCTGATATTGAGGTTTCTTCAGCGCCTGACGACGGAGAAAGTCACAGTCTTGGCAGTAATCCCATACTGGCCCAAGAGACCGTGGTTCACACTCCTAGTCAACTTGGCTGTATGCAGGCCGCTTCCTCTTCCACACCTGAACGACCTTCTGTCTCAAAACGACTTCTCTCACCCGCATCCGGAAATCCTAGACTTGAGGGTCTGGAAATTGAGCGGAAAAGGCTGGATGATTTAGGGTGCTCACATAATGTTATTCAAACACTTCTACAGGCAAGGAAGTCTTCCAATAATTCCACCTATTACAAAATATGGAGAAAATTTACAGAACTGGCAGAGCTTAATCATTTCGATCCCATGGACCCTGGGGTCCAGAATATGCTTCTCTTCCTACAGAATGGCTTGGATCTAGGTTTAGGTCTAAACACTCTTAAGGTCCAGGTCTCGGCTCTCTCAGCCCTGACAGATACACGATGGGCTTTGAACCCTCTGGTCGAACGCTTTTTGAAGGCAGTCCTGAGATTGCGACCTCCCAGGAAAGCATTATACCCCAAATGGGACTTGACGATTGTGCTGGATGTCCTATCAAATCCTCCCTTTGCTCCCACAGAAGATTGCACCCTAGAGGACATTTCCTTAAAAGCAGTATTCTTGATTGCCATCACCTTGGCTCGCAGAGTATCGGAAATCCAAGCTCTAGGATCACGGGAACCTTACATCACCTTCTTCCCGGACAGGGTGGTTTTGCAACCCATCCATCAATTCATTCCTAAGGTACCTTCTCTCTATCATCTTAATCAGGAATGGGTTCTCCCAGCATTTGGAGAAGATCCAGAGTCTTCAAGATTACATGAGCTAGATGTAGCCAGATCCCTGAGACGCTATTTAAACTCAACACAACAATTTTGCAAAGATCAAAGACTGTTTGTCATACCAAAAGGCGCCAGAAAGGGAATGGCAGCATCCAAGACGACCTTAGCAAGCTGGATCGTTAAATTAATCCAAAGGGCCTATCGGGCTAGTGGTCTGGCAGTTCCAGATGCGGTCAGCGCGCATTCCACTCGAGGAATGGCCTCTTCTTGGGCAGCATTGGCGCGGGTCTCCCCTGAGACAATTTGCCGAGCAGCTAGTTGGTCGTCATTCAACACTTTCATGTCTCACTATAGTGTAGACCCAGCTGTTCTTACTTCCCGGGAATTTGGGGGAAGAACCTTACAGATGTCAAGGCTGTAGTTTTTCATTAAATTTCTTATTGCAGTACCCTCCCTGTAAGCGAGTTATTTACCATTGGTATGCTGCCATGGAGGCACCAGGAAAAAGGGAAAATTGAATACTTACCTTTCCGTAATTTTCCTTTCCTGGTGCCTACCCATGGCAGCATACACCCTCCCTTCAATAATCCTTAGTTTTCTGAGATCTAGTTACAAGAATGACGGTGGGGAGGAACAACTCCTTTATTTATAGAGTTAAAGTGGTCCTGTGGGTTGGTCGGGGGCGGAGCAACCAACCATTGGTATGCTGCCATGAGTAGGCACCAGGAAAGGAAAATTACGGAAAGGTAAGTATTCAATTTTCCGTTATAATCTCCTCCTGCTTAAGTTTCCCTTCAGAAAGGCTGGGAGAGAGCTGGGCCATGTGACAGCTCTATATCACATAGTAAAGAGGTAGACAGGAAAAAAGGAAATGCAGCTCACAAACACTCTTGCTCTGGAATGACACCGCCCTAGTAAGAACTGGTTCCAGGTGCTGGCTTTGCTGGTTTGCAGTGAGGTAGAAAGAAATCCTGGATAGCCGCACTCTGGGATAAGGACATCTTTATTTCAATAAAATCAAACAATACAGTCAATTGCAGAGACGTACAGGGTGGTAGACTGCTAACGCGTTTCACATCATTTGGATGCTTATTCGTAGCTACGAATAAGCATCCAAATGATGTGAAACGCATTTTGGCCACTAGGTGGAGCTGATTATACAGGAATTATTCTCTTAGAAAAAAATATGGTGACATTTTGTTCAGCTTGCAGGAATGCTTCTGACATTCGTGCAATGACTAGTTTATAAATAGACCCCTTAGAGTGCAGTCTTGGTACATTTATGGATTTTTTACTTTAGGTTGGGGATACCCAAAGGCATCTTCAGCCAAATCTATGGGAGAAGTGTATGAATGGTCTATCTTACCTCCATCAATTCAATGCTACAGCTCTGCTCACGATTTTGAATCACACTTTTGCGATGTGCATCAGTGTGTTTAGTGCTATTCATTTAAAATTGTGTACTACAAAACACATGGTAACGCAATGCTGCTCATTGTGGTGTACTGCATCAGAAAAAATGCTGCATGTTCACTCATTCTGGTTTGTTGGTAGCCATTCATTTATTGGCTGCCCAACGCAACAAATGTCAATGTGTAACATATTGCGCATTAACTCACGTGTGTTAATGCAATGCACCAAAACAGCAAATAGTGTGAATGGGTTCTTAGGGTATTTAAAGTGGTTGTAAAGGCTGCAGATTTTTAACTTTATGCATTCTATGTATAAAGGTGAAAAAACCCTTCACTGTGCAGCTCCCCCATTTTACCTAAGCCCGATCTTGATCCAGTGACGTGCACAAGACCCAAGGCTCTCCCGGGTCTCTCCCTGTCTGTGTCTTATGGATGCTGAGCTGACTTGGGAGCGAGCATGCACGAGTGCCCCCACAGCAAGTGGCTTGCTATGGGGGCACTCGCGAGGGGGAGGGGCCCAGAGCGCCAGCGTGGGTCCCAAGAAGAAGAGGATTGGGGCTGCTCTGTGCAAAACCACTGCACAAAGCAGGTAAGTATAACATGATGGTTATTTTTTTTTTATATATTTTTTCCCTTTACAATCACTTTCATTTGTTGCTAATGAACATTAAAACTGCCCCCAGTGAAATGGCCAAATACACGAAAGGAAAACATATAATTTGTATTTATCTGCATCCAGTTATGAGATTTACACAGCTCTGCAACACAGCGGAGCCCTGCCTGGTAGGAGAAGAGACCTGATTTTTCTTGGCTGCAGTTAAAACTGTCAGGTCTTGTCCCTCCCTCAGTCTGTGAATGGATAGTGAGTTCCTTGTTGGCGTATGAGCACTACAGCTCAGCTGACCTACTCCTTATCCTTCTCCCTTCCCCAATCTGGTCTCTGCTATACAGTGGATTGCAAAAGACTGATACCAAGTGAAGTAGGTACTTTCACTGTCTGAATTTGGAAATAATACATTTCATCATGTTTTAAAGCGGAAGTCCGCCCATCCCTGCAAAAATTAAAAGCCAGCAGCTGCACTTTAATAATAGGATACTTACCTGTCCTGGAGTCCAGCGATGTCAACACCGAAGCTGATGTTTCCATCAGCAGTCGGTTGCATGCCGCCACCGTTGCGGGTAAGGGAACCCAGCAGTGCAACCTTACGGCTTCACTCCAGGAACCCTACTGCGCATACACGAGGCTCCGCTCCTCTCTCCTACTGGCGCAGCGGCGGGGGGGAGGAGGAGGGAGCCGAGCTGCTGCTAGCGTACGACAGGTATCCGCTCCTCCCGAAAGGTGCCAAATGTGGCACCAGAAGGGTGGAGGAGATAAATAAGTGAAAGTTCCACTTTTGGGTGGAACTCCACTTTAATGAATACGTTATTGTGTGTTTTTTGGTATTTTCCTGGAGTTCAGCTTTAACCTTTTGTAAAATTGGGGTGATCAGACTCAAGCAGTAGGTGCGTTTTCAATGAGTGCGCCAGTCCAAAACTGTATTTAAGGGCCTGGTAACCCACTTTTATTTAAAAGATCAGAAAAGTGCACACACAAGACATCAGTAGCCCACGTAGGGGGTTCCACCATTGCTCAATGAATTACCATTGCACAATTAAAATACTTCAGCCTCTTGGCTTTCTCTCTCTCCACACAACTGCTTTAGGCCTCCTCAGACCAAAAGAGTTTCTTAGAGTCAAGCACTCTCCAAGCTTACTCCCGATCAGCTCTTTGCTGCTCTATTACAAACTACATCTGCCTCCTGCAAACATGCATGCTCTGGCTGCCCCATGCAGCCTCTGACTCCCATGCACAGACCTGTCTGTTGGGTGGGGCCCTGAACCATAGTCAGGTACAGGGCCGTCTTTCCGAGCGGGCACAGCCCAGGGGCCCCAGATGCAGGGCCGGTCGGATCTAGAGCGAACGCATTGGAATTGCCTCCGCTCCGCTCGCCATCACACACAGCCCTACCTAACCCAGTGTCTGTGATAGACAGAACGTGGGTCCAATGCTGTGATGTGTTCTGTCTATCACATGCGCGGGGTTATGAAGAGGCGGGGCTGTGTGTAACGGTGAGCGGAGGCAAGTTAGCTGTTACAGCGGCTATCCGCTCTGTGATCTCCAGCTCTCCTCTTCCTTCCTCTTCCTCAGTGAGTCTGCAAGGGGCACAGTGAGGCTGCAAGGGGCACAGTGAGTCTGCAAGGGGCACAATGAGTCTTCAAGGGGCACAGTGAGTCTTCAAGGGACACAGTGAGTCTGCAAGGGGCACAGTGAGTCTTCAAGGGGCACAGTGAGTCTGCAAGGGGCACAGTGAGTCTTCAAGGGGCACAGTGAGTCTACAAGGGGCACAGTGAGGCGGCAAAGGGGCATAGTGAGTCTGTAAGGGGCACAGTGAGTCTGCAATGGGGGCATAGTGAGTCTGCAAGGGGCATAGTGAGTCTGCAAGTGGCACGGTGAGTCTGCAAGGGGCACGGTGAGGCTGCAGTGGGGGCACGGTGAGGCTGCAATGTTGGCATGGAGAGGCTGCAACGTTGGGCATGGTGAGGCTGCAATGGGGGCAAAGTGTGGCTGCAATGGGGGCACGGTGAGGCTGCAATGTTGGGCACGGTGAGTCTGCAATGGGGGCCCAGTGAGGCTGCAATGGGGGCATGGTGAGGCTGCAATGGGGGCACGGTGAGGCTGCAATGGGGGCACGGTGAGGCTGCAATGTTGGGCACGGTGAGTCTGCAATGGGGGCCCAGTGAGGCTGCAATGGGGGCATGGTGAGGCTGCAATGAGGGCACGGTAAGGCTGCAATGGGGGCACGGTGAGGCTGCAATGAGGGCACAGTGAGCCTGCAATGGGGGCACGGTGAGGCTGCAATGTTGGCACAGTTAGGCTGCAATGTTGGCACAGTGAGGCTGCAATGTTGGACACAGTGAGGAATTATACTTTAATTCTTGAGAGTAGGTGCGAAAATTTGGACAGGCTTGTAGGTGCCCCATTGCCTTACTTTGCCCAGGGGCTCATGATGCAGTTAAGATGACCCTGGTCAGGTAACAACTAAATAGCCCAGCACACAGCTGTGCAATCAGCGTGTCTGTCTCTCCAAAATCTGGCGTAAACCAGCAATCTTCCAGGTAGCATGGGGTCCCACTGCCACACCTTACTGAGTACTTATAAATTACTTCTTCATGCCTTTTTTTAATAATACATATTGCAACATATTAGCAGTAGCTGAAAACCTTTTATTGGAAGAGCTCTGTGTGCATAAATATATAGATAAGTTATCACAAGTTCAGCAACTAAGTAAATGTACCCTTTTCTACAAATGGATTTCAAAGGTTGGATTATATTGCTTCATTGTCAGCGACATCATATACAGAGTTTCTGTCTGGCTAAACAGAAGATTGTTTCACCCTTGTCCATTATAGTTTCTTCTTAAAAGGAGAAGTTTGGGGCTCACAAAAGACAAAACATACATATTTTATATTTTATAATACTCACCTCTCTGCTGCAGAATCCGTATGACATTGCAGCTGTTCCACATCAGCTGTAAAACCGAGCGTTGATTGATTACCTCACCACTAATCAATCAGCTCTTGTCATGTCAGTCAATGCTCCATACTCTGCTCCTCTGGCGCTCACTGGAGGACCAGGATGGTGAGAGGGTGGACATGGCTGGCTCCGGCTCTCAGTCACATCCTGAAAGGCAAAGTCAAATCTTTGTCGAACTTGGTCCACTGGCCCGCAATCAGCTGACTCTGGATCAAATACAGATGTACTCCTTTGATTAAAAAAGAATAATAGCCAAAAAGCTATGGCCATACTTCTCTTTTACCCACGGCAATACATATTTACACGTTGCAGTTTGGAAGTGGTTTACTGGGATTATGGCTGAAGATATCTGCCATAACCCCCCGTATAGTTTTTTTGCAGCCGGCAGCTGGCTTTCTCATGAAAGCATTCCAAGTGGCTCATGAGCTGCTGGAATGCTTTCCGAAGCAGCGAGAGGGGACATCCCCCCCCCACCGGCACTCGCCAGTGTTTTTCAGTCTTACCACCTCCACCGGTTTGCCCCTGGAATGATCCAACGATGCAGCTGGCTGCTCCCATAGGCGATCAAAGAGTAGATACTCTTTGATTGCCTCTATGGCCTTGGAGGACCGGAGCAATGTTGTGTCACGTCCGGTCCAGGCTGCAAGTATATACATTTTTTTTTTAAAGCAAAAAATCAAATACCTTTATCTTTGGCTTTTAAAGGTAAAGAGTAGATTTTTGGTCTTTTAGACCCCAGATTTCTCCATAAAGAGGACCTGTCATCCTTATTTCTATTACAAGGGATGTTTACATTCCTTGTAATCGGAATAAAAGTAAAAAAAAGTGTTAACATTTGAAAAACCGCTGCGCAAATACTGTGTGACACGAAAATTTGCAATGATCTCCATTTTATTACATAGGGTCTCTGCTAAAAAAAAGAAAAAAAATGTATAATGTTTGGGGTTCTAAAGTAATTTTTTACTTTTTTTTTTTACTATGTTTTTTTTCAGTTTTGGACAGAGTAGGAAGGGTTTCTAACCCAATCATTTTTTGCTGTCTGTGTACCCGCCAGGTAGATTAATCCTCTTTGTTTATTCTGGTGTTTTTTTTTTCATCTAAGTGGTGTTTGTGGGCCGATTGGCATTAGTTTGCTGTGTTTTTCCCACCTCTCTGTTGGACTGCTTTTGGAAATTCCATGCATTTTGGCATTCCTTCTGACCCTGTGTCCCTTAATGAACAATTAAGATTTTTGACTTAAGCAGCTCATAGATGATTTGATTTTCTTTCCTTCCACCATGGATGGAAGGAAAGAAAATCTGTTGGTTCCCCCATCAACACTATTGTGTTCTGTTGGCGGGGAGACACAGGGATGCCCACTGCACAATGGCTTCCACTGCTGCCTCTCTGTCTATTGAGGAGAGAGCCAAGAGAGCTGCGTGTACAGCTCTGGATTGCAATGTGGTGGCGAGCTAAGTCCAGAAGATTTTTTACCTTCAGGCAAAACCTTGGGCCTTTAGTACCACTTTAATGAACTCCAAGAAAAGGATTTCATGGTAAGTCAAAAATCCTATGCTATTCCTTGTAATTTTACACGCAACAGATTTTCATCTGTCTTTCTAAAATGTATTTTGTCCTAAAAACAAATGACACCCCAAACACAAATCATTTTAAAAGATATAAGGACACAAGATGTATCACAAAAGCAGGATTGTGTTTTAGGTTACATGAACTGCGATTTAGTAACATTTTGCTGCCATCTAGTCACTATTCGTAGGAAGTGCAATAAATATTTTTATAGAAACCAGAAAGAATGTTTCCACCCTCACAAGTAAATGAAGCCAGGGTCAAAATGACATGAAAATGAAAAAACAAAACAAAAAACTTAACACCCACACAATATGAATTTCAGATATCTACACCTGCAATTTAACACAATGTATGCTATGCATGTAACTAGAACTTTCAGCAGACTTCTAGACACCTTAGTGATCATGTAATTAGATCAGTTCGCTTTCACACTTCCATTATGTTCTTAGACCATTGTAATCTGCCTTGGCACATTCCATGGTGATTGGACTATAGTGGTAGAGAGATATGGAGTACAATTCACTGATGTAGCTCCACATTCATAAAAATGTGAAAAGAACAAAAATGGAAGACAAAAAAGGACCCTAAGGTGCCACACATAACTCCAGAAATGTGAATACATGACTAATTAAAGTTCAAAACGATTTTTATTCACAACATAATTCCTTAAAAGCGTCTACATCCGTAAAAACATAATGTTTTTATGGATGTGAACATGCCCCCTGCCCAAAAATGTTGGATGACTTATTAGCTATGTTATCCAGCCAGTCTTCATTTTGTCAACTAAAACAATTAAAACATTACAGTCCACTAAATGAATACTATTCTAGTCGAATAAATACGACTAAAACGAAAACAACTGAGATGACTAAAATAGGACTAAAACTAAAATGGAATTTTAGTCAAAAGACTAAAATGGGACTAAAACTAAAATGCCATTTTATTCAAAAGACTAGTCAAAAGACTAAAGCCCCGTACACATGATCGGTCTTTCCGACAACAAAACCGTGGAATTTTCTTCGAAGTGTTTGGCTCCAACTTGTCTTACATACAAACGGTCACACAGATGTTGGCCAACAATTACGAACGTAGTGACGTACGAGACGCTTCCTTGATGCCGAGCATGCGTGTTTGTACTTTGGACTTTTCTCCGACTGACTTGTGTACACACAATCGGAAAGTCCGACAACACACATTTGTTAAATGAATAAATAAATATGATGCACTAGAGTGTGCTAACGGTGCCCTAATCCTGGCACACTGAGATACAGTGCATATACAACAGAGTATAAAATAATTTAACCCCAATATGTGCTATATCCCCCAAGATAAACAAACTTAATGTGCACAAATAAACAGTGCAGTGAGCATGTGAAATGGTAATATCAACAAAATGCTCCAAACTGAATCAGTGCAAACCAGGTGCTAAAAGTGCAATAAACAAATAAATAATAAAATAAATAACGTTAATTCATAAATTATTCATATATGCAAACAAAAGCTGAAAAATGACATGTGCCAACCAAAAAGTGCAGAGTGTCACACAATACATATACTTAATCGTCCATCATAAAATAGACATATAATAAACACAAAAGTCCTTAATGAAAGTGATGACAACTGTGCTTCAGTGATGATGTTTTCAAACGTGCTGCGATTCCATGTGCCACATATCATGCGATGGTGAAATGAAAGGTGACCCCCCCAAGGTAAAGCGCTCACCTTAGGGAATGTGACTAAGTCGCTAGACAGAGTCAGGAATCGCTTATGAGCCACCCAGGGCTCAGTGTGGATCACAGGAAAACAGGCTCCAGCATAGGCTCAAATCATAGGTAAAAAGAGAAAGGAACCATATGGTGTGATAACGTTTAAAAAGTGTTTATTAACAAGGTCAGATAAAAAACTCTCCCCCAGAAGGGGGTACTCACATTTTGAGGGTGCGTCAGTGCACCACTAAGAAGAGGCATAAAATCTGGATAAAACAATAAGGTAATAGATGTAGCAGTGAGGTTATGGAGAAGGCTGCTGCTGCCTAACACTCCGTCCTGGCCCCTCCCCTACGCGTCTTCGACACAGGGCATACGTGTCATCATCAGGGGGAATGTGATCAGAGCATGCGTGGTATTTTGTGCGTCGGACTTGTGTACACACGCTCGAAATTTCCGACAAGAAATTTTTTTGTCGGAAAATTTGAGAACCTGCTAGCCAACACTTGTTGGCGGAAATTCCGATGGAGCATACACACGGTCGGACTTTCCGACAACAAGCTCACATCGTACATTTGTTGTCAGAGAGTCCGGCCGTGTGTACGCGGCATTAGACTTAAGCTGCGTACACACGATCGGATTTTCCAACAGGAATTGTGTGATGACAGGCTGTTGGCTGAAAATTGCTCCATCTGACAATTGTCGGATTTTCCGTGGACAAATGTTGGATGGCAGGCTTTAAAATTTTCCGCGGACAAATATCTCTTGTTGAATTTTCCGGGCGTGTGTAAACAAGTCTGTCTGACAAAAGTCCAATGTACAAACACGCATGCTCGGAAGCAAGGACGAGCCAGAAGCAGTCGGTCTTGTAAACTAGCGTTCGTAATGGAGAACATTCGTAACGTGGCAAATTATGAAATCTCGAATTGCAGCGCACGTTCTCTTCTTCTTTATTTAATGGGATAAAAATGAAGCTGCTTAAGTTCTGATAGAGTTCTGCCAAACGTATTTTAAAAGGCTTTTATTTTCTAGTGATATCAAGAATAATATTATTATGCTTTTCTTTTTTTTTTCTTTTTTTTTTTTTTTTTTTTATGGGCAAGTTACCATTACCACAACACCATTATCCCATAGTTTTTAAGATCAAAGATACAACTATGTTGGTGTCCCTTGTCAATTTAATTTTTTTTAAAAATGTAACTGCCTACTCCCAAACTGTCATTTGAAGTAAAACACATAAACACATAGCCAAGTATTATTCTACACAATTTTTTTTTATTGTGCTTTAAAAAAATAAAACAAAGAAAATTAGACATGCTATCTGCCAATAGAAATTAACCAAAAAGTGCATTCTATGCATCCAAAAATATAGAAAATATACCAAATCAAATCATTATTCAACCAAAAAATAAAAGCCTCGTGCATGTTTCCTACTTCTTAATATAGGGGGTCGACAATGCCAAGAGTTGGTGAAAGCAGGGGTCTGTCATCCGGAGATAATTCCAAAAATCATCCGGATTATTTTCCTGGAGCTCCCGCAGCAAAGGCATATGACATAATTGGTCACGATTAATAAAGCAACCAATTAAATCCAAGAAATCCTCCTCCTCCTGTTCCTGGACTGGACTTGGGTCAAAGCAATAACTCCAAGGCCAATAATAAATAACACGTTATCTCCTCCAATTCCGCAACATGTCTGGTTGACAAACGGCCATTTAGAAGCTAAATGAAAAGCGCAAACTAAAAAGCTCTCAATGAAAAGCGTGAAATTAAAAGCACAAATCAACACTCACCAAACTTCTACTAACATGAAATTAGCAGAAGGAGCCCAAAGGGTGGCGCTAAAGAGCTGAAAAAACACGTAGTACGTCACTACATTCGTGTTTGTTGGCCGACAATTCCTTGCCGTTTGTATGCAAGACAAAAACCAGGCACATGCCTTTGGACAAAAGTCTGAGGTTTTGTCTGCGGAAAATCCGATCGTGTGTAAGAGGCTTTTGACTAAAACTAAATTGAAATTCGCTGCCAAAATTAACACTGGATCCAGCATAGGAGAGCTGCTCTTCCGCCGTACTCCTACATGAGGAGGTCTGCAAGCGGTTATGGTAATAGCAAGAGATTTACAGCTAACTTTTAAATGATTCCTTTTTTTATGCCAGTTTTCCTTTAATAATAATAAAAAATGGGAAGATATCCATTACTATTTACCACCAAATTTGTCCTGAAAAAAAAAAAAAACACGATATACAGTAATTCACCTGGATACACGAAGTAGTTGGAATGATGTGTATAGTTTTAATAAGACATATCAACGTCGCAGAACTGCGTTCTGTCATGAAGGGGTTAGGCACATCAAATAAAGCGGTATTAAGCCCAAAACCAAATAATTACAAATAATTAGATGCAGTGGCTGCATTTGTTTTCTTTTGTTAGCCTTTTTTCCCCTCTGTTTTCACCTGGTGATCTGGCCAGTAACACATCTCCTGTATTAGAGTGCCCCCACTCTGGATGAAGGAGCACAAGGGGTATCTTTGGACAGCAGCATTATCAGTCGGGGTGGGGAGTGTTAGAGAGAATGGCAGATTTAGACACTAACAAATTGAAGCTGAACCCCAGGTAATACTTTATAATCAGTTACAGCAAACAAATTTGTTCCTTTTGAGATGAAGGTTTTACATGAATAAATGAAAGCTGATCGTTGTAAGCACTCCTGTCAGTGTTAAATGGTATGTCTTACCCCTCTAAGTGCTATATCTGCCGGACAGATTGACCTTTTGGGAAAACAACAGACTTACTGGCTGGATCACCAGAATAATGGAAAGAAAACCTAAAAAAGAAAACTAATGCAGTCATCACATCTAACAGTTGGAAAGCTGCAATATAATAAAATTGCTACATCTACAGGCATCCACGATCTAAGACTAACCTATCTAACCCTGTAAAGAAAAATTGAATACATACTTTTTTGAAGCCAATACGGTCTCCAGCGGCAGAAGCTCTGCAGAGGACACACAGCTGATGATGGCTGTGAAATGAATGGGAAGTGACGTCACCCATCCGACAACCGCTTTCGTTGTCGGCTGTGTCCTCTGCACCCACCTACACAGAGAAGCCGCTACTGACAGCTCAGTGTGGGACCGGACCGGATTGGCTTCAGAAAAGGTATGTATAGCAATTTCCTTACAGGGCTAGATACGTTAGTCTTATGCCGCGTACACACAGTCGAACTTTTCGACCGGACTTGTCCGACGGACCAAATCCAGCGGACAATCCGATCGTGTGTGGGCTTCACCGGACCTTCAGCGGACTTTTCCAGTCGCAAATCTGCCTTGACTTTAGATTTGGAACATGCTTCAAATCTTTACGTCGTAACTCCGCCGGACCCAGAAATCCGCTCGTCTGTATGCAAGTCCGACGGACAAAAACCCACGCTAGGGCAGCTATTGGCTACTGGCTATCAACTTCCTTATTTTAGTCCGGTGTACGTCATCATGTACGAATCCGTCGGACTTTTGTGTGATCGTATGTAGTTAAGTCCGTTCGTTAGAAAGTCCACCGCAAGTCCGCCAAAAGTCTGTCGAAAGTCTGTCGGACGGGCTGTCGGACTTTTGTAGCCGAAAAGTCCGACCGTGTGTACGCGGCATTAGATTGTGGATTCCAGTAGATTTAGAGATTTTAGTGTTAGGGTGGACTTTCCCTTTAAAGTGAAAGAAGTATATTGGTAATGACTTGATAGCAATGCAAAGGACAACCAATAGCGTTGTCTCCTCTGGCCAGACATCAAAACTTTATAATGTATCCTAGAGTAGAGAAGTGGCTTTTGATTGGTCAGTTTTGAAATGTCAGGTTGCCTCAGCAGTACAGCCAACCGTAGGACCTCCATGGCTGGCCATGGATTGGGATTTTGGGTCTTTATCAGCCTGTTCCAATACTGACATCCTGGAACAGACAATTGGAAGAATGGCCTGGATCACATTCCATGAGCTGCGGCTGGAGGACGAATTTTGTGATGTTACCATAAGACCCCTTTCACACCAAGGCATTTTTGCAGCGTTTTAGCGCAAAAAATAAGGGTCATAAAACGCTCATAAAACGCTCCCTATGCATCTCAATGGACCCTTTCACACTGAGGCGTTGCGCTGGCGGGGCATTGAGAAAAGTCCTGCAAGCAGCATCTTTGGAGCAGCTTTTGGGCGTTGAAAAAAGCGCTTCAAAAACGCCCCTCTCCATTGAAATGAATTGAAAACATAGTTACATAGTTACATAGTAGGTGAGGTTGAAAAAAGACACAAGTCCATCAAGTCCAACCTATGTGTGTGACAATGTGTCAGCATTACATTACATATCCCTGTATATTGCGGTCATTCAGGTGATTATCCAATAGTTTCTTGAAGCTATCAATGCTCCCCGCTGAGACCACCGCCTGTGGAAGGGAATTCCACATCCTTACCGTTCTTACAGTAAAGAACCCTCTACGTAGTTTAAGGTTAAACCTCTTTTCTTCTAATTGTAATGAGTGGCCACGAGTCTTATTAAACTCTCTTCTGCGAAAAAGTTTTATCCCTATTGTGGGGTCACCAGTACAGTATTTGTAAATTGAAATCATATCCCCTCTCAAGCGTCTCTTCTCCAGAGAGAATAAGTTCAGTGCTTGCAACCTTTCCTCATAACTAAGATCCTCCAGACCCTTTATTAGCTTTGTTGCCCTTCTTTGTACTCGCTCCATTTCCAGTACGTCCCTCCTGAGGACTGGTGCCCAGAACTGGACAGCATACTCCAGGTGCGGCCGGACCAGAGTCTTGTAGAGCGGGAGAATTATCGTTTTATCTCTGCAGTTGATCCCCCTTTTAATGCATGCCAATATTCTGTTTGCTTTATTAGCAGCAGCTTGGCATTGCATGCCATTGCTGAGCCTATCATCCACTAGGACCCCCAGGTCCTTTTCCATCCTAGATTCCCCCAGAGGTTCTCCCCCCAGTGTATAGATTGCATAAAAACGCTGTAAAAACGCCTGAAAAACGGCTATAATCCGCCCTGAGCTGTAGAAAAGTCACATGATCTCACAAAAAGGTAAACATGCAAGCAGAAATGAGAGCATCCACAACAACAGGACTGAAATTGTGGGAAGGTCAGAATGATTAAACAGACCATCAAAGGGATTTGGGACTAGTGGGAGCGGGATTAGGGTTCTGGTTTTGGGACTAGTGGGAGCGGGATTAGAGTTCTGGTTTTGGGACTAGTGGAAGTGGGATTAGGGTTAGGGTTAGGAATTTGGGACTAGTGGGAGCAGGATTAGGGTTAGGGATTTGGGACTAGTGGGAGCAGGATTAGGGTTCTGGTTTTGGGACTAGTGGAAGTGGGATTAGGGTTAGGAATTTGGGACTAGTGGGAGCAGGATTAGGGTTAGGGATTTGGGACTAGTGGGAGCGGGGTTAGAGTTAGGGATTTGGGACTAGTGGGAGTGGGGTTAGGGTTAGGGATTTGGGACTAGTGGGAGCGGGGTTAGGGTTAGGGTTAGGAATTTGGGACTAGTGGGAGCAGGATTAGGGTTGGGATTAGGGTTAGGGATTCGGGAGTAGTGGGAGCGGGGTTAGAGTTAGGGATTTGGGACTAGTGGGAGCGGGGTTAGGGTTAGGAATTTGGGACTAGTGGGAGCGGGATTAGGGTTAGGAATTTGGGACTAGTGGGAGCAGGATTAGGGTTGGGATTAGGGTTAGGGATTTGGGACTAGTGGGAGCGGGGTTAGGGTTAGGAATTTGGGACTAGTGGGAGCGGGGTTAGGGTTAGGAATTTGGGACTAGTGGGAGCAGGATTAGGGTTGGGATTAGGGTTAGGGATTTGGGACTAGTGGGAGCGGGGTTAGAGTTAGAGATTTGGGACTAGTGGGAGCAGGGTTAGAGTTAGGGATATGGGACTAGTGGGAGCGGGGTTAGGGTTAGGGATCTGGGAGTGGGATTAGGATATAGATACTTACGTTGCAATGCTCACCCGAGTATAATTTTTTAACTTGTCTGGGTGCACTCTCAAGTTATCGTACAGCAATGCAAATTGTCCAATTGAGGTGTGCGCTTGGAGGATGGGATGAACCCAATAGCGACGGTGCTGCCTCTGTTTGCAGCACATAAAACGCTCCCCATGCATCTCAATGGACCCTTTCACACTGCGACGGTGCTGCCTCTGTTGGTGGATATGCTCCCAATAGAGTAACACAAATAACAAAAACAGCTCCATAAACTCCATCTTCTTTATTTACCCTCTTTCACCTCAATGAGATACCAGGAAGTACACAGGAAGTGATGTAGGGAGGTGGGGTTGTTCTTTGACGCCCATGCTTCAATAACGCTTGAAAAACGCTGTTAGGCCCCTTTCACACTGGGGCGGTGGGGGCGTCGGCGGTACAACAGCGCTATTTTTAGCGCTGCTGTACCGTCGTTCTTGCAGAGGTATTCAGCCGCTAGCGGTGCGGTTTTACCCCCCGCTGGCGGCCGAAAAAGGGTTAAAATCCCTCGTTCAGCGCGGCTATAGCCGCGGTATTGCCGCGGTATAGCCGCGCTGTCCCATTGATTTCAATGGGCAGGAGCGGGGAAGGAGCGGTGAATACACCGCTCCTTCCCCGCTCCAAAAAAGCGGTTTGCAGGACTTTTCTCACCGCCCTGCCTGCGCACCGCTTCAGTGTGAAAGCCCTCGGGCTTTCACACTGAACAAACAGTGGAGGCTGTTTAGGAGCGGTTTTCAGGCGGTATTTTTAGCGCAATACCGCCTGAAAACCGCTCCAGTGTGAAAGGGGTCTTAAAACGCCTGCAGCGTTGCGTTAATTTTACCGCTAACGCCCCTAAAACGCTGTAAAAACGCGGTAATAACGATATGGCGTTTTTAGGGCGCTTTTGAAGCGCCTTGGTGTGAAAGGGGTCTTAAGGTGGATGATGTTGAGTTCAAAGAACATAACATCATTCTCTCTGTATGCAGCCTTTATTTTAGGTAAGTGTAGATAAAGCATTACTGGCACAAAAATTAGACCCATTTAGCTCTAATCAAGTTGCTATAACCATCTCCAAGAACTGCAGCCAACATTAACACTTAATGGGAATGGACCTCCATGGTGTAATGGCCTCCCATTGCCTTCCCCTGTCTGGTCACAGAGACAGTTTTACTTCAATGGCTGTTGGGCATGGTCTAGCCATAAGGTCAGGGAGGATTAGGTCCCAGCAACTAAGTAAAGCTAATTTCAGAAAGAAAATTAGAGACTTTTCTGGCCAATAAAGGTGAATAGCAATGTAGGATCTGCATTCAACACTCCCAGACTGGAGCTGAAGGCTTGCTGAAAGCTTTTGCATTGTTTTTAGGATTGCTGGTTGCATTGGTGGTTACATTAGGCTAAAAAAGTCTCTTTACTCACTGTATTTCCTCAGTCTTCTAGACCGAGTGACAATGGGGATTATTTAGCCCAGACGACTGACATCTTGTGGCTTAAAAGAGGTACTGCAGAGGCTGACCAAATGATTGCACCATGTTCAAATGGTTCATACAACATTGGCTCATGCCGCGTACACACGGTCGGACTTTCCGGCATACTTGGTCCGGCGGACCAGAGTGTGCCGGACAATCCGCCCGTGTGTAGGCTCCGGCGGACTTTTCCAGCGCACTTTTTCCCAAAAGCCCGCCGGACCAAGATTTGAAACATGTTTTAAATCTTTCCGTGGGACTCAGTTTCGGGCGGAAAGTCCGCTCGTCTGTGTGCTGGTCCGACAGAAAGCCCGCTCGTGTGTATGCTGGTCCGACGGACCAGATACGACGCGAGGGCAGGGTATTGCATTTCGCGCTCGCTGCAATAGGAAAAACAAATTTTCCTATTGCGGCGAGCGCGGGTAATGCCAGGCCCTTGGGTCTGGTATGGATTATAATGGGAAGCCCCTACGCCGAAAAACCGGCGTGGGGTCCCCCCCTAAAATCCATACCAGACCCCGATCCGAGCACGCAGCCTAGCTGGTCAGGAAAGGGGGTGGGGACGAGCGAGCGCCCCTCCCCCCTCCTGAACCGTACCAGGCCGCATGCCCTCAACATGGGGGAGTGGGTGCTTTGGGGGAGGGGGGCGCCCTGCGGCCCCCCCACCCCAAAGCACCTTGTCCCCATGTTGATGAGGACAAGGGCCTCTTCCCGACAACCCTGGCCATTGGTTGTCGGGGTCTGCGGGCAGGGGGCTTATCGGAATCTGGGAGCCCCCTTTAATAAGGGGGCCCCCAGATCCCGGACCCCCACCCTATGTGAATGAGTATGGGGTACATGGTACCCCTACCCATTCACCTAGGGAAAAAGTGTAAATAATAAAACACTACACAGGTTTTTAATATTTTATTAAACAGCTCCGGGGGGCCTGGTATGACCCGCGACGGGGCTCGCAAGGTGTCAATCTCGCCGATAAAAGCAGCAAGATTGACATCCCTTGCTAGTCCCGTCGCACCTGAGTCACGTTCAAAATGAACGGACTTGTCCGTGTGTGGGCAAGTCCGTTCATTCTGAAAGTCCGCCGTAACTCCGGCGAAAGTCCGTCGGAAAGACGGGCGGACTTAGCCCGCCCCAAAGTCCGGTCGTGTGTGGGCAAGTCCGTCCGTTTTAAAGTCCGTCAGAAAGTGTGCCGGACCAAGTAGGATAGAAAGTCCGACCGTGTGTACGCGGCATCAGTGTTGCCCCCATTCAAACCTAAGTGTGATCATAGCCATGTGATTTATTATTATTATTATTCCTTTCTCTGCCCTATTAATGTGAAAATATTAATAAAAAAATGGAAAAAAAAATTAATATACACACAAGTGGCATCCTCCAACCCCATCAGAAGGTCCACACCTATGTACGGTCCGGGAGCTTTGAGTAAACAATGCAAGAACCTGTTCATTGCACCCATGATGCACTGATTACGAATGCAACGCTCTGCAGGCTTAAATGCAAACATTTAATAATTATTTTTTTTTTGCTACATTTTATTACTTCTTCCTGATGGCCGTACGCAAATATGCAGCCTCACAGAATTGGGTCTTTATCCGTGGGGACACTTATATGCGCCGCTGTGTTTGCGTTCACAGCGCACTCTCAGCACAGAGACCGGGCTACAGAGGCTATCCAAATGATTGCAAGAGTACCATGTTCTGATGGTTCATGCAACATTGGCTCAGCCTTGCCCCATTCAAACTTGAGTGTGAGCATAGCCATGTGATTTATTATTAATATTATACAGGATTTATGCTCTCCTGTGTGGGTATCTTTCATTTGGAGACTGTAAACCTTTTACTTAAACAGATTTATAAAAAAAAGTATTATACAGAATTCATACGGCACAAACATCTAGAGGCTTCTCTTGCATGTACTCATTTTCAGAACTTAACATATAGAAGCAAAATCACACATTTTTGGCCCTATAGATTGTTAAGTTATAGCGCCTGATAAATAAAAACACGTGTTGTTTAAGCATTCCCATTATAGCTTATAGAGTCAAAAACATATAATTCTGCTCCAAAGAGCCATGAAAATAGCTGCTTTATGCCCCATTGGCCAGCTGCACATCCAGAACAGCTGGTACATCTGGCCAATGGGGTGCAAAGCAATGATGTGCATGGCTCTGTCTGCTTGTCCTGAAATTAGAAAGAATTCTTTTATTTTTTGGATATGTGATAGAATGAAACACATGGATAGCTACTGTGCCATGCAATGATTCAGTTATAAGGCTTTTTGATTGCTTTAGTCCCTTTCTCAATACAAATTGTATGGCTACTGTATACGGTCTTGATGGGTCCGAGGCTCTACTCCATAGACCATGGTTTCCATTTACTACCCTGATGGCCAAATAGTCTGGAAATGCTTCTTGGCTTCTTGGCTAGGATCTTTGGTTTGGGAACCCCATGGTGTGAAACGGCATATGGCCACATCAGTTGCTTTTTTTTGTTTGCACAGCCCCTCTATGGGCTAGGCCTTTTGGCTAAACCAGGGCAATTGTTACTACCAGGCAGCAAGGCCTTGCCAGTGCATCTGCACTGGCACTATTTATTTTATTTATTTTTCTTCACTGTTTTGTCACTTTGCACTTCTGTTTCTTTTGCTTGGATGGTGGTTGTGAGACCTTGGGTCTACCCTGAAATCTAGGGGAAGGATGTGTGGTTATTAGGTTACTTTCTCCCCTTAACTGAAGGGACCTCTCTTTGAGAGAGCCCCTCACATAGTACTCGGTGGTCAGCTTTGGCTGGCTATGAGGAGAGTGGTCCGCCAGGCTTTTTTGACCATGTTCGAGCCTTGCCCCTGTTAGGAGCCTTGCTCCTCTGTGGGTGGGGGGGGGGGAGTTGGGAAGGTCTTTCTCCTTCGGGGGGTGGACAAGAGACACGCCCTTAAGTGCACTTTTGTGTACACTTAGGTGTTTTTGATTTTTTTTGAAAAAAATCTGTTCTTATCTTATGTCCAGTAGGGGTGTCCTGCCATCAAGCGGATTGGCTGGTTATATATTATCCCTGCTGGTATGATGGGGGCCCTAAAGAGAACTTCTCTGTGGGAAACAAGACAAATCAACTGCCCTCTGGGTAATGTGGGATGTTGGGAAGGTTTCCCGATTGGCCTTTAGGTTCATTCCTCCCTAGCCTTGGAGGTTCTCTCTTCAGGGAAGCCACCACCCACAACTAATTGGTTAGCTTTGGCTGATCATGGGGAAAAGGGTCTGCCAGATGTTTTGGCTAGGGGCTGGGGAATATTCACTTTCCTAACACTGAACCATCTCTCTGCCAATCAGGTGCTCAGGTCTGTTTCCTGTCACCTGATTGGCTGAAAGGACAGGCGCCGCTATTGGACGCTTATCAGGAGGAAAGGACGGGAAATGAGGACGGCAGGAGATGCATGAAGGACCCGCTGCCCCACCAAGACAGGGTAAGTACCAGACAGACGGCGAGCGGGCGGGGGTCACACTGGCAGCATTTAATGGGCACACTGGCAGCATTTGATGGACAAACTGGCAGCATTTAATGGGCACACTGGCAGCATTTGATAGGCACACTGGCAGCATATGATGGGCACACTGGCAGCATTTGATGGGCACACTGGCAGCGTTTGATGGGATTTTTTTTTTCTGCACGTCTACTACAGGCTTGTGAAACAGCAGTGACAATGCAGGACGCATTGTCACTGCTGTTTCACAAGCCTGTAGTAGACGTGCAGAAAAAAAAAATCCTTTCGATTTGTTATTTACATAAATTTGTTTAGTTTAACTTGGTTTGTTTATTTGAGTTAGAATTGATTTGAATTTTCCGAATTTGGTTGAATTGAACTTGATTCAAAATATTCTAATCGATTTGAATTCCATTTGAATACCATTCCATATTGAATTTATTCAATTTGAATTTTGGAAGATGGTTATATTCTTTCCATTCCATTCTATTCTATTGCTTTTTCTATTCTATCCTTCTCTATTCTATTCTTGTGTTTTCTATTCTTTTCTATTATATTATATTCTTTTCTATTCTATTCAAATTCTAATTTATTCTATTTGAAATTCGAATTTTGGAAGATGGTTATATTGTTGTCGTTTTTTTTTTATATTGTTAAATGTTATTCTTTCTATTCTATTCTTTTTTTTTTTAATTCTTTTCTATTATTTAATGTTCTATTTTTTTCAAATTTATTCTATTCAATTTCAAATTTATTCTATTCAAATTCAAATTTATTCTATTCCATATTTTTCTATTTGAAATTCAAATTCCAGAAGATGGTTGTATTTTCTATTTTATTCAATTCTATTTTTTTTTCTATTCTATTCTTTTCTATTCTATGCTATTCTTTTCTTCTATTCTAGTCTTTTCTGTTCTATTTGAATTCAGATTTATTCTATTTGAAATTCGAATTTCAGAAGATGGTTATATTCTTTATATTTTATTCTATTGTTTTTTTAATTACATTCCTTTATTTTCTATTCTATTTTATTCTGTTCTTTTATTTTTGATTCTATTTTTTTCTATTCTGTTATTTTCTATTCTATTTTATTCTCTTCTGAAATTCGATTTAGAAAACGATTCAAATTCGCTTATAAAACTACTCAAATTCGTTATTTTGGATTAAATTTGTTACTTTTTGTTGCATCCGAATTTCTAAATGACGAACAATTTGTCCAAATTTCCATTTGGAACAAATTGAACCACACATGTCTAGCCTGTAGCTTGTTAGTCAGCTCCTGGTCACATCTAGTCCTGTCTACTGCTTTTCTGGATTGATAGCACCACCTCTGTTGCTGAAACTCTACCACTGTCATCTGCATTGTCTGGAAGGGGGAGCATGTGAGACACAGACGAAGGAAGATTTGGCTCGTTTAGGGAAGGTAAAGAAAACTTTTTGTAAGACATACTTGCCTTCATAATATCTTGCCTGATCATATCTTTGTCCTGCCTTACAGGCTCTGCTACTATGCAAAGCTTTCGCTAACAACCATGTCTCTTTTATATAGCACAGTAGGTTATACACAGCATTTTACATATACAGTGTATTGTTCATTCACATCAGTCTCTGCCCTTAAGGAGCTTACAATCTAAGGTCCCTAAGCTACATTTATACTAGGGCCAATTTAGACAGGAGCCAATTAACCACTTAAACTTCCAAAGGTTTTACCCCCTTCATGACCAGGCCATTTTTTGCTATTTAGCACTGCGCTATTATAACTGCCAATTGTGCTGTCATGCAACACTGTACCCAAATGAAATGTATATACAGTGGAACCCTGGATTACGAGCATAATGCGTTCCAGGAGAATGCTTGTAATCCAAAGCACTCGCATATCAAAGCGAGTTTCCCCATAGAAGTCAATGGAAACGAAGATAATTCATTCTGCGTTGACTTCTATTACATGCAATACTGCGTGAGGCCAGAGGTGAGGGGGGGCGCCAGAGAGCCTCGGAAATACTCGGGGACAGCACGGCTGAACTCGGAAACACTCGGGAAAGGAGTATTTGAGTGTTTCCGAATGGCTCTGAACCATTCCGAGTGTCCCAGCGCCCCCGCACCCCTGGCCAAATGTGGTACTGCACCACCCATTAGCTTGAATTCTGTGAGACAACACTCGCGAACCGAGTCAGAATTAAAAAAAAAAAAGTTGCTCGTCTTTCAAAGCGCTCGTTCACTGCGTTACTCGTAAACTAAGGTTCCATTGTAGTTTTTTTTTTCCCACAATGGTGATAGTATTTGATTACCACTTGTTTTTTTTTTTTTATTTTACATATCCTGGAAGTCAGGGAAGATGGAGTGAGGCCTTGGGAGAGAACAAGCACAATGTTCTACAACCCCAATTCCAAAAAAGTTGGGACGCTGTTTATAATCTACAAAAAGACACAATATTTTTAGATCTCATAAACCCATATTTTATTCACAAAAGAAAACAAAAGTTAAACTCAGAAAATGTACCATTTTAGGAAAAAATAATAATTTTCAAATTTGATGGCAGCAACACGTCTCAAAAAGTTGGGACAGAGCAACAAAAAAGCTTCCATTCTTCTTACCGGCCAGCAGAGTCAGAGGACCACAACTAGTTATCGCCTGCAGCGTAACATCTCCACCTCTGGTGAAGATTAAGCAGTACCTTATATTATGCACCTCGGCCCTTTTTATGGATCTCACCATCATTTAGTGAGCAGGCACATTGAGCACTCTATGTTTACTCTGTGGCTTTCGCCACTATTTGCCCAGCTGCCACAACTAGCTCTGGTCAGTAACTCTACTTCTAATTGGAGTGGATTCCCAATTCATCACAGTGGGCAGCTTTTTGTTTGCAACTACTATAACAATAGGAAAGGAGTAGAAAAAGGGAATGAAGAGGAAAGGAAAGAGTAAGTAAAGGAAGGGGGCAGGTGTGCGGGTTGTGGGAAGACACCGCCCTGCCAAGGTATTTGAGGCAGGGGGGTCTCTTCCCCACAACCCTGGCCGGTGGTTGTGGGGGTCTTCAGGCGAGGGCATATCCGAATCTGGAAGCCCTCTTTAACAAGGGGGCACCCAGATCCCACTCCCCCCAGCCCTCTCTAACAAGGGGGCCCCCAGATCCCGCTCCCCCCAGCCCTCTTTAACAAGGGGGCCCCCAGATCCCGCTCCCCCCAGCCCTCTCTAACAAGGGGGCCCCCAGATCCCGCTCCCCCCAGCCCTCTTTAACAAGGGGGCCCCCAGATCCCGCTCCCCCCCCAGCCCTCTTTAACAAGGGGGAACCCAGATCCCGCTCCCCCCAGCCCTCTTTAACAAGGGGGCACCCAGATCCCGCTCCCCCCAGCCCTCTTTAACAAGGGGGCCCCCAGACCCCATAGACATCTGATCACGAAGTTGCACAAATGTCTTTCAAATCGCACCTGAAGTCACACTGACATGCGACTTTGAAATTGTGAGACATCAAGTGAAGTCGCATGATTTCAAAGTCGGATCCAGTGTGACCGTAGACTTAGTAAAAGCACCACTCAGTAAATGTGTGATAGGACCTTGTTGTCGGAAATTCCGACCGTGTGTGGGCTCCATCACACATTTTCCATCGGATTTTCCGACACACAAAGTTTGAGAGCAGGCTATAAAATTTTCATCCGATCGTGTGTACACAAATCCGACGGACAAAGTGCCACGCATGCTCAGAATAAATAAAGCGATGAAAGCTATTGGCCACTGCCCCGTTTATAGTCCGACGTACGTGTTTTACGTCACTGCGTTCAGAATGATCGGATTTTCCGACAACTTTGTGTGACCGTGTGTATGCAAGACAAGTTTGAACCAACATCTGTCGGAAAAAATCCTAGGATTTTGTTGTCGGAAGGTCCGATCAATGTCCGACCGTGTGTACGGGGCATTATTGTTTTTTTTTTTGTAGCAGAATACATTTTACCCTAAATGTATGAAGAAATTAGATTTTTAATTTATTTTTTTATTGGATGTGTTTTATAACAGAAAGTAAAAAAAAAAATTTTTTTTTTTCAATATTTTTGGTCTTTTTTTGGTTTATAGCAAAAAAAATAAAAAACCCAGTGGTGATCAAATACTAAAAAAGAAAGCTCTATTTGTGTGAAAAATATAATATAAATTTTGTTTGGGTACAATGTTGCATGGCCGCGCAATTACCAGTTCAAAAAGCGCAGTGATGAATAGCAAAAAATGGCCTGGTCATGAAGGGGGTAAAATCTTCCAGAGCACAAGCGGTTAAGTGACCCCAGGCGGTGACGGTGACATATTTGGAGTCCACCACAGGCCCCCTTCCAAGTATACGGCTTAGTCATCTCTCAGGCCTCATGCACACAGAGTGTTCGATTTTCTCCTCTTAACTCCCTTTACTACTGCCAGGAAACAGCTGCATAAAAACACACATAAAGGTGCGCATCACACACCTGTTTAGGTGCATCAAGTGCTTGAGTGTTAATGGATACCATAGACATGTGCAGAACCAAGAACTTTGTTTTGTTATTTACATATTTTCGTTTAGTTAAATTAATTTGATTTGTTTTCGGAATTCGTTTTGTTTATTCGAATACGAATTCGGTCAAATTTAACTCAATTAGACTGAATTCGGAAAATTCTAATCAATTTGAATTTCATTTGAAATTGAATTTAGTCTATTCGAAATTCGAAGTTTGGAAGATTGTTATATACTTTCTATTCTATTCTATTGTTTTTTCTAGTCTATCCTTTCTATTCTATTCTTTTCTTTTATATTCTCTACTTTTCTATTCTATTTGAAATTCGAATTTCGGAAAACGGTTATATTCTTTCTATTCTATTAGTTTGCATTATTGTTTATTCTATTCTTCTCTATTCTATTCGAATTTATTCTATTCAAAATTTTAATTGCGGAAGATGGTTATATTCATTCTATTTTTTTTTTCTATTATTTTCTATTCAAGTCAATTCTATTCTTTTATTTTATTTTCGATTCGAATTTATTCTATTCGAATTTTGGGGAATGGTTATATTCTTTCTATTCTATTGTTTTTTTAATTCTATTCTTTTATTTTCTGTTCTATTTTTTCTATTCTATCAAAATTTGAAAGAAGGTTTTATTCTTTCTATTTTATTCTATTCTTTTCCATTCTATTCTTTTCTATTCTATGCTTTTTCTATTGTATGTGAATTTCAATTTATTCTATTTTAAATTCGGATTTCAGAAGATGGTTATATTCTTTTATTTTATTCTCTTCTATTTTTTTATTGTATTCTAGTCCTTTATTTTCTATTTTATTTTACTCTATTCTATCCATTTATTTTCTATTCTTTTATTTTGTTCTGATTTACTCTATTTTCTATTCTATTCTCTTATTTTCTATTCTATTCAATTTTTGTCTATTATATTCCTTTATTTTCTGTTCTATTTTATTCTCTTCGAAAATTTGAATTTGATCACGATTTTAATTTGATTCACAAACTTTTTGAATTTTGTCCGAAATTTTGTTTCGTAATTTCAGATTAGTTTAAATTTGTTACTATTGTAATTCGGAGATTTGGATACATCCGAATTTCCGAATAAGGAAAATTTTCCCAGAATTACAATTCGTAATGAAATGAACCGCACATGTCTACCATTTATTCTGGTCATTGGAATGAATAAAGGCTCAATGTCAAGCTTTTTTTCTGCCCAAAAACTCCTCTCCTGAATGTGCTGGAGATCCTCTCCTGAACGCGCCGGCGGTCCTCTTCTGAACATGCCGGCAGTCCTCTCCTGAACGTGCCGGCTCTTTTCTCCTGAACTCGCTGGCGGTCCTCTCCTGAACGTGCCGGCTCTTTTCTCCTGAACTCGCTGGCGGTCCTCTCCTGAACGTGCCGGCGGTCCTCTCCTGAACGTGCCGGCGGTCCTCTCCTGAACGTGCCGGAGGTCCTCTCCTGAACGTGCCGGCGGTCCTCTCCTGAACGCGCCGGCGGTCCTCTCCTGAACGCGCCGGCGGTCCTCTCCTGAATGCGCCGGAGGTCCTCTCCTGAACGCTCCGGCGGTCCTCTCCTGAACGCGCCGGCGGTCCTCTCCTGAACGCGCCGGTGGTCCTCTCCTGAACGCGCCGGCTCTTTTCTCCTGAACTCGCCGGCGGCCCTGTCCTGAACGCGCCGGCGGTCCTCTCCTGAATGTGCCGGCTCTTCTCTCCTGAACTCGCCGGCGGTCCTCTCCTGAACGCGCCGGCTATTCTCTACTGAACTCGCCGGCGGTCCTGTCCTGAACGCGCCGGCGGTCCTCTCCTGAACGCGTCGGTGGTCCTCTCCTGAACTCGCTGGCGGTCCTCTCCTGAACGTGCCGGCGGTCCTCTCCTGAACGCGCCGGCGGTCCTCTTCTGAACTCGCTGGCGGTCCTCTCCTGAACTCGCCAGCGCTCCTCTCCTGAACTCGCCG
This sequence comes from Lithobates clamitans, assembly GCA_037952925.1. Lineage (NCBI taxonomy): Eukaryota > Metazoa > Chordata > Amphibia > Anura > Ranidae > Lithobates > Lithobates clamitans. The sequence goes on along the minus strand of JBBGZY010001650.1, from coordinate 1,141,379 downwards.
GCGGTCCTCTCCTGAACTCGCTGACCGTCCTCTCCTGAACGCGCCGGCTGGCCTTTTCTGAACGCGCTTTTTTTCCAGCCTTTGTGATTGGCCCTTGTTTGGGTTAGAGGTCTGCTTTAACTTGGAACTATAAATGTACTGTGAAAGTTGATGGTAAAAAATGAGGGAAATGTTCTTTGTTCGGTGAAATGTGGCCTATTGTGACCATTTGAATGCCATGAAGCCTCCATTGTAATACGAGGACAGATAAGACACAACAAAGGCTCAGACGTTTCCGAGGCGCCCGGGCCTCACACAGCCAGGCGCGCTCCCGCAGCTTTCCATCAGCTCGGGCGCTTTCCCGTCTCCTGAGGCAGGGAGCGCGCCGGGATTCCCACGCCTCTCTGGCCGCTGCGCAGACTCGGTGGCGCCGGGCTGTTGGAAGCTTGGCCCGGAACACTGGCCTTCTCTTCTCTCAGGGAAAGTTTATTTTCCAGGACGGGGGCGCCTTACCGGAGGAGTGCTGCCCCGCCGAGCATTATATAGCCCCGGTACCGGGGGAAAGACAGGCGGCCGGGCCCTCGGTCCCTGAACCCCTCCCGGGGAATGAGCGGCTCCCGCAATAACCGGGTCATGGTGGAAGGAGTGGGGGCCAGGGTAGCCCGGGGCCCGGACTGGAAATGGGGGAAGCAGGATGGCGGAGAGGGACATGTGGGCACCGTGCGCAGCTTCGAGAGCCCGGAGGAGGTGGTGGTGGTCTGGGACAATGGGACCGCCGCCAACTATCGCTGCTCCGGGGCCTACGACCTCCGAATACTGGACAGTGCGCCCACCGGTAAGACCACTGGGGGGGGGGGAATCGGGAGAACTGGGATCTACTACACGGGGGATCGGGAGAACTGGGATCTACTACATGGGGGATCAGGGGAACTCTGGGATCTACTACATGGGGATCAGGAGAACTGGGATCTACTACATGGGGATCAGGAGAACTGGGATCTACTACATGGGGATCAGGAGAACTGGGATCTACTACGCGGGGGGATCAGGAGAACTGGGATCTACTACATAGGGGGATCAGGAGAACTGGGATCTACTACACGGGGATCAGGAGGCATGGAATCTACTACAGGGAGGATCACAACTGGGATCTACTACGCAGGGGGGGTCAGGAGAACGGGGATCAGGAGAACTAGGATCTACTACACAGGAGGGGTCAGGAGAACTGGGATCTACTACACGGGAGGGGTCAGGAGAACTAGGATCTACTACACAGGAGGGGTCAGGAGAACTGGGATCTACTACACAGGAGGGGTCAGGAGAACTGGGATCTACTACACGGGAGGGGTCAGGAGAAGGGGGATCTACTACACGGGATCAGAAGAACTGGGATCTACTACGCGGGGGATCAGGAGAACTGGGATCTACTACACGGGGGATCGGGAGAACTGGGATCTACTACATAGGGGATCAGGGGAACTCTGGGATCTACTACATGGGGATCAGGAGAACTGGGATCTACTACACAGGGGGATCAGGAGAACTGGGATCTACTACATAGGGGGACCAGGAGAACTGGGATCTACTACATGGGGATCAGGAGAACTGGGATCTACTACGCGGGGGGATCAGGAGAACTGGGATCTACTACATAGGGGGATCAGGAGAACTGGGATCTACTACACGGGGATCAGGAGGCATGGAATCTACTACAGGGAGGATCACAACTGGGATCTACTACGCAGGGGGGGTCAGGAGAACGGGGATCAGGAGAACTAGGATCTACTACACAGGAGGGGTCAGGAGAACTGGGATCTACTACACGGGAGGGGTCAGGAGAACTAGGATCTACTACACAGGAGGGGTCAGGAGAACTGGGATCTACTACACAGGAGGGGTCAGGAGAACTGGGATCTACTACACGGGAGGGGTCAGGAGAAGGGGGATCTACTACACGGGATCAGAAGAACTGGGATCTACTACGCGGGGGGATCAGGAGAACTGGGATCTACTACACGGGGGATCGGGAGAACTGGGATCTACTACATAGGGGATCAGGGGAACTCTGGGATCTACTACATGGGGATCAGGAGAACTGGGATCTACTACACAGGGGGATCAGGAGAACTGGGATCTACTACATAGGGGGACCAGGAGAACTGGGATCTACTACATGGGGATCAGGAGAACTGGGATCTACTACGCGGGGGGATCAGGAGAACTGGGATCTACTACATAGGGGGATCAGGAGAACTGGGATCTACTACACGGGGATCAGGAGGCATGGAATCTACTACAGGGAGGATCACAACTGGGATCTACTACGCAGGGGGGGGTCAGGAGAACGGGGATCAGGAGAACTAGGATCTACTACACAGGAGGGGTCAGGAGAACTGGGATCTACTACACGGGATCAGAAGAACTGGGATCTACTATGCGGGGGGGATCAGGAGAACTGGGATCTACTACACGGGGGATCAGGAGAACTGGGATCTACTACACGGGAGGGGTCAGGAGAACTGGGATCTACTACACGGGAGGGGTCAGGAGAACTGGGATCTGCTATGTAGGAAGGATCAGGAAACCGCACTGGGATCTACTACATTGGAGGGATCGGGAGACGGCACTGGGATCTGCTTTATTGGAGGCACCAGGAGCACTGAGATCTGCTCTATAAGAGGGGTCAAGAGCCAGCACTGGGATCTGCTATGTTATAAACATTCAGCTGACACTATGGAGGGTCCTGGTACACTTTTGCAGTGTATATCCTGTTACTGTGGATTGTTTATGACTTCTAGTAATCCAATCTTAGGTCTTTGGCTGCAGGTCTGGTCATACAAGCTTGCTCCCATGTAAACATGTAGATGTGGACATCTGAACTGGGTGACACATGTCATTGTATCTAAGTGGGTGTAACGTAAATTCATATTTGTATGGCAGACCTTATCTTTATTATACTTGCATTATTTTGTAGTAGGTTTTATAGGGGCAATATTTGTTCTTATTATGTCATGTTGACTTTAAAGGAGTATTATGACCTGCAAAAATGCAATGTCAAATATGACAGAATATTCATAAAGTGGAGTTCCACCCACTTCTACAACTTGGTCTTAAAGGAAAGACCTTTCCTACCTTTTATGAAGTACAGTCGCGGGCCAGTGCGTCATTTCCTCCTCCCCCCGCCGCTGCCTTCTGGGACGCGCGTGTGTCCCAAAAGACGATGGGGCCATTCATAAAGCGCGACATATGCAGTAGGAAACCGGCTGTGAAGCCTGAAAGCTCCACTGCTGGTTTCGCTTAGTTACAAGTGTTTGCAGCTGCTGACTTAAAACAAAAAAAACAAAAAATTGCAGCTGGAACACTGCTTTAACTTTTTTCTCCCCCTTTGTTATTGCACATCTTCAGTATTGCTACCCTGTTTCCCCGAAAATAAGACCTAGCGTGATTGTCGGTGAGGTAGTCCAGTTCCCAGCACAGAGCAACTGCCCAATCAGGTTCAAGGAAAAGAAAAAAAGATATTTGCTTGTGCATGATTGGATGATGGCAATCGGCAGAGCTGTACCACATTTCTTAAAGTGATTTAAAGTCTTGTTTTTTTTTTAAGTTAAAAATACCAAACATGTTATACTTACCTGCCCTATGCAGCGGATTTGCACAGAGCAGCCCAGATCCTCCTCTTCTCGGGTCCCTCTTCGGTGCTCCTGGCTCCTCCCTGCTGTTGAGTGCCCCACAGCAAGCAGCTTATGGTTATGGTGAATAGGACACTTTGGAAATTATTATTATTGTTTTTCATATGTCCTTCCATTGATGTGCATTTTACAGCTGTGCTAAAACGCAGATCAACGCACTGGTGTGAATTGGCCCTTAGGCAGTCCATCACTGGAAATGCACATTAGGCCTCTTGCACATTGCAGCTTGAAAAGTACAGTTTTTGTTTTTTACTGAGCTAAAATACAGCCCATTACTTGTAATGTGCCTATGCACACAGGCGCGTAGACAAGCGCTGTGCATTCTTCAGTAAAAAAAAAATTAGAAAAATCTGCATTTTTGGTTAGTAATTTACGCCTTGTGTGCAAATACGTGCAAAATGTGTGCCAATGTTCTTTTGTGCAGAACAAAAACGCGAGAATACATTTTTGCGCGAAAATGCACGAAAATGTGCGCAAATACATAAAAAAAAATGTCTGAAAAATGAGGTGTTCAAACAGGAGTATCGTAAGAGGCCTTATAATGTAAGAAGTAAGCAAACTATATTTTGTGTTTCTGAACTGTTTGGCCCAAGCTTTTATTTTGTAAATTTGTGTTCTGCTTACTTTAGTCGTATTTCGAAAGGTAAGAGGAAACGTATAACTTTTTCTAGCGTTAAAGAAAATAAGTAAACAGAGAATGATTGAAATGAAATGTGGTTAAATGTACCTTAAATTAAAGAAGTTAGCAATTTAATGTTAGTTATGCAAGAATAGTAATACATAAAATCCGTTGCATCCTTCTGCAGCTTATGTGCATTCATTCATTCATTGATTGATTGATTCTATACAATTCAATGAGCAGATGTCACATCGCTTTCTTGGAGCAGTTGGTTCATTTCAAATTGTAAGGACCAATCATTTGGCAGCTATCAGGGCTGTCGGTGGTGATGTCATTCTTTGTCTAAATAGTGGAACAATTTGGGGACTGCGTGGGCACAGAAATGACAATGAAAATCGGACATAAATATTTTTAAACTCCTTTTTATGTGACACTGGTTCTGTTTTTTTTTAAAGGGACAAAAAGCAGTGGCAAAGGCGCTATCATTTTTGTTGTGTGGCTTAAAACCTAGGAGCAGAAACTGGTTTATGTAGCTGTTTTTTTCCTTTATTCCAGTTTTCATTATTCAGCATATCTCAATGGTCCTTTTAATTTGTATAATATTGACAGATATGCTTGTGTCACATCATCTGTTTATCAAAGATGGAGTTATAACTGCAGTACAGTATTTGGAAGAAAGGGCCAATCGGTCTGGTGAATTCAAAAATACTTGCTTACAGTAGTTTGTATGTGGTTTTGGATAGAGTGAGGCAGGATTAGATGCCCTGTAAAGTTTTCCTGCTATAGAGGGCTCTGTTTGAAACAGTCTGCAAAATATTGCTGCGTTGTTAATGCAAACATTTAGTAAAGGCTTGGACCTATCGTTATACAGAGATGACAGCTAAGTTCTAAGGGCATAGCTTTTTGGGTGCTTTTTGTTTTGCGCAAGAAAATATTCCTTGCCTATAAGGTAGATCAGATGTGTGATGGTGTCAGGTTCTACAATGCAGACTTCCCATATAGATGCAACCTATGTATAGCACAACACTTCTTAGTGCAAGTGCAGGAATATCAATTCCTTTATATGTGACAGGAACACTAACCATAGATCCCTTTCCAAAGCTGCTACTTGTGTTTTTTTTAATGTATCCCCTCAATATGCTTGTGTGAAAACTGTAACAATTTGGAGATTTAAGTGGTTGTAAATAGAGCACCGAATAGAAATTTTGGTGCTGAAATCGAAACCAAGGATGCTCTTTGTCGAAAACCAAAAATTACAGTTTTATTAAAAAAAAAAAAAAAAAAAAAAATATATATAGTAGTGTGTGTGTGTGTGTGTGTGTGTGTGTATATATATATATATATATATATATATATATATATATATATATATATATATATATATATATATATATATATATATATATATATATATATTTGTGTGTGTGTATATGTGTATGTGTATGTATATATATATATATATATATATATATATATATATATATATATATTTTGTATTCAACTTTTTAACCACTTCAAGACCAAACCCATTTCTGACACATATTGTTTACAAGTTAAAATTAGTATTTTTTTTTGCTTGAAAATTACTTCGGAACCCCAAGCATAATTTTTTAGCAAAGATTCTAGAGAATAACATGGCGGTCGTTGCTGTATTTGCGCAGCCGTCTTTCAAGCGCAGTTTTTTTGGAAGAAATACACTTCACTAAATTAAAAAAAACTAAATCGTAAAGTTAGCCCATTTTATTTATTTTTTTTAGTTTGTGAAAGATGTTATGCGGCGTAAATAGATACCTGACAGCACTCATGAAATGGCGACAAACGACAGTACTTATAAATCTCCCTAGGCGACGTTTACCTTTTTTTAACGGTTACCAGTTTAGAGTTACAGAGGAGGTCCTTTGGCTAGAATTATTGCTCTCGCTCTAACGATCACAGAGATACCTTATGTGTTATTTGAACACTGTTTACATTTGCGGGCATAGCTTGTGTTTGCATTTTTTTTTCTTTTTTTTTGGTGTGCGAGCACGCAGGGATATAGGAGCATTTTAATTTTTTTCTTATTTATGTTATTATTTTTATACTGTAACTTTAACCACTTCAGCCCCGGAAGGATTTACCCCCTTCCTGACCAGATCACTTTTTCCAATTTGGCACTGCGTCGCTTTAACTGCTAATTGCGCGGTCATGCAATGCTGTACCCAAACAAAATTTGTGTCCTTTTCTTCCCACAAATAGAGCTTTCTTTTGATGGTATTTGATCACCTCTGCCGTTTTTATTTTTTGCGCTATAAACAGAAAAAGACCAAAAATTTTGAAAAAAAAATTATATTTTCTACATTTTGTAATAAAAAAAAATCCAATAAACTTAATTTTAGTCATACATTTAGGCCAAAATGTATTCGGCCACATGTCTTTGGTAAAAAAAATGTCAATAAGCGTATATTGGTTTGCGCAAAAGTTATAGCGTCTACAAACTAGGGTACATTTTCTGGAATTTACACAGCTTTTAGTTTATGACTGCCTATGTCATTTCTTGAGGTGCTAAAATGGCAGGGCAGTACAAACCCCCCCCAAATGACCCCATTTTGGAAAGTAGACACCCCAAGGAAATTGCTGAGAGGCATGTTGAGCCCATTGAATATTATTTTTTTGTCCCAAGTGATTGAATAATGACAAAAAAAAAAATTACAAAAAGTTGTCACTAAATGATATATTGCTCACACAGGCCATGGGCATATGTGGAATTGCACCCCAAAATACATTTAGCTGCTTCTCCTGAGTATGGGGATACCACATGTGTGGGACTTTTTGGGAGCCTAGGCGCGTACGGGGCCCCGAAAACCAATCACCGCCTTCAGGATTTCTAAGGGCTTAAATTTTTGATTTCACTCCTCACTACCTATCACAGTTTTGGAGGCCATGGATGGCGGGCGGTGGGTGTTTCATTTTTCTTTTTCACACAGTATTTGCGCAGCGATTTTTCAAACGCATTTTTTGGGGAAAAAAAACACTTTTTTTATTTTAATGCACTAATACACACTATATTGCCCAAATGTTTGATGAAATTAAAAAGATGATCTTAGGCCGAGTACATGGATATCAAACATGACATGCTTTAAAATTGCGCACAAACGTGCAGTGGCGACAAACTACATACATTTTTAAAAGCCTTTACAGGTTACCACTTTAGATTTACAGAGGAGGTCTACTGCTAAAATTACAGCCCTCGATCTGACCTTCGCGGTGATACCTCACATGCATGGTGCAATTGCTGTTTACATTTGACTCCAGACCAACGCTTGCGTTTGCTTTTGCGCGAGAGCAGGGGGGACAAGGGTGCTTTTTTTTTTCTTATTTTTTTTGCTTTTTTATCTTATTTTTAAACTGTTCCTTTCATTTTTTTTTTTTAAATCATTTTTATTGTTATGCCAGGGAATGTAAATATCCCCTATGATAGCAATAGGTAGTAACAGGTACTCTTTAAAAAAAAAAAAAAATGTGGTCTATTAGACCCTAGATCTCTCCTCTGCCCTCAAAGCATCTGACCACATCAAGATCGGTGTGATAAAATGCTTTCCCAATTTCCCAATGGTGCTGTTTACATCCGGCGAAATCTAAGTCATGAAATGCTCGTAGCTTCCGGTTTCTTAGGCCATAGAGATGTTTGGGGCCATTCTGGTCTCTGATCAGCTCTATGGTCAGCTGGCCGAATCACCGGCTGCATTCTCAGGTTCCCTGTTGGGACAGGAGAGCCAGAGAAAAACACGGAAGACAGTGGGGAGGGGGACATTCCCTCCCACTGCTTGTAAAAGCAGTCTAGAGGATAATTAGCCGCTAGGATTGCTTTTACATGAAAGCCGACCACTGGCTGAAAAGAATGATACCAAGATGATACCTAAACCTGCAGGCATCATTCTGGTATAACCACTCAAAGTCGTGAATGGCATACCTGAAAACAAAAAAATGGTTAACAATAAAACACAGTAAACAGTAAAGTATAAAAAATTGCATACCTGAAAAGCAAACATGATAAAACATAATAACAATAAAACATTGCAGAATAGAATACAGTAAAAAAGAGCAGAACAATAGAGAGAATAGAGCGAGAGAGAACAATAAAACGACAACTATTTTTGTTTTTTTTATTTTATATATATTTTTTTTTTACACTTTTTTTTATAACTATAACCGGTTCCAGGTTCGGGTCTCTCAAAATGCGATGGCATCTTGGGAGACCCTGTGAAAGTGTGCCTAGTCTGTGGAATGCTGTACCCTACGCTAATACTCAACTAGTGCATGGTAGCGTTCAAAACATTCACCAATGCAAAGACCAGGATTGTCAGGACAGGAGGGACAATAATAGCGGGTGTCACGCCTATATCCGCGCTTGCTGCAGACACAACATCTTTTTTGGGGGGGTTCGTTGGGTAGGGGTACTCGAGAGGACATAAAGAAAATGCCTCTCATGCAGCCAACTGCATTTGGTTGGGGATGTGAATGGGGGAAGTACGGGCGCTGCAGAAGTGGTGGGTTCCCAATTAGTATTGGCGAATGCAGCAGGAAGGGCATTATGGGCACGACGGGCCTGTGTTTGTCTTCTTTTTGGTGGCAGCGGGACACTACTTGTGCTTGCCACCTCACCAGCTTGAACTGCACTTATGGGACTCGCCACGTCACCAAGTGTTACTGCAGTGCTGGTTTGACTACGACCGGGATGTACTAGGTCGCTGGTGCTTGCCAGTTCATCAAAACGCTACCAAAAAAACTGTTAGCGATCGCAGGGATCAGGCTTGACTCTGCGAACGCTGCAGTTATGTGTTTAGTGTTTTGTAAGTGACAGTGATCGATCGATACTGCACTTGGGTGGGCTGGGGCGGAGGGGCAAAACGCAGGTGCTAGCAGGTATCTGGACTGATCCCGCTAACACTGTGTTTTTGGGAACCCTAAACTGCTGGGTATGCTAGTATAGATCTGATCGGATCAGATATTGATCCGTACAGATACTATACCACTAAGGGAGGTGTACGGTGCGTGCGTGGGTGTTAGCGGTACTGGCGCTAACCTGACGCTGCCTGGGGCTGGTGCTTGCCAGTTCACCAAAACGCTACCAAAAAAACTGTTAACGATCGCAGGGATCAGGCCTGACTCTGCGAAAGCTGCAGTTATGCGTTTAGTGGCGTATGCTGCGTGCGTGGGTGTTAGCGGTACTGGCGCTAATCTGATGCTGCCTGGGGCGACGTAAATCACCGCCGGGCGATCAGGGGGCTAAACCTTTATTCGGTAATGGCGGGTGCCCTGACACTATAAAAAATAAACTAACTAACCAGCGTCACCCGTAACAGTTATACGGTGATCAGTGGTGAAAGGGTTAACTAGGGGGCAATCAAGGGGTTAAAACCTTTATTAGGTAGTATATGGGGGTCCCTGTCGCTATAAAACGCTGACGGCGAACCTAAATATTTACCTCCCATCACCAGTGACACTAATACAGCGATCAGAAAAATGATCGCTTAGTGACACTGGCAACGGGGGGTGATCAAGGGGTTAAAATTTTATTAGGGGGGGTTAGGGGGGTACCCTAGACCTAAAGGGGGCCTAACACTAACTGCCCTACCACACTAACTGTCACAAACACACCAATACAGTAATCAGAAAAAAACAAAACAAAAAAAACCACTGCTTGGTGTCAGTGTGACGGGGGGGGGGGGGGGGGGGGGGTGATCGGGGGTGTAAAGTATGCCTGGCATGTTCTACTGTCTGTGTGTGTGTTGGGGTAACTAACTCGGATGTCTTCTCTCCTCGGCGCGGGACGGAAAATACCGAGCCGAAGAGAGATGACATCACTTCCTCTGCCTCTGTGTACTATGCAGAGGCAGGGGAAGATTCTAATTGGCTGGGAGCGATCGCGAGGGGGGGGCATGAATGGATGGCCTCCCCCTCATCTCTGAACGCTCCCAGACAGAAGCTGACCGCCTCGGGCGCCCGGGGGGGGGGGGTTCGATCAAGCCCCCCGCCCGCGGCAAGCAATCACGTACCTGGTACGTGATTTTGTCTGCCCGTGCCATTCTGCCGCAGTATATCTGCGTTAGACGGTTGGCAAGTGGTTAACCACTTAAGGACCAGCCTCGTTTTGGATTTTAAGGGTTTACATGTTTAAAACAGGTTTTTTTGCTAGAAAATTACTTAGAACCCCCAAACATTATATATGTTTTTTTTTCTAACACCCTAGAGAATAAAATGGCGGTCATTGCAATACTTTTTTTTGCACCGTATTTGCGCAGCGGTCTTATAAGCGCACTTTTTTTGGAAAAAAATTCACTTTTTGAATAAAAAAAGTAAGACAACAGTAAAGTTAGCCCAATTTTTTTTAATATTGTGAAATATAATGTTACGCCAAGTAAATTGATACCCAACATGTCACGCTTCAAAATTGCGCCCGCTCGTGGAATGGTGTCAAACTTTTACCCTCAAAAATCTCCATTGGAGACGTTTAAAAAATTCTACAGGTTGCATGTTTTGCGTTAGAGGAGGTCTATGGCTAGAATTATTACTCTTGCTCTACCGGTCCCGGTGGTACCTCACATGTGTTGTTTGACCACCGTTTTCATATGCGGGCGCTACTAGCGTATGTGTTCACTTCTGCGCGCGAGCTCGTCGGGACGGGGTTTTTTTTTAAAAAAATGTTTTTATTATTTATTTTACATTATTATTATTTTTTTTTTTTTTTTTACACTGTTTTAAAAAAAACATCCCTTGTAATAGAAAAAAGCATGACAGGACCTCTTAAATATGAGATCTGGGATCAAAAAGACCTCAGATCTCATATTTACACTAAAATGCAATAAAAAAAACAAGAAAAAAATTCATTTAAAAAAAATGACATTGAAAAAAATATGCCTTTTTAAGAGGCGTGGGCGGAAGTGACGTTTTGACGTTGCTTCCGTCCAGCAGTGTCATGGAGACGAGTGGGCGCCATCTTAGCCTCACTCGTCTCCAGGCACAGGAGGGAGACAGACGCGATCGCCTCCGCCGCTACCGACGGCTCCGGTAGGTGGCGGAGGGCACCGGATCGAGGGGGGGGTCCTCTCCCACCACCTATAAAAGTGATCTTGCGGCGAATCCGCCGCAGGGACCACTTTTATCATAAAGTGGACCGCCGCACAAAAACAGGAATACCGGGGTTATGGCAGCTAGCTGCTGCCATAACAACGGTATCCCCCTTCAAAGTTTGGACGTACATCGGCGTGCAGGGGTCCGGAAGTGGTTAAAAAAAAAAAAAAAACTCTGATCGCTTTTTTTGTTGTCATAAGGAATGTAAACATACCTTTTGACAGTAAGGTCACTTTCACATTGAGGCGCTTTACAGGCGTTTTAGCGCTAAAAATAGTGCCTGCAAAGCGCCTCTTCTGTCACTCCAGTGTGAAAGTCCGAGTGCTTTTACACTGGAGCTGTGCGCTTGCGGGATGTTAAAAAAAAAAAAAGTTCTGAGAGCAGCATCATTGGGGCGGCTTTGTTCAAGACTCCGGCCAGGCGGCGGATGTGCCAAGCTGGTCACACGGGTCTCCAGGTGGGACTGGAGACCCGAGCGGAGCAGCGGCTGCAGGCATCACCCCGGTACAACCACTTCTACAAAATGATGTACAATTTACGTGATTTTGCGTGAAGTGGTTAATATCATGAATTTAAATGAATAAATGAATATGAATTTAATGGCTTGCTATTGGGGGCACTGGTCAAGGAGAAGGAGCCAGGAGCACCAGCGGGGGGACCTGAGAAGAAGAGGAATGGGGCTGCTCTGTGCGAAACCATTGCACAGAGCAAGTATAACTTTTGTTATTTAAAAAACAAACCTTTTAATATCACTTTAATGCTTAACACTAAAAGTGCCTGTCTGACACCGACTTGTTTACTTAGACTCGGTTCACACAGGGGCGACTTGTCAGGCGACCTAGTCGCCTCCCGTTCTGTACAATGGAATCGTTCTAATAGGAGCGACGCATGTCGCTCCGATTTAGAAAAAGGTTCCTGTACTTCTTTTGGGGCGACTTGAGGCGTCTTTCATAGACTTCTATACAGAAGTCGTTTTGCAAGTCGCCGTGGATGTCGTGTGCCGATCGCCTCGGTGAGGCGACCTGCAAGTCGTGCTGCCCCTAGTGTGAACCGACCCTTACAGTATATATTTTTTCTGAATGTTTTACTGCTTTGAATATTGTATTTAACCACTTACCGACTGCAATACGTACATATAACACGTTGTGGTTTGCAAGTAGTATACCAAGGTTATGGCTGAAACTATCAGCCTTAACCCTGATATTTATTTTTTTTTCAGCTGGTGGCTGACTTTCTCATGAAAGCGTTCTGAGCGGCTCATTAGACCCTGACAGTGCGGCCGACTGGTCACAGAGGTGATAAAAGACTAGGGTGTAGAAAAATGCTGCGCTAAACCCAACACAACAAATTGAAAAACAACAAAAGCAGCTAGCACACAAACAAACCAAGTCACATCAAGATATAAATAAATAAAGTGCAGCGCTGAGAATATCTAACATAAACTTAATGTGTGTATGTATAAAAAATTGTATCATTAAATACACCTATGAAAATGTGAATATAACAGCAAACCAAATCTGGGAAACCAGCAGTGTAACCTGCTGGGTTTAATCAAAGTGTCTATAGTGAAAATATGGAACGGCAAGGGACGAAAGTCCATAAGGTGTAGGATAAAAGGGAAGTCTTCTCCAACAGGGGGGTAACATATACCCCGGGAGGTAAGTTGACACTCAAATGGAAAGGCGACCACAGATACAAGGCACACAAATCTTCAATGGAAAAAGTTGGATACCCTTACCAGATCCGTAGGATGCACATGCCGTATAGCAGTGCGTCTAATAAGCATGAGGGGATGGTCCCCCGTGATGTCCAACCGAATGGTGTCCTATAGGTCACGGTCACCGGTGAGGGGTAGTTGTCATAGGCAGAAGTTGAACCACTGTCACACATGCTCTCCGGTTCCGGAACGGAATGATCAGGAGGAAACAATTCAAAATGGAGCCACGGAAAAAGAAAAAAGGGAACTCCACATAGTGTAGGTCAAAAAATGGGGTTTAATGGATAAAAACCATACAGGATAAAAGTGATCACAGACAGATAAAAATGGCAATGTGGGAAGCTGAAAATCCTACACCTTATGAACTTTCGTCCCTTGCTGTTCCATATTTTCACTATAGACACTTTGATTAAACCCAGCAAGTTACACTGCTGGTTTCCCACATTTGGTTTGCTCAGCTGTTATATTCACATTTTCATAGGTGTATTTAATGATACAATTTTTTATACATACATTAAGTTTATGTTAGATATTCTCAGCGTGATAAAAGACTAGATCTTTGATCTATGGCCTTAGAAGACTGGACTTAATTTCGAGTCCAGGGTGGAAGTAAACACATTTTTATTTATTTATTTTTTTTTATTTTAAAGGTAAAGAAGAGATTTGTCGTAGAAAACCCCAAAAAGTATAAAGCGCCCCCCATCCCTCTGTGCTTGTGCGCAGATGCGAACGCTTAAGTCACGCACGCATATGTAAATGGTGTTCACACCACACATGTGAGTTATCGCTGAGAATGTTGGAGCGAGAGCAGTAATTCTAGTGCTAGACCTCCTCAGTAACCACAACCAGGTAACCCGTAAAGGCGTTTAAAGCATCGCCTATGGAGATTTTTTAAGTACTGTAGTTTGTCGCCATTCCACGAACGCGCGCAATTTTAAAGTGTGACATGTTAGGTATTTCTTTACTCAGCGTAACATCATCTTTCACAGTATACAAAAAACTTGGGGTATACAGTGGGGAAAATAATTGATTCCCTGCAGATTTTGTAAGTTTGCCCACTTACAAAGAAATGAGGGGTCTATAATTTTTATCATAGGTGTATTTATCAACCGAAAATCGAGAAAAAACACGATACAAATGTTATAAATTGAGTTGCACTTCAGTGAGTAAAATAAGTATTTGATCACCTACCAACCAACAATAATTCTGGCTCCCATAGACTGGCTACAGTATGTGCTCATGTGGTTCACAGATTAGTCCTGTTATTTTAAGAATGTGCTCCTAACGATAACTCGTTCTGTTGTTTCTCCACCAAGTACCAACTCGTGTTTTCTTTTCCACCTATGATAAAAATGATAGACCCTTCATTTCTTTGTAAGTGAGCAAACTTGCCAAATCAGCAGGGGATCAAATAATTATTTTTCCCACTGTATATTGTTTTTTCTTTGTTTGTTTTTTTTCCATTAAAGTGTATTTTTTCCCTAAAAACTGGGTATGAAAAACCACTGTGCAAATACCGTGTGACATAAAAAATTTGATCGCCATTATCCCTAGGGTAAATATATATAAATATTGTACCGCACTGTAAGAATGGTATTGCACAATTAATACTCAAACATGATTCCAATCCATTAAGTGCAAATAATAGTTGTAGGTCTAAAAAAAAATATATATATATATATATAATTGTGCCACACTCTGTGAATTAACCTACTTCAATATTTCATAATGCACATTCAAACATGGTTCTAATCTATAAAGTGTAGAGGCAAAGAATATATACTGTAAATATTATGGGTATTAAAGTGCAATAAAAACCAATATCAACAATTAATTTTACACATAAAAATGTAATCGGTCCTTAAACGATCAATTGATCTATATACAGTGCTCCAAAAAAGAAAAGTTCCTCAGTGATTGCGCTCACCTCAGGGGATTCAGGGGATGCTACCACACAGATAAGTTTGGTCAGGCAAGCAGTAGAACCATCACTGGGCTCAAAGTTACTGGACTCTGAAAATCCTCAGATGCTTCAATATGGAGGTCCTTGATTCATATATATAAAAAAATAGGCTGGATACTAGTGTGATACCGCTTTAACGCAAACATTTATTGTATAAAATATGCCTATGTACTTACATGCTGTAGGTGCTACCAGCTCACCATTCTATATAAAGCATAGGCTTGTAAATCAAAAGTGCCAGAAAAGGCTTGGTCTTGAAGTGGTTAATTTCTTGCTCACATTTAGTGACGGAACTGTTGGCAGTCCCAGCATTGGTAAGTGCCTTTTACATAGGGTGCCATATGGCTCCTTTCACACTGATGCTGTGCAGTTTGAATGCACTGCGGGTGTAGCACAATGTCCCTGCTGATTTGGTGTGGGTTAGCTGCAGTCTGTTCATAGTGCAGCACAACTGTGTAAAAGGATCAATTTTGGTACAATCAGCCCGCCCATAGATGGATCAAATCTTGGCCGGTCCCTGCTGAACCAGCCGAGATTCAATCCACCTATGGCCGGCTTTGGCGAGACCTTCAGAACTTTTCTTGTTACAGCTACTTGACAGCTGGACTTGATGATGTTCTTTCCATATGTAGACAAGATGCTCATAAAATCCATACAGATTGATCCCCTTCACCTTCCTACTTGTCAGTAAATGCATTTAATATAGCCAAAAGCCTAATATGAGTAAAGTTTATTTGTATATGCTTTTGATGTGTTTGAGTCATTTTACTGCCTAGGGGCTTTTAGATGAATAACTTGGTTAGAATGTGGCTGGCTGGACTATTTCTCTCTGCTCCTTTAGTTATACAAAAAAACATTGTTACCGTATATACTCGAATATAAGCCGAGGCACCTAATTTTACCACAAAAAACTGGGAAAACTTATTGACTCGAGTAAAAGCCGAGGGTGAGGAATGCGCAGCTACTGTAAGTGGAAAAGAGGGTCAACAATACCCATTTTCATTTGCAGCCTCACTGTGCCCATTTGCAGCCATAGGTCTCCCAAACTTCAAACTCAGTAGTTAAGGGTTCCTAGATGCCCCCTAGCTGCAGCCAAAATTTGGGGTTTCTGGACCCAAAGGGTCCCGAAATGACATTGCTGCAGATTGACACAGTTGACCGACTTTGGGGCCCCGTATCTAGGGGCCACTTGGTGCTAGGAACCCTAAATTTGGTGTACAAACCCAGTGGAACTAGCACTACAACATATCCAAAGCTGGGGTTCCTAGCACCAAGTGGCCCTAAGATACGGGGCCCCAAAATCGGTTCGGAAAATGTCAAGCACTTTTCTGCAGCAGAGTGACATTTTCCGAACCGATTTTGGGGCCCCTTGGTACTAGGAACCCCAGCTTTAGATATGTTGTAGTGCTAATTCCACTGGGTTTGCACACCAAATTTGGGGTTCCTAGCACCAAGTGGCCCCAAAGTCGGTTCAGAAAATGTCATTCTCTGCTGCAGAAAAGAGCTAGACTCCAGTATAAGCCGAGAGGGGCATTTTCAGCACAAAAAAATGTGCTGAAAAACTCAGCTTATACTCGAGTATATACAGTTTTAATTCTTTAATGCTAAAAAAAAAAGTCTATCCATTGTGTATTAAAATTTATAATTTTTTTTTTTTTTAAGGTGTCAAACATGATGGGACAATGTGTGATACGTGTAGACAGCAGCCGATCATTGGAATCCGTTGGAAGTGCGCCGAGTGCACAAACTATGATCTATGCACTATGTGTTATCACGGAGACAAGCATCATCTAAGGCATCGATTTTATCGAATCACTACACCAGGAAGTGAACGGTAACTACAGTTTTGAGAGGGTTTGCACTTGGACAACTGTACCTTTGGTACAGTTGTCCATAAAGGGTAACTTAAAGGGGTTGTAAAGGTAAAAATGTTTTCACCTTAATGAATTCTATGCATTAAGGTGAAAAAACTTCCGACAATACCGCCGCCCCCAGCACCCCCGTTTTACTTACCTGACCCCTCGAAAATCAGCCGCTCGCTCCCGACATCTATTTCGCCGCTCAGCCTGGCCGCTGAGCTAGCATTAAGGTGGTTAGTTCTTGCGGGGAGGAGCTGAAACACCTGCCGAGGGACCCCAGAAGACCAGGTTCGGAGCCACTCTGTGCAAAACGAGCTGCACAGTGAAGGTAAGTCTAACATGTTTATTTTTTTTTTTTTAAATTACCTTTACAACCCCTTTAACTTTTGTGGGAGAAACATGGCAAATAAAAAAATAATATAGCATCTATAATTGCTACACAATCCATATTCTAATTTAATCAAATTAAAAATTACCTCTCCTTTTCAATCTACAGCCACTGTAATTTTCTGTAAATTTCAATGCAGTGTGGCCACCTGGAGGCCTTCTGTACACAGATGGTATACAGAACTTCTCTAGAAATGTTATTTCCTGCTTTTGTGATTGGCTCACTCATTTTCCCAGATCTCTGCACTAAGACACAAGTTAGATTTTAGGCATTCTCTGCCTCTATACATAGATTAGGGGATTGTTTTGTTCAACGTAAAATTGCAAAGACATTACCGTATATACTCGAGTATAAGTCGATCCGAGTATAAGTCGAGGCCCTAATTTACCACAAAAAAATGGGAAAAACTTATTGACCCGAGTATAAGACGAGGGTGAGAAATGCACAGCTACTGTAAGTGGAAAAGAGGGTCAACAATGCCCAATTGCAGCCATAGGTCCCCCGAACTTCAAACTCTGTAGTTAAGGGTTCCTAGATGCCCCATAGCTGCAGCCAAAATTTGGGGTCTCTGAACCCAAAGGGTCCAGAAATGACTTTGGGGCCCCGTATCTCGGGGCCACTTAGTGCTAGGAACCCCAAATTTGGTGTGCAAACCCAGTGGAACTAGCACCATAAAATATCCAAAGCTGGGGTTTCTAGCACCAAGTGGACCCGAGATACAGGGCCCCAAAAATCGGTTCAGAAAATGTCAAGCACTTTTCTGCTAGGAACCCCAGCTATGGATATGTTATGGTACCAGTTCCACTGGGTTTGCACTCCAAATTTGGGGTCCCTAGCACCAAGTGGCCCTGAGATACGGGCCCCAAAGTCGGTTCAGAAAATGTCAAGCACTTTTCTGCAGCAGAGAATGACATTTTCCGAACCGATTTTGGGGCCCCGTATCTCCGGACCACTTGGTGCTAGGAACTCCAGCTTTGGATATGTTGTGGTACAAATTTGGGGTTCCTACCTCCAAGTGGCCCTGAGATACGGGGCCCCAAAGTCGGTTCGGAAATGAATTTTTTTGCTGCATAAAAGTGCTTGACTCCAGTATAAGTCGAGGGGGGCACATTCAGGACAAAAAAATGTGCTGAAAAACTTTACTTATACTCGAGTATATACGGTATATCATCTACTGTACATAATATCAAAAGATTCTGAGAATCTGGGGAAATCTCTGTGCGCAAAAGACAAGGCCAAAATGTAATATTGGATGCCCGTGATCTTCGGGCACTGATATAGCACTGCATTAAAAACAGCCATTTTTCTGTGATGGACCATCACTGCATGAGCTCAGGAATACTCCCAAAATTCACTATTCTGTGAACACAGGTCGCTGTGCCATCCAAAAATGCAAGGTAAAGCTCTAGCATGCAAAGAAGAAGCCATATCTGAAAATGATCCAAAGACATCACCGTCTTCTCTGGGCCAAAGCTCATTTAAAATGGTCTGTTGCAAAGTGGAAAACTGTTCTGGGTCAGACTAATCAAATTTTACTTTTTTGGCAACCATGGGCGCCAGGTCCTCCGGACTAAAAAGGAGAGGGGTTTTCGGTTTGTTAATGGCATCCGTTCAAAACCCTGCATGGGGGTGCCTTAGTGCATATGGAATGGGCAGCTTGCACGTCTGGAATGCGCTATCAATGCTGAAAGATATATCCAGGATTTAGAGCAGCGTATGCTTGCATCTTTCAGCAGGACAATGCTAAACTGCATACTGCATCTATGACAACAGCATGGCTTCATAGAAGAAGAGTCTTAATTGGCCTGCCTGCAGTCCAGACATTTCACCAACTGAACATATTTTGCGCATCGAAAAAACAAAAAAATATGACTAAGACCCAGGACTGTGTTGCAGTTAGAATCCTATATCAGGCAAGAATGGGACAACATTCTTCTCCCAAAACTCCAGCAACTGGTCTCCTCAGTTCCCAAATGTTTACAGAGTGTTGTTAAAAGAAGAGGGGATGCTACACCATGGTAAACATGGCCCTGTTCCAACTTTTTTGAGATGTGCTGCTGCCATCAATTAAAAAAATTACCTTATTTTTTCTTAAAATTATACATTTTTTTAGTTTAAACATTTGATATGTTTTCTATATTCTATTGTGATTAAAATATAGGTTTATGAGATTTGCAAATCATTGCATTCTGTTTCTATGTAGATTTTACGCAGTGTCCCAGCTTTTTTGGAATTGTGGTTGTATCTAATGTGTTGCTGTAAAACATGCTTCGATACACAACATGGCTTTTCCAAAGTGGTTGTGAACCTGCCGACAGAGGTGAATGTATTGCTGATAGTGGAAATTCTATGTTTTAGGCCCCTTCCAAAGGGGCAGACTGATCAGACCACCTAAGAAGCTGCGGATATCAATGGATATTTGCCCTCTAAAAACAGATGATGGGAATCGTTCCCCATCCGTCTGGCGGATCGGATTGGATGACAGTCGGGTGAAAATGGTTAGACGATCTGTTTCCAACCCCATAGAGGAAAGTGGGCTGTCCGTGTTCCCTCGGCATCAGCGGATGCAGGCAAAGTGTTTCTTTTTTTTTTTTTTGTTAATAGTGTGGAAAATAATTCAACTTAGTCAACCTGTTATTTTCACTACACAATGGGTACCCCACCGTTAAAGACTTCTTATTTGAAAAAAAAATCTGTTACTTCTGTCTGTGATGACTCCACTACTGGAGAGATTTCCTATCACTTCTGTTCTAAGAGCAGTGAAGAGCAATATCCAAAATAAGAATGTAGGCAGCAATAAAAATCAGACTTTGGCTCTAACCCTTCTCTGTTCTCTCCATGATGAAACAAGATTGTTGTTCTAGTGTTGGTCTTTACTCATCACTTGGAAATTCTTTCTTTAACCCTCAGGGTGCTTTTGGAATCCCGGCGCAAGTCAAAGAAAATAACAGCACGGGGAATTTTTGCTGGTGCTAGAGTTGTACGTGGAGTGGACTGGCAGTGGGAAGACCAAGATGGTGGAAATGGAAGGCGAGGCAAGGTAAGAATATTGATACTGAAATTAGGGTTGCACTGATACTAGTATCGGTGCCGATACCGAGTATTTGCACACGTATCGGTACTCGTTCAAATGCACCGATGCCTGAAACCGATACTTTCAGGCTTGAGCTGTCAGTGGGGATGAACAAATGTTCCTCTGTTTAACTCCTTATTAACCCTTAATTTACTCTAATCGGCCTTAACCGCTTGCCGACCAGCGCACGCCCATGTACGTCGGCAAAAGGGCGTGCAGGTACATCCCCTTTAAGAAGCGGTGTCACGGGCGTGTGGCCGCCATGATGTCTGTGACTGCTGGTCCCGCGGACTCGATGTCTGCCGGGTGCCGGCAATCTTGTCACGGAGAGGAAGAACGGGGAGATGCTTTTGTAAACGAAGCATTTCCCCGTTCTGCCTAGTGACAGGACGGAGATCACAGCTCTCTGTCATCGAGAGCAGTGATCACTGTCCTGTGTGTTAAAGCCCAGCCCCCTAACAGTTAGAATCACTCCCTAGGACACACTTAACCCCTTCACTGCCCCCTAGTGGTTAACCCCTTCACTGCCCCCTAGTGGTTAACCCCTTCACTGCCAGTGTCATTTACACAGTAATCAATGCATTTTTATAGCATAGATCGCTGTATAAATGACAATGGTCCCAAAATAGTGTCAAAAATGTCCGATATAATGTCGCAGTCCCAATTAAAATTGCAGATCGCCGCCATTACTACAAAAAAAAAAAAAGAATTAAAAATAAAAATGCCATAAAACTATTCCCTATTTTGTAGATGCTATAAATTTTTATGTAGAAGAATACATATCGGCCTAAACTGAGGAAAAAAATAGTTTTTTTTATATATTTTTGGGGGAAATTTATTATAGCAAAAAGTAACAAAAAAAAGCGTTTTTTTTTTTACAAAATTGACGCTCTTTTTTTTGTTTATAGCGCAAAAAATAAAAACCACAGAAGCGATCAAATACCACCAAAAGAAAGCTCTATTTGTGGGAAAAAAGGATGTTAATATTTTTTTCGGGTTGGCAGGCAGCGCGATTGACAATGGATTTACATCGAAGAACACTGTCTATTGTGTTTATTACTTTTTGACACTTTTTTGGTAAATGAGTAGGGGTTTGTACCCAATACTCATTCACATAGGGGGAAGGGGGCTTTTAAATTTTGGCGTTTTTTTTTTTTTTTTCTTTTTTTTTAACCGCCACCTGTCAGCGGGAAAACCTATTGACAGCTGATGACTCATTGGTTGTTAAGAATGTCGCGGCCAGCTTCCCGACCCCCGCCCCTTAACAAGTGTACACTGCGCCCTGATTGGGCAAAGCACAGAATTCACTGTTCAGCACTGCAGGGTGTTCATCGGGGCAAACACCCTGAAAATTTGGTGTTCGGCAAACCGCTCACCCATCCCTAGTTTTTTATTATCACACCAGAATTTATTATTTATTTTTTGGTACAATGCATAGCAAAATTTAGTCGCAAATTATATATGTGTTTCCTTCACAAAATAAGTTAAAACCATTATTATTATTATTAATAATAATAATAATAATAATAATAATATTATTATTATTATTTATTTATTTTTTTAATGAGTGGTGAAAAATATCTAGCTTTGGAGAGGGTGGCATTGGGGATGAATTCACCCTGACTTGCGATAAAATGCAGGGAAAATAGATGTATAATCCCATCCATTTTTATGCGTGTTTTAACACGCTGATTCGCGCTTTGATGTGTGTTGATGTACTTTTTAGCTCACATTAAAATGCACTGCGTTTAGCAAGATTTCCTGTGACATCACATCCTATGGGTTAGCGAAGGAGTGAGTTAAGATGGCTATCTTTGTAATCTTTTTGCTGGGTGTCGTACAGGATTTTATGTGCCCGAACATGGGCTACAAAATCGTCAATGTCAATAAGTCCTGACGTGCTGACAGAAAGCACATGCTCTTTTCCTTTCTCTCCAATCCCCCAAAGATGGCTGCTGGTATGGGTGTTTGTAAGGGACAAAAAAAAAAAACAACACAAAGCAAAATGTCTCTTTACTTGTGTTTATGCTGTGTTAGCCTGCATTCTACATGCATTGACCTGTGTTCTGTTGCATATTAATGCAGTGCAGGTCAATGTTGCACTGTTACTAAGAGCTGCCTGTACTGTATTTGTTGTCATTTAGGGGTTTAACTGATCATAAAAATTTTGAACTTTAAAGATTAAATGATTGTTATGTCTAGAACTGTCCTGTAAGCTGTGTCCGGCTCTGGCCACACTCTAGCCCAGTATTTCTCATTTTCAGTCCTCAAGGTGCACCAACAGGTCATGTTGTCAGGATTTCCTTCAGATTAAACAGCTGTGGCAATTAGGGGTGGAACGGATCAAAAAACTCACGGATTGGATCGTTCCTCGGATCAGAGTCACGGATCAGATGATTTTTCGGATCAGCAAAAAAAAAAAAAGACAAGGCAAATCTTGTTATAACCACCAGACTTTTAGATTTCACAGTTATTTTCAACACAAAACGGAGCTTAAATGTTAAATGTGAAAATCAGAGGTGTTCTGTCACATTAGCAACCATGTAAGATCAGCAGGTTTACTGCTGCTTTTAAAATTTTAACATCTAAACAGTCCGTCGGATTTAGAAAAAATACTGTATTTAAGCATATAAGCTCCATTTTGTGTTGAAAATAACTGTGAAATCTAAAACTCCAGTGGGTGTAACAAGATATCCACTTGCCCCCTTCTCACTCTATCATTACTGTGCAGGAGTGTGGGGTGTAGCAAGATGGCGGCGACGAAACGTCACTTCCTGACGAGACAGCGGGTGTACCAAGATGGCCGCCGCTCCCGAGCTAGGCCGAAGCTGCGGCCTTTCCTATGGCCGAGGCAGCGGATCGCTCCGTGGATCGCGTGGTGTGCCGATCCGAAACGGGTTGACCCGTTCCGATCATGGATCGGTGACGATCTGTTGCACCACTAGTGGTAATTACTAAGGTAGTGAAACTGATCAAATCGCCTGTGCAAAATAATGGAGAGCCTGAAAACATGACCTGTTGGTGCGCCTTGAGGACTGGAATTAAGAAACACTGCTCTAGTCTTCTCAACATGCAAAACAGGGTAATATCCATGTGTTGTATATGACATAGAGGCTCCGCCCACCGACCAGAGCTTAGGGCAAAGGGGGGTGGGTTCAAGGACTGAGTATATGGTAAGTTCAGCCCTTGCAGTACGGGGAGGCCCCACTGCAAGGGTGCATTAAAAAAAAAATGGTATTAAAAAGGATGTAAACCCTCACATATACCCAGTGAAGTGAACAGCCTCAGATGATGCACAGGGATGAAACAAATTTCCTACATACATTTTACATGTATATCTGCTGTCTTCAGATTTATATACTGTTTAGAAAGTCCATATTGTGTTAGAATTTTCCCTTCCTCATGTAGCAGTGTAGTGTTGGATTACACAGGGAGACAGCTGATTGGAGGAAAGGCGCCCACACCCCGCTCCACATAGGCAGAGACTTTCAGAGCTCTGCTGTGAGTAGAGCAGCTTTCTGCTAATTTATTTATAGCACCCAACTGGACACAAATTTCAGGCTGGTTTTATCACGTGTCCGAGAACTTGTCAGAAGTTATCATGCTGATAACAGAAGAACAGGGCAGGAGAAAGCCATGGGGCCTTAGGGCTTTGAAGAGAGATAAGAAAACACTACAGATATGTGCCCATCTCAAATTTGATGATTCGGGTTTACATCCACTTTAAACCCAAAAGCAAACATTTATTATATTGCTGCTTACCAATTCTTTGATATGATGGCTGCATTTGTTTTCTTTTTCAGGCTTGCTTTCCTTTTATTTTTGATCTGGTGATCCAGCCAGATAGTGTGCTTTCACACTGAGGCGTTGGGGGCGTTGGCGGTAAAGCGCTGCTATTTTTAGCGGCGCTTTACCGTCGTTTTAATGGCGCTATTCGGTCGCTAGCGGGGCGCTTTTAACCCCACTAGCGGCCGGAAAAGGGTTAAAACCGCCCGCAAAGCGGCACTGCTTCGGTGGTTCGGCGGCGCTGCCATTGATTTCGATGGGCAACTGCGCTTTAGGAGCGGTGTATACACCACTCCTACAGCGCTGCAAAGATACTGCTTGCAGGACATTTTTTACCGTCCTGCAAGCACACCGCTCCAGTGTGAAAGCCCCCCGGTAGGCTCTTTACAGGCGCTTTTTAGTGCTATAGCACCTGTAAAGCACCTCAGTGTAAAAGTATGGCCCGTACACACGATCCGAATATCGTACGACCGATCGTACGACCTTTCTCGCTTAAGAGTCGCAAGTAGAAATTGAATAGCTAAATAAAGTCACGAAAATTCTCGTATGACAGACAAAAAAATTGGAAAAGATGTCATGTGTTGTAATGTATTTGTATTGTATTTTCGGACGACAACTATACTGACTGAACGAAAATCGTACGATCTGGAATCGTACGAGGAAAATTTTCGGGTATGTCCGATCGAATAATATTGGATGAACGGTCGTGATCGGCTGTCGAAAGTAGTGTACACACGATCCGAATATCGTACGATCCTTCCTCGGACGACCGCTTTCATACGATATTCGGATCGTGTGTACGGGCCATAAGTCTGTTGCTTTTCAACAGAACAAGCTGTCCTTCCAAATGTAGCAGTTAGAGTGTTGAGACGAAGCATTTAACGCTGACAGGGGTGATAACAATGATCGGCTTTTATTTAATCGTTTAAAACCTTTATCCCCAAAGAAAAAAAACAGTTGATGTGAGAGTTAGTTTGGCTTCATTTGATAGTGTATCCAAATCTGCTAGTACATCTAACATGATTCCCCCTGTCCCAGACTGACAATACTGCTGTCATCCAAAGTGGAGGCACTCTAATACAGGAGGTTTGTTACTGGCCAGATCACCAGGTGAAAAAAGCCTTAAAAAAATTGAATACCGCTTTTAAATTCCTGGAGTTGGACTTTAAGATGAAGGTTTTATTTATACATACATAGGTTTGTGTATTTTTGAAATGATTTGCATGTTCAGAGACTGGCTTGAAGCTTGAAATAAAAGGTAGAGAAAGTGTGCTCCTTATGCTGGAATTTCATTTAACTTCATATGCATGCCTCTTTATATGAATAAATCATTTCATGCTTCATGCGAACCTTTCACTAGTTGTGGCCATTAATGGGTGGAAGTGGCATATGGTGTGTATTTGTGACAACTACAGAGGCCTTTTAAACTAGCTGACTCAACCTTTTATTGGTTAGCCACATAATGTTCATTGAAATGCAAATTTTCAATATCCAACATCTGGCTGCCCACTCCCTGTGTGTTTGCTAAGCAAATGTAGTAGTTTAGGTACTCCATTGCTAAGTAAACCAACATAAAATAAGCCACATTTATATTATAAAGCATTTTGCGCTGATCGATTTGAAACAGTTTTACTAAGATCTTCTTGTGCTAACCCTGCAAACCATAAAATGATTGTAAACCTCTGTCATGAAATATGAAAACGGCATATCCTTCTATAGTGTGTACTTGTCACAATCCAGAGCACGGAGTGTCATTTCTGTGTGCTGTCTTGTTCCTCTACTATCTGCATAAGTCACTGCTGACTAGGGTTGCACCGATACCACTTTTTTAAAGTTCAAGTACAGATACTTTTTTTTTTTCTCGATTACTCGCCGATACTGATACTATTTTTTTTTTTTTGTTTGTTTAATGTCATGTGACAGGGGCACTAATATGCAGCACTAATGACGCATGGACTGTGTCAGTAGTTTTTTATTTGTTTTACATTTTTTTTTACTATATGCATATAGGGTGGCAAGGTGGCTCTGCTGTGTTGGATCACATACCTAGTACGTGATCTGACACTTCTGGATGGGGGGGGGGGGGGGCACTCATGTGTGCCGTCGGAGGTGGCCCGTTCCTGCTGTGATTATACACAGCAGGAGCTGATCTGTGAGAACTGCAGACTTGATGTCCGCCGGCACTCGCCGATCATCCAGCAGAGAGCCAGAATGTCGGTCTGCCTATGTAAACAAGACAGATCGCTGTTCTGACAGGAGGGAAGGCATGGATCCTGTGTGTCTGCAAAGCAGGAACATGGTCCCATGTCTTCCGTTAGTAAAAGCACCTCCCACAGTATGGCTGAAATCCCATCGCACAGAGATCTCATGTGATTTGCACTGCAGTGCGGTGCGAATCACATCCATCGCTGCAGTGTGAACCGACACTTAGACCCCTTTCACACTGAGGCAGTTTTCAGGCATTTTAGCGCTGGAAATGGCACATGTAAAGCACCTGAAAACTGCCTGCCATTCTCTGCAATGGGTGCTTTCACACCAGGGTGGCGTGCTTGCGGGATGTTTGAAAAAATCCTGCAAGCAGCATCTTTGGGGTGCTTTGGGTACAGCGATCCCAAAGCGCCCCTGTCCATTGCAATGAGTGGGCAGCGCTTCTGAAGCACCGCAACACGCAAGTTTTTAACCCCTTTGGGGTTAAAAGCACCCCGCTAGCGCCCAAAAGCGCCGCTTAAACAGCGGTAAAGTGCCACTAAAACGAGCGGCGCTTTACTGCTAACGGCCAGCGCTTTTAGTGTGAAAGCAGCCTAACTGTGCTATTTAGTGCTTGAGAATAAACCTGCGTTTGTAAGATGCGTAGGGGTGCCTATGAGAATTAATCGCAAGCGTCTCCTGCACCCCAGGGTTCTAATAATTTTATGTACTTCTGAATCTAAGGACAATTAAGCCCAGTACACATGTGCCGAATGTTCTTGCGGCATCAGCCGGTTCAATAGAAACCAGTTGACTTTCGGCCCATGTGTACAACAGCTGGTTGCCGAAGGGTCATAACCGAAAAAGGTCTGCCGACTAGTTTCCGATCAGAGTGCTTTGGCGCGGGCCGTCCCCCTATCAGAACACAATAGCACAGCAGGGGAGATTGATGTACTAACATTGGATTGTTAGTACAGCGGCTTTGACCTGCTGGGTTGAAAGAAAAAAAACTAGTAGTGTGTACGAGGCTTTAATAATGTACAAATTATTTGATCTTTCAGCCCAGGCAGCTAGATATTTTTGTTACATTATTGTGTTACTGATTTAGGTGTGAATATTGCTTAGTAATTGGCATTGATAAACACAATGATTTGATTTTTATATGCTTTGTATTCTCTGTAAAGCAAAAAGGTTGTTGTGTTTGCCTTTATTTTACTAGTTTAGCAAAGATTATATTTGGTCTAATATGTAACTTCTGTTAATATTGTTTTTCTTTATGTGCTTTCATTTAGCCATGTCTCCAGATTTTTTATTCTTTGCAACCCCCTTTAGGTGACCGAGATACAGGACTGGAGTGCATCAAGTCCACACAGTGCTGCTTATGTTCTCTGGGACAATGGTGCTAAAAACCTCTACAGAGTTGGCTTTGAAGGCATGGTAAGTAGTTCCAAGATGACATAAAAACAAGGAATGTTTGGAGTGGGGGAGGTAAGTTGAATACAGTGGCTTTCTTTTGTATGCTCCTTTCTCTTCTGTCTTTTGTTACATCTGCTACTAGTTTGGGTGCTTCATTTAAGTTCTTTTGTCAGCTAAGCAATTAATACCTGTTCAATAGGGTCGAAATGGTTGGTATTTTGTGTATTTTGATCATCACAGCTGTTCCAATGCTACTTTTTTTTATCTACTTAAGCTGGTCAGCAGGGACCGGCTTTGATTAGAACTATTCAACTATGGGCAGGCTGATTGATCCATCAATCGACAACCAGCTTGTTGGATTTTTCCATGCGATTTATTGCTAGCGAAAATCACTGTGTTCTCCCAGGAGGGACAGCAATAACTCTACAGGATGGATTCCCCCATCAACACTGACACTGTTGAGGGAATTGAGTGATTTTTCTTTTTTCTGCAACCTGTGGTTGCAGAAAATTGCAAGCATCGTTTTTCGCTGGAAAATCACAGCATGCTGGAAAATTTTTGTTTGAACTTTTCAGTAACTTTACAAACCTCCATTAATAAATTCCTGACATGTCACAATATACACCAGTAGTATAATTTTGCAAACAGACTGTAATTTCATGATTAAAAGCAGTCCTTGACCTCCTGCCAGGTGACTTTGCCAAGGCTGAGATGATGTTCTCTCAGGATGCAGGCAGGACAAAGCATTTTCCACTAAGCCAGCCATACATCGATCAAAATTCGTCTGGTTCAGCAGTGAGTGAACCACCACATAAAGCTGTAAATGTTTGTTGCCAACATCCCTAAATTGTGGAAAAGATATAAGTATCCCCCAAAGGTACTAATGGGACTTTAAAGGCAACGTATGGTCCAAAGGCTGGCTGCCTGTGTCTTTGGGACTAACACCACATTCCTCCACACATAGCCCAAAAAGATCACCTGGTCTCTTTCCTCCCCCTTTTTCTCTATAATACCTGGCCACCTGTGGCTATGCTCAGTGGTTCCCAGGGGGGATCCCAGTGTGGAACATGTGGGGCCCCAGCTGTCTGTTTGGGGGCACCTGAGACACCTCAAGCTGTGGCACAGTGAAAATTCTTCATACACCTTTGCCGATTCACATATGCTATTCATAGGGATGAACTCAATTTTTGTGACCTTCTCTTAAACACCCCTGAAGAAAGGATTGAACCCTTCCTGAAACGTGTCAGTTATATAGAGAAGACAGTGTCACCAATATGTACATACCCTAGCTGTTTTATTACGTATGACCTTGTTTTCATCATTAATACTGATGATGTACTACACTTTTATATGTAGGTAATAATAAAGGCTTTATATTTTATACAGTACAAGTTCAACAGTACGTTGCCTTTAAAGTCCCATTAGTACCTTTTGGGGGTTACTTGTATCTTTTCTGGTTCAGTAGTGAGTGGTCGAATTCCGATTCATGTATGGGTGCTGGATCTGTACAGAAGTTGACCTACCAATCGACCTCTGTACAACCACCCTGTCGGATTTTCCTCACTCGATCAATGCTGCAGACTATAGCCTGCAACCTTGATCAGTGTATTCTGATGGCAGGGAAGTCTCCCTGTTGTCAGAATACAATTGCTCAGTGGAAAGGATTTCCTCATCCACTTTGAGTGTATGGATGGGAGGAATTGAGTCAGTTTTTTTTTTTTTTCATTCAACCCACTGGTTGAATGAAAAAAAATCTGACTTCTCTATGGGCTGCCTTAGTAGACTATACACCAATGATCTGAGTGCAACATTATAGCAATACAAAAAGCCACAAGGTGAAAGGCTGCAGCAGGAGCTGCTGGTTTGTGTCATTTCTGAACAGCCACAAAAACATTTGATGTTAAATGTTTGCTATCCCAACATTTCATATTCCTGATATGTGCCTGCTGTAGCATGTACTTGTATAAAAAAGTATCCTGTTCTCTTTGTATTGCTTCCTTTATGTGAAATCCCTGATGTTCCTGCCAGTCCCTCTGCTTTCCTAATAAAAACTGACCACACTAAGCAGGATAACACACTGTGGTCAGTTTTCTAGCTGTGCTGGGAACTCGGCCTGCTCTCCACCAATGATCAGACTTGTCCTGACACGCCTCCCCTGCACAGCCATTCACAGGGAAGCTAAGTGTGCTGCCGCTTCTCCTCCTCCCAGCTCTTATGAAGCTGAGAACAGAGGGAATGTGATCACTTATATAAAAGGGGAAAAAAAGGTATTTATGTTTTTTTTATATCTTTACACAAATGTTTTGCCTTTCATTTCAGTTTTTAACTGAATGTGTTGTTTTACAAGGTGATAGTTTTCAATCATTGTAAGTTCACTGTAAAGCCCAACTTCTGCCATATTTTCGTTCCACTGCTTGTATAGTGGATCCTGTGCAGGAGCTTTAAATTTCCTTTTCTGCCTACCCCCAACAGTGACAAAACTCTGCCACTCTGGGAATACCTGTGCCAAAATGAAGAGTGTGCATTAATGACGCGTGTGCCTGAGATCTGCTCCTGTGCCAGACCTTAAATGAAAGAGTGCTTACTACTTCATTCTTGTGTTTTACTGCTTCTCCTGACAGTGCAGTTGTAGTAACTGCTTTCAATATATTAAATGAAATGAGTTTGAGTAAGTGCATTCTGTTATGAGTGGCTGATGCTCACAGAACATTGCAGGACATGTGAACAGCACAAGTGACTGACATAAGTTACCTCTAATGATGAGCATCCTGCATTTGTATGGCTTCTGTTTACTGTACAAATTCTTTTTTCCTTGATGCCGGATACTACAAACAGTGCTCTCCTTCTGGAGAATTTTATTGTTCGTTCTCTCTCCTTCCTCTTTCCTCATCCATCCCCAAATGTTTGGTATTCTCACAGAATGCAAGGTGTTCTGTGAATGTACAAGGGTAAAGGAGAGGAGAGGCTGTAAAACGGCACCTCACGTTGTCCGTTCGAGGAAACCCTTTTGGGAAGTGAATACAAGGCTTTTTGCAAAAGGGTGTGGGGAGAGGGAATACGGGATCTTTTACTGTATGAGAGATGTAACTTTGTCACCTCAATAGAAGAGCACTGCTCAATAGAAGAGTAATATCTTGCATCAATGACGATAGGATTTGTACAATTAACAGTCATTCAAGTATACAATACTTATCATTAGAGATGACGTATATGACATTCAATCATTTAGAGGACAGTTACAAAAATAAATAAAATAAAACCTCTGGCTATTATTGTGTATTTGCATCAAACCCAAAATTGGTTTACCAAGAGTGATAATTATTATTAAAGCGTAAGTGCAGCCAAATTCAAAAACAGAAATATCAGCACAATGGATAAAACTTGGTCAAGTAGGATGAGTCCCTTCTGCTGATTCCTCTGCTGTTAGTAGTAAACCTCCTCCATTCTGATTTCCTGCTTCTGTAGTCTACTGGTACGGCAGGAATTGTTACTACTAAGGAGCTGTCGCAGGCTCTCCTCAAGAGAACCTGACTATGCCTGCCCTTTCCGCCTAGCTGCTCCATTCATTGAAGTTCTACCACAGCTTCTGTGACTGAAACCGGATCTATGAAGGAAGGGGGCAGAGCTATCAATCATCTGCCCATCCTCTATTCTTAGATAATGTTTCATTCATAGAAGCTGTCATACAGCTGCATAAAGAGGCAGGCATAGTCAGGCTCTCTTGATGAGAGCCTATTACAGTTGTAATAACCTCCGTCGCACTGGAAGTTTACGGCAATGGGGATGAGAGGAGCAGGATACAGGAGGATTACTAACAGTAGAAGAATCAGCACAAGGGACACATCCTACCGACAGTAAGTTATGTCCTCTGTGCTGATTTTCCTGTTTTTGATTTTGGCTGAACATAGGCTTAAAATGTAAGTAGTTTAATGAATGATCTGTGAAATGTATAGTTTAAATGCTTAAAAAGGCATTTGTTCTATTTTTTTTTTTTTTTTTTAGTCTGATCTGAAATGTGTTCAAGATGCCAAAGGAGGATCGTTTTACAGAGACCATTGTCCTGTACTGGGTGAGTGAGGATTCATTTTTTTTGAAGCTTCCAGCAGTAGTGTTAGGACTGCTGATTGCTGTATCATCCAAAAATCTAAATACTAACTTTACAGTAATGGCTCTTACTGTTTTATGCAAAGCCTTTATACCAAATGGAACAAGAATTGTTTCTATAACAGCTTAAAAGGTGTTAGATGGAGTTCAGCTTCAGTTTGTGAGTCAGGTAGTCAATCTAAGTCTGCTAATGCATTTAACACTACCCACAAATTGACATTGCTGCTGTCCTAAGGTGTCTCTGTTGCTTCTGCATCCAGAGTAGAGAAACAAAGCCTCGTACACACTACCCAGTGGGTTGAATGAAAAAACAAACAAAAAACTGACAGCTCAGGTCTGAACCACTGTACTAACAATCCGATGTTAGTACAGCATTCTCCCCTGCAATGCTGTTGTGTTGGGGGGGGGCAGGGGGCAGTCCCCCGCCAGAATACTCTGGTCAGCGCTCTCTGCCATTGGCTGAGAGGGACGTGTGGGGGCAGTTCAGCATTCAGCAGTCCTTTTTCGGTCATGACCCTTCCACAGAAGCCGGCTGCCGTACACCCGGACGGAATGTCGGCTAGTTTCTATTGACCCAGCCGATGCCGGCCGACATTCGGCCCGTGTATAATAGGCTTATGATAGTGAGTTACTGGCTCAATCATTAGGGGAAAATAAAGCAAAAAAGAAAAAAAAAAGCAGCTATCATATTTAAGGATTGGCAATCTGCGGTAAATAACATTTTTGTTTTTGGGGTTAATGCTTTAAATTGTACATTCACAGAAAACCTATATTGACACTATCTCACAAAGATTGTGAGATTTACAAAATGTTCCCTAGACTTTGAGGTACACCACAATAATAACAGAACCAAGGAACTCCAATGAATTAACATGTGACTAGAGGAGCAGGGAGTTGCAGGTGGTCAAAGGATGTCCCATCCATTTTTTTTAAAAGCTTAGAAGTCAATGAGGAGGAATGGAATTTATTTATAGGTTTAGTGCATGTGTTGTACATTTATACTTGCTGGTGCTCTTAAATTCCTTTCTTTTGTTTTTTTTTTTTCTTTTTTTTTTTTTTTAGGTGAGCAAAATGGTAATCGCAATCCAGGTGGTCTGATCATTGGTGATCTTGTGAATATTGATCTAGAACTTGAAATTGTTCAGTCATTGCAACATGGTCATGGAGGCTGGACTGATGGCATGTTTGAAACACTTACAACTACGGGCACGGTCTGTGGCATTGATGAAGATCATGATATTGTAGTACAGTACCCAAGTGGAAATAGGTAAGCTCAGAAATTCGTACATGGCTCTTATTAGTAAGGTGCTTTTCTAATTGGTAGAACAAGCCTTCCAGCCTAAAGCTGTATTTGCACAGGCGTTTACCCACAATGGGAATCCCAGCGGCAGGAATCTACTGATTCTTGTTGCTGGGTTTGATAGTGGTGAGGTGAGTGGATTGCTGCAGCAACTGAACATGTACACTGCAATGACAGTCTTGTCTGTGGCTGCAGCTATTTGTGGCTGTTCGCACAGCCAGCAATTGCCTGCAGTAATTGCTGCTGGATTCACTTTGTGTGAACAGCCACTAATATCTGTGGCTCTAGACAGACTGTCATTGCAGTGTACAGTAGGCTTTCCACAGCTATCCACCAGCTGCAAACCACAGCTCTCTGCTTACAACTGCTAAACGCCCATGCAGTTGCAATATAACTTAAAAGTAAAAGCACTGACCAGCAGACGCCTTTTTTCACACTGGTGCCACGCATTTCCAGGGCAACAAATGCGCATCAATACTATTTCCCATTACATCCTTTGTAACGCAATGCACTGCAGTTGTGCTGCACTGTGAAAAGGTCTGCATGCTTTCAAAAGCAAACCAAAAAGGCAGCTTCCATTGTAAGTTAATAGGAACAGATCAAAAGTGCATCAGTGTGAAAGGGCTCTTAAACTGGTTTTGTTTGTTAGTGAGAATTTAATCTTTGATTTCTGGACCTTCCCACTCAACATTCCTCTGCGTACCAAGAGTAAAATTGCTGTCTGGAAAGGCCCTCTCTTTGGACAGGGGAAAAAGGAAATGGGTGTAAATAGTTCCAAGCCAAGCCCTTAAAAGCCAAGATGAAGAAACTTTTTAGCAAAGGTAGTATGATAGCTTGTATCTTCTTTTAGGTAGGACTTCTAACATTTTAAAATGGTTACATAGTTGGTAAGGTTGAATAAAGATACCAGTTCAACCTGTGAGGTGTGTGGAATGCTCCTGTATGTACCTCCTTACGAGGTACATTTAGGAGATTAAGCCGAGGGGATTTCTAAGCCCCGGACTGGTGAGGTGGCTATACGAGGTCTCCTAGGGGGTCATCGCCGGGCTCCAGGTCAGCGGGATGGGACGGGGGGGATGAGGAGGGGATCCAGTGTAAGTTCACCTTACAGATTTTTCTGTAAAGGTGAACTTACCCTTTAAGGTTGAACCGCTTCTCTTCCAGTTTCAATGTATGGCAGCAGGTCTTTTTCCCTATGCTAAGGTCACCAGTAAGGTATTTGTATATCACTATCATATCTCCTTTCAAGCGTCTCTTCTCCAGAGAGAATACGTTTAATGCTTGTAGTCATTCCTCATAGCTGAGGTCCTCTAGTCCCTTTATTAGATTTGTTACTCTTCTCTGGACTTTCTATAGTTCCAGCACATTCTTCTTGAGGACTGGTGCCCAGAACTGGATAGCATACTCAAGATGCGGCCGGACTACAGTCTTGTAGAGTGTCAAAATTATTGTTTTATCTCTAGACTAAATCCCCCAACACCAGTGTCACTCACAGATTTTTTTCGGCACGAGAATCTGCAACATGTATGCAGTTTTCTGCGCAGCAAAAACTGACATGACATGAACATTGTGTTGTGAACAGGGCAAAAGATAAAGTGATGACATGGGGTTGATTTACTAAAACTGGAGAGTGTCAAATCTGGTCTAGCCATACATGGTAGCCAATCAGCTTCTCACTTCAGCTTGTTCAATTAAGCTTTGACAAAAAAAAAACAAAACTGGAAGCTGATTGGCTTCTATGCAAAACTGCACCAGATTTTGCGCACTCAGGGTTTGGTAAATCAACCCCAAGGTGTCAAGTCTCTCTGTGCATAAAAAAAAACGTGCATGAAAACTGATGTCAACGTGCATAAAAACTTAACTGAAACGTGTATGAAAGTGATGTAAACGCCTAAATGTCAGTTGTGCACTTTGCCTAAAGATGTTCAGATGCAGACTGACCAGCTGTTTCTGACAGCGGCTATTGTTTACAGTTGTTTTCTAAACTAGCAGAAGTGCAAATTTTGTAGGGTTCTGTCCTAATGTTTGGGCTGATAAATGAAAATGTTCTTGTTTTATATCAACCAATTTTATAATAGATTGGTTGCTATGAACAGGAGAAATGTTTCATTATAGCATATGTCTAGGGTTTGCAGGAGGTCTATAAATTACAGTTCATAATATGCATTTCTCCAGTTGCTTTGGAAGAGATTTTAATGTAAACATACCTGTATATCTACATATTATCTATGCACTTAACGTCAAAAGCTGGTTGTGAGTCTGTGTATAGAAGCGGTGGTTATAACTGTTCACAGATACAGCTCGGAGACTGTGATGCAGAGGGAAGGCAGTAAACATTCCAAGTTATTTTTATGCTAGCCACACATTATACATTTTTTATCTAGCACTTAATTGCGTGAAAGATTAAACATCACAGAGAACTGTCAACTCTGTACACCGTACGGACCTACAGAAGTGCCTGCAGGTGGCCAAGTCAGTACTGCATACAGACCTCATTTCTCCCTCTTCTATAAGCTTAGGGTCACTTCAATGACCCTAAGCTTATATCAGAATTGTTCAGCAGACTCTGCTGAACAATTCTATAACTCTGAGCAGCGAATTACAACCCGCTGATTAGAGTTATTAAGCCTAAATGTGACCGCCTCCCACACATGCCGCAGCTTCCCTGTCCCCTGCCACTCGACCTCCCGCCGCTCCCTTTAATCTTAAATCCGATCCATTGTCGCACCGAGTGGCATCTCTCCTTCCCCTCCCGCCTCCTGCAGCTTCTCCCTGCACTGATTTGGGGGGGCGATTGCTGCCTATATCCACTGGGAAAGCTTAGTATGGCTAACAATCCGATGTTGTTAGCCATACTAACAACATTGCGTGGGGGTCCCCCCAAATTCCATACCAGGCCCTTCAGGTCTGGTATGGATATTAAGGGGAACCAAAAGTTTAAAAAAATGGCCTGGGGGTCCCCCCAAAAATCCATACTAGACCCTTATCCAAGCACGCAACTTGGCAGGCCGCAGAAAAATAGGGGGGGGGACACGAGAGAGCGCCCCCCCCTCCTGAACCGTACCAGGTCACATGCCCTCAACATGGGGAGGGTGCTTTGGGGTAGCCCCCCAAAGCACCTTGTCCCCATGTTGATGGGGACAAGGGCCTCATCCCCACAACCCTTGCCCGGTGGTTGTGGGGGTCTGTGGGTGGGGGCTTATCGGAATCTGGAGGCCCCCTTTAACAAGGGGACCCCCAGATCCCAGCCCCCCCCTGTTTGAAATGGTAACGGGTACATTGTACCAATAACATTTCACAAAAAGTGTCCAAATGTTAAAAAAAAACCCACAAGACATACTTTGGGACAAGACCCCGCCCCCCTCTGACGCACGGGGACTTCTCAATGGCTTCCCCGTGGCAATAGAGGGGATGGGGCCACCCGTTTACGTAACCGGGGTCCCGCCCCCCTCTGACGGGAAAGCCATGGAGAAGTCCCCTGGGTATGTCACCGCGTGGCCCCGCCATCAGTTTTATAAGAGCTGTCACCTGCGAGAATGCGTCAGACGGTGGGAGCCTCCCATTGAGGCGGATCGTTTTTTTTCTTTTTCAGTCCGTCGGCGGAGCGAGAGAAGATGATGAATGGTCTGCGTGGAAATTTTTATTTTTTTAATAAAGGACTTGTCCCAAAGTGTGTGTTGTGTTTTTTTTTTTTAACATTTTGATCTGGGAGTCCCCTTGTTAAAGGGGGCTTCCAGATTCCATTAAGCCCCCCGCCCGCAGACCCGCACAACCAGTGGGCAAGGGTTTTAGGGTTGAGGCCCTTGTCCCCATCAACATGGGGACGGGGTGCTTTGGGGGC
This sequence comes from Lithobates clamitans, assembly GCA_037952925.1. Taxonomy (NCBI): domain Eukaryota; kingdom Metazoa; phylum Chordata; class Amphibia; order Anura; family Ranidae; genus Lithobates; species Lithobates clamitans. Next base: position 1,104,348 of record JBBGZY010001650.1, on the reverse strand, counting down.
TTTGAAGGGCATGTGGCCTGGTATGGTTCAGGAGGGGGGCGCTCTCTCATCCTCCCCTCTTTTCCTGCAGCCTGCCAGGTTGCATGCTCAGATAAGGGTCTGGTATGGATTTTGAGGGAAACCCCCTACGCCATTTTCTAAAAAAAACTTGGCGCAGGGTTCCCCTTATTATCCATACCAGACCTGAAGGGCCTGGTATGGAATTTGGGGGGACCCCCACACAATTTTTTTTTTTTTAAATTTTGGTTCGGGGTTTCCCTTAGTATTCATACCAGACCCAAAGGGCCAGGTAATGGACTTGGGGGGAGGAGAATCCCATGCCGTTTTTTTCAATGACTTTTATCTGTATTGCCGGGACCAACAATTCATTATAGTCGCGAGTACTTTTAAATGACTTTTTTTTCCTTTAGAAATGTCATTTTGTGCAGGGACTGTTCTAAAAACGGGAAAAATTAGTAACTTTACAGGCATACTATAGACACCCCCCCCCCCCCGGTACGAAAATGAAAGGAATATTTCACTTTTATTGTTTCACTTTAAGCATTATTAAAATCACTACTCTCGAAAAAAATGGCCGTTTTTAAAACTTTTTTTTGCATTGATACATGTCCCCTGGGGCAGGACCCAGGCCCCCAAACACTTTTTATGACAATAACTTGCATATTAGCCTTTAAAATGAGCACTTTTGATTATTCATGTTCGTGTCCCATAGACTTTAACGGTGTTCGTATGTTCTGCCGAATTTTTTGCCTGTTCTGTATGTTCTGGTGCGAACCGAATCAGGCGGTGTTCGGCCCATCCCTACTCTAAATGGTTGCTTAGCAGTTGGTTCAACCTACAGTACATACATACACCACACTTTTCTTGTGTAGGGTGATTGTAGTGTATTCTGTGTGCGAAAAAGAGGTTCTAATAAATTTACCTTCACTATTACAAACATTTAATCTGTACTTTGCATTTTTAGGTGGACATTTAATCCAGCTGTTCTCACCAAAGCAAATGTTGTTCGAAGTGGTGATTCTGTACAAGGAGCAGAGGGAGGAGCCTCACAGTTTCAAGTAGGGGATCTAGTACAAATTTGCTACGATCTAGAGAGAATAAAGCTGCTTCAGAGGGGTCATGGAGAATGGGCTGAAGCCATGCTTCCTGTAAGGCTCTTGTTCTGTTCTTATATACTGTATGTGACATTATAGGATGTATTTATTTTATTTTTTGTAGCGTATGAGCTGTCTGTACCTCTCTATATAAAAGATAGAAATGTGGTTCAATGGAATGATTTTATTTTTCCTTTTTTTTGTTTTCTTTAAAGTATGACTAAAGGCAAAACTTTTTTTTTTTATTCATTTTGGACAAAGTCTAGAGGGTTTCTTTTTTTTTATTTTTATGCCCCCTCCCTTAGGGCGATTCACACTATTTATATGTCCTGTTTACCAACTATCATTGAAAGTGAAAGAAGATCCCACATTTTGGGTTGTCCCCTGTATAGTAAAAGTAATGAAGGGGAAATCTTCCAATGGAGATGCTAGTTCTGGCGACAACCAGGGATTCCCGTGTGTGTGTATGTATGTATGTATGTATGTATGTATGTATGTATATATATATATATATATATATATATATATAATGTTTGTGTATGTGTGTATATATAATTAATTATGAAATTAATCGATTACTATTTTCATAATCGATTAATCGGCCAGGCGATTAGTTGGCCTGCAGAATGCATTATTTGTTTACATATCAGGAAATACAGTGCAGCACACATACAGCTCAGTAAGTGCCTGAGAACTTGTGAATGTGTGAGGAGCAATGCCTTATGGGGTATATAGTCCTGGGCAGGAAGTAAGTGATTCTAAAGGCAGAAGTTTTCTTTATCTTGCTATTGGGGCACTGTATACTGTACTTACAGAAAAAAGCGTTGTAGAAATAGATCAAAAGCAAACTGCATAGGTGTGTACCAAGCCTTATGCTGGCCACATGGATCAATTCTCAGACGAGAATATTCATTTGAAAAATCTTTGTACATTCCCTGAATGAAAGAATGTTGTTTGAAATTTTCACTTGCTTTTAACATTCTGTTTTAAAATGAATGTATTTTCTGAACGAAAACCACATACACTGTCTAAAAATTCCTTTGACCAAGCAGTTTTCTATTATTTCTAAATTTTCCAGTCACTGTGGTTGAAAACGAACGTTGATTTGACCCCACTAACGATTCCAAAATCTAATGAACGTTCTTAAAATGACAATTTTTTTTGAAGGAAGAAATTGTTTTTGTATGGCCAGCATATAATATATTACAGTTTTGTTTGAAAATCTGCAAAACAGTCTAACTTTTTTTTTCTTTAGCCAAAAAAGATCTGAGTCTGATGATATTTACCAGATACACAGTATATATCTTCCGTCTGTTATTCTCAGAGTGGATTCAAGATTTTACTCTCTAACTATAACTATATAGTTAGTTATTTGTTTATATAGTTAGTTATTTGTTTATATAGTTAGTTATTTGTTTATAGTTAGTTATTATTTATATTTACTACTGCATATAGATACCGTATTTATCGGCGTATAACACGCGCTGGCGTATAACACGCACCCCAAGTTTAGGAGGGAATTTTAAGGAAAATAACTTTTAGGCCCCTTTCACACTTATACGACTTCAAAGTCGCACAATTTTACCGCGATTTTGCCGCTATTTTACCGCGATTTTACTGCGATTTGGGAGCAGTACTACTTTGCCACGTTTTTGGCATTAACAAATGAAAACATACAGTAGTTGGTATGAATCATAAGGGGAAACTCCACGCCAAGTTTTAAATAAAAAAACTGGCGTGGGTTCCCCCCCAGGGACATACCAGGCCCTTAGGTCTGGTATGAATTGTAAGAGGAACCCCCTACGCCGAAAAATCGGCGTGGGGGTCCCCCCAAAATCCATACCCGACCCTTATCCGAGCACGCAGCCCGGCCGGTCAGGAATGGGGGTGGGGACGAGCTAGCGCCCCCCCCCCTCCTGGACCGTACCAGGCCGCATGCCCTCAACATGGGGGGTGGGTGCTTTGGGGCATGGGGGGGCGCCCTGCGGCCCCCCACCCCAAAGCACCTTGTCCCCATGTTGATGAGGACAAGGGCCTCTTCCCAACAACCCTGGCAGTTGGTTGTCGGGGGTCTGCGGGCGGGGGGCTTATCGGAATCTGGGAGCCCCCTTTAATAAAGGGGCCCCCAGATCCCGGCCCCCCACCCTATGTGAATAAGTATGGGGTACATGGTACCCCTACCCATTCACCTAGGGAAAAAAGCGTCAATAAAAAACACAGTACACAGGTTTTTAAAATAATTTATTAGGCAGCTCCGGGATCTTCTTCGGACTTTGGGGGTCCTCTTCCGACTTCGGGGGTCTCTCCGGCGTCTTCTCCCGGTGTCCGCATCTTCTGCCGGCTCCACCGCTATCTTCTGGCGCTCTTTTGCCAGCGGTGGTCCGGACCTCTGGATCGTCTTCTTCCCTCTTATCTTCCAGAGATGTTGACACGACGCTCTCTCCAGCCAGAATGGTCTCTGTGCGCTCCGCACCGGACTTATATAGGCGGTGACCCCGCCCCCTTATGCGGTCACAGTCCCTGGGCATGCTGGGACTGTGACGTTTTAGGAGGCGTGGTCACTGGGTGATGACCACGCCCACTTATGACGGCACAGTCCCAGCATGCCCCGGGACAGTGACCTCATAAGGGGGCGGGGCCACCGCCTATATAAGTCAGTTGCGGAGCGTTCAGAGACCATTCCAGCTGGAGAGAGCGTCGTGTCAACATCTCTGGAAGAAAAGAAGAAGGCAGAAGTCCGGACCACCGCTAGCAATTGAGCTGCAGAAGATAGCGGAGGAGCCGGCAGAAGATGCGGACACCGGGAGGAGACGGCGGAGAGACCCCCAAAGTCGGAAGAGGACCCCCGAAGTCAGAAGAAGATCGCGGAGCTGCCTAATTATTTTAAAAACCTGTGTACTGTGTTTTTTATTGACGCTTTTTTTCCCTAGGTGAGTGGGTAGGGGTACCATGTACCCCATACTCATTCACATAGGGTGGGGGGCCGGGATCTGGGGGCTCCCTTATTAAAGGGGGCTCCCGGATTCCGATAAGCCCCCCGCCCGCAGACCCCGACAACCAACGGCCAGGGTTGTCGGGAAGAGGCCCTTGTCCTCATCAACATGGGGACAAGGTGCTTTGGGGTGGGGGGGCCCGCAGGGGGCCCCCCATGCCCTAAAGCACCCACCCCCCATGTTGAGGGCATGCGGCCTGGTACGGTCAAGGAGGGGGGGGGGCGCTCGCTCGTCCCCACCCCTATTCCTGACCGGCCGGGCTGCGTGCTCGGATAAGGGTCTGGTATGGATTTTGGGGGGGACCCCACGCCGATTTTTCGGCGTAGGGGGTTCCCCTTAGATCCATACCAGACCTAAGGGCCTGGTATGCCCCTGGGGGGGAACCCACGCCGGTTTTTTCATTTAAAACTTGGCGTGGAGTTCCCCCTCTGGATTCATACCAGACAGCTGTCAGCACTGCCTGTCGCTCATCGGGAAAGGAAAAAAGTTTTCCTTTCCCGATCAGCGATTCAGGCTTGTGCTTACAAAGTCGTACTGAAGTTGTGTCTATATTATTCAGGCACGACTTGCATGCTACTTCAGGGTTTAACATTGAGGTCTATGGAGTACAACTCGCATAGAAGTTGGACCAAAGTAGTGCAGGGACTACTTTCAAGTCGGCACGACTTAAAGTCGTGCCAATATGAATGGTAGTCATTGAAAATCATGGAGAATGACTTGTCATACGATTTTGCAGTACAAAATCGTGGGACAAGTCGTATAAGTGTGAAAGGGGCCTTAGGAAGGAAGTTTAAGGAAAAAAAACTTACATTTAAATGCCCATCAATGCAGCGTTATCGGTGTCCATCTGCAGCTTTGTCAGTGCAGCTTTGCCCCAGTGCAGAATTGTCAGTGTAGCCTTGTCAGTGCAGCTTTGCCCCAGTGCAACCATGTCCCCAGTGATCAGTGCAGCCTTGTCCCCAGTGCAGCCATGTCCCCAGTGGTCAGTGCAGCCTTGTCCCCAGTGCAGCCATGTCCCCAGTGCAGCCATGTCCCCAGTGGTCAGTGCAGCCTTGTCCCCAGTGCAGCCATGTCCCCAGTGGTCAGTGCAGCCTTGTCCCCAGTGCAGCCATGTCCCCAGTGCAGCCATGTCCCCAGTGGTCAGTGCAGCCTTGTCCCCAGTGCAGCCATGTCCCCAGTGGTCAGTGCAGCCTTGTCCCCAGTGCAGCCATGTCCCCAGTGGTCAGTGCAGCCTTGTCCCCAGTGCAGCCATGTCCCCAGTGGTCAGTGCAGCCATGTCCCCAGTGCAGCCATGTCCCCAGTGGTCAGTGCAGCCATGTCCCCAGTGGTCAGTGCAGCCTTGTCCCCAGTGCAGCCATGTCCCCAACATACACCGCCGCCGACATACACAAGTTACACTGTGTATTTTTAAATATGGCGCCGCGGAGTTCGGAGGGACTCGGGGGTGCTCGTTCAGCTGAACGAGCGCCGCCGAGAACACAGTGACTGGGCGGAGCCGAGATACACATAGCCGAGGGTTCTCGGCTATTCTCGGCGCCGTTCACAGTCACGCCCAGTCCCTATGATGGACATAACAGAGGTCCAATGGCGGGACTGGGCGGGACTGTGAACGGCGCCGAAAAGAGCCGAGAACCCTCGGCTATGTGTATCTCGGCTCCGCACAGTCACTGTGTTCTCGGCGGCGCTTGTTCAGCTGAATGAGCGCCCCCGAGTCCCTCCGAACTCCGCGGCGCCATATTTAAAAATACACGCTATGTGAATGTCGGCGGCGATCGCTCCGATAGTTCACAAAATAGCGGGGATCGACGTATAACACGCACCCACGATTTTCCCCTGATTTTAAGGGGAAAAAAGTGCGTGTTATACGCCGATAAATACGGTATTTAAGAATAAATTGCCTTTTTTTAATCTTTACATATTAACTAAATTATACACCAAACTTTTAAGGTTATTAACCGAATGTGTGTGTGTGTGTATATATATATATATATATATATATATATATATATATATATATATATATATATATATATATATATGGAAGTTTAAGGAAAAAAAACTTACATTTAAATGCCCATCAATGCAGCCTCATCAGTGTTCATCTGCAGCCTTGTCAGTGTCAGTGCAGCCTTGCCCCAGTGCAGAATTGTCAGTGCAGCCTTGCCCCAGTGGTCAGTGCAGCCTTGTCAGTGCAGCTTTGCCCCAGTGCAGCCTTGCCCCAGTGGTCAGTGCAGCCTTGCCCCCAGTGTCCATTACATGCTTGGACCGATCGCCGCCGACATTAACATAGCGTGTAGTTTTAAATATGGCGCCGCGGAGTTCGGAGAGACTCGGCGGAGCTGAACGAGAACCGCCGAGATCAGTGACTGGGCGGAGCCAAGATACACATAGCTGAGTGTACTCGGCTCTTCTCGTTGCCGCTCACAGTCACGCCCAGTCCCGCCCTATGATGGACATAACACAGGTCCAATGGCGGGACTGGGCATGACTGTGAGCGGCGCCGAGAATAGCCGAGAACACTCGACTGTGTATCTCGGCTCCGCCTAGTCACTGTGATCTCGGCGGCGCTCGTTCAGCTCCGCCGAATTCCTCCGAACTCCGTGGCGCCATTTTTAAAACTACACGCTATGTGAATGTTGGCGGCGATCGCTCTGATAGATCACAATTAGCAGGGATCGGCGTGTAACACGCACCCACGATTTTCCCCTGATTTTAAGGTTTCTGTGACAAAAAAAAAATGAGACAAAGATGAATCATTTCAGAACTTTTTCCACCTTTTTAATGTGACATAAACTGTACAACTCAGTTTAACAACAAACTGAAATCTTTTAGGTGTAGGGAAGAAAAAATAAAATATGGTTGCATAAGTGTGCACACCCTTAACTAATACTTTGTTGAAGCACCTTTTGATTTTATTACAGCATGCAATCTTTTTGGGTATGAGCCTATCTGCATGGCACATCTTGACTTGGCAATATTTGCCCACTCTTCTTTGCAAAAACGTTCCAAATCTGTCAGATTGCGAGGGCATCTCTTGTGCACAGCCCTCTTCACACTACTCCACAGATTTTCAATCATATTCAAGTCTGGGCTCTGGCTGGGCCATTCCAAAACCTGAATTTTCTTCTGGTGAAGCGCCATGCCTTTATTGATTTGGATGTATGTTTTGGGTCGTTCTAATGCTGAAAGATGAAGTTCCCCTTCATGTTCAGCTTTTTGGAACTGGTCATCATTCCTTCTACCTTGACTAAGGCCCCTGTTCCAGCTAAAGAAAAACAGCACCAAAGCATGATGCTGCCAACCACCATTCTTCACAGTGGGTATGGTGTTTTTTTGGTGATTTGCAGTGTTGTTTTTGCTTCAAACCTATCTTTTGAAATTATAGCCAAAAAAGTTCAACCTTGGTTTCATCAAGTCAGAAGACATTTTCCCACATGCTTTTGGGAGACTTCAGATTTTTTTTTTGTTTTTGCAAGAGATTTTGCGGGAGATTGTTGTCACATGTATCACACAGCCAGTACTTGCCAGATATTCCTGCAGCTCCTTTTAATGTTGCTGTAGACGCATCTTGACAGCCTCCCTGACCAGTTTTCTTCTCGTCTTTTCATCAAGTTTGGAGGGACGTCCAGTTCTTGGTAATATCACTGTTGTCATATTTTCTCTACTTGATGACTTATCTTCCATGGTATATCCAATGCCTTGGAAATTCTTTTGTACCCTTCTCCTGACTGATACCTTTTAACAATGAGATCCCTCTGATGCTTTGGAAGCTCTCTGCGGACCATGGCTTTTGCTGTAGGATGTGACTAAGAAAATGTCAGGAAAGACCTACTAGAACAGCTGAACTTTTATTTGGGGTTAATCAGAGGCACTCCTATTTAACATCAGTTTGAATGTGATTGATTAATTCTGAACACAGCTACAACCCCAGTTATAAGAGGGTGTGCACACTTCTGCATCCACATTATTTAATTTTTTTTCATTGTTACTTACCTTCTCCAAAGATTTCAGTTTTGTTTTTCAGTTTATAGGTCACATTAACCACATACGGACCGCCCACCGTCATTATATGGCAGTACTTTGAAGTGGAATATTGTTGTTATGGCCATAGCCTCGGTATCCTCTTCTTCAGCGCCCAACCCGCCCCCCCCCCGCTCTCCGGTGCCTACCGGAGCCGCCGGCAGTGGCGGAAGACGATCGCCTCCTCTTCTGTTAGGTATGGACCTGAGTGAGGGGAAGATGACCCCCTGCTCAGTTACATACAATTGCAGGGCAAAAGCGACATCAAATTGTCGCTTCCCATAAAAGTACGCTTGTAAGACAGCTGCGCAAATATGGTGTGACAGAAAGTATTGCAACGAATTGTCACTTTTCCCAAAAAAGTACGATTGTAAGACAGCTGCGCAAATACAGTGTGACAGAAAGTATTGCAACGACCGCCATTTTATTCTGTAGGTTGTTAGAAAAAAATATATATATAATGTTTGGGGGTTCTTAGTAATTTTCTAGCAAAAAAAAAATATTTTAACTTGTAAACAAGTCTGAAAAATAGGCCCGGTCTTAAAGTGGTTAAATATATGTGTATGTGTGTGTGTATATATAATATATATTTATATTCGTACACTATCTCACAAAAGTGAGTGCACCCCTCACATTTTTGTCAATATTTTATTATCTCTTTTCATGTGACAACACTGAAGAAATTACACTTTGCTACAATGTAAAGTAGTGAGTGTACAGCTTGTATAACAGTGTACATTTGCTGTCCCCTCAAAATAACTCAACACACAGCCATTAATAACTAAACCGCTGGCAAAAAAAGTAAGTACAGCCCTAAGTGAAAATGTCCAAATTGGGCCCAAGCTGTCAATGTTTTGTGTGGCTACCATTGTTTTCTAGCACTGCCTTAACCCTCTTGTTCATGTAGTTTACCAGAGCTTCACAGGTTGCCACTGGAGTACTCCTCCATGACGACATTACAGAGCTGGTCAATGTTGGAGACCTTGCCCTCCTCCAACTTCTGTTTTGAGGATGCCCCACAGAAGCTCATTAGGATTTGGGTCTAGAGACATGCTTGACCAGTCCATCGCCATTACCCTCAGCTTCTTTAGCAAGGCAGTGGTCGTCTTGGAGGTGTGTTTGGGGTCATTATGTTGGAATATTGCCCTGCGGTCCAGTCTCCAAAGAGAGGGGATCATGATCTGCTTCATTATGTCACAGTACATGTTGGCATTCATAGTTCCCTCAATGAACTGTAGCTCCCCTGTGCCAGCAGCACTCATGCAGCCCCAGACCATGACACTCCCACCACCATGCTTGACTGTAGGAAAAACACACTTGTCTTTGTACTCCTCACCTGGTTGCCGCCAAAAATGCTGAACCAAATAAGTTTATCTTGGTCTCATCAGACCACAGGACATGGTTCTAGTAATCCATGTCCTTAGTCTGCTTGTCTTCTGCAAACTGTTTGCGGGCTTTCTTGTGCATCATCTTTAGAAGAGGCTTTTTTTCTGGGACTACAGCCATGCAGACCAATTTGATGCAGCGTTCGACGTATGGTCTAAGCACTGACAAGCTGACCCCCCACCCCTTCAACCTCTGCAGCAATGCTGGCAGCACTCATACGTCTATTTTTCCCAAAGACAACCTCTGGCTATGACACTGAGCATGTGCACTCAACTTCTTAGGTCAACCATGGCGAGGCCTGTTCTGAGTGGAACCTGTCCTGTTAAACCGCTGTATGGTCTTGGCCACCGTGCTGCAGCTCAGTTTCAGGGTCTTGGCAATCTTCTGATAGCCTAGGCCATCTTTATGTAGAGCAACAATTCTTTTTTTCAGATCTCAGAGAGTTCTTTGCCATGAGGTGCCATGTTGAACTTCCAGTGACCAGTATGAAAGAGTGAGAGCGATAACACCAAATTTAACACTCCTGCTCCCCATTCACACCTGAGACCTTGTAACACTAACGAGTCACATGACATCGGAGAGGGAAAATGGCTAGTTGGGCCCAATTTGGACATTTGCACTTAGTGGTGTACTCACTTTTGTTGCCAGCAGTTTAGACATTAATGGCTGTGTATGTTGAGTTATTTTGAGGGGACAGCAAGTTTACACTGTTATACAAGCTGTAGACTCACTATTTTACATTGTAGCAAAGTGTCATTTCTTCAGTGTTGTCACATGAAAAGATATAATAAAATATTTAGTTGTAGAGGCTGACCAGAAGAAAGGTGGCCACTTTGCATCAGAAAAACACATTAGTTGTTCATTTATTTTGTACTGTAATTTTATTGCCATAATTTAAAAATGTTTTTCTGTCTTCATATATTTGCTTTCCCAGTTGCATTTCCACTTCATGACATTTTTTCATTGTCTGACAGATTAATTATTACTTTTACCTGAATATGAGCAATTGTTTCTATTTTTTTATTCAGACCCTTGGAAAAGTTGGAAGAGTTCAGCAAATCTATTCAGACAGTGACCTAAAGGTGGAGGTTTGTGGAACCTCCTGGACATACAACCCAATTGCTGTTTCTAAAGTGGCCTCTGTGGGATCTGCAATAAATAGTGCAACAGGCGGTATGTTTCACTTATCTGTTTTTAAAGGGGAAGTCCACCCTAACACTAAAATCGCTACATCTATTTATTTATTTCAGGTACTTATATAGCGCCGTCAATTTACGCAGCGCTTTACATATACATTGTACATTCACATCAGTCCCTACCCTCAAGGAGCTTACAATCTAAGGTCCCTAACTCACATTCACACATACTAGGGACAATTTAGACAGGATCTAATTAACCTTCCAGCATGTCTTTGGAGTGTGGGAGGAAACCGGAGTACCCGGAGGAAACCCACGCAGGCACAGGGAGAACATGCAAACTCCTAGCAGGTAGTGTCGTGGTTGGGATTCGAACCAGTGATACTTCTTACTGCTAGGCGAGAGTGCTACCACTACACCACAGCACAGTGGTACATAGGGGTACATAGGCCTATACATGTTAAATGTGAACTCGCCCACTTCAACATAAATCACGCCTCTCATTCTGCAGGCAGCAAGCCACACTACTCAGTAACACACAGCAGGATAGATATGTTACAGCCTTATAAATGCAAAGCATGTTTGTGCTCCCCCCCCCCCAGCCCCAACAGCAGACAAACATATTGCTCTTACTGGCTTTATGTAATCATTACTGAACTGTAGACACATGCCCAAAATTATATAGTATACACACTGTACTCTGCTGTAATTCAGTATTAGAAATATTCCTCCTCCTGCTGTAGCTTTGAGATCTTTCTAACAGCAATCAGTGCTTGTGTGGTTTATGTCAGAACATCCCTATCCGCAACACAGAAAGAGAGAGTGTACAAAGAAATTCATTCCGGATGGCCGCACTCCAACAATAATTTCTTGATTGGTTAAAAACCATACAGCAAGAGGTGGAATCAACAGCTAACATGTTTCACACCGTAACTACTGGTGCTTACTCAGCTGACTCTTTAGGCAATAGACAAAGATTTATATACACATGCCAATACAAATTAACAGAGTAAACGAGGTGGGCTTAATTGATTGAGGAATTGGTAAATTAGTGGATACTCGTTATTGGCAACTCTGCTCTGAATAAATCAACATCACATTTGCTGAGACCCATGTCTCACACAATGTTACCACTTTGATGCAATTTTTAAACGATAAATTGTTGGAATGCGACCATCTGGATTGAATTTCTTTCTACATGCTACTTTGCATACTGAGCCAGCACCCGTATCTGAGGAGGAGAAGGAGGAGGAGGAGATTTTTGTGGCCCAGACACCTGGAGCAGGTTCTTTTTCCTGTTTGTCTATGTATAACAGAGAGAGCTGGAACATGCTGCTTTACATCGGCATGTGGCACAAGTAAATGTCAGCATTGATAAAAAAACAAAAAAGTGCCGTGCTAACTTACTAATCAATAACACAAGAACCCTCTAATGTATGGAAATCTCAAAAAGCTTTAATTTCACCACAATACCAGTGTCCGTGACATGTAACATCACATATAATACACATTAGACTGAAATAAGACATAAAAAATGAAACTTTGCAGGGATGGTGGAAACCCCTCCTACAGATATTTGGCAGTGGATGTGTCAGTAAAGCAGTGGATAGTGTCCACTGCTTATCAGTGCCCATAAGTGTAGCCTCATCAGTGCAGTCTTATCAGTGCCCATTAGTGCAGCATATCAGTGCTGCCTTACCAGTGCCCATCCGTGCAGCCTCATCAGTGGCCATCAGTGCATCCTCATGCCAATCAGTACAGCATATCAGTGGTGTTTATCAATGCCCATCAGTGCACCATAACAGTGCAGCCTCATCAGTGCCCCCTTAGTGCAGCCCATCTGTGCCGATCAGTGCGGTCTCATCTGTGCCTACCAGTGCAGCTTATCAGTGCGGTCTCATCTGTGCCCATCGGTGCGGTCTCATCTGTGCCGCCACATCACTGCCCAGAAGTGCAGTTGTGATGGTTAGGAACTGAAATCGAATTCAAGGTTAGATGTCTGCTGCTGCTTTTAATTATAAAGTGTATATGTACGTGCACCCCGGGAGTAACCACTCTGACATCCACTCAGTACAGTTACTTCCTCATCTCTGTTTATTGCAAGGCCGATGTTTTATACACAGAGAACAATAGTGCATACGTCATTACTATGTAAATGTAGTCAGTCTAAAAGGGTACATCTTATTGGCTGAAATACAATGAGGAATGCAGAAACTTGATGCTGAGGCTTGGTTGTTGCTGGCTCTTTTCACTTCCTCATACCTCCAATACAGGGGTAGCAGAGGGTAATCGCCATCTTAGTCCCGAAGCAAAGCTAATCTGTATACTATATAATGAGTAAGGAGTTGCATAGAAACATGTATACACATAAGAAAATAGGCATTTTTATGATTCTCATTATGTACATTACATTCCTTCACACAGTCTCATCAGTGTGGTCTTATCAGTGCGGTTTAATCTGTGCCCATCAGTGCCACCTATCTGTGCTCATCAGTGCGGTCTCATCTGTGCCCATCAGTGTCCATTTGTGCAGCCCCGCACATGAATGGATGGCATAGTTGGTAAAGATAGATCAGCAACAAGGACATGGAAAAAACTTTTTTTCCCGGAGTTCTGCTTTAAGGGAAGTATTAGTCTTATTAGTTAGTCTCTGGAATGTTAATTTAAAATTGCACTAAAGCCTAAAAACTTGTAGAATCTGCTCCACTTACTCTTAGACATATATTAATACTTATGGGCACAAAAATTCTGTAACTTATTTTCCTTGCCTTAAATCCATTGTCATCAGCAAGGCCTCTTTCTGTAATGGAAACAGTGCAAGCTGCTGCCTGTAAGTGACTGGTCTCATTACTGTCCCTTACTCCCTGACCCCAGCCCTGTAAGCTTTGATTGTACAATAAAGGACAGTAGAGTCGCTTCTCAGCAAATGGACAGTACAGATGGGCACTGCTGGAACGATCTAAAGCTGTCTGTCACATGCTGAATTTGGGGGTACTAATTACTTTTTATTTTTCCCCCGGTAAAAATGGTAGATAGAAACAAAGTGTTTTGTATTTCTTTCCTCCTTTTTTTTTTTTTTTTTTTTTTATCATAAGCCTTGAGTTCAGGTTTAATGCAGAGGTAGTTTGGAAAATTTCTGGGTAGCCTGGTGCTGATTATTGTTTTGTCTGTGAAGGCAAGGGAAATAAGCCTGCACAGTGTTTACTCCCCATTTGGTCATCAGTCAAGTCAGAAAGACATAAGAGAATCCCAGAGAGGAGATTCATTTGATGTTGTAGGAATGTCTCACTCTATATTATCCATGAGGCATCTGTCTAAGACCAATCTTGCTATTCTTTTTGATTCCACAGAGAGGCTATCCCAACTTTTAAAAAAATTGTTTGAAACACAAGAATCTGGCGATCTTAATGAAGAGCTAGTAAAAGCTGCTGCAAATGGAGATGTCGCCAAAGTGGAGGACTTACTGAAGAGGCCAGATGTTGATGTGAGGAACTTTCAATTCAGTCTTCTTCTGTTATGTAAAGCCCTGCTGGCCAGATGTTTAATTTACATTTTTTCTCAACATTCTAAGGTAAATGGTCAGTGTGCTGGACACACAGCCTTACAAGCTGCAAGCCAGAATGGACATGTTGACATTTTGAAGTTACTTCTCAAGCATAATGTAGATGTGGAAGCTGAGGTAATGGTTTTAAAGATATTTTTACTTTTTTTTTTTAGATAAAGAATCAAGGCTTTGATCATGTTATAGATTTATTTTTCAAAAAGAACTCTTGTTTGGTAATTATAAAATTATATTGAAATATACGATGAAAAAGTGAGGCTGAGGCCTCTAAAGACTGAATGAGGCATTCGTTTATGACTAGCCTATGTTAGTGACTAGAGACATAGCTGCTTTGCGGACACCCTCGCATCCCATATTTGACAGGTACACAGGAACTGGTGCACTGCCCCAAACTCAGTGTGCATTTAGGATCGGGCACCAATCCCTGCATACGTGTCAAACTTGGATTGTGTGTCCGTACAGTCGAGTCATCTCCTTTCACTAACCTAGGCTGACTGCACGTAGCTCTGGATACCTAACAATTTTTTTAATGTTTTAGGGGTCTCTGTGCCCATGTGAATAAGGCCCAATTGTGTTTTGTTAATTTTTTTGTTTTTGTAATTGCATTTTTTACTGAATTTCACAAAAATAAAGACTTTACATCCATTGTATTTCACAAAACAGTAGTGAAGAATAGTCAATGGTTTGAATTAAGCAAGCAACACAAATAGCTTGAAAGAGGGTACATAGGTGTTACAGCTTGCAATAGCCAAAATATAATCATCATACTTGCATGCGATAAACTGAAATAGGTCAGTGCAACCCTCAAAGTGCTAGATATAACATGAGCAACATCAAAATTATCAAGCGAATATAGGATAACTGGTAAAAGGTAATGAACAGGTTTAATTAAAAACAACCCACCAGAATCCATTGTATAAGACTGAATCATACTGGGAAAGGTCAAAGCAGTTATATGGGTAGTGGCTTAGAAAGAGATGGAGAACCATTATTCAGAATGGTCCCAGGCATCCCTTCACTTTATGGAGTAAATTAAATTTGTCTGTTAAGGTTGTGGTAAGGTGCTCAATGCCTTGAACCATAGTTATAGCATCTATAAGATGGGAGAGAAGTGGAAAGCCAACACCTAGAGATGGCCCTTCTAGCTGCTGTTAAGATATGATTGGCCAACTTATTTGATTGTTTAGAAATGCCTAAAAAAAAAAAAGTAACCCCAGAAGGTGGTGGTCGTCGGTCAAGGAGGCATCAAGGATCTTTTCAAGCATAGACTTTGTGATACTAAAGTCTTGTTTTCTTTCTCGAACATCACGGGGCACAGAGCCACAGTAATTACTGATGGGTTACATAGGGTATCACTGGTGATTGGACACTGGCACACCCTATCAGGAAGTTCAACCCCCTATATAATCCCTCCCCTTGCAGGGATACCCCAGTGTCTTAGGTGATGGATGTGTAAAAATGTCCTGCGCTGAGCTCCAAGGGGAAGATCCCATATCCTATACTGGGGCAAGCCAGGCGAACCGGATCCATTCAAAGTGTCCTTTCGTGGCCGAATTGGATGGTACCCGGGCCTCGTGTCCGAAGAAACGAGGCTTTACTTGTAACGCTTCTCTTTTTAGAGAGCTGGACCCCGCATATTAGAATATGGTTTTTCTAGCCTAATTTCTAGCCGGGTGCTTTACAGGTCCAGAACTGCAGGATCCCCCTATTCGTAGGGGGCCCCAGTCTCTGACGGTTTTCTAAACGGAGCCCACCGTGAGAGGTGAAGATTGGGTCTGTATAACAGAACCCTGCGGCTGGATAATTCCACTGAATTTTTTTAATTCTAGTACGTTTTCTCCTTTAAAGTAAATGCATGCTATGCCTATTGTGACCACCGGGGGCTGCCAAGAGCACATACCTTGTCATGTTGATGTCGGCTCAGTGTTCTCACGCTGCACAGCGTCTCCGGCCGGCTCCAGGTAGGATGGGGTGGGGGGGATTTCTCAGGCATGAATGTTCCCCCCCAGGCTAGGAGGAGGCCACAATTTATTAAAATGTGGGGAATACCGGCCATTGATGCCGCCATTTGTTCCGTAAATAATATTCTGACTTGTCCTGTAGACAATGCTCAGATGCTCAGGGATCCTGTAGACAAAAAGATGGAATCCCTATTGAAGAATGTTTTCTCCTTGGCAGGTTCAGTGGCTCAACCTGCAGTTGCAGCGATTGGAGTCTGTCAATACTTAAGAGACCATGTTAAGCAGGTTATCAAAGTATTACCTGAACAGCAGGCCCAGGGGTTGGCTAACCTTCCTGCGGCCTTATGTTACGTGGTTGACGCCATCAGAGATTCTATCGTGCAAACCTCTTGTCTTTCACTGGGGTTGGTGCGTATACGTAGAATCCTATGGTTGAAAAATTGGTCAGCTGAAGCACCATGTAAGAAGCTGCTGGCTGGGTTTCCGTTTCATGGTGCAAGGTTGTTTGGAGAAGACTTGGATGACTATATCAAGAAAATCTCTGGTGGGAAAAGTACTCTCTTACCTGTCAAGAAGAAGAGTAAGCGTCCCTCTTTCAAACGGACTCTTTCCCCAGCGCCAGGGGCTTCGTCTCGACGGGCTCCTCCGTCTAGGTTCAGAAACAAGAGTCAGCCCCAGGAACAAAAGAAGTCCTGGGGGAAGAAGCCTACTAGGCAAAACACTAAGACCTCTTCATGAAGGGGCGCCCCCGCTCGCTCGAGTGGGGAGAAGACTGCGACAGTTCTCAGAGCTCTGGCAGGAGGACTTCCAGGACAGATGGGTAATCTCCACGGTAACCTTAGAGTATAAGCTGGAGTTTCAGGAATTTCCCTCTCCTCGGTTCCCCAGATCAAGTGTCCCCAGAGACCCAGAGAAGAAGCAGTCACTCCTTCTAGCGTTAGAGCGACTTTTGTCGTAGGAGGTCATTATGATGGTTCCCACAAAGGACCAGGGATTGGGTTTCTATTCCAACCTTTTTACGGTCCAAAAACCAAATGGGGTTGTCAGACCCATTCTGGATTTAAGGGATCTGAACCGATTCCTAAGGATTCAGTCCTTCCACATGGAATCAATTCGGACAGTAGTTTCCACCCTGCAGGGAGGAGAATTCCTGGCATCGATAGACATCAGAGATGCATACCTACATGTGCCCATTTTTCCTGCTCATCAGAAGTTTCTGCACTTCGAGATAGGAGGGCGCCATTTCCAGTTTGTGGCTCTGCCTTTCGGGATAGCCACTGCACCTCGAGTGTTCACAAAGGTCTTGGCCCCTCCTCTGCCCAGATTAAGGGCCCAGGGTATAGCTGTCATAGCATACCTAGACGACCTGCTACTAATAGAGCGGTCGGTAGCTTCCTTGAATGGAAATTTGAGGACCACAGTCAGGTATCTGGAAACCTGGGTTGGATCCTCAACCTAGAAAAATCTTTCCTAAAACCAGTAAGAAGACTGGAGTATTTAGGTCTAATCATAGATACAAGCCAGGAGAAAATATTTCTACCTCAGGCAAAGATCACTGCTTTATAGGAGCTGATTCTGGCAGTCAGGACCAAGAAGGGTCCTTCTGTCCGCCTTTGTATGAGACTACTAGGGAAGATGGTGTCTTCATTCGAAGCAGTTCTCTATGCTCAGTTTCATTCAAGAATGCTGCAACACAGTATTCTGTCAGCCTGGAACAAGAAGGTGCAGGCATTAGACTTTCCGATGCATCTGTCGCATGCGGTGCGTCAGAGTCTCAATTGGTGGCTCATACCCGAAAACCTGCAGAAGGGGAAATCCTGTCTACCGGTCACCTGGAGGGTGGTAACAGATGCCAGTCTGTCAGGTTGGGGAGCAGTTCTGGAACAGTCTGCGATCCAGGGGCTATGGTCCAAGACTGAGAGGACCTTATCCATCAACATTCTTGAGATCCGAGCGGTATACCTAGCCCTAAAAGTCTGGACTATCATGCTGCAGGGTTGCCTGGTCAGGATCCAGTCCGACAATGCCACAGCAGTGGCTTATGTCAATCATCAGGGAGGCACCCGGAACCGAGCTGCTCAAAAGGAGGTGAACCGGATCTTAGTCTGGGCAGAGATGCATGTGCCATGCATATCGGCAGTTTTTATTCCAGGGATAGAGAACTGGCAGGCAAACTATCTAAGTCGCCAGCAGTTACTTCCAGGGGAATGGTCTCTGCATCCCGACATCTTTTGGGCCATGTGCCAAAGATGGGGGTTCCAGATGTAGATCTCTTTGCATCCCGATTCAACAAAAAGATAGACAGATTTGTGGCAAGGACAAGAGATCCTCTTGCATGCGGGAGGTCCCTGGAGTCAAGGAGCTGGCTTCCCGACAGGATAAAAAAAAGCCTGTGGTGGTGGAGAGCTGGTCAGCACCTAGCAGGAGGTCTCCCATGGTCCTTTCCCATTTCCCGAAGGATTACCACGGATGCGAGTTCCTGGGGATGGGGGGCCCACCTCAGCAATGCAGTAGCACAAGGAGAGTGGCCCCCAGAGGAGGCAAGGGCCTCATCCAATCAAAGAGAGCTGCTTGCAGTCCAGAGAGCCCTCCAGTCTTTTCAGATGGAGATCAGGGGTCACAACCTCCAAATCCTGTCAGACAATATAGCGACAGTCGCGTATATCAACAAGCAGGGAGGCACGAGAAGCCAGAGGCTTCAGTCCATTGCCCAGGAGATCCTTTCATGGGCAGAGGGGAATCTAGCCTCCATTTCTGCTGTACACCTGAAGGGGAAAAACAATTGCCTGGCAGATTATCTCAGCCGTCACAGGATAGACCGAGACAACTGGTCCCTTCATCCCGAAGTCTTTGCAGACCTCACCAAGAGATGGGGTTATCCGGTAGCGGATTTGTTCGCAAACCGAAACAACCGCAAGACGGAGATATTCTTTTCCATGAACCCGGCAGACCAAGCCTTGGGGATCGATGCTCTGGCGAACCCGTGGCCTCCAGGCCTATGTTATGCCTTTCCGCCAATCAGGCTGATTCCAGAAGTCCTCCGGAAGTTTCGGCTGGAAGAGACAGATCTTATTCTAATTGCCCCGTTTTGGCCCAAGAGGCCATGGTTTTCCCTGCTACAGTCTCTGGTTTCAGAGCCTCCGTGGAGTCTTCCGAAAAGGGAAGACCTATTATTGCAGGGTCCAGTATCACACCCTCAGGTGGTTTCCTTAAACTTGATGGCCTGGTATCTGAAGAAAAGATACTGAGCGCCCAAGGGTTCTCTGACAAAGTAGTCAGGACTCTCGTTAATTGCAGGAAGCCAGTTACTAGAGCCATATATTCCAAAGTTTGGAAAAGGTTTAACTCATGGTTATCTGAAAATGATAGATTAACTCATGATATTCCGTCTATTTTGGAATTTTTCCAAGAGGGTGTCGACAAAGGTCTTTCTGTTAGTACCTTAAAGGTACAGGCGGCAGCTATTAGTGTGTTCCTCCAGTTTTCTCTCCTGGAAAATCCCACTATAGCCAGATTTTTCAAATCTATCTCTAGGGCCAGACCAGTAGTAGTGAGAAGTTGTCCAACGTGGGATCTGTCCCTAGTACTTCAAACTCTGGTAGAATTTCCGTTTGAACCTCTGGAAAATATGTCAGTTAAGTTACTTACATTAAAAACTGTGTTCCTTATAGCTGTTACCTCAGCTCGTAGGGGAAGTGAGTTGCAGGCCCTATCAGTTAGGGAGCCCTTCCTCACGATTTTTGAGGATCGAGTTGTGTTACGAACCGATCCAGGTTTTTTGCCCAAGGTGGCAAGTACATTCCACCGATCTCAGAACATTGTATTGCCAACCTTTTGTAGTTCGCCACAGGGCGACTTAGAAAGAAAATTTAGTTTTCTAGATGTAAGAAGGATTCTCTTGGTCTATCTTGAGGTCACGAAGACCTTTAGGAAAACTGATGCCTTGTTTGTCCTCTTTTCTGGAGTTCACAAGGGGAATAGTGCATCTAAAGCCACATTGGCTAGATGGATAAAGCAAGCCATCTTGGAAGCTTACAAAATTAGGGAGGTCCCTACACCTTTTTTTACTGCGCACTCAACTAGAGCCTTGTCTACGTCTTGGGCTGAGAGGGCTGGTGCCTCACTGGAACAAATTTGCAGGGCTGCCACTTGGTCCAGTTACTCGACCTTCATTAAACATTATCGCCTGGATCTCCTATCAGCTCAGGAGCAGGCGTTTGGTCGTAAGGTCCTTCAGGCAGTTGTCCATCCCTAGACTGGTAAGTTCTGGCTCATCGTCTCATGGGCTGTCCTGGAAGACGCTTGGAGAAAAGCTGAGTTAGACTTACCGGTAACTCCTTTTCTGAGAGTCTTCCAGGACAGCCGGATTCCCACCCGGTATTGTCTGAAGTTATGTGTATTATGCATATGTTTTGCAGGGTCCTACGGTTCTTGAGAATACTGACATGGGCCTGGAGGACCGCCCTTTTATCTGGTGGGGGTGACGTGTTTCCTGTCCTGGTAGGAGGAGCCCAAGGCCTCATGGGCTGTCCTGGAAGACTCTCAGAAAAGGAGTTACCGGTAAGTCTAACTCAGCTTTTTTTAAGACAGCTTACCTGTAAAATCCTTTTCTTTTGATGGACATCACGGGACACAGAGGTCCCACCCCTCTTTTAATACACTATATTGCTTGGCTACAAAACTGAGGTATCCCTGCAAGGGGAGGGATTATATAGGGGTTTGAACTTTCTGATAGGGTGTGCCAGTGTCCAATCACCAGTGATACCCTATATAACCCATAAGTAATTACTGTGGCTCTGTGTCCCGTGATGTCCATCGAAAGAAAATTATTTTACAGGTAAGCTGTCTTAAAAAATCCTATTTTTGTTGTTTAAAAATAACAAATATGTAATGCCTACCTGTTCTGTGCAGTGGCTTTGCACACAGTTGCCCAGGTCCTCCTCTTCTCTGGTCCCTCGCCAGCGCTCCTGGCTCCTCCCTCCTGCCGAGGGACCCCACAGGAACCAGTTTGCAATGGGGCACCCAATTCAAGCCGCTTCTGTGTGTCCATTTAGACATGGAGCCGTGGCTCGGCCCTGTCCCCTCTCTCCTCATTGGCTCACTGACTTTGACAGCAGTGGGAGCCAATGACGCTCGCTGTGTGTCTCAGACAGTCAGAAGGGAGTGTCTTGGACAGCCGAGTCTTAAAATTTGTAGGAGGAGTTTTCATTCTCCCCTGACTGTCCTATGAGGCTGCATGACGCTTTACTGTATATACAAACTGATTTTACTGTTGTGGATTTAGTAACACTTTAACAGCTAAAGTGGGGAAAGCATAACTATAGGCAAAACTTTTTTTTTTGGTTTTGAACAGAGAAATAGTCAAACACCTGTCAGGTTTTTATTGCTGCCTGTGCCCCTGTAAGGAAGTTTTACCCTCTCTATTTGTCATGTATACAATTATCATTGAAAGTGAGAGAAATGTTTAGATTTTCTGTGGTAACCAGAACAGGTATAGAGGGGAAATCTTTCAATGGGGACACTAGTTCTGGCGAGCTTGGTGACCATTAGGAATTCCCTCACTTTGAAGGAATTCCCTCACTTTGAAGGAATTTTCTCTCACTTCCTGTTTGGGACAGAAAGTGAAGGGAAATCCCCCCAATGGGGCACAAATGGGGGAAAAAAGGATTACAACCTATCCTTGCGATATCCAAAATGACAAAATACGTTTTGCATCTAGTTTCACTTTGAAGTTCAATGATGCAGGGTGACACCTTCCTATCCTGCATTTAAATGTTCCTACTGTTCCTCCATGTCAGGTTTCAGTTTCCTGGCTTGCAATTCTTCTTACACACCCTCAGGCTCAGGGGGTTCTTGGCAAACTACATGATTAAAACCTGTGGTTAAATCTGCCTACACATGAAGGTCCACCCCCAGCAGCTACAAGAGCAGTTCCTCTGATCGAAAATATCAAGCTTTTTACTCAAACCTGTTTACAGTTCCAAAAAACAACAGGCATTTGTTCCATCCTGGATTTTAAAGCTCTTGGCCCTGAGAGTATTCACAAAGGTCCTCACACCAGTTCTGAGTCTTCTATATTTCAGAGGTATTCCAGTCATCAGATACCTGGATTCTCTGCTGCTGCAAGAGCAGAACTCCTCTGACCTTGGACTCCAATGTGTCAATTACGATGTGGACTTCAGAGAGATCTTGAACTTTGAGAAGTTATCTCTGATTCTGTCCCATCACTTGGATTTCTTGGGTCTTCTCTTAGATACCTTTTTAGTCTTTCTGCCCCAGAAGTTAACGTTATCATGTTGGGCAACTCTAATCCTGATGTTGCTCCTCCCTGCGCAGCTGCATGGGAGTATTTCGATTCATGGTGTCCATCTTCAAAGTTGTCCCATTTGCTCAATTCCACTCCAGAGCTTTGCAATGGGACATTCTCACTGCATAGGGCAAATCCAGTCTCTCTCTGCAAAAGATGATCTGGGTACATCTTTAACCAAGATGCTTGTCATGCCTTCTGCTCCTGGCATTGTCAAAGGGCAGTTTTTTATTTTTTGGTTTGGGCAGATTAGTGAACCTTCTGTCTATTCAGTGGTGTTTGTCTCTCTCAACACCCTTACAAGCAACGTTACAAGCAATTGATCTGTTAAACAAAAACTGTCTGCACTGTTGGGCAGCTAACAAAGGGACCAATATATGGTAATTCCAACAAATTGGCGTGCAGTTTATTTATGAATAGGTCTGTTAATATTTTACTGAGCCCCCTCTTCTGACCAGGCATCTGGCCCGGGTTCAACCGCACAATGTCACAGCTGTGTTTTACATCAGTCATTAAGGGGGCACCAGGAGGGTTGTAACAGGGACCAAAGTAGAAAATCTGTTCTGGGATGAGTTTCATGTTCCTGCATTCTCTGCGGTGTTGGAGAGAATGCAGGGTTGGAAAACTTGCAATATATTTTGTCAGAAGATATCATCTGAACCGGGGGAATTAGTCTCTCTGTTAGGAGGCATCCTGGGGCACATGCCTTCATTGGAGGAAACTGGATTTGGACATACTAACTACTTGGTTCAACAAGAAATTGGACAGATGACACCCCCCTCTGTTTGGACTGCTTTTGGAATCTCTTGGTTGCTTACTATCAAGCTGTGTCCCTCAGTGAACAATAGAGAAACATAGGATTTTGTACTCACGGTAAAATTATTTTCTTGTTATACTTTGTGGGACACAGCTCTCTTCCACTATATGCGATTATTCACTCTATAGATGACTATCTGGCCAAACATGACTCCATTTTTTTTTCGATCAACCAGTGGACTGATAAAAAAAAAAGAAAAAGAAAAGAGCATATTCCACCATCCACAGAAGCGAAGTGGATGGCAGAATCTTCCCCACTGCGTTATTATTGTGTTTAACAGTGGAAACTCCTCCTTTAGTGCTAATTAAACGAAAATTTACTAACGGTCTAGTTCAAGAGGAGTCGATCATTCGATCAACTCCTCTTGAATAGGCATGGCCATGCATAGATCAAAATTAGTTCGGTCCCTGCTGAACCGCCAAATTTTGATCCATTTAGGCCAGCTTTAGACTGCTTGCTACAGCCGAGTAGATGTGGGGTTGGAGGGATTATAGCCTCAAGGCAGCTGGCTTTCAGTTCTCTCTGTGCCAAGTGTTCACTTATTCCATAGGCAGCAGTTCAACCCTGGTTTGCTTACTGTCAAGCTGTGGCCCTCAATGGACCCAAAGAAAAGGATTTTACTATTTAATACAAAAATACTGTTTTTCTTTATTTTTTTTATTTTATTTTTTATACTACATCCTTAGTTGGTGCTAGTAAAATCAAGAAATTTTAGCTTTTTAAATGGTTCCTCTCATTATAGAATGTTGTGCGATAAATTTTCTTCAGTCCTAACACCTATATTAACAATTAACAATTTGGCAACTAAATTGTTAAATAAAAAATTAGATAAGAGAAGTGTAAGCATGCAAAAGAAGGAAAGGGAGAGGGAAGAAGGGGAAAAAAAAGTGAGGGGGGGGGTTGAGAGGGGAGGAAAAAGGTGGCAAGGTGAGGCAGCACCATCAGTGGGAACAGTAACAAGAATACTCCTGTTGCCTAAAGTATTTACGCTCGGCAGACAAATGGGGTTCAAGAACGCAGAGGTTTGACTTTGTAAGGAGAGTGTAGCAGTGCAGGAGATAATTTAGCCAGAATCTTTTTGAATTCATCCACACAAAGAAATTCAAGCCAATAGAACCATGTTTTAGAAAACCTTTGTGTTGTATCTTTGAGGGAGCTTGTGGGACCTTCAATTCCCCTAATGTCCTCCACTTTAAGGATCCTTTGCTGTAGATGTTTACTGTAAATTTATTGCATATAGATGATTTAAAAGAGGGTCGAGATTATTCTGTGCTCTGTGCCCAGCATATTTGGAGACCATTTTCCTATTAGTCTAGATACCTAAGGGGGGGGGGGGGTCTGCTAAGATTCTGCGAGTAACTGTATGTAAGAGAGGGAAAGGGCATGTCTGGATATCTCTACAACCCAGCACTCCTTTTCATAGGTAGTCAATGGTCTCGCTGGCAGGGAGAACGCAGTTAGAGAGTGGAAGCATTGGAAAATAACCCAGGTTAGAAGTTTATGGCTCAGGCGCATCTGAGCGGCAGTAAGCCATTTGGAGTCTTTGATAAAAGTGTGGCAGAATACATTTCCCAGTGGCGTAAAGGCAGAGAATCTGGTCCAGACATTTCCGGGGGCAATGTCTGGGTTGCCCAATATTGGATAATAAGGCACTGGAGTTGGGGAGATACCCTAGATGCGAAAGTCCTTAGAGCAAATCTGCCAGGTGGCTGCTATGGTGGAATGTTGAAGCATTGTGGGCAAGGGAAGAGTGGGACTCCAAGAAAGAACAGCTAAAGGTGATACCGCTTGTTCCATTGTGACTCATTGTTTCACCTTGGAGTTCCTGCACCAGTCCAATACTCTGGTTAGATGAGTTGCTATTTGATAAAGGTGGGCATCTGGAAGAGCCACCGCTGTCCGACTTCTACTCTGGATAAAATGTTTAACTTGAGCCGGTTTGTAGTTCCAGACAAACCTATTCTGAATCGATTGAACAGTTTTAAAATAGGTGGGATCTGTAAGGGCATTGTTTGTAGCACGTGCAGCAACTTACTGTAGGTAATACATTTTGTTTGCACCAGTGTGCAAAATGTTTTTTTAATGAGGAGATAAGAGGTAGGAAGTTCAATGAGTACAGTTTAGAGGGGTCATTAGTTAACTGAATTTTAGGATGCCAAACGTAGGAGGATGCCCACTTAAAAGAAAAGGTGTGTTTCCATAGACTCCTCTTTTTGGCAAAATCAAGAATTAGAAACTTTAGCAGATGTATGATGTATACCATAATAATGTTTTACATTACTTTGCCCATTTTCAGAGAACGTACGGGTTACTCCACAATATCTTTTTATAGATACTTACAGCTACGACATGCTCTCCAGATGCAATTTGGAACTCAAACCCTACACTTCTCCAATTACCCCTTAATAAGTGTTTTGCAATCTCAAGGCCCTAAAGACCTGATATCCACGGTATACTTCCACTTATTTTATGCTAACTTTAGTGAGGCTCCACTTACAGTTCGAATGAAATGGCAATCCTTGATCCCCACTCTCGTGTGCAAGGATTAGGAAGAAGCTTGCTCCTCTCACCTGACAATGTGTACAAGCTGACACAATTGTACATCTTCCACCAGTCCTATCTCACTCCTGTCAGATTACATGCTCTGCACTGCCTTGTCAACACTAATTGCAGAGGAATTAGTGGCCAAGATACACTAGAATACTACTAAAAGAATCATCTTTGGTTTTTGCCTGCAAGCTTATTGCTCCTAAATGGTTACAGACCCCCCATTCTGCCAGCGTTGTGCGCAATTAACCAGGTCTTGCCTTATGAGAGTTATTTACAAAAATAGGGGTTGTCCTCATACATATAATAAGATCTGGGATGTGTGGTGTGCATCGATCTGAACTTTAACGTTATCTAGAGATTGAACACACCTATTTTACATACATTAGTACAGTTTTTCTTGGCCACAGTGGATTGGAAACAATAGTTGTTATATATTATATATGTCGGAATATAAAAAATCTCACGGAAACAATTGTTGATTCATTGTTTGTTTATTTTGTTTTATTGTTTATTGTACCTTATCGTCTCTTTTGGCTCCATATGGATACGTATATGATGTCTTGTCCGATATACTGCAATAATGATGCTCTGTCTTAGTACCTCTATTTTTGCAATAAACAGTTAAAAAAAAAAAAATCTGTTTTTTGCTCATACATTACAGGACACAGATTCAGAGACAGCTAGGATATAGACAGGTGGACCCTGGCAAAAAAAACTGTAATGGTCCCCATATAACCCCTCCCACTCCCCGAAAGCTTTAGTTCTTTGCCAGTTTCTTTAGGTGTTGGATGTATTTTCTGAGTGATCAATCAGTGTCTCACAGCTTCTTCGGGACTGTACCCAGACCCCACCTTTGAAGATGCGGGGCTAGCCTGCAGTGTTGCTTCAGACATTGGTTCCTGTATTTAGGAACCCACCTGTGCACGTAGTGTGTTGTGTTAGCAGCAGGGTACTATACACATCCAGAGCAGAGGCAAACCATAACATTGTCACCCTGTCCCTGAAGACTCCCTCCTCCAGAGGAGTGAGTGTGTTAGCTGTATTAATACAGTGCTGCACTAATACATGAATAAAGTCCCTAAGTGAAAAATTCAAATATAAATATAGTCCTTAAGTGAAAGCATAAAATATAAGGAAGTCTTCCAGAAGTCCCACTTCTGCCTGAAACCAATAGCTGAATATTAAATCAACCATCACCTCCTAAGAAGAAAACCACCGCCAAAGGGAATCGGGTGTGCTCTTAGCAGATCACGGAGACCTTCTAATAAAAGAAAGGTCAAACAAGCTGGTTGACATATTGTTCTCCAAACTGTCAATGGACATGGGCAGCACTCTATGAACTGCAGGTCATTTCAGCAAACGGCAGTAGGCATAAAGTGAAAAAACATACAAACCCAATGGTGTGTTCCCTTTTTAAAAAGTTTTATTGAATCTTAAAAAGTCACTCACAATGTTAAAAGATTGTATTGATTGCACAATCTAACTCGCCAGCTAACGAAGATGACGTTTACCCTCACTTCCAGTACGTGATGACGCAAGCACTTCGCTACACCCTATGCGTTTCATCACAAAGGACTTCTTCCAGGGCACAGGCATCATCTTGTATACATCAACAATTATAACCTATCCTCACTCTCACCTATGCTGCATAAGACATCCCAAATTGACCAAGTCTCATTAGAGAGCTGCTTAAATGGTAAAAACCAAGCTTAAGTCTCAATAGTAAAAACGGAAAAAAATATGGTTGACAAATAAGTCTGATGCAAATGATCAGAAAATGTTTAAAAATGACACACGCATACACACACATATACACACACATATACACACACACACACACACACACACATATATATCCTATGGGACCTGAATACCCTAAAGATCTATAAAGGGACCAACGTTTCAAGATGACAATATATCCTGTAAATCCAAAGATAATATAGTAGAATTATCAATAAAAGCAAAGCATTGACATCCCAATCAACATTTAGACCTTGGGGAGTATCTGATTTCAAAATGTAGATCCATTTGGTCTCCAGTTTAGAAAACTCCTTCTTTCTAGCACTCCCCTTCCAATGACAAGTTGAGTCTATCTATGCCCAAAAAAACAGTTCCGGCGGGATGCCTTTAATGGACCTCCCTAATGCCATCATTCGACTTGGGTTTAACCAACATGTTGAATGTTTAGCATTGTGCTGTCCAGGACCTCCACCCAATTTTTTTTTTATTGATTTTCAATATTTGAAATTTAAAAAATTAGAAGAATAAAAAACAATGGCAACAAAATAGGTGGTAAGATTGATCACACAGGACCAACCTGACACCCTCACCCACCACCCCTCTGTGTTTTAGCAGTAAGCCCCCCCCCCCCCCCCCAAAGCACATACATAGGTGTCATTCTATCATCAATTAGTGCAGGCCCCAAGGTAAAATAATTCATTAAGGCAGAATATAAAATACCAGAATGGCTACATATCAGTTTATGTACTAATCAATGTCAGAACAGGAGAAAGTTCTGCACAGCCCATCCTTCACCCTACAAAGTACCCATGTGGGACTAACCATTGGTCTCTGATGAGACTACCCCAAACTTTCTCAAATTTTTTTTTTGGCTGTCCCAGTTTGGGTATGTGGCTTTGTAAAATGAGTGTCGCATTAACTAATCCCTTCCAGGTCTGTACTGAAGGGGCCAAGTTTTTTTTTTTCCACTGCAATATAATTGCTTTGCAAGCTTAAAGCCGAATACTTAGAATGGCTCTATAAGCTGGCTGCAAGCCCCTCTGTCAATCCCAGCAAACAGACTGGAATAGTCAATGGAATGGGCAGAGTTGTAATCTGTTTTAAATGAACATTCTTCCAATACTGTTGAATCAAAGGGCAGTGCCAAAAAATGTGGGCGAAATCAACAGGGGAAAAGGGAACATCTCCAGCATTCAACAATGGGAGACCGGTAAATAGTTGTCAACTTAGCAGGCACATAATAGATGCGGTGGAGAAACTTATATTGGGTCAAACATTCACTTTCAGAAACTAGATGATGGAAGGGGTAGTCTCACATCATACCAATCAGCCCCGTAGATATTGGGGACATCTACCACCCATTTCCCCCTGCATCACACAATCTGAGGTGGTCTGTTTGGTAACAGCTCTTTGGACACTTTAGATAATGGATTATTACCAGAGCATCATCATGCCACAGTCTTTCTAGAGAGGAGGGCTGAGTCACCAGGGCACGCAAGCCAAATTTGGTGACAAGTGTGCCTTGACTGTAGATACCAAAAGAAGTACTAAATGGGGAGAGTAAACTTACTCTTGAGGTGGTCAAATGTCAACAATTTGTGAACAATTTGCCTTGAGATACAATAACACCTATTGTCTTGATCCCCTTAGTAGCCCATAATACTAGGTCAGGGACTGACATGAGATGGGGATAGCAAGGGTTTAGCCACAAAGTGGAATATGGCAACCCTTTGTTTTCTGAGGACATCTTGTGGCCCAGGTCCCAGGCTTTTGGTGTTGGTTGTTTTCATGGAGCCAATAACTACCCGAGGTGCCTGAAGCCCCCCGGTAGGAAAGGAATTTTAAGACCTCAACAGTGCAGCCTCCATTACTGTAGCAGCATCGCCATCGTCTTCTATCAGCCACATATGGGCAAAAACAATTTAAGTAACTAGGTCGTACTTGTGTAAATCAGGAGGGGCCAGACCCCTTGGCCAACAGGCTCTTGTTAATAGAGCTAAAAGTGGAACTTCACACTCTCAATCAACATTCACTATTTTTAATCCTTATGCTGCTGGCATTAGTAAATAGGAAAGTATATGCAATTTACTGGTTTTAATCTTTTGTTTTTTTTTGTTTTTTTACATTTCTTCAGCTACTTGCCTAGGCAAATTATGTCATACATCCCAGGAGTCTTCAGGATGGGTTTTCTCAGCTAAGCACACCTTCCTGCCTGTATGCCTGAGCTAATGGCAGAGCGATTCCAGGAAGTAAATACTACATGAATCGTCTGCCCTTACTTAAAATGGCTATGGCCGGAAATGCTAGGGGGTGTTTTTCAACAAACAGTGATTTCTCAACAAAATAAAGCATAGAGAAGTGGATGGATGGGGGAGTTGGCTTTGAATCTTAAAAACAAATTAAAGCGGGGGTCCTGCTGAATTTTTTTTTTTAAGTCAGCAGCTACAAATACTGCAGCTGCTGACATTTAAAATATGTACACTTACTTGTCCAGGGCGCCCGCGATGTCGGCACCTGAAGCCGATCTGTTCCTCTGCTCTCAGATGGAGACGCCTCCGTCTTCGGTAAGGGAAATGCGGCTTCACAGCCTGGTTCCCTACTGCTCATGCGCAATCCCACAGGTCCCTGCTGTCTTCTGGGACCTGTATGTCTCCCAGAAGACAGCGGGGGGGACTGAGGAGGCGCCGGATATGGCATAGATATCCGCGGGTACCCGCGGATATCTATGCCCGGAAGTGGGAGCAAATACCTGGATTATACAGGTATTTGCTCTCCCCTCCCCCCTGAAAGAAGTTCCATTTTTGGGTGGAACTCCGCTTTAAATGTTAAGTTATTCACTTTACGGTCAACACTGAGGACAAGGGGGCACTCTTTACGTCTAGAGGAAAAGAGATTTCATCTCAAAATACGGAAAGGTTTCTTCACAGTAAGAGCTGTGAAAATGTGGAATAGACTCCCTCCAGAGGTGGTTCTGGCCAGCTCAATTGATTGCTTTAAGAAAGACCTGGATTCTTTCCTAAATGTACATAATATAACTGGGTACTAACATTTATAGGTAAAGTTGATCCAGGGAAAATCCGATTGCCTCTGTGGGATCAGGAAGGAATTTTTTCCCCCCGGTGTAGCAAATTGGATCATGCTTTTCTGGGTTTTTTTCGCCTTCCTCTGGATCAACTGTGAGTATAGGATTGGGTATATGGGATTTATTGTATTTTATATATATAATTTATTTATTTTTAATGGTTGGACTTGTGTCTTTTTTCAACCTGACTAACTATGTAAATAGCGTTTTTTAGCTTTTGGTGCTCAGATGCAATGTAGTTGTCACTTTAAGAATTTTGCCCAAAACCCATATAACAGCGTACCCTCTCCATAAACTTCCAGTCAACTAGGCCTTTTCAATGTCTAAAGAGACTACAGCCCTAGCCCCTTTAATTTTTTTGGGTAATCTGGAGATGAGAAAAGAGCCTTCAGAGATTTGTGTCTGTAGACACGTGGGACATAAACCTGGTTCGATCCATATTCACAAAATAACTTGGGACAAACAGGTAAAATTTTAAAATCCACGTTTATCAGTGCAATTGGTCGGTATGAGGAGGATTCTGTGGGGTCTTTGTCTGGTTTAGGAATTAATACAGCATGTGCGTCTAACATTGAGGCAGGTAAAATAGGATTCTAAGCAGTGATTGTATAAGGAATGTAGTCTAGAAGTCAAGTGTTCAGCATTATTCCATGTTATGTGAACCTTTGAAAATATCTTCCCTAGAGAGATCTTGCCAGTAACAGGACTTTCTCTTTCAGTCTGACAACGCTAATGTGCTGCCTTACAATTAACAGTAGTGTTGTCAGCCTCCAAAGGACTCGTTCACGTGGTAGCGGTTGATTTGTGGTCTTACTGCCCCTGATCACCCAAATGCACACGGATATGCAATTGCTCAGGGCTCAAGGTGACAGCAAAAATTAAAAAGCACGTTGCAAAAGCTGGTAGTTAAGGCCTTTCCATCTCCACCTATCCATTTTTAACCAACCGCTGTCCATCCTGGTGCTCACTGTGACTCCTTTCTAGACCCTATTCTACTAGTTTACTTTTAAACCTTTTTTTTTCAGAACTGAATATTGTCGCTTTAAGTTTTTCTCTTTGGCCAAATGTTGTGGTCCTTGACATTGTTAAATGCCTTCTCGACTAAAATATACATAAAAAAAAAAAAAACAAACCAGCACGTTGCTTTTGGCAGATATTACTGCAACTGAACGTGACCCATGCAAGTATATGGGGTCATCCTGCAACTACATGCAGTGCATGTGATTACGGTGTGTGGGGCTGCATTTAAATCGTGTGGTGAGGAGGCACTGCCTGTCAAACGCTTCTGCAAAGAGATCCACTGGGAATCACTTTTGACAGGGGTGACAAAAGCTGACACATTTGTGAATGAGTCTTTAAACTTCTTAAATACCTTCAGTTAGCTGTTGAGCTGCCTATCGGCTCTGTGCATGCCTCCTGCCAACTTAAGGAGTGTGCATTGCAGGCTAATATGCTTTTGCTATTTGCCTATTTGTCCAAACAGCAAAATATTACACTTACAGTGGGGCCCTGCCTGCACTGCAAGGACAGAATGCTTGCTTGTTCAGTCTAGGGAAAGTAGAATAAGCCGTAGATATTTGCCTTATTCCCCATTCTGGCAGGTTTCCTCCACATTGTGCATCTGTTTCCCCAAATCCGATTTCCCTTGCTCTGCCAATAGCAGTTTTCTGACCTCGTCGCATACAACGCTAGACCAGCATTCTTCCATTTTATGTGATGACAAGGGTACGCCCCCATTCCAAAGCGTTGAAGAAAAGGGGAGGGCTCCAGCTTATCGGGGGGAGTAAGGAGTATTTCTCTGCCTCTAGATTCGTAGAGCATTTAAAAAAACTGTATACAGTAAGGCATGATGTCAAACATATTGATAGTAGATTTGGGGTTTACATACATGTTAATATTTTATGCTTGTGTGGCTTATCTGCGTTTTTTTTTTTTCACAAGAAAACGGCTTATCTGTGTTTACACATTTCTGTAAATCTCTTGTCACTAATCCATGGTGGTTTACTACACCTGAGTAAGATATTTAATGTATAATATGTAATTAAGGTTCTTGCCTCTTTTTTTTTTTTAAGTTCCATTTTTGAATTGGGTAACAGGGCGTATGCTAAAATTCTTCTATAAATTCTGTAGGATAAAGATGGAGACCGTGCTGTTCATCATGCTGCTTTTGGAGATGAAGGTTCTGTGATTGAAGTGCTGCATAGAGGTGGTTCAGACCTAAATGCTCGTAACAAGCGCAGACAGACCCCACTACACATTGCTGTTAATAAAGGCCACTTGCAAGTTGTTAAAACTTTGCTGGACTTCGGCTGTCATCCTAGTCTTCAGGTAAATCATTTTATTAACATTTAATACTACTAATTCCTAAGTCTTACTAACCATATATTGTTTCACGCATTTGCATTTTAGGCTATTGCTGTCTATGCTCTGCTACAGCTTTGACTATATGCTATGCTTTAGGGCTCGTTCACACGTTGCACATTACTGCAGGCCCGTGTTTTCCTGGCAAGGGGGATGCACAGAGGCTGCATCCATCCCTGGGTCAGCGTCCCATTAATTTCTATTGGGACATGTGGCTGGACAGACACAGCCGCTCTGTCCTAATATAACATGGAGGTGAGTGTGGATGCGGATCCCTCAACACATACTGGGTGCGTTTGGGGACCGGCACTCGCCCACATGTTATATTAAAATGCAGTTGCGTGTCCCAGTAGAAATGAATGGGACACCAGCACAGAGATACACTCAACATGGAAGGGATGCATGGGGTGCAGTAAAGCGCCACATGTGAATAAGCCCTTGGTTTATTGGTTTGGCTGCAGTAAGAGGTGTGATTTTATGTTAACTTGCAAAAATAAAGAGGAGTAAATGATTTAGGTATGTAAGTTAGAGTCTGTCCACTGAAATGATAAAGGGGAAGGGGAGAACAGCCTGGGGTAATCTGTAATTGTTTAAGTAGCCTTTGCTAGTTAATAGAGCAAAACACAATGTCATTGTCTATTGTATTGGTATTGCAATTTTTATTTCACTATATACTGTGTCTATACTAGATTTAAAGTGGACCTTGCAAGAAAATTGTCGGGCTTTCCATACTGGTGTTCTCTGTGTTGTGGTCCTGCATTCACAATGGTGCCATCTCTGTCTTCTAATTGACTTCACATTTTAGGTCAGGGCGGTATAGTCTGGGGATTCCTTGTTAGGTATGAGGACTAGGGCTGTGGAATGTCGTATATAAATCATCTGGATGTACTGGGGATTCACCATGCAATGCAGTTGTTATATGTAGCATGATGGTACAGCATTTGTTAGTATTGTGTATTCGGCTGGATCTTCCGTCCTCTTAATTTTAACTAGGCGCTGTTTCTGAAATAATGAGAAAAAGTCCTGGACAGCCGCACTCAAAAAATGTTTTGCCTTTATTAAATGGAAGTCATCAAAAATAAATGTTACAGCAGAAAAATGCAGGAAGGCTGACGCGTTTCACACTAGTCAGTGCTTAATCATAGCTATGATTAAGCTATGACTATGATTAAAGCGGGAGTCCGGCGACCAATCTTTTTGTTTTGTTTTTTTGTTTTTTTAGGTCACTGAGACACTTTGCTAACCCCAAAATAATACTCACAGTTTGGGTGTAATATTTCCGCCTCTGTCTGTTTTTGTACTGAAGAATAACTTAAAAAATGTGATGCTGGCTGTTTCCATCTTGCTTGTGGGCATGTGAAGCCCACAAGCATTGATTTCCTGGATGCGGTGAATGCTGTTCATTCACAGCTTGTTCACACGCATGATCATTGTTTCCGCACTGAATCCTGGGAGCCTGACACTAAGCTCCCAGGAGACAGTGCGGCAACAGGGAAAGGCAATAAACACGCCTACTCCCATGGGAGGAGAGACAGGAAGTGCCACAATGAAGTACAATATAAAGGTAATTACAGTTATAAGAAAAATTTTCATGTGGCATTTGAACATCTATGCAATTAACTGAAGGGGGTAATATTAAGTTAAAAATTTGAGTGGAACCCCGCTTTAAGCACTGACTACAGTGTGAAACGCGTCAGCCTTCCAGCATTTTTCTGCTGTAACATATATTTTTTGATGACTTCCATTTTAATATAGGCAAAACATTTTTTGAGTGCGGCTGTCCAGGACTTTTTCTCATTACTTCATTGTATAAGCATTGCCGACACCTGTCGCTTCCAGCGTGGAGGAGATGTTTGCTCCTAATCAACCTTCCTAGAGCGGTGATACCTCGCTTTCTAGGCGCTGTTTCTCCTGTCAGCTGTGCTTTGTTTCTTCCAGCTAGGAAGTGATCTTCCTAGCTGGGGCAAAGGGCAAAGAATTCAGGGGAAAGTGGGCATTCCTGTTGTGTACCCCAGTGCAGGGTAAAGGGTTGTAAAAATGTGTTGTTGGTTTGGACTCAAGCTTTAGGTGCCGTATATAGTGTTTGTAACAATGAAACAAAATTGGGTCCAAAACAAAATTTATTAAGGATCTCCCAAAGGTATTCCCACTCGACCAAATTAAAAGTCTTTACCTGTGTTAAGGGACACAACCACTCCGAATCCCCCAAGCGAGTTGGCTACAGAGATGTTTGTGAAGAGACAAATATTTGTCTTTCCCTCTACCTGGATTGAAGCCAGTCTGATGATCATGGATCAGAGTGGGAATCGCCTCACTTAACCTATTCGCAAGAATTTTAGTCAAAATTTTGGCATCTGCACTTAAAAGAGAGATGGGGCTATAAGAGGCACATATAGCTAGGTCCTTTCCAGGCCTCGGGATAACCACTGTTACTACTTCTGAGATTGATGGCACCAATTTCTGATCTTTCAGAGCCTTGATTATAGTACAATTGAAGATGCAGTGTCAACTCCTCAATATAAGTTTAAACAAATACTATCGGTAACCCATCGGGCCCAGAGGTCTTTCAAGGTTAAAGAACAACTATAGCCCGTTGTACTTTCTCCACTGTGATTGGAATATCTAGGTAGTTACATTGGTCATGGAAAAGAATCGAGAGGTCTACCGTATCAAGATAGCGAAGCAAATCAGTCCACTTGTTTTGTATCTAACCCTTGAAGTGTTTACAGTGTTATAGTAATCCACAGGCCATTGGTTAGTAAGGGCAGGGTCCAGCACCAGGGCACCTTCCAAGATCTGTATACTAGCTACAGTGGGGACCGAAAGTATTCAGACCCCCTTAAATTTTTCACTCTTTGTTGTATTGCAGCCATTTGCTAAAATCATTTAGGTTAATTTTTTCCTCATTAATGTACACACAGCACCCTATATTGACAGAAAAACACAGAATTGTTGACATTTTTGCAGATTTATTAAAAAAGAAAAACTGAAATATCACATGGTCCTAAGTATTCAGACCCTTTGCTCAGTATTTAGTAGAAGCACCCTTTTGATCTAATACAGCCATGAGTCTTTTTGGGAAAGATGCAACAAGTTTTTCACACCTGGATTTGGGGATCCTCTGCCATTCCTCCTTGCAGATCCTCTCCAGTTCTGTCAGGTTGGATGGTAAACGTTGGTGGACAGCCATTTTTAGGTCTCTCCAGAGATGCTCAATTGGGTTTTAGTCAGGGCTCTGGCTGGGCCATTCAAGAACAGTCACAGAGTTGTTGTGAAGCCACTGCTTCGTTATTTTAGCTGTGTGCTTAGGGTCATTGTCTTGTTGGAAGGTAAACCTTCGGCCCAGTCTGAGGTCATGAGCACTCTGGAGAAGGTTTTCGTCCAGGATATCCCTGTACTTGGCCGCATTCATCTTTCCCTCGATTGCAACCAGTTGTCCTGTCCCTGCAGCTGAAAAACACCCCCACAGCATGATGCTGCCACCACCATGCTTCACTGTTGGGACTGTATTGGACAGGTGATGAGCAGTGCCTGGTTTTCTCCACACATACCGCTTAGAATTAAGGCCAAAAAATTCCATCTTGGTCTCATCAGACCAAAGAATCTTATTTCTCACCATCTTAGAGTCCTTCAGGTGTTTTTTAGCAAACTCGATGCGGGCTTTCATGTGTCTTGCACTGAGGAGAGGCTTCCGTCGGGCCACTCTGCCATAAAGCCCTGACTGGTGGATGGCTGCAGTGATGGTTGACTTTCTGCAACTTTCTCCCATCTCCATCTCTGGAGCTCAACCACAGTGATCTTTAGGTTCTTCTTTACCTCTCTCACCAAGGCTCTTCTCCCCCGATAGCTCAGTTTGGCCGGACGGCCAGCTCTAGGAAGGGTTCTGGTCGTCCCAAACGTCTTCCATTTAAGGATTATGGAGGCCACTGTGCTCTTAGGAACCTTAAGTGCAGCAGAAATTTTTTCGTAACCTTGGCCAGATCTGTGCCTTGCCACAATTCTGTCTCTGAGCTCTTCAGGCAGTTCCATTTGACCTCATGATTCTCATTTGCTCTGACATGCACTGTGAGCTGTAAGGTCTTATATAGACAGGTGTGTGGCTTTCCTAATCAAGTATAATCAGTATAATCAAACACAGCTGGACTCAAGTGAAGGTGTAGAACCATTTCAAGGATGATCAGAAGAAAAGGACAGCACCTGAGTTAAATATGAGAGTGTCACAGCAAAGGGTCTGAATACTTAGGACCATGTGATATTTCAGTTTTTTATTTTTAATAAATCTGCAAAAATGACAACAATTCTGTTTTTCTGTCAATATGGGGTGCTGTGTGTACATTAATGAGGAAATGAACTTAAATAAGTTTAGCAAATGGCTGCAATATAACAAAGAGTGAAAAATTTCAGGGGGTCTGAATACTTTCCGTCCCCACTGTATATTAGCAATTTGTTCTTTTGCTACCCAGACTAGTAGCTTCCCTTTCTCCCCCCCCCCCCCCCCCCATTTAAAAATGTTTTGTTGGATACAACATCATCTTTTTTCTAGTAATGGAGGTCTGTAATAGTAAAATGTCCCTATATGCCACCATCAGAGTGTCTTATGTGTTGTGGTCTGGGTTCTGAGCAAAAATGGATTCAAGTTGTTGAGCCTGAGCCTCTGTCTGGGCCAGTTCAGACTCTTTTCTTATGATCCCCCTGACAAGA
Source organism: Lithobates clamitans (assembly GCA_037952925.1). Classification (NCBI taxonomy): domain Eukaryota; kingdom Metazoa; phylum Chordata; class Amphibia; order Anura; family Ranidae; genus Lithobates; species Lithobates clamitans. The sequence goes on along the minus strand of JBBGZY010001650.1, from coordinate 1,066,638 downwards.
GTTTGGCATTGACCTAGAGTGTATGCTTAAAGGCATCTAAAACAATCTCCGAAGAGCAGAGGCAGGGTTGAGAAGCCAATAGGTTTTAAGGGCATCTTTAAATTGTGATTTGACACCCGAGTCTGAAAGCGAATACTGGGATAGTCTCCACAGTCTAAACATGGGTGAATTTGTCAGGTTTAGTTGTAGAACTAGATGGACTTGTGTCTTTTTTCAACTACAGTATCTCACAAAAGTGAGTACACCCCTCACATTTTTGTAAATATTTTATTATATCTTTTCATGGGACAACACTGAAGAAATCCACTTTGCTACAATGTAAAGTAGTGAGTATACAGCTTGTATAACAGTGTAAATTAGCTGTTCCCTCTTGCTGCAGAGGTTGAAGGGGTGGGGGGGTCAGCCTGTCAGTGCTCAGACCTTGCGCTGCACACTGAATCAAATTGGTTTGCATTGCTGTCGTCCCAGAAGGAAGCCTCTTATAAAGATAATGCACAAGAAATGCCCGCAAACAGTTTGCTAAGGACAAGCAGACTAAGTACATGTACCGTGTCCTGTGGTCTGATGAGACCAAGATAAACTCATTTGGTTCAGATGGTGTCAAGCGTGTGTGGCGGCAACCATGTGAGGAGTACAAAGACAAGTGCTTCTTGCCTACAGTCAAGCATGGTGGTGGAAGTGTCATTGTCTGGGGCTGCCTGAGTGCTGCCGGCACTGGGGAGCTACAGTTCATTGAGCGAACCATGAATGCCAACATATACTGTGATATACTGAAGCAGGCATGATCCCCCTCCCTTCGGAGGCTGGGTCGCAGGGCTGTATTTCAACAGAACCCCAAACACACCTCCAAGACCACCACTGCCTTGCTAAAGAAGCTGAGAGTAAAGTTGATGGACTGGTCAAGCATGTCTCCAGACCTAAACCCTATTGCGCATCTGTGGGGCATCCTCAAACTGAAGGTGGAGGAGTGCAAGGTCTCTAACAACCATCAGCTCCGTGATGTCATCATGGAAGAGTGGAAGAGGACTCCAGCGGCAACCTGTAAAGCTCTAGTGAACTCCATGCCCAAGAGGGTTAAGGCAGTGCTGGAAAATAATGGTGGCCACACAAAATATTGACACTTTGGGCCCAATTTGGAGATTTCCACTTAGGGGTGTACTCACTTTTGTTGCCAGCGGTTTAGACATTAATGGCTGTGTGTTGAGTTATTTTGCGGGCACAGCAAATTTACACTGTTATACAAGCTGTGCACTCACTACTTTACATTGTAGCAAAGTGTCATTTCTTCAGTGTTGTCACATGAAATTTCCTATAATATGCAAATATGTGGGGATGGGCCCTAAGGAATTGGAATACGAGAAGATGTTTCGCTGTGTTTTTGAAGTCCCGAATGGTCCACAAAATGCAACTAAAGCCGGCAGGTTCAGCAGGGAACAGGAGAGATTCGATCCATCCATAGACAGGCTGATTGTCTACTCAACCTTTGGCTGCGGGAAAGAAATTTGTACCGTCTATGGCCTGCCTTAATGAACTACCGCAGCGCTCAACAGCACTGTGGTAGTTCATTGAGAACAACAAGCCGACAGCCGCAAAGGCTGCCAGACCTTGTAGCTTTTACTGAACACTGTGAATGGATGAAGTATCCGGGTGGGTGGAACCCTGCACGGCCGCATGTTTTGCAGATTGTGACAGCTAGCAGAGGGGAGGGGGAGAAGATCCCTCGCTAACTGTCAGAATGGGGGAGCTGGGGCTGGTGCATCTATAACAAGTTACTCCCTGAATATGGATGTAACATGTTGCAAAAGGTGAACTTATCCTTAAATATGATTGTTAAAGCCCAGGTCCTGAGGGACAAGGGCCGCCTCTGCATTTGTGCTTCCTATGATGCTAATGGCTAGGAAGGCTACTTTCAATCATTTTACATGGAAGGCATACCTCACTTGGCAAAGCCTTGGGGTCTCCTGAAGTTTCTCTGTCTCAAAAATCCTGTCCTTCCTGCAGCTGGATTTGGACCAGCATTTTTATCTTGCTTGAGAGACCATTTGCCTCCTTGATTTAGACCTTTGTACAGGGAGTCTCCCATGTAACGCCCCCATTTATTCCTCTGTGACTCCATGGGATCTGAGTCTGGTTCTCTCTTCTCTGCAAAGATCATTCTATGTCTATGAACTAATTATAAACTTTCCCCTCTCTGCTTTGAACCACAAAGTGGTGTTTTTTGTAGCCATCACCTCTACGAGCGTGTGCACTGGCAGCCTTGTCCTGCAAGGCCCCTTCTTATTTTGCTTAGGGACATGGTGATGTTGAGGCCCAGGACTTCCTTCTAGCCTAGGGTGGACGGTGTAGCTATCCAACACTACAGCTTAGCAGCACCCGCACGGATTTAGATGGGGACAAGTGACAGCTCATTAGGGGTAGGGGGGTTGTTAACAACCGTTTTCATCTGGTATTAGGTCTTCTTTAACCTGTTTTGTGTTAGCATTATCAAAGTATTAATCCCAAAAGCTTAGCTTAAAGCAGAGTTCCACACAAAAATGGAACTTCCGCTTATCCGGTCCCCCCCCAACCTCCTCCGGTGTCACATTTGGCACCTTACAGGGGGTACTGTGGAGCAGATACCTGTGTAATACAGGTATTTGCTCCCACTTCCGGCAATCTACTCCATGTCCAGCCCCTCTTCCATCCCCCCGATGTCTTCTGGGAGACACACAGGTCCCAGAAGATAGAAGGGACCAGTCAGGACGCGCAGCGCAACTCGGGCATGTGCAGTAGGGAACCAGGCTGTGAAACCGCAAGGCTTCTCTTCCTGATTCCCTTACTGCTGGCGCCTTCACCCGGGAGCCAAGGGGTTCGGGTGAGGACATCGCGGGTGCCCTGGACAGGTAAGTGACCTTATTTTAAAAGTCTTTAAAGCATTTGTATCTGCTGACTTATTAAATTTTTTGGCGGAACTCGGGTTTAGGCCCCTTTCACACTGGGGCAGTAGGGGGCGTCGGCAGTAAAACAGCGCTACTTTTAGCCCTCTTTTACCGCGGTATTCGGCCGCTAGCGGTGCGGTTTTAACCCCCCGCTGGCGGCCGAAAAAGGGTTAAAACCACTCGTACAGCGCGGCTATAGCCGCGGTATAGCCGCGCTGTCCCATTGATTTCAATGGGCAGGAGCGGTGAATACACCGCTCCTTCACCACTCCAAAGATGCGGCTCGCAGGAGATTTTTTCTTCTCCTGCCAGCGCACCGCTTCAGTGTGAAAGCCCTCGGGCTTTCACACTGAACAAACAGCGGAGGCTGTTTAGGGGCGGTTTGCAGGCGGTGTTTTTAGCGCAATAACGCCTGAAAACCGCCCCAGTGTGAAAGGGGCCTTATAAACAAGGCAGCCAGTATAAAAAGTCAGCAATGGTAGGCTTCATGCTTCTCTCAGTGAAGGTTCCCTTTTAAGACTCAAGTCCAACTTTTTTACAATTTCTGTGTCAAGCATCTCTGCTTGCACGGTTTTGATGCAATTTACTGCATTTTTTCCCCCTTCTTTTTTTTTTTTTCTTCATCTCTTCCCACCCTCACCTGCAGCCTCCTGGCATCCTGTTGCCAGTCCCAGTTGCAGGACCGGTCTGCCAGTACTGCACAGTAGGGAGCCGGCTGTGAGACATCAGGAAGTGACAGCCAGCTTCCAAAATCAAGATGGTGGCACGGATGTTCAGCAATCCCTACAATTAACTGGCTGCGGGGAAAGACTGTGCTGGATTCTGTGAGCTAGTAAATACCTGTTTCTTCAAAGACAGCTGCGGTGATTGTTGGGTGTCCCCACTGTCAGAATACACTGATCAGTGCTGCTGGCTATAGCCAGTGAGGAAAATCTGACAGGGCAATCTGTACAACATCCCTGTCAATACAATATATGGGTGGCAAGTCAGCTGGTACCTGCTGAACCGGCTGAATTTCAATCCATGTAGGGGGTGGCTTAAAATCATCTCCATGATTAAAGGCGGTACTGACCAGTAGATAGAAAGGGGTGAACCAGACCCAGCGACCTGAGGGGTGGTCACTGTTTGTTTTTCAGAGCTTCATTGGAACTGAAAGTAGGGGAACCTATTATCTACTGGAAGTGTCAGTTTACCTTCTTAATTCTGACCACCTATTTTCTGTAATCCCATGGAAATAGTGCTTATTTTAAGCTGAGATCAAATCAGAAGTAAGGGATGTTTGGCTTGTGTTGCAATGCTTCCAGATATGGCATAGTCTGAATGCTGCTGTATTAAATAAAGACGAAAATTCCATTAAATTGGAAACTCTTGTTGTTTGCATCCAGAAAGAAATGTTTTTGTAGAATAATAACAGGCCACCCAACCACTTGGCTGAAAACAAAGTATCTATGTCTAGTTCAGCCAAATGATGCTGTACATAAGCTAGTGTCTTCTTAGTCCATTTTCTGAACATGACCAGTTATCCTATGCAGTGATTTTGTTTTTCACTTTGAATTATAAACTTAGCGTGTGGCATGGAATTAAAGGTCAGCTCCAGCCAAAATGTTTTTCTTTAGTTTTGAGTAAAGTGGGGAAGGTTTAAAAGCTGTTTCAGGTTTTTATTGTGATTTCATTGAAATGTCCCCTTTTTATTTATGTGACACCAGGACAGGAAATGAGAGGAATTGGTGTCACAAGAAAATGGTCAGCAATAACAACCTTCCCTTTTCACTTTTTTTCTTTCTTTTACGTCAACAGTACCTGTTGGGGAGTTTTCCCATCATATCCTGTTCCTGAGACACTATGGATTTTACTAAAACTGGAGAGTGCAAAATCTGGTGCAGTTCTGCATAGAAACAAATCAAGTTCCTTTTTTTTTTTGTCAAAGCTTAATTGCTCAAGCTGAAATTAGAAGCTGATTGGCTACCACACACAGCTGCACCTGTTTTTGCACACTCCAGTTTTAGTAAATCAACCCCTTTATCATCAGGATACGAAGTGAAGGGGATTTCTCTCATAGTTACGTAGTTGGTAAGGTTGAATAAAGACACCAGTCCATCCAGTTCAACCTGTGGTGTGTTTGCATGAGTTTGTCAATAGTAAATTGTATATCCCTGTATGTTGTGATCGTTAAGATGGCCATCTAATAGTTTTTTGACACTATCGATGCTCCCTGCTGATACCACTGTTTGTGGAAGAGAATTCCATATCCTTACTGCTCTGACAGTAAAGAACCCTTTAAGCAGTTTAAGGTTCTCTCTAATTGGAACACAAGACAGAAATTAAACCTTGACAGGGGTTTTATTACTTTCCCATTCTATGCAAAACAAATTTATTTGTGGGCTTCAAATGCCTGTGTGAAATTCATTATTTGTAAAGCTTGGAAATTGAAGCAGACCAATACTGTCCACATAAAGAGTAAAATATCTTAACCTACCTTATAGTAATGGTAAAAACATCACCTGACTTCTGGTTTTACCTCAATTCTAGTCAATCACAGCCAGTAAGCCTATAAGGAGAGAGGGAGGGGGTGGGGCAGAGTTGGGACTGTGTGTAACTGGACACACAGAGCAGCGGCTTGGGAGTGAGCCAGCATGGGTGCCCTCAGAGCAAGGTACTTGCTCTGGGGGCAGGAGGGAGAGGGGCCAGGAGAACTGGCCCCCATGATGTCTTTCAGGATAACATGCCGGCTCGCCTCACTCTGACACACTGAATCTCCGATCGTGGTAAGGAGCCTCTGACAGGCTCCTTACCACGTGATCGGCTGTGACCAATCACAGCGTGAACCAGGAAGTGCCGGTAAACGGCTTTCCTCGGTTTGCGCTCACAGAAAAAGCTGATCAGTGGCTCTCCCTGTCAGAGGTGGGTCTTCACTGATAATCAGCACATTGATTATCAGTGCAGCCCCCATGAGAGCTGCCTATCAGTGCCCATCCGCTGCCAATCAGTAACGCCCATTGGTGCCCTTCAGATGCCAATCAGTAATGCCTGTCAGTAGCTTCTCATCAGTGCCACCTAATCATTGCCACTTCATCAGTGCCCCCTCATCAGGGCCCATTAGTGCAGCCTTATCAGTGCCCGTCGGTGAAGGAGAAAACCACGTTTTTTAACAGAAACAAAGAAAACCTTTTTTTTTTTTTTTTTCTTCAAAAATGTCGGTTTTTTTTAGTTTGTTTAGCAAAAAATAACCCCAGAGGTGATCAAATACCAACAAAATAAACCTCTGTGGGAAGAAAATGATAAAAAAATTAGTTTATGTACAGTGTCGTATGATTGTGCTCATTCAAAGTGCGACAGCTGAAAATTTGTCCTGGGCAGGAAGGGTGGAAGGTGCCCTGTACTGAAGTGCTTAACTAGGAGTCAGACATGAAGCTATATGAATGGTTGGGGGAATATACATTTTTATATTAAAGTAATACTAAAGGCTGAGACTTTTTTGCACGGATATAATCCTTTTGAAATATAATGCACTATACTGGTAAACTTTTACATGAAATGTAAAATATATACCTTATATCACCTCTAGTTTATCAGCCTCCAGCTTCTCTGGGTTCAGATGCTGATCTTCCCTGCACAGAGCCCTTAAAGTGATTGTAAACGTTGGACAACAAGTATGTCTTTCTTACATGCTTTGTGCAATAGTTTTGCACAGAGGAGCCCAATTCTCCTCTTCTGGGGTCCCTCACCAGTGTTTCTGGCTTGTTCTGCCTTCAAAGTGCTCCTATACAAGCCGCAAACTATAGTACAGAGTGCCCCTACTATAGCAAGGTAAAAAACTTCTGCCTTTAGAATCACTTTAAATCACTTCCTTCTCCTGCCCAGGACTACACGTCCCATGAGGCATTGCTCCTCTCACATTCACAAGTTCTCAGACACTTACTCATATGAATGGCCTGTGTACTGAGCTGTATGTGTGCTGCACTGTGTATACTGACATGTAAGAATGGTGTACTGAGCTGTATGTGTGTTGCTCTGTATTTTCTGATATGTAAACAAATAATGCATTCTGTATGCAGGCCGACTAATTGGCTGATCAGCTAATCGATTATGAAAATAGTTGACAACTTTTTCATAATAAATTATTATTCATATGTTCATTAGCTGTTTGAGCCGTATGGTAAGTGATTATCTGCTGTTCTGATTGGATATTAAGGATGTTGCCAAATGACCAAAATCTTCCATTAGGCAATCATCCTGTTTTGTGTATGGCCAGCTCCAGTCCTGGTTCACACGTATGCAAATCTAATGCCTTTCATAATGCATAGATTTGCATACCAAGTGAAAAAACATTGCTTCCTATGAAGGCTGTTCACAAACATTCCGGGTGATTCTGGTGCGGCTCAAAAAGAGGGTCCTACTGTGCATGTTTAGTGCAGAGTGGTATGATTTTAAGCTCTGTAGCCTGTAAGAATAACATCTGAAAAGCACAAATCGCATGGCACTGGCACTCCAAATCGCATGTAAGTTGCACCGCATCAGTGTGAACCTGGGCTGAGGTTGAATTTTGAAAGTAGCTGATATTATTCATATATAATCTATGCTGTGTTTTTCCTGTATATTAGTTCTTGATTAAGATAACTGTAATTATTCTGTAAGTAATTCAAATTTCTCTGTTTTGAAGGACTCTGAAGGTGATACTCCCCTCCATGATGCAATAAGCAAAAAACGAGATGATATCCTGGCTGTGTTGTTAGAGGCTGGAGCGGATGTTACCATTACCAATAACAATGGATTTAATGCCCTTCATCATGCTGCTCTAAGAGGAAATCCCAGGTAATGTCTTGATTGTACTTTTTTTATACATACATACATATGTTGATTTCAGTATGGCTACCTGAGCCAGAGCTTACTGTAAAAGTCAGCAGACGTAGACAGTGGCCCCATGGACAGACCCCAGTTTTCAGCTTGTCCGTTTATTTAAATACAGAAGTTGCCTTTTTCCCTATGTATGGGAATTTCTATAATAATAGTGGACTCAATTAAACTATTTATAATATAGTTTGCAGTGAATAATATATATAAACCCAAGAGCATTATTTTTCTTATTCAGGCTTTTTTTCATCTGGTGATCCTCTCGGGAACACACTTCCTGTTCTAGGGTGACAACATTCACTCATATTGTATCTGTGGAGGAGCAGCGTTGTCACTCTAAGAAAGGAAATCCCAGGTCTAGAGAACTCCTCCTTCTCATTTCCATAACTTAGGGAAAGGTGTTCTGTAGTCCACTGATGAGCTGGGCACCCTGCCAGTAGTGACAACACAACAAGATTTCACAGGCAGAGAGAACAAGGATGTAATGAGCTCAAATGATTTCTGGCAAGATCAACAGGTTTTTGTAACCACTTCAGCCCTGGAAGGTTTACCCCCTTCATGACCAGGCCATTTTTGCGATACGGCACTGCGTTACTTTAAAGCCCGGTTCACACAGGGGCGGCACGACTTGCAGGTCGCCTCAGCGAGGCGACCTGCAAACGACTGCCCGGGCGACTTGCAAAACGACTTCTGTATAGAAGTCTATGCAAGTCGCCCCAAGTCGCCCCCAAAGTAATACAGGAACCTTTTTCTAAGTCGGAGCGACTTGCGTCGCTCCGATTAGAACGGTTCCATAGCACAGAACGGGAAAAAAAATTGATGTCCTTTTTTTCCCACAAATAGAGCTTTCTTTTGGTGCTATTTGATCGCCTCTGTGGTTTTTATTTTTTGCGCTATAAACCAAAAAAGACGGACAATTTTGAAAAGAAAACAATATTTTCTACTTTATGCTATAAAACGCATCCAATAAAAAAAATCAAATTTCTTCATCAGTTTAAGCCAATATGCATTCTGCTACATATTTTTGGTAAACAAAAAACCCAATAAGTGTATATTGGTTTGCACAAAATGATCAGTGCTAAATAATAAGCACTGTTACTGTACTAATGACACTGGCAGGGAAGGGGTTAACATCACAGTCGCCGGACCCGCTGATTTGCTCCCACTGTGTCCAATCACAGCAGGAGCAGGTCGCCAGCAGCACACGCACGCCCCAGACCCACTGCACAAAATCACGTACCTGTATCTGAATTCGCGCAGTAGGGCCGCCCCGCTGCAGTAAATATGCGGATGCGGCGGGCTGTCCAGAATCGGTTAATGAGACAAAACATAAGAAAATGTACGTCTTCTGTAGAGGTGTACTGATATTTTTCTATTAAAATTTTACCCCAAACTGCTTTTTACAGTTTCGAATGGGCTTGCTGGGTACACAGGGAATTGCAAACATTTTTCTTAAAGGCAATTTGGCATCTTAGGTTGTTTAATTTAACCTGCCTGTTGTTTAGATTCCTGGTACCTAAACTTGTTGGTATATTTTTCTTTATTGTGGACAGTTTGCCATGTTTTGTTGTTACGGTAGCCTGTGTTCGTATGTCTCTAAAGTTGGTAAATCGGATTGGAATTGAGTATTTAACATCATTTATCATTGAAAGTGAGCTTGTTATGTCCACCAATGTGTGAAAATGGCCATAAAGGTCTATCTTTATACCAGGAAATGCATGCATTAGTCATACACTATATAGATTGGAGAGCCACTTTTAGTGGTAAGGGTACTGAAATTATTCCATGAATTGTGGCATCCATTATGTAAAAGAGTATATAACACTAACACATTCTCCTTTCTTTAGGAAGGATGTTTATTTATTTACACGTTTGTCATGTTTACCATAGAAGGTCATTATTTAGAAACTACACAGGGACCTCATTTCTTTATGCTTCCCTGATAAAAGATCTCTTGGTCCCGAAACTGTTGGGTTTTCACAAAACATAAACATTCTGATTATATACTGTAAGCCTGTCTTTATATCAGGGGAGGAGATCCAGGCTCTATTATAGAGCTTTAACTACATCCCTAGACCCATGGGCATAGCTCCACCTCAGAAATGTTCTAAAAATCTGTATCTGGACATAACCATGTTAACCCACCGCCCACTTTAAGGTTGTCTGTAAAGAGCAGACCCCCAGGACACACTCACTCTCTTACATCTATAAGCTTCCATTTGCCCCTGCAGGGGAATTTGTTCTCTCCCGTATGTACTGAAATGGGATATCAACTATAAGATATGTTTACAAATGTATGACCCAAGAGGACAATTTGCTTTGCACACAAGTCTTCAATACCAATAGGTTCCTAATATAAGTTTATAAACTTCTGACCTGGTGGTACCATGTACTAATCCTCCTCCACAAAATCTACAAACTAACCACCCCAAATGTTGGAAGTGATTCTCAGAGCCTGGCACACTCTTCTACTGTTTCTGAAGCAGTGCCGTGATCCACCCTCTTCTGGGAAAAAAATAAATTATCCTTCTTCTCACCTCAGTTGTTCTGGAAAATGACCCAGCTGGATATCCCTTGCAGCTAAATAATACACTGATAGAAAAGTACACATCATCTCTTATGACTTATGTACTCCCCGCAGCCAGGTCATGCAACCCCATATTGAGGGAACTAAAGCTTAGTACACACTGCTAGTTTTTTTTTTTTTTTTTTTTGTTCAACCTAGCGGGCTGAACAAAAATAAATTGACAGTTCAGGGCAGAGCCGCTGCCCTAACAATCTGATGTTAGTACAGCAATCTCCCCTGCTGTTCTATTGTGTTCTGACAGGGGGCGGCTCCCCGCCAGAACACTCTGGTCTGCGCTCTCAGCCGTTGGCTGATAGGGAGCCAGTCGTCAGACCTTTTTTGGTCATGCCCCTTCGACAAAGGGCTGTCCCCTTCAGAACACAATAGAACAGCAGGGGAGATCACTGTACTAACATTTGATTGTTAGTACAGCGACTGACCGGAGCTGTCAGTTTTTTGCCATTCAACCTGCTGGGTTAAATGAAAAAAAAATGAATGGTGTGTTTTAGGCTTTAGGAATACCATACAACTGTCTCAATATTCTCATCAAAAATGCCTTTTTAGGCATTGAATTTTAAATACTACTGTAAAGATGACCACATAGATTACAATGTGTGCAATCTCCTTCATGTATTGTGAAGGCCTAACTAAACAGTCCATTCTGTTTGTGTCTAATCAGGCAGATCTTCACACTACACTAATTAGTCATTGCACAACCCCAATTCCAAAAAATTTGGGGAGCTGTGCAAAATCTACATAAAAACAGAATGCTATGATTTTCAAATCTCATTAACACATTTTATTCACAATAGAAAATGTATCAAATGTTTAAACTGAGAAAATGTACCCTTTTTAAAAAAAAAATAAGGTGATTTTGAAATTGATGGCAGCAACAAGTCACAAAAAGGTTGGGGCAGGGCCATGTTTACTACAGTGCATCATCCCCTCTTCTTTTAACAACACTCTGTAAATGTCTGGGAGACCAGTTGCTGGAGTTTTGGGAGTGGAATGTTGTCCCATTCATCCATGATATAGGATGCTAACTGCTCAACAGTCCTGGGTCTTCTTTGTCATATGTTTTTTGTTTCAAGATGTACCAAATATTTGCAGTTGGTGAAAGGTCTGGACTGCAGGCAGGCCAATTAAGCATCTGGGCTCTTGAAGCCATGCTGTTGTCATATATGCAGTAAACGGTTTAGCAGTGTCCTGCTGGTAGCGGTATTAAACCCAAAAGCAAACCTTTTATTATATTGCAGCTTACCCATTCTTAGATGTGATGGCTGTACTAGTTTCCCATTTTAGTCTTTCTTTCTTTCCTCCTTCTATTTTGTCTGGTGATCCAGCCAACAAGGCTGCTGTTTTTCAAAACGCAAGCTCTCCAGCAGAATGTATCAGTTTACATGGATGAGACAAATCACTCAACACAGACAAAAGCTGATCATTGTAAGCACCCCTTATTTATGCACGCAAAACCTGTATGCCAAAAGGAAAAAAACATTTTATTCTTTAACTGATTATAAAGTGTGAGCTGGAGTTTGACTTCAGTTTATTAAGTCGCAATATAATACATTACTGGTTTTTGTTTTAATACCGCTTGAAATATGCAAGGCATTCCCTGAAAAAGACATTGTCTAGATGGAAACAAATGGTGCTCGAAAACCTGCAAATATCTTTCAGCATTGATGGTGCCCTTTCAAGCTGCCCGTTCCATATGTATTCCTCTTTAGTCCGGCAGATGCAACGCCCATGGATGCCAACAAGAATGTTAAATTTTGATTAATCTGCCCCTAAAACAATTTTCCACTTTGCAACAGACCATTTTATATGAACAGAGAAGACCAAGTGTTTTTGGATCATGTTCAGATATGGCTTCTTCTTTGCATGATAGAGCTCTAACTTGCATTTTTGGATGGCAAGCCCATGCAATGATGTCCGTCACAGAATCATGCCTGTTTTTAATGCAGTGCCGCCTGAGGGCCTGAAGATCACGGGCATACAATATTGTGTTTCAGCCTTGTGCACAGAGATTTCTCCAGATCCTCAGAATCTTTTGATGACAATATGCACTGTACTGTAGATTATGATATATTTAAAGTGTTTGAAAGTTTTGGTTAAAAAGTACTATTCTGAAATTGTTTGACAAGCTTTGATTGGTGAACCTCTGCCCATCTTTATTTCCGAGGTGCCCTTTTTATACCCAATAATGTTACTGACCTGCTTCCAGTTAACCTAATTACAGTGCCTTGAAAAGGTATTCATACCCCTTGAAATTATCCACATTTTGTCATGTTACAACCAAAAACATAGGTGATTTAAGTGATAGACCAACACAAAGTGACACATAGATGTGAAGTGGAAGGAAAATGATAATTGCTTTTACATTTTTAATTTTTTTTTACAAATATCTGAAAGGGGTGCTGTGCATTTGTATTCAGCCCCCCTGAATCAATACTTTGTAGAACCAACTTTCACTGCAATTACAGCTGCAAGTCTTTTTGGGGATGTCTCTTCCAGCTTTGCACATCTAGAGAGTGAGATTTTTGCCCATTCTTCTTTGTAAAATAGCTCAAGCTGTCAGATTGGATGGAGAGTGTCTGTGAACAGCAATTTTCAAGTCTTGCCACAGATTCTCAAATGGATTTAGGTCTGGACTTTGACTGGGCCATTCTAACACATGAATAGGCTTTGATCTAAACCATTCCATTGCAGCTCTGGCTGTATGTTTAGGGTCGTTGTCCTGCTTGAAGGTGAACCTCCGCCCCGGTCTAAAGTTTTTTGCAGACTCTAACAGGTTTTCTTCTAAGATTGCCCTGTATTTGGCTCCATCTATCCATCTTCCCATCAACTCTGACCAGCTTCCCTGTCCCTGCTGAAGAAAAGCATCCCCACAACATGATGCTGCCACCACCATGTTTCACAGTGGGGATGGTGTGTTTAGGGTGATTTGCAGTGTTAGTTTTCTAATACACATACAGTCAGAGAATGTAAATGATTCAGTGCAAACGAACTGCTGCCTCTACTGATTACTGCCACTAGGTGGAGTACATGAATGGAAAGAAAATGAAGCAGATATGGCGCTGTTCTAATATGTACCTGTCCTTAATAAACCAGTTAGCTGCAGGTGTATGCAAATTGAAATTAAATAATTAAATAATTTGGTGAATGTGCACTAGTACATAAATGTGTATAAGAGTGCCATTAACGTGTATGCTACATAGCTTCAAATATGTCTTTCCAACCAAGAAGAGGAAAAACTGAATCTCCAAATAATATATGTAAATTTATAGCAAGTGGTTAAATACCTCTGTGCAAATGTGCCAAATGTTGAACAAATAACGGGACTAATTAGTCCCAATACATCCTCCAAAAATTGTACATTTAGAAGATCTACAGTCCCATTAATGTTTGGACAAAGTAAAGTGCTTACGTGCTAGTAAAAAACCTTTTTTGAAATATATGCATTTAAAATTAAAAATGTAAAATAAAAATTAAAATATAGTCCCAACAATAAAAAACAAAATCAAAGGGTAAAGTGCTTCTGTACTGGTGAAAACAATATTTGTGTTGATAATTTCCACTTAGCAAAGATGATCACAGCATGCGTGTCATATCCGTTCTCTTATTGTGACTGCACTCACCGGAATTCCCCCCCCCCCCCCCTTGGGGTATGGAGCATTCACAGTATCTGCCATTGTGTAGCACTTTGCAGGCTGGATATTCCCCGATGTAATAGCAGTTGTCACTCTTGTCCCATAACCATATAAAAGCATTTGTTGCTGACACAAAAGCCGGTGACCGGAAGTGATGCAAGAGCGTGTGCTGACCCCGCCCTACACGTTTCGTCACTCTGACGTCATCTGGAGCGTGTTTCAGATGGAACGTCACTCTGACGCTCCAGATGACATCAGAGTGACGAAACACGTAGGGCGGCATCAGCACATGCTCTTGCATCACTTCCGGTCACCGGCTTTTGTGTCAGCAACAAATGCTTTTATGTTTTTTATTGAATGTGAGTACCTTTTCATGGTTTTAAGCAATAAATAGTTGAAACAATATTACACTTTTGGAATCCTTTTCTCCTATGCTTTATATGGTTTATGGGACAAGAGTGACAACTGCTATTACATCGGGGAATATCCAGCCTGCAAAGTGCTACACAGTGACAGATACTGTGAATGCTCCATACCCCAAGAGGGGTGGGGATTCCGGTGAGTGCAGTCACAATAAGAGCACGGATAAGACATGCATGCTGTGATCACCTTTGCAAAGTGGAAATTATCAACACAAATATTGTTTTCACCAGCACAGAAGCACTTTACCCTTTGATTTTTATTTTTATTGTTGGGACTATATTTTAATTTTTAATTTTAAATGCATATATTTCAAAAAAAAGTTTTTTACTAGCATGTAAGCACTTTACTTTGTCCAAACATTAATGGGACTGTAGATCTGTAGCATTTTGCTTTTTCTTGCTACTCTCCCACAAAGGCCAAACTTGTGAAGTGCACGACTAAAAGTTGTCCTGTGGACAGATTCTCCCACCTGAGCTGTGGATCTCTACAGCTCCTCCAGAGTTACCATGGGCCTCTTGGTTGCTTCTCTGATGAATGCTCTTCTTGCCCAGCCTGTCAGTTTAGGTGGACAGCCCTGTCTTGGTAGGTTTGCAGTTGTGCCATTTTTGAAAGATGGATTGAACAGTGCTCCATGAGATGTTCAAAGCTTGGGATATGGTTTATAACCTAATCCTGCTTTAAACTTCTCCATAACTTTATCCCTGACCTGTCTGGTGTGTTCCTTGGCCTTAATCATGCTGTTTGTTCACTAAGGCTGGGTTCACACTGGTGCACTCTGCGAGATTGCATGTGATTCGCACTGCAGTGCAAATCACTTGCAATGTCTGCGATTTCAGCCATACAGATAGTATGGCTAAATTTGCATCGCATGTGGACCAAACTCGCACAGGACCTTTTTTTTGGTCTGCACCAGAATCGGATCCCTTGGGTGTTTACACCCATGGGATCCGATTCCTAGCCGAACTGTCAGTTCGCACTGCAATATGCGAACTGAAATGGGGGTTTCGGTAACATTGTATTGACACTCCCAGCAGTTCGCATATGGCATTGTGAACTGCCTTGCGAGTCAGGTGCGATGCGTGAATCCGCAGTGGATTCACGGTGTTCCCGCATCACACCTATGTGAACCGGGTCTAAGGTTCTCTAACAAACCTCTGAGGGCTTCGCAGAACAGCTGTATTTATACTGGGATAAAATGACACACAGGTAGAATCTGTTTACTAATTACTACTAGATTTTAGTTAGGGGTATCAGAGTAAAGGGGGCTGAATACAAATACACTCTACACTTTTCAGATATTTACCGTATTTATCGGCGTATAACACGCGCCGGCGTATAACACGCACCCCAAGTTTAGGAGGGAATTTTAAGGAAAAAAACTTTTAGGAGTAAAGTTTAAGGAAAAAAAACTTACACTAAAATGCCCATCAGTGCAGCGTTATCTGTCCATCTGCAGCCTTTTCAGTGTCAGTGCAGCCTTGCCTCAGTGTCCATTGCAGCCTTGTCAGTGCAGCTTTGCCCCATTGCAGCCATGTCAGTGCAGCTTTGCCCCATTGCAGCCATGTCAGTGCAGCTTTGCCCCATTGCAGCCATGTCAGTGCAGCTTTGCCCCATTGCAGCCATGTCAGTGCTGCCTTAACAGTGATGCTTTGCCCCAGTGCAGCCTTGTCAGTGCAGCTTTGTGTGATCGCCGCCGACATACACAGCCGTATGTAGATTCAAATATGGCGCCGAGACTGCAGAGACTCGGCGGAGCCGAGATACACATAGCCGAGTGTCCTCAGCTAATCTCGGCGCCGCTCACTGTCACGCCCAGTCCCGCCCTATGATGGACATAACACAGGTCCAATGGCGGGACTGGGCGTGACTGTGATCGGCGGCGAGAATAGCCGAGAACACTCGGCTATGTGTATCTCGGCTCTGCCGAGTCCCTGCAGTCTCGGCGCGATATTTGAATCTACGCACGGCTGTGTATGTCGGCGGCGATCGCCGTCGATCAAACAAAATTGGCGGAGATCGGCGTATAACACGCACCCACGATTTACCTCTGATTTTAAGGGGAAGAAAGTGCGTGTTATACTCCGATAAATACGGTATTTGTAAAAAAAAATTAAAAACCATTTATCATTTTCCTTCCACTTCACAATTATGTGCCACTTTGTGATGGTTTATCCCAATAAAATACATTTACGTTTTTGGTTGTAATATGACAAAATAAAGGAAAATTTCAAGGGGTACGAATTCCTTTTTAAGGCACTGTAGTTGCAAAATGTTTTTCCAGCTCTTCCTTGTTAGTACCACTTACTTTACCAGCTTTTTGTTGCCCTGTCCCAACTTTTTTGAGACCTTTTGTTGCCATCAATTTCAAAATTTCCCTTATTTATTTTTTTTCCTTTTTTATAATGGTACATTTTCTTAGTTTAAACATTTGCTATGTTTTCTATTGTGAATAAAATATGGGTTTATCAGATTTGGAAATCATTGTAATGTTTTAATGTAGATTTTACACCACGTTCCAGTTTTTTTGGATTTGGGGGTTGTGAATTTAAGGGGCATATGTGGCCAAATTAACCCTTTTGCTGCCAGAGCTGTTAAAAAAATTATTTTAGGCCTGAAGATTGCACAGATCCCAAAACATTATATATTTTCTGAAAACAGACACCTTAGAGAACAAATTTTTTATATATCACAATATTACCACAAAGATGTAAAAGTTAAACTAAAGTTCATTTTGCGGCACAAAAACGCAACAAATTATACCAATTAATTTTTTATAAAAGATGAGGTTGCACCAAGTAAATAGATACCCAACATGTCAAACCTAAATTTCTTTACGCCAATGAAATGGTGACAAACTTCAATACCCTGTATTTTTCATAGGTAACATTTTAAAAAACCCCTATAGGTCATCAGTTTAGCGTTACGGAGGTGGTCTGTTGCTAGAAATATTGCTCTCAGTCCGGCGTGTGACATGTGTAATGCAGTCATGTGTAGGGGCCCCTGACGCATGCGTATACATGAGGGTGGGGGCATCAAATGTTATGTGCTTGGGTGTAACTTAATTTTTTGACAATTAAAAAAAAAAAATACATTTATTTATTTATTTTTTAGCACCTAGGGGACAAAAAGATGATTTTTGGTGACTGGTTCTCTTTATTGAGGCTTCCCGGGTTTAAAAGACCCTGAACGTCTCAGCTGTACTTCATGGACTCTAATGCAGTACAGACCACACTGCATTAGATTCTTTCCCTACAGACACTGACAGGTGGACCCCGAAGTGACGTTTTACATGTCACTTCTGAGTCAGCAACAAAAAGGGGAGAAGAGCGGACACATATGCTGGTCCCGGGCCCTCAGAAGGGCAAGCAGAGTCTGATATACGGGGGGGTGGGGCGGCTTGGGGGTGCAAGTAATCCAGCCCCAGACCCCTTGCATCTAAAAGCCAGAAGTTGGCTTGTCACTTGTACACACAGCCACCAGAATTGTGTATACAACATGCGGTTTAGGCAGCCAAGGGGTTAAAGGATAACTCCACTAAATGAGTCATGTCATTTTATAGTTGCATTCAAATGAGTGTAAAAATTTTACTGATCTTCTTGCGCATATTTTTTCCACCACAAAATTCCCTGCTTAATATTAGGTAAATACTTGCATAAAATTATCCTTTTTTTTTTTAACAATAGCTACATCTGGCATACTTTTTATACGTCTATCTTCAGATGCAGATCTTTGGATTTTGTGTTGCAGATCTGCATGCAGTGCATGTTTATGGAGGTGTTTGAATGTCTCCATTGAAAACAATGAAGCTGGGTTCAGATCCGTAACTGCAAAATGCTTTTTAATTTTTTTTTTTTTAAAGGCTGCGTGAATGAATCCTATAAATAAGTCAATCGTCAATCAAGTTTACTAATTTGTAACAACCTTTACCCCCAGTCAGTGTGCCTTATTTGCATTATTGCTTTGTAGCCTTTGACATATCTGGCACTTAATCTATCACCCAATGTGGAGCAAGTTTTCCTGTGGGCTTTACTAGTGGCACTGCAGTAATGTAGTAAGAATTCTGATGTTTTTGGTACCACCATGACCTGGAGTGTGCAATGGAGGGAGAACCTCCAGTGTTCTTTCCTCTCCCCCCTGCCCAAAGAGGTTGTCTGAATAGTACTTCATTGTGTCGTAAGTACTGAATATTACTATAGTAGACAGAAACTTACACTTGGCACACAGTGTATGTGAGTAAGTGAATGGAGCAGAACAGTTTCCACCAAATAACAAGAGGTAGGAGCCTATAATGAAGCTTGCTTATACTCTTGCTATTTACTGACCCAAAAGCTGATTAAATAAGTGCTATATGTAGACAACATGACGACAAGCATCCTGGGAACTGCACAACCCAAAAGAAAACTGGAACCTCTATGGGTTGCCCTCACCAGGTGCAGTAATGTTTTTTTTTTCCTGCCTGTTGTGTTTTTTAAGCCCCCATTCCAGTAATTTGGATGACCAAATGCAGTTCAAAGCAACAGAAATGTGTGCAAAACTTTTTCCCAACACACTTCAATGGTGGAAACGAACTGTCAAACTGTATTTACTCCTGTAAAGCCATTTTGCCGACTTTGGAAAATCTAACAAAATGCATAACCACCTGGCTGGTTAGAGTGATCCCTGGTTCAGTTACAGATACTGGGTTTTAACTCACCATTTTTGTGCACACACACCCCACCTTTCAGTTATTCTTGTGAATGTCTGTCAGACAAGTGCATTTGTGCTGAAGAACTGCTGAGATCTTACCAGTTAAGAGAATGACAGTCTAGATCAGGGATATGCAATTAGCGGACCTCCAGCTGTTGCAGAACTACAAATCCCATGAGGCATAGCAAGACTCTGACAGCAACAAGCTTGACACCCAGAGGCAGAGGAATGATGGGACTTGTAGTTTTGTAACAGCTGGAGGTCTGCTAATTGCATATCCCTGGTCTAGATGGTCAGATATCTCACTTAGAGCAACTGGCATTGATACATCTGCCAGTTTTTGACTTCGCTATGAGGGACTACTGTTACCACTTTGCCAACCCCCCACTTGACCTGATCATTCCAAGCATTGCCAGACATCCTGTATGAAAATCGGTTTGTGTATGGGCACCTTCTGTTTAATTTTACGTTAATTAAGGCCCCTGTTAAAGAACAACAATTGAGAGAGACATACGGTATGTTTGTCCTCAACTTATCTGCCAAAACCTGGCACAGTCTTCTCTGCTGTTCTACTGAGGGGTATTATTAGTTTGGGTGGTAAACGTTTTTTTCCAGTGAAAGAGCAGGATTGGCTTATGGTTGCAAAAAAGTTTTTCAGTATGTTAAAAAATCTTTTGGCAAAAAGGATCGTTTCTGTTGATTTGCCATACTTGCATTTAGTGGGCTTTGTTTGGCCCACCCAATGAGACAGGAACTTTATTCATGCAAAAGGGTTGTAATTAGTTCTGGTGAATTTAGATACGTGATGCATACTAATAAAACAGTACTTTAATTGCATTGAATCGATTGAAAATGTATTACAAATACGGTCTGAGCTAGTATTAGATATTACCGTATTTGCACTTTTAGTATACCAAAGCTGGCCATACACTGGTAGATTTTCGTACCAACGTTCGTACAAAACATCTTGTCAATACATTCTATAATGCTTGATAAATATCATTGGAACATTTTGTTTGCTTTTAACATTTAATTTTGGAATGAATTACATTTCTGAAATGAAATCCACAAACGGTTAGAAATCCGTTCATTCCAGAAAAATGTTCCATCCTGCTCTCGATATTGAATAAAATGTTCAGAAGTGTCATTTTTCTAAATAAAATTGCACCTGTGTATGGCCAGTTTTATCAGAGAAGACGGTCTGGTTTTAGAGGGACATACTGTACAATGTTTTTTATAGTAGGCAGCATTATAGGGGAAATATTTCGGTTCATTGGGAATTTGTAAATAGCTGACAAACACTCCGAAGAAAAAAAAGGCTCAACTTTTTATGTGCTGGAGTTTTGTTTCCTGTCTTTGGATGTTATCGTCTGTATTCTTATCAATGATTTGATTGGTTTAGTTGGCTATCTGGATGTTTTCATAGAACACTTTACAGGTCCATGCACACTGGGATTAAAAAATGATAAACTTACCACTTAATGCCAGTTCTTTTGGTAGAATTTTTTTTTAATATAAATTGTTTTTGTACAGGAGTTTCAGAGCATTTAGGGGTTTTCTTTTTTTTGCCGGAAAACTCTCAAAAACGCAAACGAGAAGAGTTTTTTTTTTCTGCCTCTAAACACTGAACTTAAACTATGCCTCTAAACAACCTAATGTGCATGGATACATAGGATAACATGGAGCTGCTTCTACAGACTAAACACAAAACTCTTGTAGAAGCAGTGTTTTTAAGCCAGTGTGCATGGACCTTTATACTTTGCCATTCTCTGCTTTGTTGCAAATGTCTTTACACCCTCAGCTACTGTCAATAACTGACCTCTGCTGGTTTGGTTATCCTGGCTTATTCTGTTTGATGAGGTGTTGTGTATTTATTGGTGTGACACACCTCCACAGCTGGAATCCTGGTACAGTTTATGCCACTTTTAATGTATATTTTTATTTTTTACATCATTTGTGTATACATTTATAGTGTGGCAAACACAGATTTTTTTGTTATCACTATTAAAGGACTTTACGTATTCTGGACTGTACAGCATTTTCTGCACAGTCCAGAATACACGAAACAATAGGTGGAAAAACCAAAGATTATATTTGCCTTCAAAAGACAGGTTAAATATATACCCCAACTCTGAGTACTAGTCTGTGTTGCAGCGTTTCTTGTGTGTGTGTATGTATATATGTATATATGTATATATATATATATATATATATATATATATATATATATATATATATATATATATATCTATCCAGAAGGTACCTGCAGTGAGCAAATGTGTGGAATAATTTGTGATCCATGGAATTATTAGTGGTCTGATGTTTCCGTGGGATGCAGCCCACCTTTCATTGTGCTCATTAGCTTGTTGTTCAATATAAGATTTGAAGCAAAGATGCTGCCACAAGATTAACGGAATTGTGAAATTTAATAATGTTTTTTTGAATTGTTCTTGTTGAACTATGCAGATGTGTTTGTGTTTACATGGAATTTAAGTTTTTTGCTTTTGACCTTGTGAAATACTTTTGTTCTTGTACAAATGTAGAAGAAATATGGTAGTGCCTTTCATCTATCCAGCATTGTTTTCGTTGTAGATATTAATGTAGGTGCTTATATAACATGGGTTGATACAAGGGTATGAAATGAGCCTAAACTAAAATATATATATATATATATATATATATATATATATTCTGCCTATCCTTTCATAGATCTTTTTTTTATAATTTGTCATGTGTATATTGTGTACAAAGGCATAAGGTACCATGCACATCAAAATGGGGCCCTTCTACCACCTGGTAAGCAACCCCTGACGTGTCAGATAGCATGTAATACACACAAGCAGGTTAATTAACACAGGCTGAAAACAGGTCAGCTGCTTTTACCTTGCTTTTTTTTCTTTCTTACTGGTATGTAAAAATGTTTCAATGCAAATAATTGCAACTTATTTCAGATATTTTGTGCAGAAATTGTACTGTTGTCTAAATGTACCAATTTTATAAACTTCCTCCTGTGGTAAGTTTATCATTTAGAAAATATGCATACAGAGTAAAGCCCAGAGATTTCAGGTTTTTTTTTATGGTTTTATTTTTGAGGTGTTTGTTTTTTTTATTTGTGGTACATATTTTCTTTTTATTGGATATTTGCACAGTTTTTTTTCTGCTTCGTGAAATAATTATTAATGTTGCATATTAATACAGTTAAGAAATGGCCCAGTTTTCAGCCTGTGCTAATGTTAACACTCGTTTAGGGTGATTGAAAGATGATATCTTGATTTATTACCAAAAACCTTAAAAATGTCCTCTTGTTGAGGGGAAAATTCAGTGATGAAACTTGCATGCAAAGAAACGTGAAAAATTGATGACTTTTATCCAAACAAGTAAAATTTTATTGAATATTTCACTTACAGTAAGACAGAGGCCACATTGTCATGCTATTTTAACATCTAAAGAAGCATTCCACTGCAGCATTGTGCTGGATTGCCAGCGTCTCCTGGATGGTGTAGTCCTCAATGCAATCCTACAGCTGGTTGAAGGGGACCAAATCCATTGAAGAGGTGATTTGGTTCCATTTTACCAGCTTTAGCAAAGCATTGCAGTGAAGTGGCAGTTGGAAATAAGACCAGAAAAAGCATTGACACAGGGTGCATAAGAAAACAATATAAATAATATATATATATATATATACATGGCAGCAGCTTGTGTTTGACAGTTACAGCATTTTCCGTGCTCTATACTAGACAATTTGCTGCAAGTATACATACTGCAGTATCTAGGCATGAATTTGTATTCCACTGCCAGACAGACACTGCTAACTCGCTCCGGCATCCCTCGCACCACATGGTAATTGCATTGATATGCAAAATATTGTAAAGGAATTAATGAGAATAACTACACCTGAACCCTTTTAGCAGTATTAAACAGTTTATATATTTTAATACCTTGGCTGTCTAACAATGCCATGCAGCTTTGGAAATATATTAAACATTTGAATAATGAGTTCTTTGCTCTTGTATTGTGTGTTTCATGTGTAAAGGGATTCTTGTGTAGCCAGGCATGAAAACATTACAGTAAAGTAAATGTAGAGTTTTTAACTGATGTTTGTAGGATTAGAATCTTCTACAGAAACTGGTAATGTGCTGCATCTTTTACTGCAGGGATTTGTTTGGTATTCAAAAGCACACAAGGGATTGTTGTATGCAGCATTGTAAGAGGTTATTCTCATAGTATTGATTATTATGTCATTTGACAGCATCATCTTACACTTTCATTTTTTTTCACTGGATAGCAATCTCAAATTCTCACAATACTGCTTCTACTTCCTAGCTTACACTGCTATTATACCACATTTCTATGCTATGCGTGTTAATGTAAATCTACTCCTTTCGTCATTCATGGCCTAATAGGAACGTAGCAGGTGTTGTGTCTCCCTGAACTGAGCAATAAAGTCAGCACTAAAACTGGAAGCTATTTATACCCGTTACATGTGAACTGCTCTACAGATCCAGCTGCTCAAGTGTGCTCTTGGATGGCAATCCACTTTCATGCATTTGCCATATCAGGGCAAGAAAAGGCCATGGAAAAAAAGCACTGCAGCATTTGATAATGTCAGCATCTGTTCCCCATGTCAGTCAGGCGTTTGAAATGTTTGAGTTACGACCATGTCAGCACATGCTCAGAGTTCAGACTGTACTTGGTTTAAAAGGGAACAGCTGATCTAAGTGATGGATTTGACATTCTAGAGTGACTTAATATTCTTTCAGCTAGAGGTTCTGTTGGTTGACTGAGCGGAATCTCAAGGTGGTATACTTAAATGTATTAGTATTGCATGTTCATGGATTAAAAAAGAAAACTTTAGCTGCATTTTTATACATTATGCATTATTTTTATTGCATTGAATAAATGTTTGCATCTCAGTGTTTAAGCCATTATTAAGTGTACTATTAGGTTTATTTAATATGGCAGTGTTTAGAAATTAGATCATGCCCAAATAGCAGTAACCCATAGCAACCAGCTTTCAATTTTTCAGTGGGAAGGTCCCTTGGGAGGATTTCTGGTTAGTTACTGCACTTTCCTTGTCTCTAATACTCTGCACTGGCTTACTGAAATGAGCCCAGCTATGCTATAATGCAGAGTCTAGCAATGCATTACATTGTCATTCTTAGAACTTTTACCATTGAATTATTGTATGTTCTAGAAATAAATCAATGGTAAGAGTTTTAGTATAGTATAAGGTGATATTCTATTTTCAGTTGGAATATCAGCAGCTGTATTCTAAGTACACACTTTCCTGCAAGGGAAAATGCTTTATATACCTTTTAAGGGAAACTTGGAGTTTAATTTGTTTTACACTGAGCTTAACAAAATAATTCTTTGTCAGATGTGCCCATCTGGGTCTCATCAAAGGTACATAATGTCCATTTATAGCTTTGGTTGTCTGAATCCTATTGTTTTGTTGAGTTTAACTCTCGGATTGCAGACTGAGGCCTTTGGTAGTGCAGAGTGAATCAAACCTACAATCGTGTATCTTTTCCCCAAGATATACAAATGTGGACTGTTAGCTATTCAGTTCAAAGTGTTTTATGTAAACGGTTAGCAAGCATACTTTGACAACTACACTATGAATATAATGAATATGTCAGCATATGTGCATCAAATGAGGCTATTGTGAATGTATCCTTTTTTATCATTACTGGCCTTTTCTAGGCCGAAACTGGTTAATAAAATACAGAACATGTGTAACTATTTAGTAGATAATCAAAATAAAATGAAAATAAGCCTTGGGGGGCTTCGTCCTGTGTGGCCATGTTTCTCTGCAGTATATAATCTGTAGACACCTGCACACAGAAATGCAGACACATGCAACTTTCGTCTTGGTGTAGAAAAGTAAATAGGACTGTACAATAAAGACTGATTTTCATGGTTTTGTACCAGAATAAAAAAAATGTAAAAGCAACTTAAAGGTCAGCAACTATAAAACAGTTCAAAGGATACAGATCGACTTAATAAATGCATGGTAAAGCCCCCTAATTGTGATTACCTTGCTGTTTTTCTAAGCACAATGTTGCATTGTAAGGAGGCCCATTAGATCCCAGGGCTGTTTGCACCTGGAGAAAATACATACTTCTTTACATTCCATAGCGTTATATGTTCATATGGGTACATAAAGAAGTATGTACTCTACACAGGCAGGTCATCGGAAGAAGCTGCAAAGGAAAGGAAACTTTTTTTTTTTTTTTGACAGTCATTAAATCTGAAACACAAACGGCTACATGGCCTAATAGTACTGCATTGCTGTGGAAATGCTGTTGTAAAAAAAGGCCTGTAAGAAAATGTGTCAATTTGATTAGCTTTGTTACTTCTATATAGTTTACTTATAACACACAATCTCATCACATTATAAAATTCATCAAACAAGAACATTGAGAAGTGCAAGTACTTTAAGAGATAATAATTCTAAAAAGTTCTTTACATGATTTAGCTCTTCCAGTCCAGTTACATAAAGTTATGTTAAATATATTAACAAGTACAACACACTACCTTGCTCGACCACAGTAGAAAACGCTGTGCATTCTAAATGTCAGGCCAGAACGTCACATGCAGCAGCAAATGCAAGACTAGACTTTTGTGGCATATTTATTAATTAGCCGTGTGACTCACCTGCACCTGCCTCTGCCTCTTGCTAGTCAGCAATCTTTTTTTTCCTTGTACTGAAGACTGCAAATATTGTATCTTGCCATGCTCCCCTAGACACTGACTTGCATTCTGTAATCTCAGAAGCACTGAAATGACCGGAATGATGTCACACTGCTGGTGAGCTGTCACTTCATTTGTGTTTCGTAGAATTAGTGTTTTTGAAATGCAGACAGCAGGCTCCTATTTCCAGAAGGCTCTTGAAATTAGCAGCGCTATGGCTTAGGTGTCCCGAGAAAAGGAAAGATGAGCCAAAGTAAAATTCCTGCAGAGCCTGACAAAGCTAGTGCATGCAGCTGATAGAGAGCAAATCAGAGAGTAGCTGGTGATATAGCACAGTAATACAAGGAAAAACAGCATTGCAGCATTACTATTACAGCATACACAGTCAGGATTTAAATAGTTAGCAAACTATTCAGACTGCCTTCTCCACAGACACAGCACCCATCTTACGTTTCTATTTACATGAACTTTTTGCATGGGTTTTCATTTGCTGCTGCTATATTACAGCAGTGAATGTATCTGTGTATAGTTTTTTTTTTTTTTTTTTAATTATTATTAAAAGGTACAGACTTCTATTCAGCGTGAGCTTGGTGCAGAATATTCTGACTTACAATATCGTAATAGCTGAACTGGAAGGTATAAGTGTCATTTACATTTTTAGCAGTCATGCATGCAACATAATGTTAGTAACCCTTTGCTATCCTGGTCACTATAATACAGATTAGGACAATAGAAAGCATGGACAGGGCTTTTGGACCTATGTGGATATTGTCTAATATGTACATATTATAATAAACTAAGCATTGGCAAGGTCAAGTCTTAAATGTTCACCTACTGTTTTAGTAAGCCATTAACTAAAGGAGGGGAAGCACACAGTAACTCACCTTTCATTGGCACTTTAAACTCAAGAGCATGTATAAGTTGGAAAACTCATTGAAGCAGTGCACCTGATTAATGCAGAGCGGTTTATGCCACAAGTGCTTTGCCAAGACACCAAACATAAAAGCATCAAGGGGTTAGTATGGTTTTCCCATGCTTGAAGAAAAAAATTCAATGAAGTGTAAAACTTCCTTTGTTTGCAAAAGAGAAAAAAGTTAGTTTTAGGTCTTCCCTCGTTTAACAGTGCATCTCAGTTGATTTCTTTTGTTGAAGTCCCCGGATTGAACTGCAAACAAATCAGTTGCAAGTGACTTCTCCTTGGGGTCAGTGAAGCCAGTTAGCGAGGTCAGGACTCCCACTTGCAACTATAGAGATGAGCCATATCCCCCCACTCAAAGGGCACAAGCTAAACTGTTAGAGCTTTATAGGCAGCTAAGCATTTGAAACATGCAATCCCAGGCAAACGTTCCCTCTAGTGCCTCTCTCTTCCCTGACCATATTTAGTCAACCATAGCAAAAAATAGTCTCTCAGCTGTCGATTGTCGATCCAAGAGCTCTGGGAGCTCCTATCATGCTTTCTGCTTATTGATTGTTCATCCTGCCGAGCCCCAACACTGCTTTGCCATTTGTTCAGCTATTTTTAGCCCTGCCAAATAAAGCGGTCTCTCATGTTTCCACCTTTATTACTCATATTTTCACTGAATGCGTACCGCTGCTCCTACAGCATGTTGTGACTGTCACTAGAATTTTGCAGAGAGGCTCAAGTCTTTACAAATATGAAATTAATAACCCTACGTCACCACAACAAATAGGGCAACAAGATTTCTGGATGTCAGAAGTGGAGTGTGAGCTGAATAAGAATGCTTTTCAGCTGCATTGCTATTCAGCCAGTCAGAAATCTGCTGTGCATACATGTCACACTTTGTATTCTGTTCATTCAGATAAAGAATTGTATTATGTAGTAAGCCAACGCTGGGTGCTCTATTTTCACAATGACTTTTCATTTGTTGTTAATGATTAATCAATACTAAGTATGCACCCTGGTTACTGGGCACGAGGGGTAACTTGTATTAAAACAACAACAGTTTAGTGTTCTCATCTCAGTTTTCTAACTTGCAAGGACGTACTGATCCTGCAGTCTTTTTTTTTTTTTTCCTTAGCAGAGTTCTAAATATGTTTATCATTTTGTGTGTAGTTTGGCCTTTTAATAATTTTAGTGAAAAATATGGTAATTGTGTAATGTACAAGTACTGTTTACAGTAGCTTATTGACTGAAACTTCTGACTTGCAGCGCTGGTGTCCTCTGTTTAAATTCTGAGCAGGACATTGCCTGCATGGAGTTTGCATGTTCTTCCTGTACCTGCATGGGTTTCCTCCCACAATCCAAATACATGCTGGTAAATGAGTCTGAGTCTTTGTATTTTAACAGCGGGGACTCCCCCTGTCAGAATACACTAATAAGCGCTGCAGCCATTGGCTGCACACGCTGATTAATCACTTCAGCCCTGGAAGGTTTTACCCCCTTCACGACCAGGCCTTTTTTTGCAATACGGCACTGCGTTACTTTAACTGACAATTGCGCGGTTGTGCAACACTGCACCCAAATAAAATTGATGTCCTTTTTTCCCCACAAATAGAGCTTTCTTTTGGTGGTATTTAATTACCTCTGCGTTTTTTTATTTTTTGCGCTATAAACAAAAAAAGAGCGACAATTTTGAAAAAAAAAAACACTATTTTTTTTACTTTCTGCTATAATACATATCCATAAAAAAAGTGAAAAAATTGAATTCCTTCATTATATATGTATATATGTATATATGTATAATATGTATTCTGCTTTTTTTTTTTTTTTTTGATAAAAGAAAATCCCAATAAGCATATATTGATTGGTTTGCACAAAAGTTATAACGGTCTACAAATGGTGGGATATTTTTATGGATTTTTACGTTTTTTTTACTAGTAATGTCGGCGATCTGCAATTTTTAGCGGGACTGCGACATTGCCGCGGACAAATCACACACCTAACTGACACTTTTGACACACTTTTGGGGACAAGTGACACAAATACAGTGATCAGTGCTAAAAATATGCACTGTTACTGTACTAATGACAAAGGCAGAGAAGGGGTTAACAAACACCAGGGGCGATCAAAGGGTTAAGTGTGTCCCTAGTGGGGCTTACTAATTGTGTGGGGATTACTCCGACTGGGAGAACACAGAGATCTGAGTTCCTGCTTGGCAGCAACACAAGATTTCTGTGTTCTCTCCTGTCAGAACAGTGATCTGCCTTGTTTGCATAGGCAGATCACTGTACCGCCTCACTAGGGAACAATTGAGTGTGGCTGGCGGACATCGTGTCTGCTGGACCCGCTGATTGGCTCCCCCTTTGTCCAATCAGGGCTTCTCGTCCCCCAGAGGCTACTGCATGAAGCAATGTACTGGTATGTCATTTCATGCAGCCGGGCCGCTTTGCTGCAGAGAATGTGCGAAAGGCGGTCCGGAAGTGGTTAAATGCCAATTTTCCAGCATGACCATTTGACTAGCTTCTGTTGACCAGACAGAAGTATACAGGGACTGAAATTTTTGGGTTAAATGTATACCCATCTTAAAAGGGTTGTAAAGGTTTTTTACCTTCATGTATTTTATGCATGACGGTAAAAAACCTTCTGTGTGTTGCTGCCCCCACAGCCCCCCTATTGCTCACCTGGCCCCCTCTTGATCCACCGATGTGCACAGGAGCCTCGGCTGTCCCAGGTCTCTCTCTCTCTCATTGGCTGACACAGCAGCAGGAGCCATTGTCTCCCACTGCTGTCAATATCTCCTCAATGTGGAGAGAGCAGGGGGCGCGTCCGAGCCCCGCCTCTATGTGTCTTTTGGACACATAGAGCATGGTTCGGGAGCAAGCACACACCAGTGCCCTCATAGCAAGCGGCTTGCTATTAGGCACTAGTCAAGTGAGAGGAGACAGAAGCATCGGCGGGGGGCCCAAGAGCAGACAAGTATGACATGTTTGTTGTTAAAAAAAAAAAAAAAAAACGGAAGCTTTAATATCACTTTAAGATAGGTACCTTAGATTATAAGCTTCTTAATGGCAGGGAATGTGACTGTACATTTAGTCTGTTTTTAACGCATACTATTAGGTTGATTCGGTTGTCCATGGGCTGGTCGGTAAGTAGGCTGGGATCTTTTCCTTGGATTTATCCTTGGCCTGTTTTATATCTAGTTGCCCTCAAATGCTACTTGCTGCAATGGCCAGTCATAGGTGGGGGTAGTGGACCCCTTTTTTGCATTTAGTTACAGAGCTGCATAAATTGTCAGTGCTGTATAATTACCAGTGTATGCTGGAAAGTCAATATTTAGCATGAACCAAACCATGAGGTCCCATTTATACTAGTTGCATACTAAAACACTTCATTTTAGGCCTTGTGCACACAGACATACTTTGTGCACCTGTTTGAAAGGACATGTTTTGTCCGCATGGGATGCACAGGTGTTCAGTGTGTAGGCAGTTAAAGTAGTAAAGTCTCCTTAAGAAATTTAAAAAAATTGCCCCCTGTAGGTTTAAGTCATAATGTACTAGTATGCACCGCATACTAGTACATTTATGGGTGACTTCTCTACAAATGGAGGCCTCCAGCACTGGGCTGTCACAACTTCTGGTCCCCAGAGCTACCATGTTAACCCGGTCTTTTTTCCGGGTTCCCAATCTTCAGCCACTTGAATGGCTGGGCTGCAGTGACGTCCCTCCAGCACAAGTGCACAGAAGTCACTTTTCCCATGACACACAAAGCGGGCCGTATATGCGGTCTGAGCCATGCATGTGGGGCATAATATACCTCTAGGGCAGGGGTCCTCAAACTACAGCCCGCCAAGGTCGATTACCCAGCCGCCCGTTAGGTCCTGGGTCCTGCATTCACAAGCCACCTCCACCTCTGTAATCAGTAAACAGCGGAGAGCAGAAGTCAGCTTAGATCAGGATGGAGGGCAGGAGGAGCTGCCCAAATTGACTTTTAAAGTTAAACCACAGGTGATTGGTTGCTAGGACACAGGGCGGTCCTAAACAACCAATCACCAGCAAGCTAGTATGGAAAGTCACACTGTAAGCTCCCGGCCTCTGTACAGAACTGTGCTGCTTTCTGCCCTCTCCTGATCCCTGCCTTCTGAGCCTGACGCTCTCCTGATCCCTGCCTTCTGAGCCTGACGCACTTCTGATCCCTGCCTTCTGAGCCTGACGCACTTCTGATCCCTGCCTTCTGAGCCTGATGCACTTCTGATCCCTGCCTTCTGAGCCTGACGCTCTCCTGATCCCTGCGTTCTGATCCTGACGCTCTCCTGATCCCTGCGTTCTGATCCTGACGCTCTCCTGATCCCTGCGTTCTGAGCCTGGCGCTCTCCTGATCCCTGCGTTCTGAGCCTGACGCTCTCCTGATCCCTGCGTTCTGAGCCTGGCGTGCTCCTGATCCCTGCGTTCTGAGCCTGGCGTGCTCCTGATCCCTGCGTTCTGAGCCTAGCGTGCTCCTGATCCCTGCGTTCTGAGCCTGGCGTGCTCCTGATCCCTGCGTTCTGAGCCTGGCGTGCTCCTGATCCCTGCGTTCTGAGCCTGGCGCGCTCCTGATCCCTGCGTTCTGAGCCTAACGCACAGTGAACTGGCCCCTTGTTTAAAAAGTTTGAGGACCCCTGCTCTCTATGGTCTCTTCTGTCTGCCTGCCTGTCAGTTGTTTTTTACAGAAGAGAGTTTATTACCACTTTAAATTCATGTCCGTTACGACGCAATGGCTGTGTCTGTACAGCCGCTGCATCCCAGTTGACATGAATGGGACTGCTCGCATGCAAATGCACTGAACGGCAGTACATCCTGTGAAACGGGTATGCACTTGCGTACGCCCATACAAATGAGGCCTTAACATGCAGGCTGGTGTCTGTTTTAGCAGTCATTGAGGTCACAATGGGATGCGATGTTTCTAGTATAAGTGAATAGAACCGCTACACAGTGCACACCTTACCACACATTTTGGTAAAACGTGCATCTTCTGTACATTACTGCATTACGCCGGTCTTAAGGGGGCCTAAGAATGATTAAGCGTGACCTGTTAAGCTGGTCATACTCTATACAGTCTGATTGTAAAATTGCCTGTATCAATACCTTTTGTAGTGTGGGGGGCAATCTGATGGAATGAATTGAAAGGTAGGCTGTTACACTGCATAGTTCTTGGTAAATGTAAAGGAGATGGTAAAGAGATTGTACCATCCATTTATAATGTGTCAAACCTTAGGGATTATTTACATTGCAGTCTTTTAACCCCTGCCAAGCACTCTGCAAATGAAAAAGTGTGTACTGCAGGGCAAAATTATAATCCTTAAGGCTTCTGTATTCTTCATAGTTGTAAGTATGCTTTAAAATTTAACAAGAAATTGAAAAATAAGCACCAGCACTTTTTACAAAATACTTTTGTTTTGCAAATACTGCTTTTTTTATGTTTATTTTATTGTTATGAATTATTTATTTCATAATTTTAAACATGTACAGCGATACGATAATATAACACAGGGTGAAGTGCCCTGCAAAGTTAACAAAGAGCTGCAGTCCACCACAGCCATTCAGATTTCAGTTAGCTCAGTTTTCCAAAGAATGAGGATTTGCCTTCCCAATCAAACTTTTCAGCAGTGAGAGACAATAAGAGATCAAAATAACAATCATAATGTAATTGAACCATGTGTTCAAACCAGTAAAAGTGATCTCTGGTGGTTTTTGGCTCTGGCTCTTTAGCTCCTTTCTCTTTACCTTAGTGAATGAGCCAGCTTTCTTTCAAACATATTTGGCTTTGGCAAGCTGGCAATACAATTCACAGACTACCATATTAATGTGTCTCCATACAATCATGAGAAAACATATGCTCCTCTTGTTGAGTAATAGCCCTTGAATAAAATGTCCTTGACAAAAAAAAACTATTTTAACCACCCTTGTTTTTATTAAATGAGAAAAGGTTTAGTTTCATGTATAATTCATTAAATATACATTGGGGGGTGTTTCTCATTTCATCCATTCAATTTGTTTGATGCAATTAGGAAAATAAGCCAATATCTGTTTACGTTGGATACTTTTTAACTCCTGTTAACTTGTTTTAAGTTATTTTTCACAGCAAGCAAGGAAATATGTATAATAGCCTAATAACTGTTTTAGTCTACTCTCCTTAACTAAAAGTAGGCTAAAAAGGAATATGCAACATCCTAGTAAGGAAGAGGTTAACATACCTGTGGGTGGGTCATCTTGTGTATATTTGTCACTGTCTCATTAGTCTGTTGAGGGTGAGCTAACGAGAGTCTATAATTAGAAGTTTCAAGCATTGCTTTTTTTTTTTCATTACACAAAACGTGCATGGCTTGGTTGCTGGTTCCCAGTGCCACCCTGAACATCTGTCGTTTTCTATAAGTGCATACTCGCAGAGTAAATTACTATCTACAGGAGGCATGTGTCACACAATGCTATGTGTAGTCACAGGTTGCAGACTGCCCTTTCCACTTGCTAACACCATTTAAAACCTGGAAACCTAAGAATGAGATGATGTTCACGTATTTCACCAGCTAGGTCTTTATTTTGGAAAATTGTACATTTTGCTGGGCTTAAAGTGGACCTCCAGCCACAGACAATTTATACAAATATGGGAAAAAACTGTTTTGTTTTTTTTAGCAAGCTGAATATAATAAAAAAAAATACATGGTCCTACTGATTAGATATGTATGGCTACTCTTGGTCATGCCTTGCAAATTAATCCCCCAGAAGTATGAAATTTAAAGTAGAACTATAGGCAAAACTTTTTACCCCCCCATTTTGGATAGAGTAAGGCAGGTTTATAACCCATGTAATTTTTTTTTTTTTTTTTTTGTCAACTTTGTCCCATTGGCTTTTTCTTCACTTCTTGTCTTATAGCTAAATCAAAGTGAGGGAATCCCTGGTTGTCACCAGAACTAGTTTCCTAGTTGGAAGATTTACCTTCATGTTTCTGGTGACAGCCCAATATCTGGAATTTTCTTTCCCTATGAAAGTAGAACTAAAAAGCAAAACTGTTTTTTTTTTTTTTCATTTTGGATAGAGTAAGGAAGGGTTATTTTCCCCCAAGTGCCTAGCCAGGAAATGAGACGAAATCTCTCCAAAGTGAAGGAAATCCCTGGTAGTCACAAGGGTCTTCAGAACTAGTGATCCCATTGTAAGATTTCCCCTCTATTCCTGTTCTGCTGACCACTGTCAGATAACAGTAAACTGGACTAATAGAGAGCGGATCTCTCCCTAACAGTGTCACAGACCACAATATAGACACTTCTGTGTTTAGAAAAGCTAAGTGAAGGAGTGCCAGTGTGAGTGAGGCCTTATTCTATGAAGATGCAGAAGCCCGGTTTTTTGGATAATGAGGACACCAGCATAGGTTGTAGATAAATCACATTGGACTTACATTGCACTGCCCAGTTTTGTCAGGTATAGATGAACAGATAGACACATTCTAGTAATCCATATCCAGGCTTCCCAGTCTAGATGTCTGTTTGTTTTTCTGGGGGGTGGGGGTGGGGGGGGGGGGTTGCATGCTGTTCTACTGGCTCTCCGTTGCAGCCCATTGCTGTCCTAGTGGTGTTAAAATTCTGAGCGCAAATGATGTCAGGTGGCATTTCATTATTTGTGCCTGAGTAGTGTAGATATTAAGCAATAATCTTTGCCTCTAAGCCTTCCAGGCCTGCTTGCTGCTATGTTGTGGCTGAGTTTAAAGCTGTGGCATTGCTTTAGACAGCAGAAAGCATTTAGGATGTTGTTCCTGTCCACTGAAGGATAGCATAACCATTTATACATGTGCTGAAAAGTTTTAAGTTTTGAAAGTTACAGTGTAATCTCTTTAAATGTTTTAGGGGTCCGAAGATTTCATTGTACTTACAGTCTTTATTTTTATTTTTTTTTCCACCAGCGCTATGCGTGTCCTACTTTCTAAATTGCCTCGCCCATGGATCGTTGATGAGAAGAAGGATGATGGATACACTGCATTGCACCTGGCAGCACTCAATAATCATGTTGAAGTTGCTGAATTGCTAGTTCATCAGGTATGTTGTATCAATCACCACACACTCTGCCTTTTATAATGTACTGTCCTTTTTAAGGGTCTTTGCTTTGTAACTTGTTTGTATTTTTTTTTTAAGGGTCAGTTTACTCAATACTCACTTGGTTCTTACATCTGTTGGGCATGAGATCTTTCAACCTGAGTTTCCAGGTCCACCCAGCACAATAGGTCATTACTACTATTTTGTCTTTTTGGGATTATGGAGCAGGCCATAAATATGAGCCTACCAAACTATGGGGTGTAGAGCTTAGGAACTCTGGTGGCAAGATCTCAGATGTAAATTGCAAGTAAATAGGAAACCAGTATATGCGACTAAAGCCATTAGCAATGACCTACTATTGAAAAATGTGTTTTTGGTGAAGTTTTAAATGGCATCATTTTTTTTCTAAAACAATTTTATACTGTATTTACTGGATTAATATATTTTTGTTATAGTTATTGTCAGGATGGAAATCTAGTATTGATTTCAGCTTGATCTGCTATTTACCACTTTACCAGCTTGTCTTGCTTTGCCTTTCAGGGCAGTGCAAACTTGGATATTCAAAATGTAAATCAACAGACAGCTCTTCATTTAGCTGTTGAACGTCAACATACACAAATCGTCAGGGTAAGTTGCATATTTCAGTCGATCTGGCTTTTAGTGTAAAAAGGCCAATTCAATCCAAAATGGGCACTTCAATTTTTGGTGGGCATGTTTAAATAATTTAACATTTTCAAATAACTATTGAGGACTTCTTGGGTGAGATTTTCCTGTGATGGTTTTTGTTTGCGTGTCTGCCCACAAAACCATAATTGTAGTTGAACTCCCGTATAACATATACTACATTACAGAGTATCCATCAAGGTATACAATACTATCATTTGATTTTTTTTTGGCTGTGGGAGTGAGCTGGAACTTTTTGGAGATTTTGCTTTGCCAGAGTCATTAGAGTATAAAAACAGCATGTAATTTACCTTGTTAAGCAGCCATTTTTTGCCACAATATCCATTGATTTTTCTAAATGTTTTTTGCTGAGGACACAAATACAAAATGGTTATTTTACTGGAACCCAAAAACCCTTCACCTCTTTTCCATAACTACACCCCCCGCTCTCCTCTTCTATCACTGCTTACCCAAAGTGTTAAAACATTTATGTATAGATAGATATAATAAAAAAAATTATAAACACTTTTTTATTTTTATTTTTTTGATCACATTCACTCTGTTCTCATCCTCAGTTCCCTCTTCTTGGTCATGGCAAAAAAAGTTTTTCTTAGTTTCTGTTCTAACATTTTGTAAATAAGTAATTGTTCTCCTTCACTGATGTGCGCTGATGAGGCTACACTAATGGACACTGATAGGCTGCACTGATGAGGAGGCACTAATATTGGCACTGATGGGCTACACTGATTATCAGTGCAGATGTCCCCACTGAGAAAAGCCACTTATCGGCTCTCCTATCCTCTCCTCACAAGCTGTCAGTGTGAAGAGAGGAATGCCAATAATGAGCACTTCCTATTTACCCTGTTATTGGACACAGCTGATCACATGGTAAAGAGCATACGTCATAGGCTCTTTACCATAATCAGTGATAACACTGCACCACAGATTGTCACGCGCACGAGCGGCCATTCTGAAGGTCGTCCTATGATGTCCACTCCAAACAATGAAACCTTGCCTGGCCTCATCTGTATTATCAAATGATGTGCCCCAGTGTATATTTTCTAAAAAATAAGCCACTAAATATAGAGGCGACTGGTCACATGAGCTCCACTACAAAATAAGTTAGAGCAACTTATTTTTTACAAAACACATACACTGGGGTACATCATTTGATATTACAGACGAGATTCTAGCAAGAAGACACTGTTATATTAGCAGCAGGAGGGGAGGGGCGGGGCGGGCACTGTCACGAGCTGACATGCAGGGATGGAGGAGGACTGAGGAGAGACATGGGATGACAGAGGCATGTAAACTGACCACGGTTTCAGGGCTCAGCAGCCATGATAATCTGTGGTCAGTTTACAGGGGTGAGGGCAGAACCAGGCAGGGATCAGCCAGGTATTTCAGGTGATACAAGGGGCTAAATTACACAGCACAAGCACTGTGCTGTATAACATGCTTTAACCACTTAAGCCCCCCTGGAAGGTTTTACCCCCTTAATGACCAGGCCATTTTTTGCAATACGGCACTGCGTTACTTTAACTGACAATTACACGGTCGTGCGACGCTGTACCCAAATAAAATTGATGTCCTTTTTTTCTCCTCAAATAGAGCTTTCTTTTGGTGGTATTTGATCACCGCTGCGGATTTTATTTTTTGCGCTATAAACAAAAAAAGGTGACAATTTTGAAGAAAGAAAATAATATTTTTTACTTTCTGCTATAAAACACACCCAATAAAAAACTGTACAAATCTAAAAACGTCTTCATCAATTTAGGCCAATATGTATTCTGCTACATATTTTTGGTAAAAAAAAATCCCAATATGCGTATATTGATTGGTTTGCGCAAAAGTTATAGCGTCTACAAAATCTGGGATAATTTTATAGAATTTTTTTTGTTTCATTTTTTTTTTTTTACTAGTAATGGCAATCGGTGATTTTTAGCGGGACTGCGACATTGCGGCGGACAAATCGGACACGAAGATCTGTGTCCACCCATGTCAGAATGGCGTTCTGCCTTGTTTACAGATCACTGTTCTGCCTCTCTGGGGAACTATCGCGGGTGCCCGGCAGACATCAGCTCTGATGGAACCACTGATTGACTCCCTCTCTGTGCAATAGGTGCGTGCTCCCACAGTATCTAGTGCACAAAATGACGTATAGGTATGTCAATTCGTGCAATAGAACCACCCTGCCACAGTATATAGGCGGTCTTTAAATGGTTAATGGAGCAGAATTTTTTTTTTGGGTACAAACACTTTAAGATTAGTGTGTTTCTACATCTGTAATGGGCTGTCAGCTCTTCATTATCGGTTGTAAACTAGTTTAAAACACTTTGCTAACAAAAGCTTAAACATTTAGAAGCTGGCCTCCTGCACTGTATGTTAATGAGGGATAGCTTAGTCTACCTCCCCGCCACCTGTCAAATGCTCTCTGATGAAGAGCGAGCTGAATGCCGCAGGCGAAATGGCAGGCAAACAGACATCCTCGGTTGGCAGTGCCTGGGCCCTGGGAAGTAGCCCCTACACTCGGAAGAGTTCCAGAGCCTGTATCTTAGGTGGGGTATGCTGGATGTGGACCCCACTGTCACTAGATTCAACAGCAAACTGGACAGGTTTGTCTCCAAGTACAGGGATCCTCTAGCGGAAGCAGTGGATAATGAGCTTTTGTAGAGGGGTTCTTCCATTTAGCTCTTTCCCTTGTGACTCTGTTGGATCTGAATCCAGTTCTCTATGGGCTATAGAAACTGCGGTTTGAACCCTGTAAAGACATTCCTCTCTGTTCTCCTATCCACAAGGTGGTTTTTCTTGTAGCCATCACCTCTATAAGTCATGTCTTATTGGTGGCCTTAATCCTGCAAGGATTGCTTTCTGGCATTGCATAGGGATAAGCTGGTGTTGGGCTTTTCTGCATGAAGGTAATGTTTCTCACATTTTCAAGGCTGCCACCTGGTTTTCTGTCCGCATGTTCTCTTAAATTTTACAAGGTGGATGTTTCAGCCTTATCTGATGCCAGCTTTGGGCATAAGGTGTTCATAAGCTTTCTGAGCTGCAAACAGTCTTCCTTTTTGTGTTTTTGTTTTTTGTTTGCTTTGTTGCCCAAACCTCATTTGGGCTGCTTTTGGATGTCCTGAATGTTAAAGATTTCCTGGGTTCCTCAATTGACAAAAAAGAAAACCAGATTAATATACTTGTCGTAAAACCCTATTTTGCACTTGTACAGATCTAAATACCATTAAAACTGTTAAAACAGATCAAAATGAGCAAACAAGTTCATTGTCCGGGTTTACATACAATTTCAATAATAAAAAAAAAACGCAGACTTCCTGTGTCCCTCAATGGACTCCCATGAAATTATTTTACTGTGAGTAAAAAAAAAAATACACCCTTTTTTTCCCCACTGTAGTTGTTGGTGCGTGCTGAAGCAAAACTGGATATCCAAGATAAGGATGGTGATACACCACTGCATGAAGCCCTTCGACACCATACATTGTCCCAACTGCGACAGCTTCAAGACATGCAGGATGTTGGCAAAGTTGACACTACATGGGAGCCCTCAAAGAACACTGTAAGTTTTTATTAATCTGTTTAGTTTAGGTGTTTTGTGAATGAAGTGTTTAAGTTGAGTATGAATTCATTTTGCAAGTGAATTCATTTTGTGAGATGTGTTAGCAGGCATGAATACATGAGTTTTTTCAATTATATATATATATATATATATATATATATATATATATATATATATATATATATATATATATATATATTTTTTTTTTTTTTTTTTCTTCTTCAGCTTGTATAACGTACATGGAATGTCTTATATGTTTATTTGCCCTTGACATACTATCGATTTTATTTGATGAAATTCATATAACGGACACATTTTCAATTATCAATGCCAGCATCGAGGTTCTCACTTCAGCACACACAGCCCATTAGCTAGTTCGTATACTGGCGTATAGTATGCCCAGCTTATGTGGGTTGACCTGTCTGAAGTATACATGCACTTTTACCGTAGTGGTCAGCTTCAAGAGCATGTGCATAAACCCTCAGTGGCCAGTCAGCAGTATATACAGTGGATATAGAAACGAATCACCCCCTTTAAAATAATCACATTATGTTGCTTTGCAGCCTGAAATGAAGGCAGACACCGTTTTTGTTTTATCCAGCTGTATTTACTAATGCAGCATATAACATCCAAGTGAAAGCTACAACATCAACATGTTAGAAAAAAAACAAAAACAGTTCAAAAACAGAATCACTTAGTTGGAAAAAGGATCACCCCCTTATGTCAGTATTTTGTTGGATCACATTTTGCTTTAATTACAGCCCATACACACTATTAGATTTTCTGCAGATTTTTGTCTTTATATTTACCAAAACCATATAATATGAGGTCAAACCTTAAGAGTTTCAATTTGTATGCAATCAGGCAGGCCCTTGCACTACATGGTTTTGGTAAATCTGAAGACAAAAATCTAGTCTGTTGGGATATGTCTCTACTAACTTTGCATATCTAGACTTTGCAATATTTGCCCACTCATCTTTGCCGAACTGCTCAATTTCCGTTAAATTTGATGGTGACCGTTTGTGGACCTAGTAATTCCACAGATTTTCAGTGTGGTTTAAGTCTGGGCTGTGACTAGGCCATGCAAGGACATTCATCTTTTTTCTGTCAAAATTCTTGAGGAAAATCTGCTGCCCTCTGCCAGAAAGTTGTCAGTGGGAAGGTTTACTTTCCAACATAATGGCCCAAAGCACACAGCGAAAATGACCACGCAGTGGTTAAAGGAGAAAAAAGGTGAATGTCCTTTTTTCTGACATTATTGGTGCTATACCTTTCACTTGGATGTTTTAAGTTGCCCTAGTAAATACAGCTGTGTAAAAAAAACCAAAAAAAAGGGGTGATTCTTTTCTATACCCACTATATGTATTAACCCCTCTGTGGCTTCTGTTCATAAGATTTAACCCCTTAGCAACCAGTTCCAGCTCATGTGTTATTCCTTAAAATGGAAGCTCAGTCAAAATCGAACTAAGGCTAAACCTACTCCCAACCCTCATTCTAAGACTATTCTATCTACCCTATGAAAGAAAAGATGCTTAGACTTAACTGCTTTGAAGTCACATGATCAGGTCACAGCATTGGCTTTAGTTTGGAGGAGGGAAAGCCAACATTGGATGCCCCATAGTAAGCCTATGTGGGACATCACCACACCGGCATTTGCAGTTGTTGGTGATCTCTCCTCTTCACTGAAGCCGCCTCTGGAGGGATCATGCGACCCGAGCGGCATTAGGATAGGTAAGTATAAACATTATTTCTTACACAGGGTAGATAGAATAGTCTTAGAATGGAGGTGGGAGTAGGTTTAGCCTTAGTTATATTTTGATTGAAATTCCACTTTAACACTTAAGCTCCAGTGCATGTACCCTTGTTCGTAGTGCATTTGTGTTAACCCTTAAAGTGGTATTAAACCCAAAAGCAAACAAACCTTTATTATTTTGCAGCTTACCATTTTTTAGACATAATGTCTGCATTAGTTTTCTTTTTTAAGCTTGCTTTCTTCTTCATCTGGTGATCCTGCCAGGAAGTCTTTATCACAAAAGAAAAAAAACGTTTGCTGTGACGGCTTATAAAGCCTTAGCTGGAGTTTGTCTTCAGTTTTAGTGTGATCTAAATCTGCTAGTACATCTAACACTCCCCTCCCCCCAGACTGACTATGCTGCTGTCTAAAGGTGCTCCTGTACTCCTTCATCCAGATTGGGGGCTCTCTAATATGGGGGGGTTGCTTGCCAGATCAGGCAAAAACAGAGGGAAAAAAAGCAGCCACCACATATGATAATTGGTAAGCTGCAATATATTATATTTTTGGTTTTAGGTTTAGTACTGCTTTACAGAAGAACTATGGGTAGAAAAAAAAAAAAAAAGAGTTTTTTTCATTTTAAATAGAGTAAGGGAGGATCATAACCCATCTGTTTCCCATTTCCGCTTACTTCCTGTTCCATAGTCAAAACAGGAAGTGAGAGAAAAACCCTGCAAATGAAGTGAATCCCTTGGGGACCCCTGGGTCACCAGAACCAGTGTCCCCATAGCAAGATTTCCCCCTCTCTTTTCTGGAGACAACCCGAAATGTCACTTCCAATAATAATGGTAAACTGGGCAAATGGATAGAGTGACTCTCCCTAAAGGGGGCACAGAAAGCAATAAAAACCTGACGGGGGTTCTAATCCATCTCAACTCTATACAAAACTAAAAACAAAACATTTGGCTTTAGTTGCACTTTAACCACTTCCCGCCCTGCCTATAGCAGAATGACAGCCGGGCGGTGGTTCTGTTATCCTGACTGGGAGTCATATGACGTCCAGCAGGATAACATGCCGGCGCACACCCGCGGGGGTGCTGTGTCTCACTCTGACACACCGCGTCTCTGATCGTGGTAAGGGGCCTCTGACTGAGGCTCCTTACCATGTGACCAATCACAGCTGATCACAGTGTGAACTAGGAAGTGCCGGTAAACAGCTTTCCTTGGTTTGCACTGACAGGGAGAGCTGATCGGCTGCTCACCCTGTCAGAGGGGGGGTCTGCGCTGATAATCAGCAAATTGATTA
Source organism: Lithobates clamitans (assembly GCA_037952925.1). Classification (NCBI taxonomy): domain Eukaryota; kingdom Metazoa; phylum Chordata; class Amphibia; order Anura; family Ranidae; genus Lithobates; species Lithobates clamitans. The sequence continues at coordinate 1,024,625 of JBBGZY010001650.1, read as the reverse complement.
TCTGTGTAGCCCCCCCTCATGAGAGGTGCCCATCAGCTGCCAGTCTGTGCCCCATCAGTAACGCCTGTCAGTGCCCATAGATGTACCTGTCAGTGCCCTTAAGATGCCAATCAGTAATGCCCATCAGCTCTTCATCAGTGCTGCCTATCCAGTGCCCATCAGTGCTGCATATCAGTGTAGCCTATCAGTGCCCATCAATTCTATATATCAGTACCCGTCAGTGAAGGAGAAAACTAAATGTTATAACAGAAATGAGAAAAACTTTTTTAGTTTGTTTAGGAAAGTTCTATTTGTGGGAAGAAAATGATCAAAATCTAGTTTGGGTACAGTGTTGTATGACCGCGCAATTGTAAAGCTGAAAATTGTCTTGGGCAGGAAGGGGGGAAAGTGCCCAGGATTGAAGTGGTTAAGCACCCAGCTCATGTACCCTAATTCCACAACATTACCTGACATGATTTAACATCTCAGCACCTAGCATATGTGGCTTATGTGCATCAATCCCTCAGCCAACACTACCCAGTGTATGTGCGTTAACCCCTCAAAAGACATTTTTCAGCCTGCCCAGTGGACATGTTTTGCTAATTTACAGTATGTAATATATTGTTTTTCTTGTTTTACATAGGCTTATTTAAATTTTATATTATGTCATTCTATAATGCTAATCCCAAGTTTTTATTTTATTTGCCAGCTTATTATGGGTCTTGGAACTCAAGGGGCTGAGAAGAAAAGTGCTGCCTCTATTGCTTGCTTTCTGGCAGCAAATGGAGCCGATCTTGCCATACGTAACAAAAAAGGCCAGTCTCCGCTTGACCTCTGTCCAGACCCCAGCCTGTGCAAAGCCCTGGCTAAGTGCCACAAGGAAAAATCTAGGTATGGCTTGATATCAGGTTATGAATGTAAATCATTACTGTTTAGCACTGTGAGAGAAGCAAAGGTGTTCAAGATCAGTATTACTCTGTACCTAAAGAAACATAAAAAATAGCACTTTAAGAAAATAATATGCCAAGTCACAAATCTATTTAAAAGTGAACATTCATAGGTTCGCTTGCAGCTCTGCACCCCTTATTCAGTACCCTCGTTCTCAAAACTAACAGACAGCACTGTCCATTGCTATACGCCAGTGCAACGCAGACCCCATCCTCCATCCTCATACTGCCCTTCTCTACTGTCTGTTGCACATAGATGTGTAGACCATGCTCTTACTGCATACAAGACAGGAAGAAAATTGTAAGAGTTCACACAGGTACTTTTTTGTTTTTCAAGTTTGCCAATTATACTATTGTAGTAGTTTTAGGGATGCAATGTACTTAAAAGTACACTTATCCTATAGGCAATACTCATTTTCATTTAATGTTATTGGTCAGGAGTGGAAAGCACCAACACTATTCCACCTGCCCAGCGACACAAGTTGGTGACTTGTGTTAGTTGCTTCACTTTTACTGGGTAGTGTTGGGTATGGTAGTTCAGAAGAGTAGAATTCAAATTGGATGATGGTAGGTTTCATTGCAACCCTTCTAGCATCTTACTTTCTATTTTTAGTGGTCAAGTTGGATCTCACAGCCCATCTATGATTAACAATGATTCTGAAACTCTAGAGGAGTGCATGGTGTGTTCCGACATGAAGAGAGATACACTTTTTGGTCCTTGTGGGCATATTGCAACCTGCTCTTTATGCTCCCCACGGGTAAAAAAATGTCTCGTATGCAAAGAGCAAGTACAGTCTAGAACAAAGGTAACTGATATTTATTTTGTATTTATTTTTCTAAATAGAAACACCTTCCGAAATATATGGATTTTCAAATACGAATGTTGTGACCAGTCTTCTAAAAAAATATGTTTTATGTGTGTGTGTGTGTGTGTATGTATATATATATATATATATATATAATTATACACATACACAGTATCTCACAAAAGTGAGCACACCCCTCAATTTTTTTTAAATATTTTATTATATCTTTTCATGTGACAACACTGAGGAAATGACACCTTGCTACAATGTAAAGTAGTGAGTGTACAGCTTGTATAACAGTGTAAATTTGCAGTCCCCTCAAAATAACTCAACACACAGCCATTAATGTCTAAACCGCTGACAACAAAAGTGAGTACACCCCTAAGTGAAAATGTCCGTATTGAGCCCAAAGTGTCAATATTTTGTGTGGCCACTATTTTTTTCCAGCACTGCCTTAACCCTCTTGGGCATTGAGTTCAACAGAGCTTCACAGGTTGCCAGTGGAGTCCTCTTCCACTCCTCCATGACGACATCACAGAGCTGGTGGATGTTAGAGACCTTGCGCTCCTCCACCTTCCGTTTGAGGATGCCCCACAGATGCTCAATAGGGTTTAGGTCTGGAGACATACTTGGCCAGTCCATCACCTTTACCCTCAGCTTCTTTAGCAATGCAGTGGTTGTCTTTGAGGTGTGTTTGGGCTCGTTATCATGCTGAAATACTGCCCTGCGGTCCAGTCTCTGAAGGTAGGGGATCATGCTCTGCTTCAGTATGTCACAGTACATGTTGGCATTCATGGTTACCTCAGTAAACTGTGGCTCCCCAGTGCAGGCAGCACTCATGCAGCCCCAGACCATGACACTCCTACCACAATGCTTGACTTGTAGGCAAGACTCGCTTGTCTTTGTACTCCTCACCTTGTTGCCCCCACACGTACTTGACACCATCTGAACCAAATACGGTTATCTTAGTCTCATCAGACCACAGGACATGGTTCCAGTAATCCATGTCCCTAATCTGCTTGTCTTCAGCAAACTGTTTAAAGGCTTTCTGGTGCATCATCTTTAGAAGAGGCTTCCTTCTGGGACGACAATTTGGTGCAGTGTGCGGCATATGATCTGAGCACTGACATGCTGACCCCCCCAACCCTTCAACCTCTGCAGCAATGCTGGCAGCACACATACATCTCTTTGCCAAAGACAACCTCTGGATTTGAGGCTGAGCACGTCCACTCAACTTCTTTGGTTGACCATGGCGAGGCCTGTTCTGAGTGGAACCTGTTCTGTTAAACTGCTGTATGGTCTTGGCAACTGTGTTGCAGCTCAGTCTAAGGATCTTGGCAATATTATTTATAACCTAGGCCATCTTTATGTAGAGCAACAATTCTTTTTTTCTGATCCTCAGAGAGTTCTTTGCCATGAGGTGCCATGTTGAATTTCCAGTAACAGTATGAGAGAGTGAGAGCGATTAACACCAAATTTAACACGCTTGCTCCCCATTCCCACCTGAGACTTTGAAACACTAAGGAGTCACATGACACTGGGGAGGGAAAATGGCTAATTGAGCCCAATTTGGACATTTTCATGTAGGGGTGTACTCACTTTTGTTGCCAGCGGTTTAGACATTAACCACTTCAGCCGCGGAAGGATTTGCCCCTTAATGAACAGACCATATTTTGTAATACAGCACTGCATCGCTTTAACTGATAATTGCGTGGTCGTGCGAAGTTGTACCCAAACAAAATTGATGTCCTTTTTTTTTCCATCAAATAGAGCTTTCTTTTGGTGGTATTTTATCACCTCTGCGGTTTTTATTTTTTGCGCTATAAACAAAAAAAAGCGACAATTGTGAAAAAAAAGCAATTTTTTAAAACTTTTTGCTATAATAAATATTTTTCAAAAAAATCTAAAAAAAAACGAATTTCTTCCTCAGTTTAGGCCGATATGTATTCTTCTAAATATTTTTGGTTAAAAAAAAATCGCAATAAGCGTATATTGATTGGTTTGCACAAAAGTTATAGCGTCTACAAAATAGGGGGTAGATTTATGGCTTTTTTTTTTTTTTTTACTACTAATGGCAGCGATCTGTAATTTTTATTTGGACTGCTACATTGCGGCGGACAGGTCAGACACTTTTGACAGAGCTAAAAATAGCCACTGTTTACTGTATAAATGTCACTGGTAGGGAAGGGGTTAACACTAGGGGTTAAATGTGTGTCCTAGGGAGTGATTCTAAATGGGGGGCGGGGGGATGGGACTGCCTGATGGAGGAGACCGATCGTTGTTCATACTTAGTATTAACAGATCGCTCTCCTCACCCCTGACAGACAGACGGGTGACACTGACAGACCTCCATTCTGCAAGCATCGGCTTCGTCGTTGCGCCTCCCGGCGCGCGCGCCCCTTTCCCCTAGTGGTTTTAAAGCAGCCGACATATGCCTACAGCGATTTGCTCAGGCGAGTATAACTGCGGCGGCTGGCCGTCTAGTGGTTAATGGTTGTATGTTGAGTTATTTTGAGGAGACCGCAAATTTACACTGTAAGAGCCCATTCACACATGGGCGACTTTGGATCCGACTTGAAGTCGCCCCAAGTCGCGCAACATGTCAAATTCCATGTTGGTCAATGAGACCTGGCTTAATGTGCACTACTGAAGTCGCTGCGACTTCAGAAAAGGTTTCTGTACTACTTCAATTTGACTTCTAGGTGACTTGTACCCATTGATTTCAATGGAAGTCGCCTTCAAAGTCGGTTCGTGTCTTAACTAAAGCAACAATACAGGAAGAGAAAATCGTTTTCTCAGGCAAACCCCTCTCTCCCCCTCCCTCCCACAGAGCTGGTTGTTGTTTGATTGGCCACTGGAAAGTCGCCTGTCCTGGAGGCGACTTGAAGTCGCCTTGTAAGTTACCCCAAGTTGAGCTGTGGTGCGCGCTCAGGTCGTGTCCAGGTCGCCTCACAAAGTCGCGGGCAGAGTCGTGTTGCTTCTGTGTGAACCCGCTCTTATACAAGCTGTACACTCACTACTTTACATTGTAGCAAAGTGTAATTTCTTCAGTGTTGTCACGTGAAAAGATAGAATAAAATCTTTACAAAAATGTGAGGGTGTGCTCACTTTTGTGAGAAACTGTGTGTGTATATGTGGTACACACACACTCTCGCTCACTGGCCACTTTATTAGGTACACCTGTTCAATTGCCTGGTAACACAAATCCTGTGGCAGCAGCTCTCAATACATTTAGGTATCTAGACATGTTGAAGACGACTTGCTGAAGTTCAAACCGTGCATCAGAATGAGGAGAAAAGGGGATTTAGGTGCTTTTGAACGTAGCATGGTTGTTGGTGCCAGATGGACTGGTCTGTACATCTCAAGAAGATCACATCTCATCTCTTGTGAGATTTTCATGCACAGCCATCTCTAGGGTTTACAGAGAATAGTCTGAAAAAGAGAAAATATCCAGTGAGCGGCAGTTGTGTGGACAAAAATGCCTTATCGAGGTCAGAGGAGAATGGGAAGACTGGTTCGAGATAATAGAAAGGCAACAGTAACTCAAATAACCACTCGTTACAACCAAGGTATGCAGAATACATCTCTGAACACAAAACACATTGAACCTTGGGCTACAGCAGCAGAAGACCACACCGGGTGTCACTACTGTCAGCTAAGAACAGGAAACTGAGGCCACAAATCGCACGGTTTTGCCAAAATTGGACAATAGAAGATTAGAAAAACTCTGCCTGGTCTGATGAGTCTCGATTTCAGCTGCAACATTCAGATGGTAGGGTCAGAATTTGGTGTAAACAACATGAAAGCATAGAGCCATCCTGCCTTGTATCAACAGTTCAGGCTGGTGGTGGTGTAATGGTGTGGGGGATATTTTCTTGGCACACTTTGGGCCCCTTATTACCAGTTGAGCATCGTTTAAACCCTGCGGCCTACCTGAGTATTGTTGCTTACCATGTCCATCCCTTTATGACTACAGTGTACCCATCTTCTGATGGCTACTTGAAGCAGGATAATGCAGCATGTTGCAAAGCTCAAATCATCTCAAACTGGTTTCTTGAACATGACAATGAGTTCACTGTACTCCACTGTGGGATGTGGTGGAACGGGAGATTCGCATCATGGATGTGCAAATCTGCAGCAACTGTGAAATGCTATCATGTCAATATGGACCAAAATCTAGGAGGAATGTAGACTCCTGTTTTTTCCTGGTCATTTTAGTGCAACGCTAAAATATCCAAAAAGCTTGAGATTCCATGTTGGGGAACCATTTTCGCTGTAATCAGAGTTTGCAGCCGATGGACCTGTTCCTAGGTTATATGTCAACTCCAACAGGTGTCCCTCCTCATTCCTGTGGTGCTCAGTAAACTTGGTTTTGTGTAAACAGTGTACTATTATAGTAGTATAGTATAGATTGTACATTGTTTACACAGAACCAAGTTTACTGAGCACCAGCGGATGGAATAGTGATTTCCAGGAAGGACACCTCTTTAGCACCAGTCCCCTGCATGTCATTATTTCAGAACTGGGAGCACAAGGAAAAGGAATGTTACTTTGTTATACCTTCATACCCTCCAACTAATGTGCTATGTTTGGGGACTTGTCCTAGCATAAAACACGCATAAGCTGCTGAAATGGACACTGTGAAATAGGCTTTTTTTTATAATTGATTATGGGCCAGATCACTTTTTTTTTATAGTTGAACGAAAACTACCCCCTATCAATCGTTCAGACAGGACTAGACAAGTCTTGGGCTGTATAGTGAGGGAAAGTTCTTCTCCTTTAATGTACTTGTACATGGTATAGCTGGTTTCACTTCTTATGCTGCGTACACATGAGCGGACTTCCCGTCGGACTGAACTCTGGAGGACTTTTCAGCGGAGTTCCACTGAAACAGACTTGCCTACACACGATCCCACCAAAGTCTGATCGTTTCTAACGTGATGACGTACGACTGGACTAGAAAAGATAGTTCAGTAGCCAATAGCTGCCCTTGTATCGTTTTCGGTCCGTCGGACTAGCATACAGACAAACATTTTTTTCAATAGGGATCAAGTCCGTCGGAAAGATTTGAAACTTGTTCTATTTCTAAGGTCCGTCAGATTTTTTGACAGAAAAGCCCACACACGATCAGAATGTCCGACGGATTCGTTCCGTCTGACATTTTCTGCCGTAAAGTCCGGTCGTGTGTATGCGGCATTAGAAGACCTATCTGTTGTTACTTATGTTGAAAGTTGGCTATATGTTAATATATTGAAACCAGGGTGGATATAAATCAATGAGATTTTTTTTTTTTTAAATCTGATTTTATTTTTAATTTTAATCAATATTTTTGTTTTTTTTTTAAATGTATTTTAATAAAATGCTTTTGGAGTAAAAAGTAGAAAACTACTAAAGATAGTTTTCTATATAAGATAAATTAATAATTTAGTTTATCCAGAATGAAATGAAGCGTAGTTATGTAGCATTAGGCTGTATATTCTGAAATTTTAAAATTTTTGGTAAACTCATTCAATGAATCCAAGCTCTGCAAGGTGAGATAACATGCACTGCATTGATGCATGCACACAATTTTACAGTAAACGTGAGATAAAACAAAGTTCAGGAATCCTTTATCCCATTGTTTTTCAAATCTATGTACACTACAAACTGTATGATTGAATCGGTTCGGATATCACTGTTTTACTAACCGGACAGCTTATTATTCTAAATGGGAAAGCTTCATTTTGTTTGTAAATATTAAAGATTCTAACCACCAGTAAGATAAAGTCCTTACATTTAAAGAGCACCTGTCACTTCAGATCCATCATGGCAGTGCTGATGATGGATCCACTCACCTGCTGCCAACACGTCCCTCACCTTGTTGTGTCACTGCTGCATCACCAGCCATCCCATAAAAGTGAAAGGGACTGTTGGCGAGTCAACGGCGGGTCAGAGGAGGAGCCACTGCGGGACAGAGATGACAGTTGCTCTTTAAAAATAATGATTTAAATCAAGCCTTTTTACTAGTGATTTAAATCGACTTGATTTAGATTAAATCCACCCTGATTGAAACATACACTGGATGAGCCTTATGATGTCATATAGGCCGAACATTGATTATATGTTGTATTCTGGAATATCTCACGTCTTAGCAATATGCAGTACTGTGTACGCTTTACTTCTGTGATTGATCACTATGTATGTTTCTTAATCTGATCTTGATAAAACTTATAAATAAGGAATAAAAAAAACTACCCCAACAGATAAGTGACATTTTTCTATTACAGTGGCTTAAATGTACAAATAGTGATAAAAATATTAACTCACAAGTGACCCTTGTCCTGTGCAAAAGATTTCAGTGGAATTTTAATGAACTGAGACCTTTTACACACAACAGGTGTCTCTTGAATATTATTATTTAATATGTTGTTTTATGTAATAAACTAGTTATTTTACTGTTACATGTTTCCTTTGTCTTCAGATTGAAGAATGTGTTGTGTGTTCAGACAAGAAAGCAGCCGTGCTCTTCCAGCCATGTGGACACATGTGTGCCTGTGAAAGTGAGCTTAATAAACTCATTATATATTGAATGTTTCTTAACTTTAATTGCAGATTGAAAGACTACAATGTGATAAGGAATTTACAGACAAAACACAGCATTAATGCCCAGCTCAAGGAATTGCACACAAATTAGCCTTTTAGTGTCCCCTGACATTGCAAGTGTTAAAGTATATTTTTACCCCTAATTTTATTTGTTCTCATTGCATATTATACCATTTGTTCTACCTGTGCTGTAACTTTAACCTTTCCTTCATTATATGCAGTTCTGGTAAATACCTGGTTGATACTGTTATTTCGCAGGTCCTTCTTCTGAGTGGCAAGGATATCACAGCAGGGCTTCTATCTTTGCCACTCATGTTCCTGCATTTCGCAAGCTCTGGTTATTCTCTGTGAGGAAGCCCCCCACTAACTTCCTCATTTCTCTCCTGGATGCCCCCCCCAATGTTACTATCTCCAGCATCATGTAGGACGGCTCCAGCATATGTGATTGATTAGTCTTCTTCCACTCTGCTGGAAGCCACCACGTTGACTGTCACCTGTATCTTATGGGCAGGTACAGCAGAGGCTATTGACAGATTCATCACATCACAGGTGTTCCAACAGATGACAGTTTAACACTATGACTGCAGTTTTTATGTCACATTAAGAGAAAGGCTTCCCTGTTCTTTGCTTAAAAAAGATTTTTTTTTTGCTGAAAAAAAAAAAAAAAGCCCGTTAAAAAATGCGTTTTTAAGCCCTATGTTCATGAGCCCTTCATTTCACCTAGTGTTTATGCCAGTAATGCCCTTCCTGTCCTAGGATGGCGAAACTCTATAAAGGAGCACAAGCCACCCTTGGACAGCAGCATTGTCAACCTGTAGCGAGGGTAGTGCACTATGGCTATGCATTAGCAGATTTAAATGGACTTTAATTAAATGAAAAATTAAGGCTGAACTCCAGCTAACACTTTTTAAACAGTCACAGCAATAGTTTTTTCCTTATTAGGATAAAGATTTTAACATAAATGAAAAGCTAACCATTGTAAGCATCCCTTTCATTGGTTTGTCTTAACCCCTAACTGGCACTTTTGCTGGAAAATGTGGTCTATTTAAATATGACACTTATTGGCTGGATCACAAGCTGAAAATTAAGGAAAAAAATCTTAAAAAAATAAAAACGAATGCAGTCACTACATTTAAGGATGGGTAAGCTGCAGTATATTTAATTGTTGCTATGGAGTTCAGATACGTGTTCAGCTTCACCTTTTTTGTCTGAAAAAAGCTTTCCATACATGTTAGTCTGATTGTACAATCAGTGATCTCTAGCTTTATTAACAACTGTGTAGTGTACATGCATGCCTAACCATCCATCCAATCCATTCAAATCGGCCTCTAGCCCCTTGGATAGCAGTTAGTAAATCTAAAGTAGATTGTACAGCTAGTTTGGAACATTTGGCCAGCCTAACATTGCCAAGGTTACAGAGGCGCCATACTTGCCCTGTTGTATCCTAAAAAAATAACACCATATGTTTGGTACTGTTAGTTTCAACTTTTATTTCGCTTTCCCTTGTGGTACAGTTTTGAAATTCCACCCAATGTTTGTTGCTTTTTAGGGGCCCATTTCTTTTTAAATTAAAAATGGCTTTGTTGTAATGTTGTCAATTAAAAATAAAATATTATTTGGATAGGCTGTAGAGAGGTGGAGGTAAATTCACACAGAACTATTTAATGTTGTCAATCATTTTATTACGGTGCAGACACAGGGAGTGACTATTTTATTTATAACTCAGCATCACTAAAATTCTGTCAAAGGCAAAGAAAGTGTTGGAGCACCTATGAGTTCAAGTTGAAACATGTCTAAATTCTTCACAGGGGAGCAACTTGAGGCTAAATACTATTTGCACTGATACACGTCAACATGTTGTGTGGACAATCTCCTCCATTGTGACTGTAGGTTGTCATCTCCCAAAACAGACTCAAATTTTGGTGCTCGTTGGCAAAAATAATTTTGTGCACATGAAAGCCTCCATAGAGCCCAGAGTCCAATTTGAGTTGTGCAGAATGCGTGAGTATATGGCAACAAAAAATGTCTCTACGCTTTGGTTAAATCCACTTGTGCATGTACTTTAATTGGACTGTGTAATATGAGATCCGTTTTATTTTTCATGTGTTTTTTATCCTATTGTAAGAAAACAAGCAAGTAAATATAGTTATGAGATTCTTGCAATTTTATTTACTTGGAATGCAAGAAGCCCCCAAGCAGCTAAGGCCGGCTATACACGGTTGCAGGAAAGAAATCAGTGTTGATGCAGGAATCCCTTCTGCCGGGCCATTGTCTTCTCCCGGCGTGGGAAGCTGTGCAAGACAGTGGTTACCGCTAAAGGCTATAGCAGCTACTAGCGATAATTGCAGGAGAATCCGGCAGGCTGGTTGTACTCAAGTTGATCGATCAATTTGGTACACTCAGCCTGCCCATTAACGGTTTGAATTATTTCTGGCCTAAGTAACTGGACTTGGAAAATGCCAATATTTGCATTCATGTTGTCAAGCACATTGTAGTTTCTATTGTACTTATACATATTTTTTCCTGTTGCAGCTTGTTGGATGTAAATATTGGTTTTATCCATTGTTCTTTCTAATCTAAATCAACAGTCTACGCCACAAACTGAAAGCTGGCTATGTATTAAGCTAATTTTTTTTTCCACAAGTGGATGTACTCACATGTCCAGTTTTAGGCTGCTGACATATGTGTTGGCACTATTCAAGTTCTCTCTGACCTTGGGAATGCATAACTAAAATACTGCTTCCTCCCTTACATAAACCAATCTGTAAAATGACACACGCTTGTTTTTTTGTTTTTTCTAGCTGGTGTTTATTTTAATTTTAAGTTCTACTTTTCCATTTATTGCTTCTCTTTTTAGTGTTATGGTGATATTTGAGTAGATGCTTTTTGGTGTTTTCTCATTGCAGATTGTGCAAGTCTTATGAAAAAGTGTGTTCAGTGTCGTGCTTTAGTTGAGCGGAGAGTGCCTTTTGTTATGTGCTGTAGTGGGAAAGCAGGAGAAGATGTCACAGATGACACAGGTAAGAAGGGCTAGTTTTTTGGCTGAAAGTTTGTCACAAATGGGTCCGTAAAAGCTGTCATGATGCAAATACACTTTCAGCGCCCTTTTTTTTTTTTTTTTTCTAAATTCTCTTTTTGTCCTTGTACTTTGTACTTTTCTTGTATGTATGTACTTGTACTACAGCTTAAACAGCATACAGCTACACACCATTATTGAACTTAATATTTTATTGATGTGAAATCAAGACCTATACCAGAAATGTTTCTACTTTTAAGAATGCCCTTGAAGCAGTAATTAAGTTAAAAAAAAAAAATAATTTCTACTATGTTTGTGTAATACATTTTATATTAATTTGCAGCCAGTGATTTTATATTAATCACTGGCTGCACAGCCAAGTACTGTCTATTCGGCCTTTCTGAATTTCTGAATTACACTGAGCTTTATGGTACCAAGGATATGTACCACAGAATTGTATTGACTGGGTTTCTGATCCTTTATTCAGGAGAGCACCCCTGCTGTTTAACCACTTGCCACAGAACATTTACGCCGCAGCTGCAGACAAAGTGATGTTCTGGTTCCTCACTGAGCACATAAGCACTAGTGCACCCCGTGACTGCTGTGTTCACAGCTGCGAGTGACTGGGGGTATCGTGTGATCACTATGATTGCATAGCGATCACATAATTACAACAAAAACAAAACATGGCTTCCATTCTTGATTGTTTTGCTTACTGTTATATGGTGATTGGCCCACAGCTATCATATGGTACCTGCTTAACCCCTTTGCATAAAGGGGTAATTTTAGGGCCCCAAGAAAGGAGAGCTCATCAGTACATCAGCATTGATCAATTTTCAAATATATATACCATTTTGTAGACGCTATAACTTTCACACAAACCAATTGGTATACATTTATTGGGATTTTTTTTTACCAAAGACATGTAGCAAAATACATTTTTGCCAAATGTTAAGAAGAAATCAGATTTTATTGCATATGTTTTATAACCGAATGTAGAAAATATATTTTTTTAAAAAGTGTTTTTTTTTTTTCTTGTTTATATAGCAAAAAAAAGGAAAAAAAAACCCAATGGGGATACCATCAAAAGAAAGCTCTATTTTTGTATAAAAAAAATATAAAACTGTAATTTGTGTACAGTGTTGCATGACCACGCAATTGCCAGCTAAAGTAGTCATGAAGGGGATAATACCCTGCAGAGGTTAGGTGGTTAAGCAAGGACAGTAGTCATGAAAAGACAACTAGATCTTCTTTCTACTATAAAATAAAACATAAAGCAATACACAGGAACAAGGGAATATTTTTCAGCTTGCTAGAAAGGGTATATTATTTAACATGCAGACAACCTAATGGTTGTGTTTTCATCCCCCATATTTATACATAATTTACCAGCCCAAGTATAGGCACTTATTATGTGTAGTATTTTCTTTACTGATTTGTGCTCCTCTTATCTACACCTACACCGTTAAATGTTCTATATATTCTGAAAGACATTTCCAGCAATCTGGAAAATTTCTAGGATATACTGTTGTGGTTATTCCGAATACTAAAATATATACAACATTAAAGTAACGGCGAGCATCTTCAATATAAGGGACGCAATGTAACATCTTTACATCAGTCCCACCAATGCTGCCTTTACCCATTTACATCACAACAGAGACCCCCCCTTTGTTTCACAGCGACCCTCTTACATGACAGTTCTCCCCTTGCTTTCCCAACATTCCAACATTGAAAAGTGAGACAGCTTCAATCACTTGTCCAGACCTGTAGCTCCTCCCACCCAGCTGCAGTGACACCAACTTTGGCAGTCTGCCACTGAGTGATGCCTGCTCTATGCTTTAGAAATAATCAGCAAAATCCAAATATCCGTTGGTTTTTCATCTATGTATATTGACCATATATCACTGTTTTGAACTCTAACACTGTGTGTGTTATACCTTACAGCAGGGGGAAACATTCCAGTTTTACAGAAGGACAAGGACAACACCAATGTCAATGCAGATGTGCAGAAGCTACAGCAGCAATTGCAAGATATTAAAGAACAGGTGATCCAAAAAAAATCTGTTTATTGGAAAATGATTAGCAAGCCTTAATGCTTAGATTCTATTTTTTTTTCTTCCTTCCAGTAACTTATGTATTTATAGTGTTTCATTCTTTTTATGAGCAGTGCATTAGGAATTATGATGGATAATTGTTCTACACTTTCAAGGCTGATGCTTTTCAGTTTTAAAATTGCATGTGTTTTAGGTACATTTTGACACTTTATACAATAATTTGTTGCACTTCAGCACTCATGTTTACTACATTTTCATGTACAGTATATGCCCAATAAAATGCACAAAAAACCTTAATGCATGCAAATGCATAAAACCAATAAAAATGTATAGGATAACGTATGCCTTTTTAAAATGCAAAAATGTCAGTGTTTTATCCTATTAATAGATATATTTTATAAATGTTGGGTTGGATGTTTTACTCAGCAGTGGCTCAATATACATGACATTCACAAGGTCCCATTTACTTTCCTGCACATGGACAACCTGGGTGCTAGCCATCACAGTCCGTCTCCACTCTATATTGAAAATAGCAAAAAAAATCTCAGCCACACTCCAATTGCAATGTTTTATAAAATCAGTGAATTGACTGCATGCACTTATGTCCCCAAGCCAAAACCAATCTTCCTTTGACGTTTTCACTCCTGGCTTGCTCACAAGGATGGAGGCAATGCATGTGGTTGCTTGGTGGCTGTAGCGCGGCCCCATTCACCTGGGACTGTGCTTCCTGCCATGGCCACAGCATGTGTATAACCTTGGCTGTTGCCTCTGCAGCCAAATGGGGAGCAGTTGGGGATGATAAAAATGCGACTCAACTGCATGATTTTTAACACCCACACCCCCATCCTGCCAGACCTGCCACATGAACATCTGTGAAGCTGCGTGCTGCATGTAGGGCATCCTATTCATTTCAATGAGCTGCCCTGCCCGCTACACCAAAAACGCACCGCATTTACCAATGCGTGGGGGTATCATTAGGAATTATTGACACTCCTGTGTGTCTGCTAAAGAGCAGCTTTTTTGTCTTCGCGTCAGGCAAACACGTGATTTTGCACATGTTCCCCAACACACAGTAATGTGAAGACTTCGACTGGGTTGCGTTGAGACTGAAAATACTTTTCAAGGGTGCTTGGACTGGGAAAAGGTTGAGAAATTCTGCTGCAGTATTGTTTTTTTTTTAATCTGGTAGTCTGCTTTCCTGTAAAAGCAATTGTAGCAGCTGGATTGCTTTTACAAACAGCGGGAGGGGGTGTCGTCGTCGTCCCCCCCCCTCTAACTGGGGATCTCCCACCGAGAGAGCCAGCGGTTTTGCCAGCTGACCAAAGAGCTGGTTGTGGACTGGAACGGCTCTGATCATCTCTGTGGTATAGCCGATCGGAAGCGATGGAGCATTTCTTTACTTCCACTTTTGTGGTTGTAAACAAACCCTTAGGAATTTGAATAAGTATTGGATCAATACCGATCTTGGTATAATCAAAAGCTTTTAAAGGCAGAGGAGAGATCTGAGGTCTAATAACCCCAGATCTCTCAGTAAAGAGTTCCCGCCACTCCCTTTTTCTATCACAGGGGATGATTATATCCCCTGTGATAGCAATAAAAGTGATAAAAAATAAATACATTTAAAAGGGACAGTGTAAAAAAAAAAAAATTGCCTCCAGGTGAAATCCAAAGTCACCAGACATTGGAGACCTCTATCATTAGAAGTTCTTCTGTACTCCAGCTGGCATGCAATGTGATGTCGCTGCTACCTGTGTAACACATTTCATCTACCTAGGAATTTTCTTTTATCAGTTATCTGCAGATAATAATGGGTAAAGAGTTTGAACTGAACTGGCTTATAGACATTGTACATTTTACATAGTTTACATGTGTTTTTTTTTTTTTTTTTTTTTCCCCTGTAGACCATGTGTCCTGTGTGTCTCGATCGACTTAAGAATATGATCTTCATGTGTGGACATGGAACATGTCAGCTCTGTGGAGATCGGATGAGTGAATGTCCCATTTGTCGGAAGGCGATAGAACGAAGAATCTTATTGTACTAGACTCCTCATTATATTATTTTGTATATTTTTCAAGTTGCTTCAGTTTTGGTAGCACGGATGAGTTGGCTTTCATGCTGCGTTTGCTATTAACTTGCTGGAAATAATGCAAAAGATTGGCTTTAAAATGTGTATTAGATCCTGCCACTGGTCTTTTACAGAATCTCAGCATACAGCTGTCTTTGTTATTAGTACTTGTGTGTCCGCTTACTTTGTGTTGTGTAAAATTAGAAAACACAAAGAAATTCTTGTCTAGTATTTGTGAGCTTTAAAAAGATTGGTGGCTCTATCAAATCCACATTTTCTGGGGGGTTTTTTTCTTTTCTTTTTTCTTTTTATTTTTTTTTTTTTAATGCAAAAAGTATTTATTTTCTAACGTTTTTTAAATTGGCAAATTAGTCATGTGCAGGGGGATATGTGCAGCCTGTGTCAGCAGACAGCATTGCTTTCTAATAGGCCTGCAAGTGTGCCTTGGCCTGGAGATTCCTTTTGCCGTATTAGACTTTCTATTTTTTTTTTCTTTATTTTTCAGAATGAGTAATGGAATGTTTTTTATTCATTTGCAGATACAGTATGTCAGAGGTTGAGCTCCCAAAGGCAGAAAAAAGAAGCTAACTTTTAGAACACTATGAATGTAAAACTATTCCAAGCCATGTTTCTGAAAAAAAGTAAAACAAATAGGCCATTCCCATTGCTATGCGCACAGATACAAACTACAAAAAATAAAGACGTAGCACAATATATCACATATTGCTGCCAGAATGTAAGCTGGGCTTTGCTCCCCTCGTTTTTAAGAATTACCGTTTTCTTCTGTTCCTGTTAGCTAGAAGACAAAGGTTTTAATGAAGCATGTCTTTGGATGGCCATGGTAGACAGATTTACATCTACTGAACCCCTCATATAATTCTCCTTTTGTTTCTTCACCGACCTTCAAGTTGAACAAAAGGAACTCATGACAATGATTTTTTTTTTTTAATCTGTATTTTGAACACTGCAGTGCCCATCCTGAGCTGAAAAACAGTACAGTAGCTTTTTGTGGATGTCAGTGGAGAAATGCTTCTTCTCTGACATACGTGAGGACCTCCAATTTGACCTTCTTGCTAACCTGACCTATCTTTTATCATTTATCGTGGATGTCCAGCTTGTTTTTCAATTTAAACATGTCATTTTACATCAAGTTTAGCCATTATTTGTCTTTGCTAAAACGGCTACATTGTCTGAATCCTGTTACCTGGTTATTAACAAAGGCCTTACAAATTTAGCTATGCTTCACCTGGATAATGGCAATACATGCTACTATTGCCACCCTTTTAACACTACTGTTTTAGTAGCTCCCCTTCACCTTCTGCATTTTAGATGTTACCTTGGTAAGGACATGCATGAATTTAAATGGCAAACTAAAGACACGGGAAAAGGGAGGACTTGTCCAAAGAAAGGAGAAGCCTTTGAATCAAGTTGAAAAACTGGGCCAGTTTATCTTAAATTTTGTTAAAGTGTGTCTAAACCCTGTTTATGCGATGTCTGGGAATTGAACTAAAGCACAAATTGAACAAGGACTCAAGACAGATGTTAAAGCTGAACTCCAGGATAAGCAAATATTGTGTAAATACAAGAGTCATGTGTATTCTTCCTTGAATCTTGGTGTGCTTTTGTATATTTCTTACAGAGCTATGTAGTAATCCAGTGTGAGACTTTGCCTCTGTGAAGGAGCTTCCTGTAATAAAGCTGGTCATTGCTTTTCTCTTGCCTTGTGCAGGGTAACTAGTCTGGTCTCTTCTCCCTCCCGTGTTTTTTTTTTTTTGTTGTTGCAGGGAATCTGTAGTGGGTGGAGCCTGCTCTGCTCTTTGCACAGGCCAGCACAGTGATGTCACTGCTGCCTTTACAAGGTAATATCTAGGTTTGCACTGGTATTTGGTGCCCATAAAGTGGCTATTTAGAATTATATTTAAATGAGAGTTTTGGTGTCCAGAGTTCAGCTTTAAATTCTCACTAAAGGCAAAATGTTTCTTTTTAGTTTTGGATAGGGTGGAGAGGGATCAGAACTCCTATCAGGTTTTATTGCTGTCTGTGTCCCCATTAGGGAGATTCACTCTCTCTATTTGTCTTGTTTACCATTTTCATTAAAATTAAATCCCAAATTTTGGGTTGTCCCCAGAAAAGTGATAGAGGGAACATTTTTCAATGAGTACGCTAGTTCTGGTGACCTGGGGGGGCCCCAAGTGATTACCTTAATTTACAGGGATTTCCTCTCACTTCCTGTTATGGAACAGGGCATGAATATAAACACCACAGATAGCACAAAAATAACTTGCAGGGGTTATAACCCTCCCTTACTCTATCTGAAATGAAAAAAAACTTTTGCCTATATTTCGACTAGGATAGAGGAGGATTTTGTTGTGAGGCAGATGTGTATAAATATTAATCAGCCTCCTACCTCCACTTCTGTAATCTGCTGATTTACAATGTCATGCATTACGTATGTTAAGATACAGCTTACTTGACACTCTGTGTTTGATTGTGTGTTATATGAACATGTAAATGGTTCTAATCTGTGAGATGTTGTAGGCAGGTGGAAATCTGGAGAGACTTGACAAGAACGTTTGCTTGGTTTTAAAATTCATACACCCGTGAAAAACATCAGCAGGGACCAAAGGCAAAATATTAAAGAAAATCTGTCTCAAAGTGAAATTTTTATTTAATTAGGCTTCCTTAGAACTAGCTATTCCCTGAATGAAGTGCCACATGTTCCAGGGCAGTGAAGGCAAATCTCTTCACTGAATTAATGCCCTAAAAATAGTCTCCAGCACAAGTCAAATGAAGGCTTATTGCATGAGGGCCTAATCACACGAGTGTTCTGTTTAATGATGAAAACCCTTTATCCTGGAATATGAAAAAGTTAGTTGCACAAAATAAAATCAAGAGTTCATTAATCAAGACAAAAACTACAGTTACATGTTTATTTTATTACATCCTTTTGCCATTTTTCTTTTAAACATTGTCTTAGAGTATGAAAGATATAGCAGATTATAAAAGCTAAAATGTATTTTTCACATTCCTGATTGTATAGGGTGGTAGAAAAATGAGAGAGACGCGCACACTTAACAATTTACTGTTTTAAACAGTTATATTGTATTTTTCATATGGTCATGCAAGGCATACAAAGTGACGCTGTATAATATTTATAACTGTATATGTCTAAAAAGCACATTTGCAACAGTACAGACAAGATGAGTATACTTAACAAAATATATATTGTAACATTTCTCTTGTTTGTAGTTTTCTATCTGAATGTACTGTACATATCCATGGACTCTTCTCTAGCATCACATTTATTGCACTGTGGCTTTTCAAAGAAACAGTCAGTTGAAGGAGATGCATTATTTCTACTACGAAAAAATTAAAAAATAAATAAACTGGACATTTTTACAGGGCAAAACTTTTTTTTCTTTTTTTTTTTTTTTTTTTTTTTGAAAATAGGCTTAAGCAAACTTCATGGCTGAGAACTACTTCTTGAGTGATGGGTGGTTTGGTGAGTCAGGCATAGTCACATGATGTATTCAACAGTTGTAATAAGAGAATACATTTTGGTAATAGCAGTCTACCACTCACATAAGTAGTAATTGACAGTACAGGGGAAGTTTTGTGACAAAAACAGTGTACTGAATGACTGCCTATTGGAATAATTGCATTTGTTATAAATGCATTTCTGTGGGTGTATTCAAAGAAATAGAGAGAGAAAGCCAACTATACACTACCAGAACTTCACCTGGGTGCTCTACAATTGGTGAGGTATAGACAGTTGAGCCTGGTTGGAGCTTTAACAGGGCTTATCCAGAGTAGCAGCTGAAAAAACATTTCGGTGGGGCACAGCTTGTAATAAATTTAATTTATTTTAAATATTTGTACCTGTCCTATTACAACAGATGTATTTTTGTCATCTTCACATTATTACTGTAGTACCATTGTATGGCATCACTTACACTGCAATGTTTGACCTGCCTGTTTTATTGCAGCATATCAGAAAGGTCAGATATTTTTTTTCCCTATTTTCTAAGCATTGGTATACTATTTCATGTACGAAATTGTTTTTGTCTTGGAATATATATGTATATGTATATATATATATATATATATATATATATATATATATATATATATATATATATATATAGTAACAAACCGACACAAGTAAGTACTGTGCTATGTACCCCATATTCCAAGATAATAAACGGTCACTTCTTTGCAAACTTTCACTTCTGGGTGTACACTTGTAGGTTGAATTCACCTTCTTGCTTCTGTTTGTTTATTATCTCATTCTGCCTATTGTGTATTCTATTAGGGTCTATTCACACCTGGGAATGCACTCTGCCTGCGATCAGATGGGAGAGTCCCAGCGGGGTTCCCAGGATTAGTTGAGAGTAGGCAGCCCCATTGAATGCAAATGGGCGCGTTTAGCTGTGAGATGCGGCAGCTTCCTATTTCCTTTCAATGGGGCTTTGTACTCGCAGATAATCATGGGAACCCTGTGTGGGATTCTAGCATCTAATTGCAGGCAGGGTGCATTTGCAGGTGGGAATGCACTTTTATATAGAATTAAAAAGAGCCACAAAGGAACATGAGACACACTTTTAATAGCTGCCGTATTGTCCTAGTCCATACTTTCCAGTAATGACAGTATGTATAATCACAATATCTCAAACTCAAGGCTCAATATGTTGAGAATGAAGGATGCCCATTGATGGTCATTACCCATGAAGTTTTTTAAGCATTTTTTTTACCATTTCTTTTTAAAGCTTGATGTAGGTTATATTAGTTTGTGTATTTTCATTTATGTCTTGCAGTCCTGGAACCAAATAACTGTAAAGCTAGGCCTCAAAGTATTTTGTAAGTTGCTCTAAAGTTTCATTGCCTGTTATGTTACAGCATGGCAAATGCTTTAATAAAACTAACATTTTACAACTGGTATATGACTAGTTCTATGTGTAACATCAGAGGGTTAAAGTGATATTAAAGTCTTTTTTTTTTTTGGATAAACAAGCTGCAAATAGAAATTACATATTTTTTTGGTTTGTTTTTTTCATAATTTTGCTTCTCTTTGCTGCAGCTTAATGTTACCTGGTCCCCTTTAGCAGTTGACCCTCCCCTGCATAAGCAGGTTGTTCTGAGTAACCAAGGTTTTTACCTGGTTTTCCCTGTTAAGTTGTTCCTGTTATGCAATACAACATGTCAGGCTAAAAATGCAAGGGAAGCAGAAGTAAACAATAAAAATAACTTGTTTTATAAATGTGAAATATGAATTTAATCAAAAATAAGTGACAAGCTGCTGCAAACACCAATATATGTGATCCTGCATATAAGTAATGTAACAAAAATTAGGGTTGCACCGGTATCTGTGTCGATATTAGGAATTTTCGTGAAAATTTCCCACACAATCCCTATTTCACCCCACCCTCAACTACCCTGCCCTCACTTACAGTGAGGGAAAAAAGTATTTGATCCCCTGCTGATTTTGTACGTTTGCCCACTGACAAAGAAATGATCAGTCTAAAATTTTAATGGTAGGTTTATTTTAACAGTGAGAGACAGAATAACAACAAAAATATCCAGAAAAACGCATTTGAGATAAGTTCTAGATTGATTTGCATTTTAATGAGTGAAATAAGTATTTGATCTTCTAACAATCAACAACATTTCTGGCTCACAGGTGTTTTTTATACAGGTAATGAGCTGAGATTAGGAGCACTCTCTTAACCACTTAAGCCCCGGAAGATTTGCCCCCTTAAAGACCAGACCATTTTTTGCGATACGGCACTGCATCTCTTTAACTGACAATTCCGCGTTCGTGCGACACTACCCAAACAAAATGGATGTCATTTTTTCCCCACAAATAGAGCTTTCTTTTGGTAGTATTTGATCACCTCTGCAGTTTATATTTTTTGCTCTATAAACAAAAAAAAGCGGAACTTTTGAAAAAAAAAAATATTTTTTACTTTTTGCTTTAATAAATATAAAAAAAAAAAAAACGAATTTCTTCCTCGGTTTAGGCCGATATGTATTCTTTTACATATTTTTGCAATGAGTGTATATTTATTGGTTTGCGCAAAAGTTATAGCGTCTACAAAATAGGGGATAAATTTATGGCATTTTTACTACAATTTTTTTTAACTAGTAATTGCGGCAATCTGCGATTTTTATTGTGACTGCAACATTGCGGCAGACAGATCGGACATTTTTGACACTTTTTTGGGACCATTGACATTTATACAGTGATCAGTGCTACACTGATTACTGTATAAATGTCATTGGCATGAAAGGAGTTAACACTAGGTGGCGATCAAGGGGTTAAATGTGTTACCTAGGGAGTGTTTCTAACGGGGGGGGGAATGAAACTGCCTGGGGGGAGGGAGACCGATCGTTGTTCCTAAGCATTAGGAACAACTGATCAGTCTCCTCACCCCTGACATAACGGAGGGCCTTATCCATCTGTATTGTTTTTCTTTGCAGGTTAAGTTTGACCTCTATTATTTGTGTCTATTTGATTGGCCCATGTTTGCTCATTTCACTGTGTTCACCTTTTTCCAGTAGCGCAGCTCCTTTTTTTCTTCATCTTTGGCATAGTGTGTATTTCACTTAGAGTTGCAGCTTTCCACATTTGTTGTTTACTAGCTCAGTTTTTTCTTTTGCGTATATTGAAAATGGGTCGTGGATGGGTATTCCAGCACGACAATTACCCAAAACACAGGGCCAAAGCAACAAAGGAGTGACTCAAGAAGAAGCACATTAAGGTCCTGGAGTGGCCTAGCCAGTCTCCAGACCTTAATCCCATAGAAAATATGTGGAGGGAGCTGAAGGTTCCAGTTACGAAACGTCAGCCTTGAAACCTTAATGACTTGGAGAGGATCTGCAAAGAGGTATGCGACAATATTCCTTCTGAGATGTGGGCAAACCTGGTGGGCAACTACAAGAAACACCTTACCTCTGTGATTGCCAACAAGGGTTTTGCCACTAGGTACTAAGTCATGTTTTGCGAAGGGGTCAAATACTTATTTCACTCATTAAAATGCAAATTAAATTAGACCTTTTTTAAAATGCATGTTTCTGGATTTTTTTTGCTGTTATTCTGTCTCTCACTGTTAAAATAAACCTGCCATTAAAATTATAGACTGACCATTTTTTTGTCAGTGGGCAAGTGTACAAAAATCAACAGGGGATCAAATACCTTTTCCCCTTACTGTACCCCTCTACTCCCACCCTACCCTCACCCAACTTCCTAACAATCCCCCCACTTCCCAAACCACCCCTCTACCGACTCTTTCTCAGCGAGTACTTGTAAGAAAGTATCTGTACTCGTACTCTGGGTTAAAAAAAAAATTGTATTGGTGCAACAAAAATAGTGCTGCACTGCTATAAATACACAAACTGTATAATAATAAGTCCAAATGATTGTGCCAAAATCTTCAGTGTTCAAAGCATATACATTCATAAGTGCCACTAATATATAATCAACAAGGTCCCAATAATAATGTAAAATTGTCCACTGATCACGCTTCATACACACCAGTGCTGCCACCACCACATGGATTGCTCGCTTACCTTATGAATAGGACGCATACATAACTTGGTTCATGCACACTTGTTTAAATGGATGGTGTTGCCTCCACTTCTCCTCGTTACACCAGGCTCCTATATGCTGTACCATAGGTCTCTTTAAATAAATGGTACCACAACCACCGGCTTGGGTATAGTGGTAAAAAAAAAAGGAAAATCACTCCACAGGGCAGTAATATTTATTGAGAAATGGAAATATAATAAGATAAAAACGATACGCACATTGAGTAATGTGTAATATAGATGCTAAAACACGCTGCACAATGTAAAAAGTGGTACTTCTGACCCCGGACTAGAAATTTCCTCACCCGACTTCCTATGTTTGTCCCAAGCATGTTTGAATCCACCTATTGACTGACTCACTACTACTTTTGGTCTTTTAATATTGGTTTTAAACTTTCCTCCTGCTAGTGTAAGGTCATGTCCTCTTGATCTTAACTTCATATTGAAAATACTCAACCTTACTACCCACCTTGATGTATTTAAATGTTTCAGTCATGTCTCCCCTTTACTTTCTTTCCTCCAGTCTGTACATACAATTGTGCTCAAAAGTTTGCATACTGTATATCACCAATTCTCCAAGGGTATTCCACCAGAAAACATGAGTGAGTGGGTAAAATACATTTCTTTTGGGATTCATAGTCAACTGTAGGCCATAACAGAATGGCACAATAATAAAACGAAACATGGCAACAAGTAAACACATGAAATGATACTTGTTTAAAAGTCTGCATACCCTTAGTTCCTAATACTGTGTATTGCCCCCTTTGACATTAATCACAGCGTGCCGTCTTTTGTAATGTCTGAGGCCCCAAATTTTTGCAGGTGGTATAGCTGCCCATTCGACTAGGCAAAATGTATCCAGGTCATGCAAAGTCTGCTTGTCTTGCATGAACCACACGTTTGAGCTCTTTCCTGAGTGGCTCGTATATATTGGGGTCAGAGACTGTGATGGCCACTCCAGAACCTTCACCTTTTTCTGCTGTAACCACTAGTGGGTCAACTTGGCCTTGTGATTAATGTCATTGTTATGCTGGAAAGTCTAAAAGCCAGTATTTTCTGATAACATGCTAAATTCACCTTGCCATCAATATTCACAAGATTTCCAGTGCCTTTAGAACTCCCCCCCCATCAAAAATATCAGTGTGCCACCACCATGTTTCACAATGGGGATGTTATTCTTGTCGCTATAGGCCTTGTTGACCCCTCTCCAAACATAGCGCCTATGGTTGTGACCATTGGGCTCTATTTTGGTCTTCTCACTCCAGATTAGTGTGCCTGAAGCTGTGAGGCATGTCAGTGTTGTCGCGCATAGTGTATCAAGGCTTTTTTGTGGCATTGGAACAGTAAAGGCTTCTTCCTGGCAATGCAGCTCATTTTTGTTCGGGTCATCATATTCTACTCCTTGAAACAACCACACTGTCTTTTTCCAGAGCAGCCTGTATTTCTGCTGAGGTTACCTGTGGGTTTTTCTTTGTATCCCATAAATTCTTCTGGCAGTTGTGGCTGTAATCTTTCTTGGTCTACCTGACCTTGGCTTGGTATCGAGATCTCTACATTTTCCACTTTTTAATAAGTGATTGAACAGTACTGACTGGCGTATTCAAGGCTTCGGATACCTTTTTATATTGCTGGTGTATCTAAATCCACTATTATTTGACTACAATATATACAAAATTCTGCAGCCAGAATCCTCACTAGGTTTGGTACAAATGACCATATTACCCCTATCCTGAAGTCCTTGCACTGGCTGCCTGTCAGGTTTCATGTAGACTTTAAGATCCTCTTATACACCTATAATGCTCTTCATGGCTGGCACCAAATTCAAAACCCTTGTTGGCAATCAGAGGTCAGACATTTCTTGTAGTTGCCCACATCTCAGGCATGATTTTGGTACCCACTCCTCTTTGCAGATCCTCTCCAAGGCATTAAGGTTTCAAAGCTGACGTTTGGTAACTTGAACCTTCAGCTCCCTCCACATATTTTCAATCGGATTAAGGTCTGGAAACTGGTTAGGCCACTCCAGGTCCTTAATGTGCTTCTGCTTGAGCCACTCCTTTGTTGCCTTGGCCCTGTGTTTTGGGTCATTGTCATGCTGGAATACCCATCAATGACCTATTTTCTATGCCCTGGCTGAGGGAAGGAGGTTCTCATTCAAGATTTGACGGTACATGGCCCCGTCCATCGTCCCTTTTGATTCGGCGAAGTTGTCCTGTCCCCTTAGCAGAAAAACACCCCCAAAGCATAATGTTTCCGCCTCCATGTTTGACGGTGGGGATGGTGTTCTTGGGGTCATAGGCAGCATGCCTCCTCCTCTAGACATGGAGAGTTGAGTTGATGCCAAAGAGCTTGTTTTTTTTTATATCATCTTACCACAACACTTTCACCCAGTTCTCCTCTGAATGATTCAGATGTTCATTAGCAAATTTCAGACGGGGCTGTACATGTGCTTTCTTGAGCAGGGGGACCCTGCAGGTGCTGCAGGATTTCAGTCCTTCACGGCGTAGTGTGTTACCAATTGTTTTCTTGACTATGGTCCCAGCTGCCTTCAGATCATTGACAAGATACTCCCATGTAGTTGTGGGCTGATTCCTCACCATTCTCATGGTCATTGAAACTCCACGAGGTGAGATCTTGCATAGAGCCCCAGAACAAGGGAGATTTACAGTTATTTGTGTTTCTTCCATTTGCAAATCCCACCAACTGTTGTCACCCTCTCACCAAGCTGCTTGGTGATGGTCTTGTTGCCCATTGCAGCCTGATAGCTTACAATTTTGTCCCTGATATCCTTTGACAGCTCTTTGGTCTTGGTCATGGTGGAGAGATTGGAATCTGATTACTTCTGTGGACAGGTGTCTCTTATGCAGGTAACAAACTGAGATTAGGATCACTCCCTTTAACCACTTGAGCCCCGGACCATTATGCTGCCTAAGGACCAGAGGTCTATTTCCAACTTGGCACTGCGTCGCTTTAACTGCTAATTGCGCGGTCATGCAATGATGTACCCAAACGAAATTTGCGTCCTTTTCTTCCCACAAATAGAGCTTTCTTTTGGTGGTATTTGATCACCCCCTGCGGTTTTTATTTTTTGCGCTATAAACGGAAAAAGACCGAAAATTTTGAAAAAAATGATATTTTCTACTTTTTGTTATAAAAAAAATCCAATAAACTAAATTTTAGTCATACATTTAGGCCAAAATGTATTCGGCCACGTCTTTGGTAAAAAAAATGTCAATAAGCGTATATTTATTGGTTTGCGCAAAAGTTATAGCGTCTACAAACTAGGGTACATTTTCTGTAGTTTACACAGCTTTTAGTTTATGACTGCCTATGTCATTTCTTGAGGTGCTAAAATGGCAGGGCAGTACAAGCCCCCCCAAATGACCCCATTTTGGAAAGTAGACACCCCAAGGAAATTGCTGAGAGGCATGTTGAACCCATTGAATATTTATTTTTTTTGTCCCAAGTGATTGAATAATGACAAAAAAAAAAAAAATATTTACAAAAAGTTGTCACTAAATGATATATTGCTCACACAGGCCATGGGCCTATGTGGAATTGCACCCCAAAATACATTCAGCTGCTTCTCCTGAGTATGGGGATACCACATGTGTGGGACTTTTTGGGAGCCTAGCCGCGTACGGGGCCCCGAAAACCAATCACCGCCTTCAGGATTTCTAAGGGTGTAAATTTTTGATTTCACTCTTCACTGCCTATCACAGTTTCGGAGGCCATGGAATGCCCAGGTGGCACAAAACCCCCCAAAATGACCCCATTTTGGAAAGTAGACACCCCAAGCTATTTGCTGAGAGGCATATTGAGTCCATGGAATATTTTATATTTTGACACAAGTTGCGGGAAAGTGACACTTTTTTTTTTTTTGCATAAAGTTGTCACTAAATGATATATTGCTCACACAGGCCATGGGCATATGTGGAATTGCACCCCAAAATACATTTAGCTGCTTCTCCTGAGTATGGGGATACCACGTGTGTGGGACTTTTTGGGAGCCTAGCCGCGTACGGGACCCCGAAAACCAATCACTGCCTTCAGGATTTCTAAGGGTGAAAATTTTTGATTTCACTCTTTACTGCCTATCACAGTTTCGGAGGCCATGGAATGCCCAGGTGGCACAAAACCCCCCAAATGACCCCATTTTGGAAAGTAGACACCCCAAGCTATTTGCTGAGAGGCATGGTGAGTATTTTGCAGCTCTCATTTGTTTTTGAAAATGAAGAAAGACAAGAAAAAAATTTTTTTTTTCTTTTTTCAATTTTCAAAACTTTGTGACAAAAAGTGAGGTCTGCAAAATACTCACTATACCTCTCAGCAAATAGCTTGGGGTGTCTACTTTCCAAAATGGGGTCATTTGGGGGGGTTTTGTGCCACCTGGGCATTCCATGGCCTCCGAAACTGTGATAGGCAGTGAAGAGTGAAATAAAAAATTTACGGCCTTAGAAAGCCTGAAGGCGTTGCTTGGTTTTCGGGGTCCCGTACGCGGCTAGGCTCCCAAAAAGTCTCATACATGTGGTATCCCCGTAGTCAGGAGAAGCAGCAGAATGTATTTTGGGGTGTAATTTCACATATTCCCATGGCATGTTTGAGCAATATATCATTTAGTGACAACTTTGTGCAAAAAAAAAAAAAAAATTTGTCTCTTTCCCGCAACTTGTGTCGCAATATAAAATATTCCATGGACTCGACATGCCTCTCAGCAAATAGCTTGGGGTGTCTACTTTCCACAATGGGGTCATTTGGGGGGGTTTTGAACTGTCCTGGCATTTTATGCACAACATTTAGAAGCTTATGTCACACATCACCCACTCTTCTAACCACTTGAAGACAAAGCCCTTTCTGACACTTATTGTTTACATGAAAAAGTTATTTTTTTTTTTGCAAAAAAATTACTTTGAACCCCCAAACATTATATATTTTTTTTAAAGCAAATGCCCTACAGATTAAAATGGTGGGTGTTTCATTTTTTTTTTCACACAGTATTTGCGCAGCGATTTTTCAAACGCATTTTTTGGGGAAAAAACACACTTTTTTAAATTTTAATGCACTAAAACACACTATATTGCCCAAATGTTTGATGTAATAAAAAAGATGATCTTAGGCCGAGTACATGGATACCAAATATGACATGCTTTAAAATTGCGCAGAAACGTGCAGTGGCAACAAAATAAATACATGTTTAAAAGCCTTTAAAAGCCTTTACAGGTTACCACTTTAGATTTACAGAGGAGGTCTGCTGCAAAAATTACTGCCCTCGATCTAACCTTCGCGGTGATACCTCACATGCATGGTGCAATTGCTGTTTACGTTTGACGACAGACCGCCGCTTGCGTTCGCCTTAGCGCGAGAGCAGGGGGTGACGGGTGCTTTTTTTTTTTTTTTTTTTTTCTTTATTATTTTTTTGCTTTTTTTATCTTATTTTTAAACTGTTCCTTTCATATTTTTTTTTTAATCATTTTTATTGTTATCTCGGGGAATGTAAATATCCCCTATGATAGCAATAGGTAGTGACGGGTACTCTTTTTTGAAAAAATTGGGGTCTATTAGACCCTAGATCTCTCCTCTGCCCTCAAAGCATCTGACCACACCAAGATCGGTGTGATAAAATGCTTCCCCAATTTCCCAATGTCGCTATTTACATCCGGCGAAATCTAAGTCATGAAATGCTCGTAGCTTCCGGTTTCTTAGGCCATAGAGATGTTTGGAGCCACTCTGGTCTCTGATCAGCTCTATGGTCAGCTGGCTGAATCACCGGCTGCATTCTCAGGTTACCTGTTGAGACAGGAGAGCCAGAGAAAAACACGGAAGACGGTGGGGGGGGGGGCATTCCCTACCACGGCTTGTAAAAGCAGTCTAGAGGCTAATTAGCCGCTAGGATTGCTTTTACATGAAAGCCGACCGCTGGCTGAAAAGGATGATACCAAGATGATACCTAAACCTGCAGGCATTATTCTGGTATAACCACTCAAAGTCGTGAATGGCGTACCTGAAGACAAAAAAATGGTTAACAATAAAGCACAGTAAACGGTAAAGTATAAAAAATTGCATACCTGAAAAGCAAACATGATAAAACATAATAACAATAAAACATTGCAGAATAGAATACAGTAAAAAAGAGCAGAACAATAGAGAGAGAGAATAGAGAAAGAGAGAACAATAAATGACAACTATTTTTTTTTATTTTATATATTTATTTTTTTTTACACTTTTTTTGTAACTAACTTTTATAACTGTAACCGGTTCCAGGTTCGGGTCTCTCAAAATGCGATGGCATCTTGGGAGACCCTGTGAAAGTGTGTCCTAGTCTGTGCAATGCTGTACCCTACGCTAATACTCAACTAGTGAATGGTAGCGTTCAAAACATTCACCAATGCAAAGACCAGGATTGTCAGGACAGGAGGGACAATAATAGCGGGTGTCACGCCTATATCTGCACTTGCTGCAGACACAACATCTTTTTTGGGGGGTTCGCTGGGTAGGGGTACTCGGAAGGACATAAAAATGCCTCTCATGCAGCCGACTGCATTTGGTTGGGGATGTGAATGGGGGAAGTACGGGCGCTGCAGAAGCGGTGGGTTCCCAATTAGGATTGGCGAATGCAGCAGGAAGGGCACTATGGGCACGACGGGCCTGTGTTTGTCTTCTTGGTGGCAGCGGGACACTACTTGTGCTTGCCACCTCACCAGCTTGAACTGCACTTATGGGACTCGCCACGTCACCACGTGTTACTGCAGTGCGGGTTTGACTATGACCGGGGTGTACTAGGCCGCTGGTGCTTGCCAGTTCCCCAAAACGCTACCAAAAAAACTGTTAGCGATCGCAGGGATCAGGCCTGACTCTGCGAACGCTGCAGTTATGCGTTTAGAGTTTTGTAAGTGACAGTGATCGATCGATACTGCACTTGGGTGGGCTGGGCCGGGCGGAGGGGCAAAACGCAGGTGCTAGCAGGTATCTGGGCTGATCCCGCTAACACTGCGTTTTTGGAAACCCTAAACTGCTGGTGACGCTAGTATAGATCTGATCGGATCAGATATTGATGCGATCAGATACTATACCACTAAGGGAGGTGTATGGTGCGTGCGTGGGTGTTAGCAGTACTGGCGCTAACCTGACGCTGCCTGGGGCTGGTGCTTGCCAGTTCACCAAAATGCTACCAAAAAAACTGTTAGCAATCGCAGGGATCAGGCCTGACTCTGCGAACGCTGCAGTTATGCGTTTAGTGTTTTGTAAGTGACAGTGATCGATTGATACTGCACTTGGGTGGGCTGGGCGGTGGCGCAAAACGCAGGTGCTAGCGGGTATCTGGGCTGATCCCGCTAACACTGCGTTTTTGGGAACCCTAAACTGCTGGGAACGCTAGTATAGATCTGATCGGATCAGATATTGATCCGATCAGATACTATACCACTAAGGGAGGCGCATGCTGCGTGCGTGGGTGTTAGCGGTACTGGCGCTAATCTGACGCTGCCTGGGGCGACGCATATCACCGCCGGGCGATTAGGGGGCTAAACCTTTATTCGGTAATAAACGGCGGGTGCCCTGACACTATAAAAAATAAACAAACTAACCAGCGTCAACCGTAACACTTATACGGTGATCAGTGGTGAAAGGGTTAACTAGGGGGCAATCAAGGGGTTAAAACATTTATCAGATAGTATATGGGGGTCCCTGACGCTATAAAACGCTGACGGTGAACCTAAATATTTACCTCCCTAACTAGCGTCACCAGCGACACTAATACAGCGATCAGAAAAATGATCGCTTAGCGACACTGGTGATGGGGGGTGATCAAGGGGTTAAAACTTTATTAGGGGGGTACCCTAGACCTACAGGGGGGTAACAGTAATTGTGCTAACACAGTAACTGTCACAAACTGACACCTAGCAGTAATCAGAAGAAAAAAAAAAAACTGCTGGTGTCAGTTTGTGATTGGGGGGGGGGGGTCGGGGTGTTTTGTATGCCTGGCATGTTCTACTGTGTGTGTGTGTGTGTGTGTTGGTGCACTCACATACCTGTCTTCTCTCCTCGGGCCGGAACGGAAACTACCGAGCCGAGGAGAGATGACATCACTTCCTTTGCTGCTGTTTAGCATACAGCAGCAAAGGAGTGTTCCCATTGGCCGGCGGCGATCGCGAGGGGGGGGCCACAAACGGATGGCCTCCCCCCGTCTCCGATCGCCGGGGAACAAAACGGGACCGCCTCGGGCACCGGGGGGGGGGTCTGATCGGACCCCCCACCCGCGGGAGGAAATCACGTACATGTACGTGATTTTGTCTGCCGTGCCGCCTTGCCGACGTACATCGGCGTGAGGCGGTCCTTAAGTGGTTAAGAGAGTGCACCTAATCTCAGCTTGTTACCTGTATAGAAGATACCTGGGAGCCTGAAAACTTGCTGATAGGGGATCAAATACTTATTTCACTCATTGAAATGTAAACCTATTTATAACTTTTTTTAAATGCGTTTTTCTGGATATTTTTGTTATTCTATCTCTCACGGTTAAAATAAACCTACCTTTAATATGATAGACTGATCATTTCTTTGTCAGTGGGCAAAATGTACAAAATCAGCAGGGGATCAAATACTTTTTTCCCACACTGTGCTGTAATTGGGTGCCAGGCCACGAAGAGCCTTATAGTCTATGTGAAACCTGACCAAGAAAGATTGCAGCCCTTACTGTATCTTTCTGAACTTTTATTAATTTATTCCTCCCCCATCTCGTAACCTCCGCTCCTCAAATTCTGATCTTGTGTGTGGTGTCCCCCCTACTCACCTACACTCAACTAGAGATATAGCCTTCTCCTGCTATGCACCAAAACTCTGGAATTCACTTCCAAAGAACATCAGAGTCATCTTCTCTACTCATTCAAATCAAATCTAAACATTTTTTCCTTAGAGAAGCTTTCACTTAATTGTCCATTTTTTCCCTTGGTTTATCCTGTGTATTTTTTGTAATTTCTTTGTAAAGCACTTTGAGAAGCTACCTTTAAAGTTGCTATAAAATAAAGTTTATTATTATACGTTTACAACTTTTATAAAGTTTCAATACCTTGTTACACAGGTCTTCTGCCAGTTCTATTCTGCCCCATGTGGGGGCTAACAAACTCATTGACTATTTATACACAGACAAAATTACAATTTAAAAAGCCACAGCTGTGGCCATTTTAACCTCTGAGTCACCTTGTCTGTCTGTACGAAGGCCAAACATTCCAGAGTATGTAAACCTTTGATCAGGGCGATTTGGGTGATTTCTATTGCTATGACCAAACAACTACAGTATCTCACAAGTGAGTACACCCCTCACATTTTTGTAAATAATTTATGCTATCTTTTCATGTGACAACACTGAAGAAATGAGACTGCTACAATGTAAAGTAGTGAGTGTACAGCTTGTATAACAGTGTAAATTTGCTGTTCCCTCAAAATAACTCAAAACACAGCCATTAATGTCTAAGCCACTGGCAACAAAAGTGAGTACACCCCTAAGTGAAAATGTCCAAATTGGGCCCAATTAGCCATTTTCCCTCCCCGGTGTCATGTGACTCGTTAGTGTTACAAGGTCTCGGGTGTGTTAAATTTGGTGTTGTCGCTCTCACGTTCTCCTGGTCACTGGGTGTTCAACATGGCACCTCATGGCAAAGAACTCTCTGAGGTTCTGAAAAAAAGAATTGTTGCTCTACATAAAGATAGCCTAGGCTATAAGAAGATTGCTAAGACCCTGAAACAGAGCTGCAGCACGGTGGCCAAGACCATACAGTGGTTTAACAGTATAGGTTCCACTCAGAACAGGCCTCGCCATGGTTGACCAAAGTTGAGTGCACATGCTCAGCGTCATATCCAGTGGTTGTCTTTGGTAAATAGACATATAAAGCATTGCTGCAGAGGTTGAAAGGATCTGGGGGTTTAGCCTGTCAGTGCTCAGACCATATGCTGCACACTGCATCAAATTGGTCTGCATGGCTGTCGTCCCAGAAGGAAGCCTTTTCTAAAGATAATGCACAAGAAGGGTGTGTTATCGCTCTCATACTGGTCACTGGATTTTCAACATGGCACCTCATGGCAAATAACTCTCTGAGATCTGAAAAAAAGAATTGTTGCTCTACATAAAGATGGCCTAGACTATAAGAAGATTGCCAAAACCCTGAAACGGAGCTGCAGCACGGTGGCCAAGACCATACAGCTGTTTAACAGGACAGGTTCCACTCAGAACAGGCCTCGCCATGGTCGACCAAAGAAGTTGAGTGCACGTGCTCAGCGTCATAGCCAGAGGTTGTCTTTGGGAGATAGACGTATGAGTGCTGCCAGCATTCATTGCTGCAGAGGTTAAAGGGTCTGGGTGGGGGGGTGTCAGCCTGTCAGTGCTTAGACCATACGCTGCATCAAATTGGTCTGCATGGCTGTAGTCCCAGAAAAAAAGCCTCTTCTAAAGATGATGCACAGGAAAGCCCGCAAACAGTTTGCTGAAGACTAGCAGACTAAGGACATGGATTACTGGAACCATGTCCTGTGGTCTGAGACCAAGATAAACGTATTCAGTTCAGATGGTGTCATGCGTGTGTGGGGGGCAACCCGGTGAGGAGTACAAAGACAAATGTGTCTTGCCTACAGTCAAGCATGGTGGTGGGAGTGTCATGGTCTGGTGCTGCATGAGCTGGGGGAGCTACAGTTCATTGAGGGTACCATAAATGCCAACATGTACTGTGATGTACTGAAGCAGAGCATGACCCCCTCCTTTCGGAGACTGGGCTGCAGGGCGACAAACGACCACAAACACACCTCCAAGATGACCACTGCCTTTCTAAAGAAGCTGAGGGTAAAGGTGATGGACTGGCCAAGCTTGTCTCCAGATTTAAACCCTATTGAGCATCTGTGGGGCATCCTCAAAGGGAAGGTGGAGGAGTGCAAGGTCTCTAACATCCACCAGCTCTGTGATGTTGTCATGGAGGAGTGGAAGAGGACTCCAGTGGCAACCTGTGAAGCTCTGGTGAACTCCATGCCCAGGAGGGTTAAGGCAGTCCTGGAAAATAATGGCGGCCACACAAAATATTGACACTTTGGGCCCAATTTGGAAATTTTCACTTAGGGGTGTACTCACTTGTTGCCAGCGGTTTAGACATTAATGGCTGTGTTGAGTTATTTTGAGGGGACAGCAAATTTACACTGTTATACAAGCTGTACACTTGCTACTTTACATTGTAGCAAAGTGTAATTTATTCAGTGTTGTCACATGAAAAGATATAGTAAAATATTTACAAAAATGAGATGCTGTATGTGATGATAAATTGTTTTATATGATAACTATAAATAAAAAGACAGTTTTTTGACATAATAAAAATACAATTCCTGCACTATCAGTGAATGTGATAAATAAATCAATAAGACCAACAATTAACTACTTCAAGACCAGGTCTATTTTTGCCACTTGTTGCTTACAAGTTCAAATCAATAATATTTACTAGAAAATTTCTTAGAACCCCCAAACATTATATATTTTTTTTAGCAGAGACCCTAGGAAACAAAATGGTGGCCGTTGCAATATTTTCTGTCACTCTGTATTTGCGTAGCGGTGTTTCAAATGCAATTGTTTTGGAAAAAATACACTTCAAGGAATTAAAAAAAAAAAAACACTAAAGTTAGCCCAATTTGTATAATGTGAAAGATGGTGTTATGCTGAGTAAATAGATACCTAACAAATCAGCCTAGATATCTCCATAATCGGCGCTTTAAAAAATTTGGTTGCCTGTTTAAAGTTATAGAGGAGGTGTTGCACTACAATTTTTTCTCTCACTTTAACGATCGTGGTGATGCCTCACATGTGTGGTTTCAACACGGTTTACATTTGGGGGCACAACTTTCATATGCGTTTGCTTTGGTATGCGAGCACAGAGGGATGGGGCGCTTTTAAATTTCTTTTTTTTCTTATTTTTTTTTTTTTTTTTACACTGTCCCTTTTTAAAAAAAAGATTTCTGATCACTTTTATTACTTTCACAAGGAATGTAAACATCACTTGTGAGAGTAATAGGCAGTGACAGGTACTCTTTATGGAGGGATCTTGGGTCTAAAAGACCCCAAACCCCTCCCCTGCACTTAAAATCGTCGTTTTTGACTACTCTGGATTTTTTAAAAATCATGTCGTTGGCTGCCGAGTAACCTGGAAGTGATGTTGTGACGTCGCTTCAGGGTTACTACATCGGAGACCCGATCAAAACCGTTTCCGTCTTTGTTCGGGACCCTGGGCCAGCTGGTGGACGTGCCAGCTGGTGACTCGAGTCTCCTGGTGGGACTGGAGACCCGGGGGGAGAGCAGTAGGAGGGAGGAGTCCCCTTCAACAACCAAGCAGCTGCTTAGCCACATTGGTTGTTATTACAAGAAAGCCGACCGCCGGCTCAAAAAATGGTACCGGGGTGATGCCTACGACTGCAGGCATAACTTCAGTACAACCACTTCAACAAAATGGTACATGATTTTGCGGCAAGTGGTTAAACAAATGATCCCCAGCTGCCGCTAATGTGTTTCCACAATCCCAACAGCTTTTTTTTCACACTCTATTACGATTTTAAGTAAAATGGCTATGATGTTATATACAGTGGGAATAGAAAAGAATCATCCCCTTTAAAATGATCACATTTTGTTGCTTTGCAGCCAGAAATGAGGACT
Organism: Lithobates clamitans; assembly: GCA_037952925.1. Taxonomy (NCBI): domain Eukaryota; kingdom Metazoa; phylum Chordata; class Amphibia; order Anura; family Ranidae; genus Lithobates; species Lithobates clamitans. The sequence goes on along the minus strand of JBBGZY010001650.1, from coordinate 988,921 downwards.
CAGTTTTTGTTTTATCCAGCTGTATTTACTCAGTACAACTTATAACATCCAAGTTAAAGGTATAACACCAACATGTCAGAAAAAAAATTAAAATTCAAAAACAGAATCACTAAGTTGGAAAAAAGATCGCCCCCTTATGTCAGTATTTTTTTGGACCACATTTTGCTTTAAATACAGCCTTTAGTCTGTTGGGATATGTCTCTACTAACTTTGTACATCTAGACTTTGCAATATTTGCACACTCTTCTTTGCAGAACTTTTCAGAAGTTCAGTTAAATTTGATGGTGACCATTTTGTGTACTGCAGTCTTTAAGTCATTTTACAGATTTTCAATGTGGTTTAAGTCTGGACTCTGACTAAGCCATGCAAGGACATTCACCTTTTTCTCCTTCAACCACCATGTGGTAATTTTTGCTGAGTGCTTTGGGTCATTGTCATGTTGGAAGGTAAACCTTCCTCCCATTGACACCATTCTGGCCGAGGGAAGCAGATTTTCCTCAAGAATTTGATGTTTTTTCTCCCCATTCATTTTTCTTCTATCCTGACAAGTGCTCCAGTCCCTGCTACAGAGAACCCGCCCCAAACAGGATATTACCACCTCCATGCTTTACTGTAGGAATAGTGTTATTTGGATAGTGAGCTGTACTGGATTTCTACCAGACACATTGTTTGGTATTGAGGCCAAATAGTTCAATTTTAGTCTCATCTGACCACTTTAAACACACCTTGAAGATTGAGGCCACATGGAAAAAGGTGTTTTGGTCAGATGAGACTAAAATTTAACTATTTGGCTTCAACACCAAACAGTATATCTGGCGTAAATCCAATACAGCTCACCATCCAAATAACACCATTCCTACAGTAAAGTATGCAGGTGGTAATATCCTGTTTGGGGGTGTTTCTCTGTAGCAGGGACTAGAACACTTGTCAGGATAGAAGAGGAAAGGATGGGGAGAAAAAACATCAAATTCTTGAGGAAAATCTGCTTCCCTCTGCCAGAAAGGTGTCAATGGGAAGCATGCCATTGACCCAAAGCGCACAGCAAAAATTAAGGAGAAAAAGGTAAAGGGTGTGTAGCACCCTCTACCTTAGGTAGGATGTGCTAGAGGTAGTGGTTTTGTTTTTTTTACAGTCGGTGCAGGTAAATTTAGGCAGGCCTAGCAGTGAGCTAGGCCTGTTTGTTTTGATCTGGGGGCTGGGAGTGATTTTGAGAATAGCAGCAGGTGACTGACATGCACTTAACCTCTCTGGCGCCTCCTCTGTTTCTGGAAGGTTTTGAAAAAGAGGCAGGGCAGAAGATTGAAGTGGCATGGAGTGTATCTGGGAGCCCTGACCAATCCCCAACTAGGATTGGCAGGGGGCAGGCCTCCTACTCATGGTCAGCCTGCTGTGGGAGAAGTTGTCGGGTGGAAGAACTAGTGATGGAGTGTTAGGCTGCCGTGGCCCTGTGGGAGCCCCCTTTCTGGGGGAGTGATCCATTCCGGGGTCAGTGAGTGACAGGCACAGTGTGGAGATCTGGGAGAGACATGCCAGGATTGGATGTGAAGCCAGAAGGAGAGACTGTGATGTCGCTAGTGTTAGTCAAGTTTCTGCAGCCAGGAGGGTTGGCAGGACTTACTGGGACCAGTAGTCCACCAAGATTCAGTTAGTACAAAATACTTCTTTTCATTGCTATTAGTTGCTACACCAAAGGGGCCTGTAGATCTCTGCCAGCAAATGGTGGCTATTGAACAGTTGGGACTTATTCAGAGTGAGGCCTAACCATGTGCTAACTGTGACAGGAATCTAGGATTACGCAGTAGAGGAAGTGGAATTTACTCAAGTGATGTGCTGGAGGAGTATGGAGCTTTAGAGACTGCCAATATAAATTCAAAATCATTTGTTCAATTCAAGAAGACCAATTATCTGCATCCCATGTATCTTTTCCCCATCCAAGTTAAATACCCCAATAAAAACAACAACAAGCTGAAGGACTGTTCATTTGTCTGGCAACGTGTGGCTGGAAGTGAATGCCTGGTCAAGCAGGGTGACGTGTGGAACTACTATACTCAGCGACCCCACGGGGGCACCTCTACAGGTGTTTCTCTGCAACAGGGACTGGAGCACTTGTCAGGATAGAAGAAAAATGGATGGGGCAAAATACCATCAAATTCTTGAGGAAAATCAGCTTCCCTCTGCTTGAAAATTGTCAATATTGGAAGGTAAACCTTTCCATGACAATGACCCAAAGCACACAGCAAGAATGGCCACACAGTGGTTGAAGGTGAAAAAGGTGAATGTCCTTACATGGCTTAGTCAGAGCCCAGACTTAAACCTCATTGAAAATCTGTGGAATGACTTGAAGATTGCAGTCCACAAACAATCACCATCAAATTGAACTGAACTTGAGCAGTTCCGCAAAGAAGAGTGGGCAAATATTGCAAAATCTAGATGTGCAAAGTTAGTAGAGACATATCCCAACAGACTAAATGCTGTAATTAAAGCAAAAGGTGGTCCAACAAAATACTGACGTAAGAGGGAGGATCCTTTTTCCAACTCAGTGATTCTGTTTTTTATTTATTATTTATTTTTTTCTGACATGTTGATGTTATATCTTTCACATGGATGTTATAAGTTGCACTAGTAAATACAGCTGGATAAAACAAAAAACTGTGTCTGTCTTCATTTCAGGCTGCAAAGCAACAAAATGAGTAATTTAAAGGGGGGTGATTCTTTTCTATACCCACTGTATATGAGCACGCATTTGTCAATGTTTCGCGTTTTAATTATTTGAGGATTTATACACTGATTAACACACAGTTTATATAGTTTATAGGTTTTTTGGCATGATCAGTCATATTTTCAATATTAATGCCAAAATTTCATGATTTCTGCCAGGGTAGGCAAACTTTTGAGCAAAACTGTATCAAGTTCTTGAAGTCTCTACTGATATGTTTTAGGCCTCATGCACACAGGACTTTAATCCCTCCCCTTTTGCTCCAGAGAAGGCAAAAGCAGTGTAAAAATACACTTAAATGTGTTTGGGGGTTCATTCCATTAACCAGTTTTTACATGCGCTTTAGGTGCATCTAGCAAATTTCCGCCAAAACACTTCTCTCCTGAATGGGCAAGGGATTTTTTTCCTGCTTCTAAATGCGCCTGTCTCTAACCACACTTGTAAAGGCTTATGTGTGCGAGGACACATAGGCTAACATAGAGGGACTTTTAGAGGCAGGAAAAAAAGGTAAAACGCCTCTAATAGTCGTGTTTTTAATGTCTTATGTACATAAGGCCTTTTCCCTCAGACCTTCACCATTTTTGTTGCCTGCTTCTGGACTTATTCTGTCTTCAATATATTTTTGTAAGTGCGGTTTCCAGAACTCAACACAGTATTCTAAATGAGGTATAACTAAAGTTTTTTTTATAGGGGAATAAGGACCTCCTTCCTCCCGCCAATGATGCTTCCTAGAATTATTTTTTCCCACTGCATGGCCATACTCTGGCTCATTTTGCAATCCTCTGAAACAAGACCCCCCAAATCTTTTTCCTCTGTAGTGCTGGCCAACACTGTACCCCCAATATTGTATTGAGCTGCAGTTTTGACTGCTTTGAACAATCTTCAAACGATGCCAAATCATGTTCCTGACACCTTGAGGGATATAAACCCCATTGGCGAAAATATATATAAATAGGTAGCTGCGCCAACCCTAATATATAAAAAAAAGTATTATTCACATTAAAGTGCAAATTTAAATAATCAACATATCCATCAATGCTCATATTTAAAAGTAACTTTTCCAACCAACATAGTGCTCACATTAATGTGTTCAAAGTATACATTAATTCCCAAAGAAATGGGCATACAAGCTAATTTAATATAAAGTGATTCAGTACAAAAAAAGTCCCAGTGATGGTTCTTCATAGATTAATCCCACTTGTCAAATATAACGCTCGTGATTCACCACCACCTTCCAAAGTTTGACCTCACCAGAAAGCAGTAGTTAAAAAGCTTTAGTAATGCCTGGTTCAGTTGGTTCTCTATACAGGTAGACCAGAGTTGCCCAGCAGATGCATCTATATTCTTTCATATGCCTCTACCATCTACCATTCTTTGATTCTCATGAAAAACAAACGGCCATTATTATTCTTTAAAAATATTAACAGATTGTTCACTTACATTTACTTGTGCCTTTAGACCGGCACCAAGTCTGTCCAGCTTTCCAAACAAAACCTATGCGCACTGTTCTGTTTCAGGAAGGCAGCGTGCAATTCAAGCCTCGGTTTAGATGTGATGTTAGCGTCGCTCAACTAGCCACAATGCGTTTTGCATAGATTATGCGTCATCTGGAAGCTAGTCCCACCATTTTGCTTTTGTTATTATGCCCTTGATATTATCTATCCAATCGGCTTTCCGCAGACCGGAAAGTTGGCTTTCCGCCATTTGAGCTACTGGCGCTTCTCTCGCCCATCCCCTCTTGTTTACTTCCCATCACCCCTTGTTCATATTGGACCATAAATCGGAAGTGTTAGCTCCATTCCCTTCTTATGATATAATAGCTCTGTTTCCTCCATATGATAACTTAACCACCTCATGGGTAATGTATTCAGGCTGAAAAATAATGAGTCCAAAGTTAAAGTCCATTCAAGGTGAAAAAAATAAAAGATGAAAAGTGAATAATGAATAATGAAAAAATAGTCCACCAAGAAGTTGAAATCCTTAAGTCAAGATGAAGATACCCATGTGAAGGCACAATAGAAAAAACACTGGTCACTGCTTTAAAAGTATTAACAGATTGTTCACTCACATTTACTAGATGTGACGTCAGCGTCGCTCAGCTAGCTTCAACGTGTTTCGCATAGAATATGCATCATCAGGAAGTTAGTCCCGCCATTATGCTTATTTATGCCCTTACTTGATATCATCTATCCAATTGGCTTGTTTAATCGTTTGCTTGTTTACTTCCTATCATCCCTTGTTCATATTGGACCATAAATCGGAAGTAGCTCTGTTTCCTCCATATGATAACTTGACCACCTCATGGGTAATGTATTCAGGCTGAAAAATGACTGGATAGGCTTTTACAATCCTAACAGATCTTTAATAATTCATAAAAAACTTTACAGACTTTGTCTATTAAAATGTCAGCTTAAAGAATATTACAGTGTGTATGTGTGTGTGTATGTATAATATATATATATATATATATATATATATAATATATATATATGTGTAGGCCAAGTACTAGGGCGTCTATATATTATTATACCAAGCCTATTTAGTAATCCTCAATAAAACAGTTAACATCTAATTCCATGTTTAACCCATTCGGTTTCATAGTGTTCAATTTAAATATCCAGTAGGTTTCATTACGCGAAACCGCTCTTCGTAAAATTTTATTCCTCCAATGTTGGTCTAGCTTGTCTATGGCATAAAATTTAAGGTGTTGTGAGTTCCTATTGTGTTTTTAGTCTGAATGATTAGAAACACTAGGATGTCTAAACCCCTTTTTGATATTTTTAATATGTTCACCTATTCTAATAGAGAGTTTTCTTGTTGTCCTCCCTACATACTGGAGCCCACAACCGAGTTCCAACATGTAGGTGACGTGCGTACTACAATATGTAATATGTTTTTTGTATCTGATATTTTTGCATAGTTTTTTTTTTTGCATAGTCGTATAAGATTGGAATTCTGTTGTCTTTCGTATTCCTTTTTTGGTGGTCCTACAGGGCTTACATTTACCACACTTATAAAAACCTTTTTGGTCAAAAAATTTTACCATTTTTTTTAGGGGGATCCGGTACATTTTTCACTATACCATCTCTGATTCTCCTCGCCCTTCTATAAATAAACTTTGCTTTGGAAGGCAGAATTTGACTTTAATGTGGGTCACTACAGATAATTGGCCAACTCTTTTTTACAATTTCCTCCAAAGATTTGTACTAAATCCTGTAATGAAGGGTACCTCATTTTGATCTCGTAATTTGCTTGGTCTATCTTTAAGGATAGTCTCTCTATCTATACCTCCTATTTTATCCTTTGTGTGCTCCAATTTCTTCCTCTCATACCCTTTATTTACAAATCTTTCGATTTAATATATCCATTTGTAAGCGGTAATCCTTCATGAGGTCGCAATTGTGCCTGATTCTAAAAAAATTGGCCTTTTGGTATGGCCCTTTTCCACTACGGATGGTGACCGCTACTATAAGGGATATATCCATTCCTGTCTGTATCCTTAACCACTTCAGCCCCGGAAGGATTTACCCCCTTCCTGACCAGAGCACTTTTTACAATTTGGCACTGCGTCACTTTAACTGCTAATTGCGCGGTCATGGAATGCTGTACCCAAACGAAATTTCCGTCCTTTTCTTCCCACAAATAGAGCTTTCTTTTGATGGTATTTGATCACCTCTGCGGTTTTTATTTTTTGCGCTATAAACATAAAAAGACCGAAAATTTTGAAAAAAATTATATTTTCAACTTTTTGTTATAAAAAAAATCCAATAAACTCAATTTTAGTCATACATTTAGGCCAAAATGTATTCGGCCACATGTCCTTGGTAAAAAAAAAGTCAATACGCGTATATTTATTGGTTTGCGCAAAAGTTATAGCGTTTACAAACTAGGGTACATTTTCTGGAATTTACACAGCTTTTAGTTTGACTGCCTATCTCATTTCTTGAGGTGCTAAAATGGCAGGGCAGTACAACCCCCCCCCCCCAAATGACCCCATTTTGGAAAGTAGACACCCCAAGGAAATTGCTGAGAGGCATGTTAAGCCCATTGAGTATTACATTTTTTTGTCCCAAGTGATTGAATAACCCCCTTATAACCCCCCTTATTACCTTATTACCTTATAGCCCGGCGATCAGGGGGTTAAACCTTTATAAGGTAATAAACGGCGGGTGCCCTAAAACTATAATAAACTATAATAAACAAACTAACCAGCGTCACCCGTAACAATTATATGGTGATCACTGGTGAAAGGGTTAACTAGGGGGCAATCAGGGGGTTAAAACCTTTATTAGGTAGTATATAGGGGTCCCTGTCAAAATAAAACACTGATGGCTTACCTATACACTTACCTCCCTAACTAGCGTCACCTATGTCACTAATACAGCGATCAGAAAAACGATCGCCTAGTGACACTGGCGACGGGGGGTGATCACGGGGTTAAAACTTTATTAGGGGGGTACCCTAGACCTAAAGGGGGCTAACCCTAACTGCCCTAACACTTATAACTGTCACAAACTGACACCAATGCAATAATCAGAAAAAAACTGCTTTTAGTGACAGGGGGTACAGGGGGGTGATGGGGGGGTGAAAAGTGTGCCTGCGTGTTCTACTGAAAATGTAGTGTTGTGCAAACTTACTTGGATGTCTTCTCTCCTCGGCGCCGGAACGAAAAGACCGGCTCGAGGAGAGATGGCATCACTTCCTCCAATTCTGTTTACATTACAGAAGCCAGGGAAGCCTGTCATTCGCCAGGAGCGATCGCGAGGGGGGAGCCACGAATGAATGGCCTCCCCCTCATCTTTGATCGCCCCTGACCTGAATCCGACCGCCGCAGGCACCGGGGGGGGGTCTGATCGGACCCCCCGCCTGCGGGAAGGCAAGGACGTACCTGTAAGTCCTTTTGCCTGCCCGTGCCATTCTGCCGTTGTACATCATCGTGCGGCGGTCGGCAACTGGTTAAAGTGTGTCCTAGGGTTTAGGTGACTTCCACTTTTATAAATTTCCAAGTCAAGGAAATTAATGGTGTTTTTATGTGTGGTTACCGTGAACTTAATCACGTATTCATTAGCACCTATAAATGTTACAAATTCATTTAATTCTTCCTGGTTACCTTTCCACACAATGAGTATGTCATCTATAAACCTTTTATAGACTGATATTTGTGTGGCCAGCACCTTCCAAAAATTACTTACTTCTCCCATTTATTAAGGAATATGTTGGCCACACTTGGAGCATATTTGTTACCCATCCCCTTTATTTGCTTGTAATAAAGGCGTTTATGCCAAAAAAAGTTATATCCCATGGCCAGTCTCAAACATTTCATTATATATATATATATATATAAAAATTTTTTTTTACTATATTTTTATTATTTTTATTTCTATCTATTTTATATTTTTTTGTTTTCAGGTTTATTCCTATTTCTATTTTTATTTTCAGTTTTTTTGTTACTTAGATTTTTTGTATTCGTGTGTGTGTGTGTGTGTGTGTGTATATATATATATATATATATATATATATATATATATATATATATATATATATATATATATATTCCTGTTTTGTGAGAATGGCCAGCCCCCCACCTTTGTCCATGGGCCTTACTACTATATCTTTGCATTTCTCTAGTTTTTTTATTCCCTGCCATACTCTATCGTGTTTGTTCGTGTGGGTTAAACGTTGACTTGTTTCTTAATGGGCTATGTGTATATTCTGCACTAGTCACTAATTTGTTAATTTGTTCTCCCTTTTCTAAAAAAATTTCTTTAAGTTTAACCTCCTGACAAATCTATGTAAATCTATAAAAGCTTCAAACTGGTTTAAAAGTTTAGTTGGTGCATATTTTATCCCTTTGTCTAAAACAAATAATTCTTCCTGTGAAAATGTTAGGTTTAAATTAAAGATCCCCTCACCTAATTTTCCCTTTCTCTATTTGCTTCCCCCTCTACAACCTCTGCGTCTTGTGGTTTTTGTTCCAACCACCCCTAATAGGTTGGTATGGATGGTTTGTACAGCTCCCTCCATTCCCCCTTCCATAATTTGGGGCATAAGCTCCCCTTCCTCTACCCCTATATCTCCCTCTCCAGTCTATACCAATGGGGGGATATACAGGAAACCATTACCCTAACTAACCACCGATGGGCTGCTATAATAGACCCTGGAGAGGGGGATATAGGGGTAGAGGTAGGGGAGTTTATGCCCCAAATTATGGACCCACCCAATGGCAGGGGCAATGGAGGGAGCCGTACAAACCACCCATGCCAACATATCAGGGGTGGTTGGAACAAAAACCCACAAGAAACAGAGGTTGTAGAGGGGAAAGCAAAAAGAGAAAGGGAAAATTAGAAGAGGTAATCTTTAATGTAACCAATTTCACAGGAAGAATTATTAGTTTTTAGACAAAGGGATAAAATATGCACCAACTAAACTTTTTAACCAGTTTAAAACTTTTTTAGATTTGATCATGTACTTTGTTTGATTTGGGAACACTTATACCCCTTGAACCGGAAATTGAAGTTGTCAGAAGCACTTCCGGTTTTGGTCATTTCCAGTGGGGGTCATCATCCAACATTTATCTATATATAGAGCGGTGGGATGAGGGGGTCCACACCCCAGATGATGACTTTTTTAGTTGAAACATGTCGGGTGGACCCCTCATAACTACCGCTACAAGATTACATGCTGTTTTTATCTTCTAAAAATGTGAGTCTGTTTTCCTTTTATTTTAATAAATCCAAGTTCAAACGTTATCACGCTATGTGAGTGTTTTTTCCCTCACATGTTATCCATACCAATTATCTGGTTCATGGTGCATCCACTGCTGAGGAAGTCGTGCTGATCCTCTTCCCTCCTTTCTTGATGACATCCGGCCAGATTATGTGCCTAGACCTGGTGGTCTTCAAGCTTTTTTGACCTGTTTGGCATATGCCATTTCAGGCCATATTTTCTGGTAAGCCTCCCTGGTTTCTGGTGATGGTCCTGACACCGACATCAATCCTCTGTGCACTTCCGGTTTCTCTACGGTTTATTCATTTGCCAAGGTGCCGGCTCTGAACCATCCCCCTGCATGCTCAGGAGATACCTGGTTATCATTATCTTTCCACCACTATTATAGACTTTTTTTGCTTATTTGCACATATATTGGGACTTTATACTTCACGTTTTTCATATATTTTGTTCAATATATGTATATTGATTGCCACTATATATTCACTTATTTGTGTATTCACGTATTTATTCGGTTCATACCGTATTATCTGATCTATACTCACTGTACTTGTATATTCATTTGTTATGTAATATTTAGCGCCACACTTTTATATTTTACTATACCATCTCTGATTCTCCTCACCGTTCTATAAATAAACTTTGGTAAGGAAGGCAGAATTTGACTTAAAATGGGGGTCACTACAGATAATTGGCCAATTTTGTTTTACAATTGGCTCCAAAGTTTTGTACTCTGTATTAAATCCTGTAATGAAGGGTACCTAATTTTGATCTCATAATTTTGTTGGTCTATCTTTAAGCATAGTCTCTCTATATATTCCTCCTACTTTATTCCTTGTGTGCTCCAATTCCTTCCTCTCATACCCTTTATTTACAGATCTTTGGATTAATATACAGTAAAACCTTGGTTTGCGAGTATAATTTCCAGTTCCAGAAACATGCTTGTAATCCAAAGCACTTGTATATCAAAGCATTTTTTTACAGGGTATAAAAGAGAAGAGAGGCACCTCTAAGTGTAGCAGTAAGTTGCTAAATGTTGTACCTTCATTAAATCTAACCATATTGCTACACTTAGAGGCTCCTCTCTTCTTTTTTATACTCAGTTGTGACATGACACTACTTGTGTATTCACGTATTTATTCGGTTCATACCGTATTATCTGATCTATACTCACTGTACTTGTATTTTCATTTGTTATGTAATATTTAGCGCCACACTTTTATATTTTATTGTTAGTTCTCATCCTGAGTCTACGGGTGTGTTGGCTGCTGTTTGTTGCCTTCAGCGCAGCGCTGTACTTAATCCCTGGTTATCCAGAGATGGTATAGTGAAAAATGTACCGGATCCCCCTAAAAAAAACATTTTTTGACCAAAAAAGTGTGGTAAATGTAAGCCCTGTAGGACCACCAAAAAAATGGAATAAGAAAAACAGAATTCCAATCTTATACGACTATGCAAAAATATCAGATGCAAAAAACGTATTACATGTACGCACATCACCTACAAGCTGGAATGCAGTTGTGGGCTCCAGTTTGTAGGGAGGACAACAAAAAAACTCTCTATTAGAATAGGTGGACATATTAAAAATATCAAAAAGGAGTTTAGACATCATAGTGTTTCTAATCATTTCAGATTTAAAGCGGAGTTCCACCCAAAAATGGAACTTTCGCTTTTCGGAATCCTCCCCCCCTCCGGTGTCACATTTGGCACCTTTTAGGGGGGAGCAGATACCTGTCTAATACAGGTATTTTTCTCCCACTTCCGGGCATAGATAGCCAAGCCACCCGCGTATCTATGCCACTTTCGGCGCCTTCTCCGTCCCCCCCACTGTCTTCTGGGAGACACACAGGTCCCAGAAGACAGCAGGGACCAGTGGGATTGCGCAGCACAAGTCGCGCATGCACAGTAGGGAACCAGAGATTACCAAAGATGGCGGCACCTCCACCCGAGAGCCAAGGGACAGGTCGGCTTCGGGTGCCGACATCGCGGGCGCCCTGGACAGGTAAGTGTCCATATTTTAAAAGTGCAGTATTTGTAGCTGCTGACTTTAAAAAAAAAAAAAAAATTAGGCGGAACAATCGCTTTAAACACAATAGGGACCCACAACATCTTAAATTTTATGCCATAGGTGAGATAGACCAACATTGGAGGAATTTAAATTTGCGAAGGGAGGTTTGCGTAATGAAACCTTCTGGATATTTAAATTGAACACTATAAAACTGAATGGGTTAAACATGGAATTAGATGTTAACTGTTTTATTGAGGATTACTAAATAGGCTTGGTATAATAATGTATAGACACCCTAGTACTTGAGATATATATAGATAGATATATAGATTTTTTTTTTACTCTATTTTTATTATTATTTTTATCTATTTTATATTTTTTATGTTTTCAGGTTTACTCCTATTTCTATTTTAATTTTCTGTTTTTTTAATTAAAATTTTATATATATATATATATATACACTGTCTAATATGCTTTAAGCTGACATTTTATTAGACAAAGTCTGTATAGTGTGTGTGTGTGTATATAGATATAGATATATATATATATATATATATATATATATATATATATATATATAATGTGTGTGTTATGTTTTTTAAAGAATTTTTCTATAATAGGATTTTTTATAAATGCATTTTATGAATTATTAAAGATGTGATAGGCTTGTAAAAGCCTATCCAGTCATTCCTTTTCAGCCTGAATACATTAATCATGAGGCAGTCAAATTATCATATGGAGCAAACAGAACTATTATATCATAAGAAGGGAATGGAGCTAACACTTCGGATTTATGGTCCAATATGAACAAGGGATGATAGGAAGTAAACAAGCAAACGATTAAACAAGCCAATTGGATAGATAATATCAAGTAAGGGCATAAATAAGCATAAAGGCGGGACTAACTTCCTGATGACGCATAATCTATGCGAAACACGTTGAAGCTAGCTGAGCGACGCTGACGTCACATCTAGTAAATGTGAGTGAACAATCTGTTAATACTTTTAAAGCAGTGACCAGTGTTTTTTCTATTGTGCCTTCACATGGGTATCATGGCTATCTTCACTTAAGGATTTCAACTTCTTGGTGGACTATTTTTTCATTATCCATTATTCACTTTTCATCTTTTATTTTTTCACCTTGAATGGATTTTAACTTTGGAGTCATTGAATATTATACATTTATTAGCATTTTTGCTTTTTTGATCATAGCATGTTCTTCACATCTGAATTTGCTGTTGCATTTCAAGTTTTGCTAATTGTGTGCATAGTAACAGTTTTCCATGTCACATCTATTGCATTTGTACTTGTTCATTGTACGTTATATTTATTAGTTTCATCTTACAGCGCTCAACTATTATTTTATTTAATACTTTTAAAGAATAATAAAATTGAAGAATATTGTGCAATGATGGCCGTTTGATTTTCATGAGTATCAAAGAATGCTAGATGGTGGAGGCATATGAAAGAATATAGCTGCATCTGCTGGGCAACTCTGTGGTCTACCTGTATAGAGAACCAACTGAACTAGGCATTACTAAGGCTTATTAACTACTGCTTTCTGGTGAGTGCAAACTTTGGAAGGTGGTTGTGAATTACGAGCATTATATTTGACACGTGGGATTAATCTATCAAGAACAATCAATGGGACTTTTTTGTAGTGAATCACTTTATAATAAATGACCTTGTATGCATAATTCTTTGAGAATTATTGAATATATTGAACACATTGATGTGAGCACTATATTGGTTAGAAAAGTTACTTTTAAATATAGATTTAGCATTGATGGATATATTGATTATTTACTTTGTACTTTAATGTGAATAATAGTTTATTTATGTATTGTGGTTGGCGCAACTACCTATTTATATATATTTTCACCTTTGCACTACAAATAGTGGAGAAATTGTAGCCGCAGCAAACCTTATATGTTGAATATATATATAGGTATTTTTTTACCAATTACTATTATTAATATTGTTTTGCGCCAGTGACACATATCACACAATATAAACCCTATTACATACTTTTGTGTCATCAGCAAAAAGACATACCTTTCCCACCAAACCTTTATATATATCAATTATTAATGTATTAAATAGAACAGGACCCACTACAGAGCCTTGTGGCACACAGCTAGTGACTGGTCTCTTTTCCAAATGATCCCTGTTTACAACCACACTACCACACACTGGTATCTATTCTTTAGGCAACTGCATATCTACTGAATCACCCAAGGGTTAAGTCCTAGCTTGACTACAACAGATGTTAAACTCAATGGCCTGTAATTGCCAGCTTATGCCTTGCTACCCTTTTTGTGAATAGGTACAATATTAGTTGTCTGCTAGTCATAGGAAACCTCTCCTGTTAGAAGAGATTGATTAAAAAGATTAGTTAATAGTCCTACAACTAAATCTCTTGGAGAAGAGAACCATCTGAATACCATCAGGACCTACTGCTTTATTAGGCTCCATGCACACTAGCGTTTTTCATAAGCTCAAAAAAGCTAGAAAAAAATGATATATGAAAAATGCTGATAATAGTATTTTTGTGCCATCTTCTAGTAGCATTTAGGAGCATTCAGTGTTTTTTTCTGCTGGAAAAACACTCCAAAAAACTATTTTTTATCTGCTCTTAGACACTGAAGCTCAAGAAATGCTAAAAGCCAAAGTAGTGTGCATGGACACATAGGATATTTAGCTTCCAGAAGCAGAAAAAAATTATATTAAAGTGGGAGTCCAGCGACCAATCTTTTTTTTTTTTTTTTTTTAGGTCATTGAGACACTTTGCTAATCCCAAAATAATATTCACAGTTTGGGTATAATATTTCCGCCTCTGTCTGTTTTCGTACTGAAGAATAACTTTAAAAATGTGGTGCTGGCTGTTTCCATCTTGCTTGTGACACTAAGCTCCCAGGAGAAAGGCAATAAACACGCCTACTCCAATGGGAGGAGAGACAGGAAGTGCCACAATAAAGTACAATATAAAGGTAATTACAGCGCTAAAAAAATTTTCGTGCGGCATTTGAACATCTATGCAATTAACTGAAGGGGGTAGGATTAAGTTAAAAATTTGAGTGGAACCCCGCTCTAGTGTGCATGGAGCCTTATTAACTGAGCTAATTCCTCTGCTACTTCTGTCTCTGTAAGTCTGAAAATGAATCTATATGTTCAGCGATTTTAGTGATAGGTTCACAGATTACTGACTCCTGTAGTTTGAGAATACCAGTTAATGTCAGTATGTCACCCATAATTAAAACCTCTCACTTTATTGCTGGCAGGCAACAGGATATCATAATCTTCAGTCTGTCCTGGAATCTGTTTACTACACAAATTACATCTCTTTCTGGTTTGAAGGCAGACCTAAATGGTTTCAAGTATTTCATTTGCTTTTTGAATTAAGGTTATTCTTATGCTATTATGGCAATTCAATCTCCCTCTGTCTTTCCTGTCCAGTGTGTATCCTGGTATACTTATTATTTAGCCATTTGAATCCTTGAACCAGATCTCTAATGGCAACAAAGTCCAAGTAATCCCTATGCATAAGAGCTGTCAGCTCACAAAGCTTGTTACCTAAACTATGAGCATTAGAGCTGTTAATGTGACATTTTTTTGCACCAGAAACTTTTTAAAGCTTATGGTCCCAGGGATAGCTTTACCGCGCTCCAACAGTATTCTCGTAGACGACCTTCTTTTGAGGAAATGGTCAGCTCAAATACTGATTGACATTGCGACGTGGACAAACAGGACCTTAGAAAGGGTTGGTAGGATCCTGGACTTTCATAATTTAACGCTGGAACTGATAAGCTGGGATATCCGGGCCTTACCCCCTCTGAAAAAAACTTGACTTTCTGCTTACAAACTTGGACTCTACAGTCCAGGAACTATCCATCTCTGCGATTCCTGCATGAGAGTTCTGTGCTTGATAGTAGCCTCCTTCAAGGCAGTTCCATTTGCTCAATTTTGTGTAGTCAATGGTCAAATCATTTCAGGCTCTGGACAACCTAACTTGCCTGAAACCATGATGTCTCCGGCTTGATGGCTCATAAATCCAGCTATGGTGTTTTGGAAATTCTTCCTCCCACTTCCCTAGATGATCCCTATGACCAATGCCAGCCTGAAAGGCTGGGGAAGAGTCCTAGATACTCTGTCAGTGCAAACGACTTGGACATCAGAGGCGTCGCACCTTCTCATCAACATTCTGCACCTCCAAGCGATTTGGCTGTTTTTTCAACACTTGATATCCTGTCTAGAAGGTCACGCAATTAGAATTGAGGTGCTTCCCCCTTTCTTTGTTTTTTTTTTGGCCACGCAAGTCATTTCTCCAATGCTTTGTAGACTGTCTTGTAAGACAGTTTTGCCTAGTGTGCGAAGATAGGGAACATCATTCTGGAATTCGCTCTTGTTCCTCATCCTGCACGCGCATCTCCCTGGCATTGCTTACAGCATTTCACTGTGTAGCCCGATGTATCTCAACTCCAGTCCTTAAATACCCCCAACAGGTCATGTTTTTAGGATTTCCCTCTGATGAAACAGCTGTCGTAATTACTAAGGCAGTGAAATTGATCAAATCACCTGTACAAAATAATGGAGAGCCTGAAAACATGACCTGTTGGGGGTACTTGAGGACTGGAGTTGAGAAACATCGGTGTAGTTTATGGTCTTGGTTTGACCATGTAAATCCTTAATTCTTGCACTCCCTATGCCCTGCCTCCTGAAAGTGGCTCTTTCTTGTCGTCTGCAGCAACTTTCCATGTCACTCTCTGGCCTTTGCAGGACCTCTTGACAAGCAGAGCCCTCCTTTACTGTTCTCAAGGGTTGACTTTTATGAGTTCCTTATAAAAATGGGTAAGGTAAATATGGAGCGCTAGATAAGCAGCTGGTGGAGTGTAATCAGGAGTAGTGAAACATAAATAAAAAATCCAATAGTACAAGTGTCCTAAAGAGCAAAGTCCATATGCTACTGAAGCCAGACCTATGGAATAGGTTCTGACCAGTATCAGTGTCGGCAGCCAGCTGTGTGCAATGAGAGAGGAAAAGAGAGCAGTACCACTCTGAGTGTAGTATTATAGGAAAAAACATTAAGTTTATTTGATCATATTCAACTCACATTTGAGTAGAATTAAGCAGGCATTTGTGTATTACAAATCCACAGGGATTCCTTCTGTCCAGCTGGGCAGGGGTGATCAGCAGTCCCGGCCGCTCCGGTGTTATCAGAGGCTGGATGAGATCAGCACAGGCATGCCTGATGAAGGAGCACGCATGCTCCGAACGCTAGCTCTATCACACCCCCCTGTCAGTCACGGCTGATGTGCTTACTGTGCTGATCTCATCCAGCCTCGGATACCACCGGAGCGGCCAGGACTGCTGATCACCCCTGCTCAGCTGGACGGAAAGAATCCCCGCAGATTTGTAATACACAAATGCCTGCTTACTTCTACTCAAATGTGAGTTAAATGTGATCGAGTAAACTTGATGTTTTTAACTATAATACTACACTCAGAGTGGCGCTGCTCTCTCTTCCTCTCTTAAAAAAAAATGGGTCCTCCTTTCTCTCACCCAGGCAGTGATAGTTCAGCTTTCCTTTTTGTCTTCTGTAAGATTTGCAGATTCAAAAAAATGGGACTTTCAAGGTACCAAAGAATGTCTCAATACTTAAGATTAAAAAACATAGAGCTTTATTTATAAATTACATAAACACACATGTTCCAGAAGTAAAATAAAAGAAATGTAGATACCCCCTGCTTCTATCTTCTTACACACCATGTTAAAGTCCGCATACACCATTTGCAAATTATTATTTGTACAATAACAACAACTTCAGGAGTATCGGTGAGTGGACCCATCTTAGATTATGCCTACATTAACAGTATGTTGCAACACACAATTGCGCACTACTGTGTGTTATCATAAATGATACAGGTTCAATGGTCTGTTGTGGTGCATTGGCAACCCTTTTAAATGAAAAGGCTGCTTTAACACAAAGTATATTAACATTTTTGCGCTAAACGCAATTGAAGGCATCGCCTTGGTGTGAATTAAGCCTTTGGGCACATTCACACTACCTGCATGGTAAAATGCTCTTTTTTGGTGTGTAGGCTCTTGTCTTTTTTTTTTTTAACCACTTCAGCCCTGGAAGATTTGGCTGCTGAATGACTGGGCCATTTTTTGCGATTTGGTACTGCATAGCTTTAACTGACAATTGTGCGGTAGTGCAGCGCTGCACCCAAACAAAATTGATGTCCTTTTTTCCCCACAAATAGAGCTTTCTTTTGGTGGTATTTGATCACCTCTGCGTTTTTTATTTTTTGCGCTATAAACAAAAAAAGAGCGTCAATTTTGAAAAAAAAACACAATATTTTGTACTTTTTGCTATAATAAATATCCCCATTTTTTTTTTTTAAAAAAGCAAATTTCCTCAGTTTAGGCCGATATGTATTCTTCTACATATATTTGGTAAAAAAAAAAAAAAATTGCAATAAGCGTATATTGATTGGTTTGCATAAAAGTTATAGCGTCTATATTTATAGCATTTTTATTATTTTTTTTTTTTTTTACTAGTACTGGCGGCAATCTGCAATTTTTATCGGGGCTGCGACATTATGGCGGACACATCGGACACTTTTCACACACTTTTGGGACCATTGGCATTTATACAGCGATCAGTGCTATAAAATGCACTGATTACTGTAAAAATTTTACTGGCAGGGAAGGGGTTAACACTAGGGGGTGATCAAGGGGTTAACTGTGTTCCCTGTGTGTGTTTCTAACTGTAGGGGGAGGGGACTGACCTAGAGGAAACGACAGATCGTGGTTTCTAGCTATTAGGAACACACGATCTGTCACTCCTCACAGAACAGAGATTTGTGTGTTTACACACATTTCCCTGTTCTGCCTCTCATGCCCGCGATCACTCGTGGCTGGCGATCATTGCGACCGTCGGCCACGAGCATCAGCATCCCTGCAGTGCAGCCGGCGCATGCGCCTGCTATCCCGATCCCGCAAGCCAACGTATAGCTACGACAGTTCACGGGATCGTGCTGACCTGCCACCGTATAATGACAGCGGCTGGTCAGCAAGGGGTTAAAATGTACAATCCATTCTCAGCACAGGATAATGTGCTCTTATGCCACCTGATGTATTGTGGAAAATTGCAGCATGTCACATTTTTTTTGCACTGCACATCACTGCAGCGTTGTAGTATGAACAGGGAACATAGAAAACCATTGTTTTCTTTATAGTTGTGACCCGTGTTCTTGTGCAAAAAAATGTAGATCACCGCCAAATGAGACCTTTAACCACTTCCCGCCCAAGGATGTCATATGACGTCCTGGACTTTCAGTGGGAATATCTGAATGATGCCTGCAGCTATAGGCATCATTCAGATATCCTTGTTTGCAGCCGGCGATTCTATGCATCATAAGAATGATCATAGGGGCGGTTCCGCCGATTGATCGCTCTTACAGGCGACGGTAAGGGACATCCCCCCCCCTCCTGCCGCCATCTGGTGCTTCTCTGGGCTCTCCCGTGCCATCAGGGACCTGGAGAAAGAATCGCCCGCCGCCGGATGACAAGCATAGAGATTTCCGGTGACCAGATCTCTATGACTGTCGGAGGCCCGGGCGCGTCGTTATGACGTCACGTCCGGGCCGCGGTTGCAAGCAAAGCCGTGATCACGGGTGGTAAGCATGAGATCATGGATTTTTTTTTTTCCTCATCTCATGCTTTCGAGCCTGGAGGAGAGATGTGGGGTCTTATTGACCCCACATCTCTCCATAAAGAGGACCTGTCACAAATTATTCCTATTACAAGGGATGTTTACATTCCCTGTAAAAGGAATAAAAGCGATAAAAAAAAAAAAAAATGTTTTTAAAGAAAGTAAAAATAAAGTAAAATAAAATACAAAAATAAATAATTTAAAACGCCCCTGTCTCCAGTAGCTCGCGCCCAGAAGCGAACACACACGTTAGTCCCGTCCACATATGTGGGCGGGACTAACATAAGCGCCATTCAGACCCCACATGAGGTAGCGTTGCGTGCATTAGAGCGCTAGAAACCATTTTAGCACTAGACCTCCTCTGTAACTGTAAAAAATTTTAAAGCGTCGCCTATGAAGATTTTTAAGTACTGAAGTTTGGCGTAATTCCATGAGTGTCCGCAATTTTAAAGGGTGACATGTTGGGTATCTATTTACTCGGCGTAACATCATCTTTCACATTATATAAAAAAATGGGCTAACTTTACTGTTTTGTTATTTTTTAAATTATGAAACTGTTTTTTTTTCCCCAAAAAAATATGTTTGAATAATTGTTGCGCAAATACCATGCGAGATAAAAAGTTGCAATGACCGCCATTTTATTCCCAAGGGTGTCTGCTAAAAAAAATATTATGTTTGGGGTTTCTGAGTAATTTTCTTAGCAAAAAAATTATGATTCTTACATGTAGCATGTGTCTTAGCATTTGAAAGCAGGAGTAAATATAAAGGAGGTGTAAATGTACCATACAGGCATTATCACCTTGTACAGGCTATCAATGCCAAGCAGGAAAGCAATTCAAGAGAGATATGAAATTGCTTTTACAAAGTGCCTTATTTCTGTTTTCCAAAGATCAGAAATATTTAGCATATTCAATTGCAGGTAAATCCCTCCTTGCCCTGGCTGGCTCTCGCAGTGCTTACCTGCAGTCCTTGCTGCTGTAACTGTGTCTATGCTCTGCTGAATGAGCCCATAGCTCCCAGCTGTCCCTGATTTTGAGGGACTGTCCCTGATTTGGAGCAATGTCTCCCCGTCCCTCTTTCCTCCTCATTTGTCCCTCCATTTTGGTCTGATCTATATAGTTGTACAGTAAAACCTTGGTTTGAGAGCAACTTGGTTTGAGAGCGTTTTGCAAGACAAGCAAAATTTTTTAACAAAATTGATGGGGACATCTGATGTAAAGGAGGACTCTGATGGGGACATCTGATGTAAAGGAGGGCTATTACGGGGACACCTGATGTAAAGAGGGACTCTGATGAGAACATCTAATTTATTGGGAGATGCTGATGGGGACACCTGTTGTAAAGGGGGCCTCTGATTGGGACACCTGATGTAAAGGGGGACTCTGATTGGGACATCTGATGTGAAGGAGGACTCTGGTGGAGACATCTGATGTAAAGGGGGACTCTGATGGGGATGTCTGATGTAAAGGGGGACTCTGATGAGGACAACTGATGTATAGGGGGATGCTAATGGGAACACCTGTTGTAAAGGGGGGCTCTGATTGGGACACCTGATGTAAGGGGGGGCACCTGCTGTAAAGGGGATTCTGATTGGGACATCTGATGGTAACACCTTATGTTAAGTGGTTTTATTTTATTTGAAATGTGGATGTGATTGGCCTACTGTGACTGGCACAGTGAGGCTGCAATTGATGGGCACGGTTTTATCTAGCAAGAATGATACATAATCACCTGATAAATAGCTATTTACAGTCCTGTATTACTAACAGTTTATTATTTCAGTTGCAGTATTCAGTATTTCGGTTGGTGCTCAAAAAATTTTGAGCACCAGCCACCACTTGTTTGGCATTGTGGAAAATGCAAAACCACCCAAACCTTTTCTGCTGCATTCTCACACTGAAGAGGATCTGTATAAGGACTAGGCGCAAAGGTTTTTTTTTTTTTACTAAAACTGGACAGTGCAAAATCTGGTGCAGCTGTGAATAGTAGAAAATCAACTTCTAACTTCAGCTTGTTCAGTTAAGCTTTCAGGAAAAAAAAAACCTGGAAGCATTATACTTCTGTGTAGACTGAGTGGGAGATTCCTTCTGTCGACTCTTTCACTTAGGACTTATATCAGTTCACCAGGGACGGTCCGTACATTAATGGCGCACGGGCACCACCCCCCCATCCATGCGTCTGGCCCCCATGCAGGACGCTGGATGCATGGATTCCAATGGGGGGGTGTTTTTTTAAAGCGTGATTAGAGCCAGAGCGAACCGAGCCGACCCAGTTATCTGTGGCGAACCGAGCCCACCCAGTTGTGTGATAATGAGTGCTCCGGATCACCCGACCAACCATACCGCGGGTATGGTATGTGGGTGCTCTGTTTGCCCCCCTCAAAAATATGAGTTGAGTGCTGTGGCCTAAATGCTGGTCAGCTCCCTTGCAAGTAGTAACCAAAATGCATGCATTTCGAGAGTGAGCAACTCTTAGGCAATGGGAACCTTGGGAACCAAGCAGAAACCTTCCTATCGGGGGAAAAAAAGCCTGGACAATCCTGGCACCAAATCCTGTTCCCAGTACAGGGACACCCCACTCTCCAAGTGGGGAGACATCTGGAAGCCTTTGCTGCTGTATGAACCTGAGATGACTCAGATGTTTGGGTCAAGAACATTGTGTCCAGAGGCTACAAGCTGGAGTTTTGCGACTTGCCTCCTCCACGCTTCATGCCGTCAATTATGCCTACAGCACCCAACATCTCTCCTTTCTGCTCTGAACTTTTCAAAGGGTTATCACTCCTGTTCCAGAACCATAAAGGTTTCATGGAGATTATTCCAACCTATTTACAGTACCCAAGCCATAGTGCTTGAACAAGCTTCCATATGTTCAAAAGTTCTGTATGGAATCTGTGAGGCCAGAGATTACTTCTTTCCATCAGGAAGACTTTCTTGCCCCAGTGGACATCAAGGATGTCCCCATTTTTCAGCTTCATCAATGCTGTCTGTGTTCTGCAAACATTTTCAGTTTGTGGCCCTGCCCTTTACAAAGGTGCTAGCCCTGATGTTGGTGTTGTACAATGAGCCTTGGTCCTTCTGTGGAATTGCGGCAACCATCTTAGATCTAAAATGAGGCCTTATTTGATTCAGATCAAGGTTTGGTTTCTGCTTTGTTCTTATCTGGTATGCCAAGAGAGTATATATTCAGGAGATGACGTGGCGTAGCGTCCTTGCCCTTTGAGAACATAATTTTTTAATCAACTAGTCAGGGTGGATCTACTCTAACTTCGTCACACACTAGAAGTGTTCCCAGATAAGGAATTTGGTTGACTTCTGTATGCAGCGCTGTTTAATTTTCTGCTCATGTGAGTGCAATTTTAGTTTTTTAATAAAATTCCTGTCAGATTTACACTTTGTGGAGCATGAGTCTCCACTTTTTTTTTTTGAGCATGTTCGTGTGGGGGACTTGGAGCAGGGTAGATTTTCAGCGGTGCCATATGTGAGGAATTTGGTAATGCTTTTGGGCTGTGCTTGAATACATTGGAGTGCCTAAAGTGAACCTGTGTCCAGCCTGCAACCAGTGGGTGGTTCCTGAAGAGTGCCATTGCAGTGGATCTGCAGAACAACATACACCATATATGACCTTTCTAATATCAGAAGGTCATACAGTTCTGGCAAGCCTCACAGGAAATATCTGTGGTGAGGGTTGACGCACTGGCATGGGATACATTTTATTGCTTTCAAGAGGACTTTGTTATTTTTATTCAGACATTTTGCACATTTGGATCTTTGTGATTTGTTACATGGACTTTTTTTTACACTGCTATCTAGTACTGTGGGGATTTTCATATTTATTAAAGCGCAGCACATTATTATTATCATCATACACGATTTATATAGCGCCAACAGTTTAGCAGCACTATAAAACACGAGAGCAGACAATACAGTTACAAAACAATTCAATACAGGAGGAAGCAGAGGGCCCTGCTCGTTAGAGCTTTTACTGATTAGTATCACCTAATGTGTTTGCAGCTAATGTTCACATAAATATTTGTTTCACCATTAGGGCGATTTCTCACTTATGTTTTTAAATGTGTTACAGACTTTGCAAGTCCAGCAGGACTTTGGCTGGGTTCTCAAAGTACAAAAGTCTACCCTGGAGCCATCACACTGTCTAGACTATCTGGACCTGGTCCTGGACACAGCCCTGACAGAAGTCTTTTTTTGCCTCAGGAGAAGTTTCAGACCTTTGGTCTAAGGTAACAGAGTTATGTTCACTGGAATGCTGCTCTATACACTTTTGCATGACAATGTTGAGGTTGCTGGTGACCTCTTTTGAAGCAGTTCCATATGTTCAGTTTTACTTGTGTGTTGCAACTCAACATTCTGACAGCAGCAGGCAAATGGTCTTTTTCCATAGATGATGTGTCTGCACACCAAGACTAAGTTAGCTTCAGAATGGTGGCTTTTACAGCCCAGCACTGGAGTTGAGGAAATCTTTTCTCACCATGCTGTGAAGAGTGCTGACAAAAAAAAACAGCCAGCCTGTTGGGCAAAGGATGGGTATAGTTCTGTACATCCTATCAGTTCAAGGGACCTGGTTGTCAGAAGAAGCTCGGAATGGCGATCAACGCCCAAGAACTCAGCTTGATTCTGTGTGCCTTTGCTTTGAAGACTTTAACCTGACAATGCCACTCATGTGGTTTCAATACATCATCAAGGTGAAGCAAGGAGTCCTGCTGCTGTCCAAGAAATGGAGCTCATCCTGGTTTGAGCATAATTTTGTTAATACTCTGTCAACCTTGCACATTTCAGGCACAAAATATTGTCGACTTCCTAAGCCGACAATGGCAAGATCCCAGGAAGTGGTCTTTAAGTTGTTTCCCCAACTTTCTCTTCGGTGGGGGATGCCAGATATAGACCTTCTGGCATCCAGACTCAATCGTAAGCTGGACAGATTCATGATTATGTCCAGGGATCCTTGGGCCTTAAGGGTGGATGCTCCAGTCACCCCATGGAATCAGTTCAACCTGCTTTATGTGGTCCCCCTTCTTAAACTCCTGCCTCGCCTGTTGCAAAGGATAGAGAGTGAAGGCTATGCTGGTGGGCACAGGGGCGGAGTCAGTTCCCGAGGAATTGGAGGCCCATCTTTTCCAAAGGCCCAACAAACAAATGCCCACATATACACTTCTCCAGAAGGTTTGGAACAAGGCTAAACAACTGCAAAATGTGACAGGCTTTACCAAATATAACCCGCTTTGGGAAAATAAAACATGTGCAGAACTAGCCAATATCCAACAAGGGCCTAGGTGGCGCTGCAGGGGTATCACTCATTTGCATCAGATTTTTAGTAATGGAACATTGTTGCCATTCAAGGATTTACAAGCTAAATATTCTTTGCCTACCAGTATGTTATTTTATTATTTACAATTACAGCATACAGTTAAAGCACAAGGGGATGCGACAGATTGGTCCCAGTCCCCCACTCCGGTTTTTCATATGATGCAGGAGGCGTCAGAGACTAAAGGCATAATCTCACAATGCTATAACATGCTATTGTCGTCATTCCTAGAAGGGTATCCCACAAGGGCGGCTGCTCAATGGGAGGCGGATGTGGGCCCCATATCTGGGAAGGTGTGGGAAGAAGCTCTGCAAGCGATTAACACCTGCTCACTAAACGTGGCGCAAAAGGTCTCCCAACTATACGTCCTATTGAGAGTAAATTATACCCCTGTAAAGTTATACAGAATGGGCAGAGCACCAGACTCATTATGTGGTAGATGCAGGGTAGTAGCTGGGGACCTGATTCACCTCCTCAGGCGTTGCCCCAAACTTCATAGGTATTGGACGGAGGTCCTGGCTACACTAAATCAGGTGTTCCAGGCCAATGTCCCCCTAGATCCATTGTGTTGCTTACTGGGAGTTTTGGAGGGGGTGATTGTGGAGGAGGTGACGAGGGTCGCTTTGCAGGTGCGCTGTTTCAGGCTAGGAAGGTAATACTGATGGTATGGAAATCTGCTACGCCACCTAGTTGCATGGATAGAAAACATGGGAAAAACACTTATAATGGAAAAATACATATACCAGCACAGGGGGAGCCCTGGAAAATTTGATAGACTGTGGGACCCGTGGTTAGATGTGCCTGGAATAAGCCCCATGGAATTGGTACAGATGAGACTGTTAAGGAGTGCTTAAATTTAAAGACGGAATGAGGTATCTGCCAGGTGGATGGGAGTTGGGCCACATGACTGATATGACATGTAGCTGTGGAAAATGTGTAATGGAGGATGGAGGAGGAAGGTGTGAGGTAACTGGAGAACATACTTATGGCTAAATTAGACGGGACATATAGTCCGAATGTTGAAAGTCATAAGCTGTAAACTATAACACTTGATTGATGGCTATTTTCATATTTGGGGAAAAAATGTTGATTATGGTTCATGTATAAATGTACTGTTTGTTTTTGTATGAGCAATAAAACCCTTTTTGATTAAAAAAAAAAAAAAAAAGAGAGTGAAGGCATTGTCTCATTGCACCAGATTGGCTCAGGAGGACATAGTATTTGAACATAGACTCCTAGTGGGCTCCTTTGCAACAAACTCAGAGAGAGAGCACACCGAGGCAGATCACACAAAACCAGACGTCTGGGCGTTGGGGAAACAGAAGCACACAGTGGGAGTAACAAGGCATAGTATAATTAAATGGTCCACCGGTTAGTATTAGTTAGTATATGTTAGTATTACAGTGCCTTGAAAAAGTATTCATACCCCTTGACATTTTCCACATTTTGTCATGTTACAACCAAAAACAGAATTTTTTTTTATTGCAATTTTATGTGATAGACTAACACAAAGTTGCACATAATTGTGAAGTGGCAGGAAAATGATAAATGGTTTTCAAAATTTTTAACAAATATCTGAAAAGTGTGGCGTGCATTTGTATTCATCCCCCCTGAGTCAATACTTTGTAGAACCACCTTTCACTGCAATTACAGCTGCAAGTCTTTTTGGGTATGTCTCTACTAGCTTTGCATATTTAGACAGTGGCATTTTTGCCCAGCCTTCTTTGCAAAATAGCTCAAGCTCTGTCAGATTGGATGGAGAGCGTCTGTGAACAGCAATTTTCAAGTCTTGCCACAGATGCTCAATTGGATTTAGGTCTGGAATTTGACTGGGCCATTCTAACACATGAATATGTGTTGATCAAAACCATTCCATTGTAGCTCTGACTCATAGGCCTGCGCAGCCTGTTGCATTAGGGTTTGCACCCTAAACCAAAGCTTAAACACACATGCGTGTGTGCGCGCATATTATATATATATATACACACACACTTTTTTTTTTTTTTTTATACATTTACATGCTGCAGATTCAATTACACCCTCTGTTGCTTTTAGTAGGTGTAGTACCCACTGACAGTGACAAATTCAAATAAATGCCGGTGCCCTGCAAGCACTGTTCCAGTGTGCAGTATGAGCTGAACACACAGCTTACACCAAGGGTGGGGCACAGGAACTCAAGTCACTCTTTGCTAGGACACAGATGGTACCTCGGCATTGTAATTGGAGAGGGGGACCTAGAATTGTGATAGGAGGCTGGCATTGTGACAGGGGGGAGGGTACCTGGGCAGTGTGACAGGAGAGGGGGGTACCTGGGCAATGTGATAGAAGGGGGGGTATCTGGGCAGTATTATAGGGGGGGTATCTGGGCAGTATTACAGGAGTAGGGGGCACCTGGGCAGTATGACAGGAGGGGGGATACCTGGGCAGCATTACAGGAGGGGGGATACCTGGGCAGTATTACAGGAGGTGGGTACCTGGGCAGTATTACAGGAGGTGGGTATCTGGGCAGTATTACAGGAGGGGGGTAACTGGGCAGTATTACGGGGGGGTACCTGGGCAGTATTACAGGAAAGGGGTATCTGGGCAGTATTACAGGAGGGGGGGTATCTGGGCAGTATTACAGGAGGGGGGTATCTGGGCAGTATTACAGGAGAGGGGTATCTGGGCAGTATTACAGGAGAGGGGTATCTGGGCAGTATTACAGGAGGGGGGTATCTGGGCAGTATTACAGGAGAGGGGTATCTGGGCAGTATTACAGGAGAGGGGTATCTGGGCAGTATTACAGAAGAGGGGTATCTGGGCAGTATT
This sequence comes from Lithobates clamitans, assembly GCA_037952925.1. NCBI lineage: Eukaryota > Metazoa > Chordata > Amphibia > Anura > Ranidae > Lithobates > Lithobates clamitans. The sequence goes on along the minus strand of JBBGZY010001650.1, from coordinate 961,628 downwards.
ACAGGAGGGGGGTATCTGGGCAGTATTACAGGAGGGGGGTACCTGGGCAGTATTACAGGAGGGGGGTACCTGGGCAGTATTACAGAAGAGGGGGTACCTGGGCAGTATTACAGGAGGGGGGGTACCTGGGCAGTATTACAGGAGAGGGGTACCTGGGCAGTATTACAGGAGAGGGGTACCTGGGCAGTATTGCAGGAGGGGGGGTACCTGGGCAGTATTACAGGAGGGGGGTATCTGGGCAGTGTGACAGGAGGGGGTGGTACCTGGGCAGTGTGACAGGAGGTTGGCAGGATAACAAGAGGAGGGGGCAGACTAACATAAGGAGGACAGACAGTGTTACAGGAGGACACGTGGAGGGGACACACTATTCTCTCTCACTGTGTCTTATGCTGGCACCGGCCCTCACTCGATCATCACACACAACACACAGTGTAATCACAAAGAATGCTAACAATTCCCCCCTCAACCCCCCCCCCCCGCTCCGAAGGGGAGGGGGCAGGGCTGGACCGAGTTGGTTGCCAGAATCCCTCTTCTTCAGCGGCTTCTTCATCAGCAGAGACTGAGTTCTCGGTAAAGTCGTCCAGGGCTGGTGCGCCCTTCTTCTCCCCCCCTGCAGGGTACTGGCTGCTATATATATATATATATATATATATATATATATATATATATATATATATATATATATATATATATATAGCAATAACTCACGGTGGAGCTGCTGGTTTAAGCGGGCCTGTCCTCTTTGCTCTACACCCTTCTTAAATTGTTCACTCCCCTTGGCACAACTGTAGTGCAGTGTTGTAACAATATGAGCATTAACTTTAACCCACAATATACACTTACAATTATGGTTACCTCTGCCTGGGTGCTGGTAGCTCCACCTGTAGGAGAAATGACAACACTGCACGCAAACTTCAAAAATGACCAAAAATAACTTCTTTCTTTGAGTAAGTAATATCTTTATATAAAGAGTTATTTCAGTGAATATACTATCGTACCAACGTAGTGCGATAGTATAAGAAATTATTACAATCACTAACAATCACAGATATATATATATGTGTATATTGATGTGAACCTATACCCGGGAGCTCCCCCTGCTCTAGACTTTAAAGTCACTATACTAAAATGCAGGGCCCTGCAATGAAGAAGGTAGTCCAGACGTCTTCAGTCTTCGCTAGCTCTTATAATTATAATCTGCAAAGGGTTCTTTCTGGGTGTTGCACAGTGTAGTGTAACACACTAAAACAATTGTAATCCAATAGGGTGACTAGATGTCTTTATGTGAGGAAACAAACATCTAACATCCGCTCTTGAACAGTGAAGTCTATTCGGATGTAGTGCTCTCAGACTTAACTTGTTCCGTGGGACTATCAGGCCCAGCACCACTCTGTACAGTTCTAAAGACGTGTGTGTAATATTCAAATAAACTTCTGGGTGTCAACCCTCTCACCACACAGAATCCAAGCCAGGGGATGTCTCCGGTTCAGCAGTTCTCAGTTCCGTATAGAGACACCACCACGCCATCACACTGTTCCGTCCTCAAACGACCAGGAGTCCTCGGTTAACTCCCCACGGGTCCCCTGGAACAATCATGTCTCTTGTCCAGCTCATTGCTATGCGATGGCAGGATACTGCAGCTGCTCCGCTCCTTCGCAATGTAGGCCGCAACCCTGTGGGACACACCCACAGAGTCCTGCTGGCAGGCCACGCGTCCCAGGAACAAGAGACCTAAAATGGCCGCTGCTTGCCCTTTTATATCCTCCCACAATGCAGTTCAGTTCTGACTTTGTCCAGGAGCATTGTGGGTGGGTCAGAGCTACAGTTCCGAAGTAAACAACAAATTACTTCCATGTTCCTTAATCCTGAGACTTAAACTTATTGTGCTTTATTAATTGTCCACAAGATGGCACTAACACAGCTATTGTACTGAATAATATACATAGAGCTAGAACAACAGTTTCAGCGCTACACACACACACACACACATATATATATATATATATATATATATATATATATATATATATATAAATGCACACTTACTTTCTTGCTGACAAGTCAGGCAGGGTTCATATCGAGTTGCTTTTTTTTTTTGGTCCATCATGTGTCTGGCTGCCTGCCCTGCTCAGTGCTGTCTCACTGCTCACCTTACTGAGCCACCCGCCTGCCGATATCCAGGCTGAGGCTCCGCTGCTTCTTCCAAGGGACCAAGGGAGAGAGAGAGAAAGGAGGCCGTGGGTGGGCGGAGTGCAGATGTAGATCACTCCGCCGCCACCTGCGGTACCTGCAGCCGTAACTATAGAAGACCCATCGGGAAATGCGGCTGGATTACTCCGCGGCTGTGGTCCCGGCGACTCCCTAGTCCCTGCTTAATCACCTCCCTCTTGCAGCACACAGATGTTTTTGCTTGCCTGGACCGACCCCAGTGGTGACATGAGCTACACAGACAACGTCGCAGGCTGGCAGCAGTCACAACTACTAGCACTAGCAGTGAGAGCACAGGGATGATTAGGATGTGCCTGGGCACACCCGGCACACCCCGTGAGCACGCCTATGCTCTGACTGTATGTTTAGGGTCATTGTTCTGCTGGAAGGTGAACCTTCGCCCTGGTCTCAAGTCTTTTGCAGACTCTAACAGGTTTTCTTTCAAGTTTGCCCTTTATTTGGCTCCATCCATCTTTTCATCAACTATGACCAGCTTTCCTGTACCTGTTATAGAAAAGCATCCCCACAACATGAAGCTGCCACCACCATGTTTCACGGTGAGGATAGTGATAGGTGATAGGTGATATGCAGTGTTAGTTTTCCGCCACACATAGCATTTTGCTTTTAGGCCAAAAAGTTACATTTTGGTCTCATCTGACCAGAGCACCTTTTTCTACATCTTTGCTGTGTACTGAGATTAAATTTCACACAGGTGGACTCTATTTACTAATTAGGAGACTTCTGAAGGCAATTGGTTCCACTAGATTTTAGTTAGGCGTATCAGAGTAAAGGTAGCTGAATACAAATGCACGCCACACTTTTCAGATATTTATTTGTAAAAAAAAAACTTGAAAACCATTTATCATTTTCCTTCTATTTCACAATTATGTGCCATTTTGTGTTGGTCGATCACATAAAATCCCAATAAAATACATTTAGTTTTTGGGTTGTAACAAAATTTGGAACATTTCAGGGGGTATGAATACTTTCTCAAGGCACTGTATATCACCACACAGTCCACCGGCCAGAGTATAGCGTAGCGGGGGGTACGTTCAGTGGGTCCCACTCCGGCATTCTTATCGCTCTCATGTTGCCCAGGTAACCCGAGGCCTAACATCAGGTCACCCTGACAAACGCCCCACCCCCTCTGCGCTGGAACTGCACAGGGAGCTTGGTCTTTGACTCTAGCGGGCACTGGAAAGCGAAATTGCGCTGTTTCTCGCGAAGACAGGCGCCAGGAGGGTAGCCCGCATTTGATGAATACACATGCAGGTCCAGCAGGAAGGCCACCTCAGCAGGGGGTTGTGTAAGTCGAGATGAAAGGGGGGTAATGGCGAGCAGGGAGGGGGCCTGTGACACCCTTACTTCACCATTGCTGCCTTTGATGGCACTTTGAAGCCCAAGTCCTGAGGGATTTTTCAGGCTCTGTGATTCCAAATTTGTTGAAAGCTCGGAAGTCCTCATTTTCCAGAGCACGTGGAGGCTTACTTTGCATGGTGCGCGAATAAGAAGCTGCATCCTACAAAGTATTCCGTTGCATGGTTTTTATCCTTCCTGCAGTCAGGACTGGACCAGTCCTTATGCTTAAAGTGGTTGTAAACCTCAGACATGAAATATGAACTAAGCATATCCCGCTATAGCGTGTTCTTGTCTCAATTGAGAGCACATGTCATTTCTGACTGCTACTTCATTCCTCTGCTATTAGCATAAGTCACTTCTGACAAGTTTTCCTGACATCAAGAGAAAAAATGTGACAGGAGAGGGACCTCCAGCATATTTACAGCCTTAGCTCTGTTCCTGTGTGCTGTGTGAAGGGGGCGTGTCCCTTCTCTCCAATCAGCTCTCAGAGCTCTTCTCACTGAGCCCTGCAGAGTATAATTTCAGTTCTCCGCCCCTTTTTTCTGACAGCTCAGACAAGCTTTTTAAAATCTGGACTTTGAACAGATATAAAGAAGAGAAGACCACAGCTAAACAGGTACAACTTGTGTTTAAGAATTTGTTAAATCTCTGTGTATCACTTGAGGCAAGTCACTTCACTGGGTATATATAAGGGTTCACAACTACCGTATTTATCGGCATATAACACGCACTTTTTCCCCCTTAAAATAGGGAGAAAATTGCATGTGCATGTTATACGCCGATATAGGCTGCCACCGAGGGGTCGAGCGCTGCCGAAATAGAGCCGGATCTCCTGTGTACTCGGCTCGCAGTCACGCTCAGTCCCGCCCCCTGGACATCTCATAGCATTGACGTTCTGGCATTGGACTGGCGTTATGTCCATCATAGGATCCGGGCCAAGGGGCGGGACGGGGCATGACACTGAGCCGAGTACACAGGAGATCCGGCTCTATTTCGGCAGTGCTCGTCCCCTCCTTCCCCTCTGTGGCAGCCTATATTTCAGCAATGCTGCAGGTGGGCACTGATTAGACTGCAGATGGGCACTGATTATGCTGCAGATGGGCACTGATTAGGCTGCAGATGGGTACAGATCAGGCTGCAGATGGGCACTAATCAGGCTGCATTGATGCTCACTGACCATTATTTGGCTGCAAAGTGATTTATTTTTTCTAAAAAGTTTTTTTTCCTGAAACTTCCCTCTTAAATTTGGGTGCGTGTTATACGCCAGCGTGTGTTATACGCCAATGAATACGGTACTTTAGGGACTATTAAAGGTCCGATTTCTGCCTTGGTACTTACTGCTCACTTCTCATTCCTTGGTCAGAGCCTTTGTACTGGAATGGCTCGCATTGTGTTGTTAGCCCTTCAAAGGCGACCATTTAAGCCCATTGGGGATATTCCTCTCCCTCTTCTTTATTGAAAGGTTACCTTTCTAGTGGCTGTCATCTCCATCAGGAGGGTGGCTGAATTGGCAGCCTTATCCTGTAAGGAGCCATTGCTTGCTCTTAACAAAGACAAGGTTGTGTTGAGACCTTGGAATTCCTTCCTTCCTAAGGTGGTCTCAGGTGTTCCATTTGAACCAGTGTTGTCTTCCTTTTGTCTGGCTTCAAACCATCCTAAGGAGATTACACTCCACTGTCTGGATATTGAAAGGCTATGCAAGAGAATCTCACTGCCACAGTCTCAATTTATAAATATGATGCTCTGTGTTGCCTGAAGGTTCCTCCCTTTTCTGTGAAGGCTCACTATCAGGGCCGGTGCTACCACTAGGCAAACTAGGCAGCCGCCTAGGGCGCACTGCTGCCTAGGGTGCCCAGCCACTGGTGTTCCTACTCTCTTCTCTCTGCAGCAAGCAACTAATCCGCAACATCAGCAGGCAGCCACCGCTTCCGTTCGCACATAGTGTCAGTGACTGTGTCCCGACTCCTGAATGAATGGAAGAAAGCAAACATGTTGATGGGCACTGGTAGGCTGCATTGATGGGCGCTGGTGGGCTGCATTTGATGGGAGCATCATTAAAAATGTGGGGTATATATGAGCAGGGCAAAGGAGGTGGAGTCAGGGTGGAGCCAAGGGGGGCCGGCAAAATGAGGTTTCGCCTAGGATGTCAAAAATCCTTGCACCAGCCCTGCTCACTATACCAGAAGCTTTGGTGCTTTGTGGAATTTCCAGCATCAGGTCTCAGTTTCCCAGGTCTGTAAAGCTACCACCTAGACTTTTACACATAATTTGGACGTCCAGGTTTCCCCAGATGCCTAGGTTAGAAAGTCCATTAGATGGCCTTGTAAGGGTCTTCTCAATTGTTCATCTTTTTTTTGTTGTTAAGAATCTTTGTTGTTAGGGGCCTATTAGACATTGTTTGCTGCTGTCCACTTCTCAAGACTGCTTTTTGTCTTTTGAGTAGTCTGAAAATAACTCTTCTGTATCCTGTGATGTATGATTAAGAATTTTGTAAAGTCCTTTTCTTGAGTACATAGCCCCCACCCCCTTTGTATCTCCGATATTGCTTACTGACAAAGCTGAAGCAATACTGGGAATGGGTGGGGTTATGCAGGGCTGAGTGAAAACTTAACCCAAGTAGTCTGAGAATGAACTTTTTTTCATCCTGTTATGTATTCCAAAGATTTTACAGTAAATCAGAAATCCAGTTTTTAAGAATCTTGAGGCCCTTTCCAGAACTCTGTTTTTGCTAGCGGGTCCTGCTTTGCACCTGCTGACTGATTACTTTTTCTTTGCCAGACCATTTGACTAGTTTAAATCCCTGAAAATCTGACCAGCGCTGCTTGGGGAACACATAGAGCAGATGGCTATAGAGTTTAATTGAGCTGTGATGGCTTACTGGAATCCTTGCACCTTGCTTCTCCCATGAGTCTCCTGATGGTGCATATGGGTTGGGCACTTTGGGTAAGGTGGTGAACTGACTTGGATACAGGGTACTTGGAGGAATCTCATCTTCCGTTAAACATCTTGGAATTTCCCTGCCCCGTTGGCATTGGACCAATGCTGAACTGGACCCAATAGGACAACACCTGGGTGGTGACGTATATCAACCTTCAGGGAGGAGCCCGAAGTCATGCTTTGGCAGAAGTAGAACAAATCCTGTATTGGGCAGAACTTTACATTTCAGCCTTGTCCACCATGTACATTCCAGGCATGGCATGGCCATTTCTCTAGTAATATTTTGGTTTTTGTTAACAGAGGAGGAAAGTTGAGTTCGTAAATACATGATAGATCTGCTGGGATGTTTGTGCCCAAATAGTTTAGTGTGGATGATGTCCACTTGAAGCGGAATCCAGATTGCATTGTTGTAAGGGTTTGTGGTGGCAGTGCGATTCCCATCGCTTCTGACTTGGTGAAATTTATTTTCATGTTGGATAGTGTGCCATATATCTCAAATTGAAATTGTATGGCCTTCCAAAACAAATTTAAGATATATGTCAGTATAAATGTACCATCATCCAGACAGATTGAGAAGAATTATTTGGGAGTGTGGGCCCCACCCCAGACTCACCAAGAACAAAAAAGGCAAGTGGACTATTGCGGTACATATAAAGTGTGTATAGCCATAAAATACAAATCATTGGTAAAAAACACAATATTTATTTATACAAAAATAGCAAAAAGACAACAAAGAACATGTATATTAAAAGAATTTTGTGTTCTCAGATGACATGGTACATTTCAACACGTTTAGCGGATTTACTGCTTCATCTAGATAATACATCTGTAAGCATAAATAAGAGTATACAATTAAATGTCAAATAAGGAATTTAAACATAATTGCGGACCAGGGAAATTGAAATAAAGTAATAAAACTCCTTACCCGAGCCCCAGGGTGTATGGCGGAAAGGCCACCTGGCCAAGCCTCCCCTGGCGATTGGGAAGGGAATATATGGCACCAGCTAGACTCTAAGTAAGATAGTTATAAAAATTATATAAAATGGGTGATCAGCATAAATGTAGGTAGTATTAAGGCGTACACCGCAACAGTGTTGGGCAAAGCATGCAGTAAGTGGAAAAGTCACACCAATGTAAGGGGGAGAGAAAATAGGAAGTGGGGGAAGTGAAAAAGTATGAGAAAAGAAAGGGGGAAGAAAGAAAGAAGATCGGGTGTGGATAGGGGAAATGAGAAGCTGAGGTGAAACAAAAACAAGCCACAGGGGCTGTGAGAAGTAAAGTGGAGTGGAGTGGAGAATAAAGGATGGGGAGGAAAGAAGAAGGGGGAGTGTGAAAAAAAATTGAGTGATCAGAGCCAAAACAGCTCACAAAACACATATAACTAGTGAAGACAAACGCCATGGATTGTGAACAAAAAGATACGCTGCTGAAAAATACACGTGTGGAATGGGACAAGTGGGCGACTGAACCCCCAACTGGTGAATAAGAAGATAATAAGGATCAGAGGTGGAAAAAAACTGATAATTACCTAGATAATAAAGATATTAGTATGTGGAACCCAGAAATGTATGGCCAAAGAGATATATATACATCACGGGTGTTCCATGAGCCTAAGTAAACTGCATCAGACATGCGAAGCAGCAAACACAAGAGCCTTGGGAACAAAATCCAAGATCTAGAAGATATATATAAAAATTAATTAAAATGAGAGAAACTACATAAATAACCACTGAAATATTGGGAATAGCAATATGTATTGCAGCCACAAGGATATAGCCCAGGGCAAATCTACAATTATAATGACCTGTTAAAGGATTCACCAGTGATGTGGTGTCTCAAGGCACATCTGGGTCTCCTGCTAGCCTGTGTTCCTGGCGGCAACCTGCCGCCATAAATAGCCCCTTCAACCCCACGGCATAAATCGGCGCCACGAACAGCGTCCGACACCGTCGCAAGGCCAAGGGTCCCACAGGTTACGCGCGCGGTGACCGTGCGCTCACCTGCGCACTAGCCTCTAAGCCGCCGGACATGGGACGACGCACACATAGGTGCGCGCGCGCGCATCCCCAAGTCACTGTTTGACACCCAAGCAGGGCGCGCCTGCGCGAAGGGACAGGACGGAGGTCCCAGTTGAGGTGGGTGCAAGTGGCCGGGGAGGTATTCAAGGAGGAAAACCGTCACTCGGCCACCGGGGAACCTACCAACCGCTGGGAAAATAGACAAAGCCATGGGAAGCCAAATCCACCACACACACCCGGGGTCAAAGGGCATGAGGTTTGAGAAAAAACAGCTGCATCAAAGCATTACAGGATTGCAAAATATGTAAATAAAGTTTTACATTACATACATAATATTCTAAGGCAATGAACATAACTAGAGAGGATCAAATGTCCTCAAGAAATAAGGTCCAAGATTAAAGGTACAACCATGGATGGAACACAGTAAACAGCATAGATGACCGGACATTGAAAAAACCCCAATTGGTACCCTGCACATCAGAAGATAACGGGAAGATGACAATTACCCATATGTTAAAGAAAAGATTTGAAGGAGTTTACTTCATTTAAGCCTGGGGGGACAGTGGCATCCAGCCTTTCTGTCCAAAGTGCTTCTCTTTGGAGTAATCTCTTATCTCGGTCACCACCCCTGGGATCAGGGGGTATCACCTCCAATGCGATAAACCTAACGGCTTTAGGGTCATATTTATGGTATAAACCAATATGGCGTCCAACGGTAGTGAGTTTACCGTTGGTTGAATAATAGACATGATCATTGACTCTCTGTCTGAACTCACTGATTGTCTTACCGACATAAAATGCTTTACACGTGCAGAGCATAAGATAGATAATGCCGGTAGTGTCGCATTGGGCCAACGTATGAGAAGTAAAAAATTCCCCATTAGGTAACTTGAAAGAGGTGCATGGACCTATCCATGGGCAGGAGGAACATTGGCCACATGGAAACGTACCAAATGTTTGGTGGGTGTTATCAGAGTTAGATTTATAATGGCTGCTGATTAAACGAGGGAGGGATTTGGCCCTGCGAAATACTAGTTCTGATGTCTCACGTACATGATGTTTAAGGACATGATGGTCAGTCAGAAGATGCCAATGTTTAGAAATGATTTTCCTAAATTGTTCATGATGTGCTGAATGTTGGGTGATAATTTTAACTGTATTGGTATTTGTGATAGGTGGAGAGGGATAAAGCAGAGAAGTTCTGGTATGGCCTACTGCCCTATTGAAGGCTCTCCTGAGGTTGGTCTTGGAATAATCTTGGTACAGAATCGCGATATTAAACAATTGATACAGAAACATTGGCATCTGCTGGGTAGTGACAGAGTTCTGAGCTCAATCTTACCAGTTAGACCTAGAGTGGTCTTTAGGGGGGTGGCCTCCCTTGGGAGTAAGGTAGCTCCCTCTGTCCAAGATCCTCCATGTGAGAATCGCAACTTTCTCCAAAACCTCACAGGATATTATAAATGTGGAATATGCCAGGTTTGCTCTCTAAACGCCAATAGAGCTAGGCGAGTTACCCAGTTTACATCTACTAGCACTTTAAGATCATATGATATCAAACACTTTATTACATGCACCTCGGTAGGGGTGGTCTATCTCTTACAGTGCCCCTGTGGGCTTCAGTATGTGAGGAGGACCAAAAGGGCATTGCGGGTTTGTCTAAACAAACATATAGGGAATATCAAGAGAGGTTATGACAAGCACCCTGTGTCCAGACACTACGACCAGGTACATAACAGGGACCCCTCCAATACCCTGTTTGTGGGTATTGATAAGTATAAACCACACTGGCGAGGTAGCCTGTTGGTCAGGGAGATCTCTAAGAGTGAGATGTCCTGGATCCACAGGCTCAAAAGCTATGTACCACACGGCATGAATGTCGACGTGGATGTAAATACCTTTATTAATAATTCCTAAGGAGGGATACAATTTTTTGCCATTAATCAATATACATGAAGTATGCAGCTCAATTTCTAGGTACTTGGATGAGCTGCGTTTGAGAGATGGTATTTTATTTCGATGTTCAAACTGTGCCCTTGGTGAATTTTTTGAAGGCCTATGCTTTGACTTCCCATCCATCTAGACCATCCACATAGCCCCATTAATGAGGTGGCGGGGTAAACATACCGTCCTTTTATTATCTTTCCATGGCCCATCCGACTAATAAATATTGTTTATTTGTCTTTTGGGATCTATTCTTGGAATGTTTTTCTATCAATATTTTCCTCAAGACGAATCTGTGGGACTTTGGTCCTATTACAGTCATGATTAGGTTTATTGGTTCCATTTGATCTAATATATCCATTGGGATTAGTTTTCTGACGTGGCTCTACAGTGCTGTGCCTATTTAAATATGGCCACTAGGTGGCCACTGTGCTTTCTATTGACATGTCTCCTTATGTCTTTTATAAGCCAGTTCCGGTCTGTGACACGGACCGGACTGCTAGATGGGACCTATTTGTTTAGGATTACTTTGAGGCTTTTTTGCCTTTATTTTATTTATACAATATAGGTATCACTTCTGTGTGTTCGCAAGGATACACAGCTCTATTACCTATAGTTTATTTTATTTTATTTCTATTTTTATTTCTATATCTTTTTGCAATTTTTAATATGGCCACCGGGTGGCCTTTGTTTATTTTATCTTTAGAATGTCCCCTTATGCTCAAGTCAATTTAAGTCCGGTCTGTGACACGGATCGCACTGGTTGACTTGATAATTTTAGTATTTTGCTGACATTTTATAGCTTTTTTTGGGGTACCTATCTCCATATGAGTTTTATGGTTCCCAGATACCTGACCCTATGCCCCCTTCTAGCCAGCGGTTTATTGCAATTCATGATTAATTCTTTCTCCAGTGATTGTGCACACACTTGCGCACCTGACACCACTCAGTGTTTGGGATTATCCGACCTGAGTAGGCTCGCTGATGATTCGGCATTCACAGTGAGGCTTGGTTTAGTGAGGCACCAATCAGCGCTTGGGACTTTTCAATTTTTTGTGCAAGTCTGCCGATGGAGCGGAATTCAAAGCGAGGCTTGGTCAGGCTCTTAGTACTATAAGGGGAGGTGACGAGACGCGCCGCCCGTGCCCCTGGATGATGTGACTCTGTCACCAAACGCCGCGTAGGGCAGAGCGATGTGTTCTCGTCACCTCCCATTGCTGCTGTTGTTTCCAGTAGGACAGGCTGTCTGTGAGCTTCCGGCTGGCGCTCCAGACTACACTACATGCCTACTATTGTCTACTAACATGTGAGTTTAACTTTTTACTTATCCAATAAAGTCAATGATTTTACACTATATGGAGCCTTTTTTCCTTCTATGACTATATCTGCAATGCTGTGGGCTGATGTCTGAGTACCTGTCAGTGTGAACATCCTTAGCCTGACCCTGCAGTCTTTGATGTCCCATCTCGGTATAAGGTCTCTGATCCATTGGTCGTGGTTCGAAGCAGTATTAAAAAACAGCTTTCTCTGATCCTCTGTAACGGGGGATCATGAGTTTCTGGTAAGAGGCTAGTCTGATTTCACGGTGGTGGAGCAAGCACGCTTTTTTCTTCTCACAGCAAGAATTTATGTTTTTTGGGACTTTTTTAAGATATTTTCATATCACTTGGGTGATTTATTTTTTATATATGGACTTTTTATTACCACTCTGAACATTTTTTTGGATTGATTATTCATTTGTCATGTGTTTTGTATATTATGTATACACTAAAGGGGAACTCTTCACTTAGTTCTAAATATTTGGTTTGGTGATGATGTGTATGATCACCAATTTGTTTTAGCGTGATTCAACCCCCCTTTTTCTCATTTAATTTCACTGTGTTTGTGTTACATAGAGGAATCGCAGCTTTAATTGTTATTGTTTATGTATTTCACCGTAGCACAGTTATTCCCCTCATTTTTCTTGGTCTTGGAATAACCCCTTCAGGAGAAGTCGTTCACATAGGGCAGCAGCTTGCACATAAAAGTCCTCTTCACGTGCACAGTTACGACGCAGTCGCAGATACTGTGCATACGGAATACTGTGCACGAGGGCTTTGGGATGGGCACTTGTAGCATGCAATAAAGTATTCCCTGCTGTGGGTTTGCGAAAGAGATCAGTCCCCAACGTTCTATCAGGATTTTTGACAATTAACAGATCAAGGAATGGGATCTGCGAGCTGTCCGAAGTCACAGTGAAACGCAAATTCATGTTGTTAATGTTGATGGCTTCAATAAATTGTTTTAACAGAACTGATGAGCCGGTCCAGACCACAAACAAATCGTCAATGAATCTTAACCAACAGAGTACTGAATGCTTCTCCTTGAATATTAAGAAATTTTGTTTAAGAATGAAAATTAGAAGTTGTAAGATGAATTCATTGAGGGTGTGTGTTCCTGTTCCATCAAGATTAATCTGGCCATCTCGACTCCCTTCTCGTGGGGGATGCTAGAGTACAATGACTCAACATCGATAGCCATGAGGAGGGAGTCGAGAGGGACCTGGATACCCTCGATGTGTCTAAGGAGATCAGATGTATCACGAATATGTGATGGGAGACCCGATACATGAGGTAGTAAAAAACTATCTACAAATTAACTAGCATTGTCAGTCAGTGACCCAATGCCGGAGACTATGGGTCTTCCCGGAAGATGGGAGAGGCTTTTGTGCGTCTTGGGCAAAGTATAAAAAGTTGGTGTTCGTGGATGTTTAGGTACCAGGTAGTCTCTGTCAATCAGATTCTGCCAAAAGGCGCCCATGCGCAATTCTCGAAATTCGTTAATAAAACCCATAATCCTAGTAAGTGAGATGGGTTGGTACCAAGTAGAGTTGTTTAATACTTCATAACACATTGTCTGGTATTGGGTGTGTGACATAATCACTATATTCCCACCTTTGTCCGATGGCTTAATGACGATGTCACAGCGTTTTTGTAGATTTCGGAGGGCTCGTTGTTGGCTATGGGTCAAATTGGGTGTGATATCCTGCCAGTTCTTGCTTTTAAGGTCTTTAATCGATTGATGTGGGAAGGCCCAGTATGCTGGACAAGTCATCAAATCGGGAAAATTTTGTGACTGAGGTTTGAATCTATTAGTCTTAGAAGATGTGGATAACAAAGCAGTGGGGACAATGATTTTGTTAGGAACCTCACACGGTTCAATTTGTGTATGTGATGTGTTATGTGTATTACTCTCATCATATAGTAACATTAAGTCACGCAAAGCGCGGATTTCTGCCATTGTAAAGTGTCTAGTGCATTCCGTGAGTTCACGTTCCAAGTCTGTATTTTGACGATGAGAGTCAATAGAAACCTATACGTTAAGTTCCGTGCGAAAAGGTAGAGGTCTTTTATCGTTTCTGTAATGTGTATAGGGTTAAGGGGGCAAAAACCAAGACCCAACTGAAGAAGGGCAAGTTCGTCAGTAGAGAGTGGACATAAAGCCAAATGCTGGGTGAGGGTGTCGGGGGTGGATTTAGAACAAACGTGTCGATTTTGGTTTGTTGGTGTTTCTTCAGATCCAAAGAGGTTGGGTCTAAAAAATCACCATCAGAAGGTGATCTTCTGGAGTTACCAGAAATAGTTTCAAGGACTTTGGGGATAACATCATGTAGTGATGAGGGGGCACCTCCGCCGACCAACTGAGATGGAGGCGGCGATGGATCCCCTGGTAGGTGCACCGACTTGTGTTTGGTAGATGTTCTTTTACCTTTTTTGTGGGCTGCAGGAGAGGTGCCACCACTGTGGCAACTACGTTTCCGTACAAAATTGGATATGGAAGAACCTGAGGAGCAGGGACCTGTTGGGTGAGAAATGGATGATGAAAGGGAGGAGTCAGATTCTAGATGTTCACTGTTGCCATCTGGTAAAAAAGGTGTTACGCGGAACCGCCCTTCTACCTTTCATTCTCCCAGACCACTTGTAAGCGAACCCCTCTGAGAAAGCGAGCCTATCTTTTACAAATTTAATCTGTTTATTTTTAATGATGTCCCTAGTCAGTTCTTCAATGCGTTCCCTGACCTCCCTCCATCGGTTGGAGAAGGAGGGAGCATCAAGGAGGTATTGATAATGTGTATTGAGTCTATCTATCTCCTTGTCAAGCACAGTCATATCATGTTCATATTGATTGACTAGGGTTTGCATCAGTTCTAGACTACAATGAGTTAACGTTTTCTCCCAAGATGATTTAAAGGTAGGAGAGGGGTCCTTAATAGTGGGAAAGAACTGGATTCTCAACCGTAAGGGGCAAACTTCCTTCTTGACGTATAGTTTAAAGTACTCCATATGCCAATGTAGGTGTGATTTACGTTTGAGGAGACTATGCATACGATCGAGGAAAGATTTGATTTCTTGATCAGATTTGGTGTCGTTGGTAAGACATGAGTTTTGAATTTGAGTCATAAAGCCTGTCCAGGCCGTGCCTAAAACATCCATGTTGTATTATTCAATTTGGGCCTAACAAATACAAGTCTACATAAATTTTAATTCAAAAATAGTAAAGTATCACATAGAAAAAAGAAGAAGGGGGTAATGAAGGAGGCCCTCCCTGAATCTTGTATGACAAGGGGAGTTAAAGAAAGGGTTGCCAGTGGTCGCCGATGTGAGCCACCGAGGACACAGCGAGAGGAGACCAAGCTGCTATCGCTGCGTCAATTACGGAGGCCTCCACCAGGTTACCCATAGGTGTGTTATCCACCTGATAGATATAGAAATTGTATGGCCTTCCAAAACAAATTTAAGATATATGTCAGTATAAATGTACCATCATCCAGATAGATTGAGAAGAATTATTTAGGAGTGTGGGCCCCACCCCAGACTCACCAAGAACAAAGAAGGCAAGTGGACTATTGCAGTACATAAAAAAGTGAGTATAGCCATAAAATACAAATCATTGGTAAAAAACACAATATTTATTTATACAAAAATAGCAAAAAGACAACAAAGAACATGTATATTAAAAGAATTTTGTGTTACATTAAAAGAATTTTGTGTTACATTTCAACATGTTTCGCGGATTTACCGCTTCATCAGGACAATATATCTGTAAGCATAAATAAGAGTATACAATTAAATGCCAAATAAGGAATTTAAACAGTACCCAACTATGTCTACCCAAAGGCACCCTCTCTCTCTCTCTCATGGCCCCAACCCCTCCCTCTTGCTTTTACCCCCCCCTCTCTCTGACCCTCTCTCTCACCCCCCTCTCTCTCATCCTTCCTCTTTCTCTCGCCCCTTTCTCTCTCACGCCTCTCTCTCATCGCACCCCCCCCTATTTAATTTGTTTAAATATTTAATTTGTTTTAACAAAAATTGTTTGCATTTCATTTTATTTATTTCCATAAAAAGGCCCACAAAAATCCTCAGCACCAGGCTCATGATGCTCTTAATCTGGCCCTGCACAGGACATGGTTCCAGTAATCCATGTCCTTAGTCTGCTTGTCTTCAACAAACTGTATGCAGGCTTTCTTGTGCATCATCTTTAGAAGAGGCTTCCTTCTGGGACGACAGCCATGCAGACCAATTTAATGCAGCGTGCGGCATATGGTCTGAGCACTGACAGGCTGACCCCCCACCCCTTCAACCTCTGCAGCAATACTGGCAGCACTCATATGTCTATTTCCCAAAGACAACCTCTGGATATGACGGTGAGCACGTGCACTCAACTTTTTGGGTCGACCCTGGCGAGGCCTGTTCTGAGTGGAACCTGTCCTGTTAAACCACTGTATGGTCTTGGCCACTGTGCTGCAGCTCAGTTTCAAGGTATTGTCAATATTCTTATAGCCTAGGCCATATTCATGTAGAAAATAGGATGGAGATGACTCTGTACAGGATGGAGAGGACTGTGTGTACAGGATGGAGAGGACTGGATACAGAGGACTGTGTGTACAGAATGGAGAGGGCTCATTGTACAGGATAGAGAGGACTTTATTTATTAGTACCAGGTGGAGCAAGCGCTGCCTCTTTTTCTCCCCAATAGCCGCCCGTACACTACTGGACTGGAGGGGAGGTGGTAGGGGAAGGGATCTGTGCCCAGCCGCATGGATGTTGAGCGGTAACACTCCGGGCAGCACTGCAGTATGAGCATCCTAAGTTCTGCATCCTCAGGACTCTGTCTGTGACTGGCCTTCATTTCTGGGAGGGAGTCCGGGACAAGGTCGGGTCTGGACACATTTGAAACACATTTGAAAAATCCACGAGTGTCCCGGGCATGTCAGGACAGTTGGCAACTATGGTCTTATGCCGCGTACACACGGTCGGAATTTCCGACAACAAATGTTCGATGGGAGCTTGTTGTCAGAAATTCCAACCGTGTGTAGGCTCCGTCGGATATTTTCTGTCGGAATTTCCGACATACAAAATTTGAGATCTGGATCTCAAATTTTCCGACAACAAAATCCGTTGTCAGAAATTCCGATCGTGTACTCAATTCCGACACACAAAATTCCACGCAAGCTCGGAATCAAGCAGAAGAGCCGCACTGGCTATTGAACTTCATTTTTCTCGGCTCGTCGTACGTGTTGTACGTCACCACATTCATGACATTAGGAATTTCCGACAACATTTGTGTGACGGTGTGTATGTAAGACAAGTTTGAGCCAACATCCGTCGGAAAAAAAACATTGATTTTGTTGTCGGAATGTGCGATCGTGTGTACGCGGCATAATGGTTTTACCCCAGGAACTTCTTCTTGGGACAAATCCTCTCTTGGGACAAAACCTGCTTTTGGCACTCAGCACTTTGAAAGGTCAAGTCGCTGTTCTTTTCTTTCTGTTTCAGATATTGTGGGTCTCCACTTTTTGAAGTTCTTTGTGTAGGGGCCTCCCTTGTAGTTCCCTGTTCAAACTAATTAGAGACAGCCCTTTACTTTCAGACAGACCATCATTCAAGTTTATGGTCTCAAGGATCAGGTCTGTTAGCATTTCTTGAGCTTTTTGCATCTGGCAGTGGTTTTCAAGATCGATAAGCTGCTACCTGGTCTTTCCTTCACACATTCGCAGTTTCTCTATGTGGACATGTATTTCTCATCTGATGGCAGCTTTGGGTATAAGGTCCTTCAGATGGCTCTTTGAGCTGCAGGCGGTCCCCAGATTCCTGTCATTGCTGTGGGCCTGTTAGTAACGGTTTGCTGAGTTGTCCACACCTCAGTTGGACTGCTTTTTGGGTGCCCCAAAGTTTAAAACATTTATTAGTTCCTTAATGGAAGAAAAAAAAAAAAGGATTTTTGTACTGACGACAAAATACTTTTCTTGGATTACATTGAAGGACACAGGTCCTAACATTCTGTCTTTGATTATTCTCTTGGTACTTCTTTGCAACAAAACTGAAGCTTGCTAGTAGTATGAGGGGTTTTCCTGGGTCCAGGGGTAATTTTTAGAGCTGGGCTCTAACTTTTTGTAAGAGGAGTGGGTAATTTAAAGCAAAAGTGTCTTTCAGCTCAACTGGAATTAGAGCGCACAGATACTAAATAGATTAAGTGACCCATTTAAATGAAAGTTATTCTTCAATTTATGTATCTGCTATTGGCTTGTGATTTTTTGGAAGGTATTTTTTTTTTAGCAAGGAGAGATCTCAATACATTTCAAGTTATATTAGGAGATTAGAAAGGGAAGTGACTGGGTTGCTTAGGGAGAACAGTAGGTTGTCAGTATTAGGAGATTTTATATTGTCTTCCTCTGATCTGGAAACATTGGAAACATTGGAAGTCAAGGTTTTTTCCCTGATTTTGCAGAGAAAAGGCCCAAAGGTGCACACCAAATGATGAGGGTATAGCAGGCAGCCTTGGCATTTTCCATTAGAGATTGTGAAGTAATACTCCATTTATCTTCTTGACTGAGGCTATGGAGTAGACATCACTGGCCTACTTCAACATCTTCTTCCCTGGATATATGTGGCATAAAGCCACAATGTCTGACTAAGTCCATAAGAGTGAAACATGTCAGAGCGGGGTGTTCTCCTGGTGGGGATGAACTGTATTGCTTTTATGGATAAATATAAATTGACCAAGCTGAGTGAAATCATCGACATGTGGCTTCTCATTTTCAGTATACACAGAGGAATTAAAAATGGCTCTAATAGCACTTTTCTGGTGGTAGGCACGTACCTGTGCCTAATTCAGACAAGCATTTGTGCCATGGTCAGCACCACTATTAGTGACGTGTCTCCTTTCCATTTCTGAACTGGCGTACACTAGTACTCAGGACGGGCCATTCCTGCACTGAGCTGCATCCCCTGCCTCATTTAGCTGTAAACTGGGAGAATCCCTGACCAAAAGCTAAATGTAAAAAAAAAAAACCCAGGAAAACAGCTGATGTCATTACCTAGATATGGGCAATAATGCCTTGTCACTAAGTGCGGAGGCGTCATGGAAAACTAAGAGACTAGTTCCCCATCAGGTCCGCTCCACTTTTGTGTGACAGTGCACAGCAATGGGCGGATTCGAGTTCTCCATCAGGCTCCACTCACCCCAGTACAAAACTCTGCGACCACGCACCTGTCAGTGTGTTGGGCACAGTCCAAGTGGCTGGGGAGGGAGGGTGACAGTGTTCTCGAGAATGGGTGTGCAGTGTGGGTGCTCCTTATTTTATTTATTTAATTATTTATTTATTTCAGGTAATTATATAGCGTCGTCAATTTACGCAGCGCTTTACATATACATTGAACATTCACATCACTCCCTGCCCTCAAGGAGCTTACAACGTAAGGTCCCTAACACATTCATACATACTAGGGCCAATTTAGACATGATCCAATTAACCTACCAGCATGTCTTTAGATTGTGGGAGGCAACCAGAGTACCCGGAGGAAACCCACACAGGCACAGGGAGAACATGCAAACTCCAGGCAGATGGTGTCGTGGTCGGGATTCGAACCAGCGACCCTTCCCCAGTGCAAACAAGGACAAATTCCTGTACCTGAGACAGGTACATGCAGTGCCAGGACAAGGTCATCTAAAGCCCAGGGTGAACATGCCAAACTGCGCTCCCCCCAAGATGCATTAGCATTATGTATCAGCAAGCCCCCCCCCCAAAAAAAACTGAGCAGCAATCTGCATGATTACCCCCTAAAGCATGAATTCTCCCTCCTCCCAGTACAAATCCTCTCCCCCCACCCCAAATCCTCGCTCCCAGCACAAATTCCCCCTCTGAGCACAAATCCCCCCCCATTTCCGCTTCCAACACAAATCCTCCCCAATCTCCACATGGCACCATCCCACCTTACATGATACCACAGTGCCCTGGGCAGCCACCCCTCCTGCCCACCCCTTGTCCTGGCCTTGGATACATAACCAGAATTCTGAAGGGTGTCTAAAAAACTCTTTATGAATTCCTCTGATGTTGTTCAAATCTAGTGTACACCTGGTAATGAGATCTGCTGGCACAATACAGATCGGGTTAATTATGGTAAAACTTAACTCCACAGCCCCCCTCTGCATAGCAGAGAAAAACATCTGTATTGAAGTTTTCAGAGAAGAACAAGTAAAATGTTAGCGATTTAAAAAAAAAAAATCTGCAGTTATGCAATGCAAATAAGAACATATAACAACTATATCCCAAATGTTATCCCAAATTGGCTGCAAAAGGGGAAATACACTTTGTTACCCATATTATCCTTATATTTGTAAATCCTTCACTTGTCATTTTGTAAAGTATACTCTCAACTGAAGATTTGCAATTCTACAATCTCACTGCCAGTGTAGGTAACTGTCAGCAGATGGTGCTAGAAACCTTTCTATAACACTACCAGTAATAGAGTATAACACTTCCATAAATAACATTGGCGCTAAGCAAGTTTTCTTGTAATGTGCTCAAGCTCCTCTGTGTAGAGACACCTGTACTTGTGTTATTTGCTGACATTACCGTATCTGTCTGCAGCGTGCCAAGAAGCACAGTTATTGATGGGGGCAAAGATCCAACCATTAGAGTAAAAACTGCTAACATGGACAAGTATTGCTGTGTTAATCTAATCTAAATTTACTGTATACTTTGAGCTAATCCGTAATACAGTTGGAATGGCTTCTCTGTGATTTGCTTCAGTCTAATCTCATGTCCGTAAACTTTTTGTTTGAATTTACTATTTATATTCTCTTAAAATCAATAAGTCAAATAAGAGATGAAAAAAAGATGAAAGATAAAAATAGCACCTTTATATCGAGAGATAATTTGTTTACATTTGTAACTGCACACGCTGGGAGGATATAAACAGGACAGAACCATCATTTGGCACGGCTCAACTCTATCCAAAATTAAACATTTTTAAAATAAAATGGTAATGTTTATATCCTCTCTTAAGGCCCATGCACATGATCATACAAAAAATACTGCTTTTCGAAGAGATCGTACGATAATTGGATAGTTAATACAGAGGTTTCCAGAGCCCATCACGACAGTTCATCCGATATTATCCAATCAGACAAGCATGAAAATTTTTCTGGATACCGGATCATACAATTTTCATTCAATCAGTACAGTTGTCATTCGAAAATACATTACAACACATCACATCACTTCTGATTTTGTATTGTATCATACGAGATATTTCAAAACTTTAGTAAACTTTTCATGTTCGATATGCGATGAGCATGCAAAAAAAAAAATGAACGATCTGTCGTCTGATTTTCAGATCGTGTGTACGGGGCTTAAGGGTAAGGGCGGCCATGGCGGATGCTCAGGCCCTTTCACATTGCACATTTAAAGTGATTGTAAAGTCTAATATTTTTGGTAAAAATAACACATTATACTTACCTACTCTGAGCAGTGGTTTTGCACAGAGAAGCCCAGATCATTCTCTTCTCGGGTACCCTCTTCGGCTCTCCTCCTCCTCTAGCAGCTTGCTATGGGGGCACCCGAGCCGAGCCACAGCTCTGTGTCCATTTAGACATGGAGAGGTGTCCCAGCCTCGCCCCCTCTCTCTTGATTGGCTGATTGACTTTGACAGCAGCGGGAGCCAATGGCACTATGCTGCTGTCTCAGCCAATGAGGAGGGGAGTCCTGGGCAGCCGAGACACTCCTACAACATCGCTGGATCTAGAGGGAACTCAGATACAGTATCTCACTAAAGAGAGTACACCCCTCACATTTTTGTAAATATTTTATTATATTTTTTCATGTGACAACACTGAAGAAATGACACTTTGCTACAATGTAAAGTAGCGCGTGTACAGCTTGTATAACAGTGTAAATTTGCTATCCCCTCAAAATAACTCAAAGCCATTAATGTTTAAACTGCTGGCAACAAAAGTGAGTACACCCCTAAGCGAAAATGTCCAAATTGGGCCCAAAGTGTCCATATTTTGTGTGGCCACCATTATTTTCCATCACTGCCTTAACCCTCTTGGGCATGGAGTTCACCAGAGCTTCACAGGTTGCCACTGGAGTCCTCTTCCACTCCTCCATGACAACATCACGGAGCTGGTGGATGTTGGAGACATTACGCTCCTTCACCTTCCATTTGAGGATGCCCCACAGATGCTCAATAGGGTTTATGTCTGGAGCCATGCTTGGCCAGGGGTGTTTGGGGTGGTTATCATGTTGGAATACTGCCCTGCGGCCCAGTCTTCGAAGGGAGGGATTATGCTTCAGTAAATCACAGTACATGTTGGTATTCATGGTTCCCTCAATGGTTCCCTGTATGAGTGCTGCCCAGTGCCGGCAGCACTCATGCAGCCCCAGACCATGACACTTCCACCACCACTCTTGACTGTAGGCAAGACACACTTGTCTTTGTATCCTCACCTGGTTGCCACCACATACGCTTGACACCATCTGAACCAAATAAGTTTATTTTGGTCTCATCAGACCACAGGACATGGTTCCAGTAATCCATTACCTTAGTCTGCTTTTCTTTAGCAAACTGTTTGCTGGCTTTCTTGTGCATCATCTTTAGAAGAGCTTCTATAGCTCAGTTTCAGGGTCTTGGTAATCTTCTTATAGCCTAGGCCAGAGGTCTCAAACAGGCGGCCCTCCAGCTGTTGCGAAACTACAAGTCCCATGAGGCATTGCAAGGCTGACGGTTACAAGCATGACTCCCACAGGCAGAGGCATGATGGGATTTGTAGTTTTCCAACAGCTGGAGGGCCACTAGTTTGAGACCCCTGGCCTAGGCCATCTTTATGTAGAGCAACAATTATTTTTTTCAGATCCTCAGAGAGTTCTTTGCCATGAGGTGCCATGTTGAACCTCCAGTGACCAGTATGATAGAGTGAGAGCGATAACACCAAATTTAACACACCTGCTCCTCATTCACACTTAAGACCCTGTTAACACTAAAGAGTCACATGACACCGGGGAGGGAAAATGGCTAATTGGGCCCAATTGTCCTGTGGTTTGATGAGACCAAGATAAACGTATTTGGTTCAGATGTTGTTAAGTGTGCGTGGCGGCAACCAGGTGATAGGTGATAAGTACAAAGACAAGTGTGTCTTGCCTACAGTCAAGCATGGAGCTACAGTTCATTGAGGAAACCATGAATGCCAACATGTACTGTGACATACTGAAGCAGGGCAAGACTCCAACATGATAACGACCCCAAACACCCCCCCAAGAAGACCACTGCCTTGCTAAAGAAGATGAGGGTAAAGGTGATGGACTGGCCAAGCATGTCTCCAGACCTAAACCCTATTGAGCATCTGTGGGGCATCCTCAAATATGAAAGGTGGAGGAGTGCCCCTCCCCCGCATATCTCCCCAGGATCTTTCTCGTTCGCTTATTTGGTACCCATTTGGCTATTATTTGATTACCGATATTTGGTTAACTAACCATATAATACCACCAAATATTCATAATATTTCTCTGTACCAGCTAATACGTAGCAAGATCCTACAGGCGTCCGGACGTTGTCTCACGTTGTATGTTTTTTGTTTTTGTTTTTGTTTGTGTTGTTGTCTATTGTTTTTGATCTAATGTTATTATCAACAATAATTGGCTCTGACCCATTATCAGATTACATACGTAGCAACAGGGTTCCAGCAGAACCCAATTAAACTCATCAACTTTTTATCTTAAATCTAATTCATTGTCCAACATGTCCAATGTTGTTTTAAGGTATTTAATAAAGTGATACTTTTAACTCATTTTTTGGCAATTTAGTTGGTTATTACCGAATAATTGATACTCAATTAGTGCTGCTAAAGTAACCCCTTACCCGGACACTAGTACCGGGCATTTTCCTTTTCCTTTCCAGTGTATTATGGTTACAGCTTGCACTTAATTGATCAAATTCCCAGGTGTCTCTTGTTCCCCATTCTTTCCCTTACCCCTTGTGTTATTTACAATGTAGAAAGAGTGAAACACCGCTCAAGGTGTGTCCTCACCTGTCCCACCTCCACTGCACATTAATGGGTGGTGGCTATTGTCCCTTGTCTGTACATTGTGGATTGTCGTTGTGAATTATGAATCAATGATTTTATGAAAGTGCTGCCAACCGGATCTTTCTTCACATGACAGTAGAGACAAGGTTAATTGTGGTAAACATTACTTCCCATCCTCTTCTTTAGCGTTACATAAAAGGGAAAAAGCTAGGTAGGATTGTTTTGATTTTTTTTTTAAATGGGAACATGTACCAACATTAATGTAGGTGCTATCACAATTTGGCTGTAAAAGTGGTGGATTTGCCACCAACACTTTTTTTTCTTTTAGCACTTGCAGCATTGTCTCATCTCTGTGTACCGACAGCTGTTGTGTTGCATTACTTCCCTTTTATTAGTTACTATGCCATTCATAAATCAGGGAGAAAAAAAATGCATAAGTTACTGTGCAGCAAACCTGTTGAACCGGAAAAGGTGATTTTAATATGGTATGAACACTATTTGTGTTATGTGACACAAACCTTTATGGCAAAAAAGGTATTCTATTAAATCTAACTTTTAAGGAAAAAAAAAAAGCTTTCACCAGAAAACACACTAAAAGTTGTTTTTCGAACATCATATATGGCATGAAAAGACAAAGTAAATATATATAAAAATGACACAAACTGAAGCTGTGACCAACACCTGCCTGTGACAAGAATCCTTGGTTACTAATTAAACTGGCCTAGATTGCATGTTTCTTCAGAAGAGCTTTGTTTAGCTTAATGTGATGAAACTAGCATTTGGAAATGTGTTGCAACAGACTGAAAGTATATATGATATATTTTATAGGTCCAATTCACACAGGCTTTATGCTGTAGACCAGTGTTTCTCAACTCCAGTCCTCAAGGCGCCCCAACAGGTCATGTCTTCAGGATTTCCCTCAGATGAAACAGCTGTTGTAATTACTAAGGCAGTGAAACTGATCAAATCACCTGTGCAAACTAATGGAGAGCCTGAAAACATGACCTGTTGGGGCGCCTTGAGGACTGGAGTTGAGAAACACTGCTGTAGACGATAGTCAGAAAAGCGATGTCAACAGCCGGTGTTCAAAAGACTTCAAACAGTGATTTGAAGTCCTCTGGGCTTATTCATACCAACCATGTGCACTCCTGTGCGTTAAACATTGCCTGTTAACTTGCATTGCTCTCAGGCAGCCCATTCATTTAAATAGGCTGGCTAATGAACCACAATGGATTAAAAATATTGCTTCTGCAGAATTTCTGAAAGCACAATGCATCATACTGTAGGGCGTTACTGCACATTGCATGCAGTGCTTAGGTGTGCTGGCATTATACTCAGAAAGTATGATGCAGCCTTGCACCAATCCCACAAACCAGATCCATAAAAAGCCTAAATCCTGTTTAGGTCCAAGCTCACCACCCCATTGACGCTGCAACTTTTTTTTTTTTTAAGCATAAATAATTTTTTTAGAGTTGCCTTTCTTTGATCACATGACACATGCGTCCCCTTCTATTTCTTTCTGGTTGGTGGGCAGCCCTTTGTCTTGTATAGGTCGGTGCTAACATAATGACATGTAAGTGTCACTCCGTATAGCAGTACTGTGAGCCCAAGGCAGCGGGATAACACAACCCAAGGATGTTTGGGGAAGTTTGCTGAATAAGTGATTTTTAAAGTGGAGTTGACCTTTAACCGTTTCCCGGCCAAACGCCTCAGTTATACTGCGGCAGGTTGGCTCCCCTGCACGAGCCATCATAGCTATACGTCAGCTCGCGGGGTCAGGAGAGCAGGCGCGCACCCGCTGCACAGCGGGTGTGCCGGTGCTCGTGGCCGACGGACGCAATGACCGCCGGCCATGAACGATCGTGAGTAGGAGAGACAGAATAGGGACGAGTGTGTGTAAACACACACTTCCCTGTTCTGTTCTGAGAGGAATGACAGATCGTGTGTTCCTATTAGCTAGGAACCACGATCCGTCACTTCCTCCAGTCAGTCCCCTCCCCTTCAGTTAGAATCACCTCCCAGGGAACACAGTTAACCCCTTCACTGACAGTGAAATTTTTACAGTAATCAATGCAATTTTATAGCATTGATCGCTGTATTAATGCCAGTGGTCCCAAAAATGTGTCAAAATTGTCCGATGTGTCTGCCATAATGTCGCAGTCACGATAAAAATCGCAGAACGCCGCCATTACTAGTAAAAAAAATATTTTAAAAATTTAAAAAATAAAATAAAATGCTATAAATCTATCCCCTATTTTGTAGACGCTCTAACTTTTGCGCAAAACAATCAATATACACTTATTGCGATTTTTTTTTACCAAAAGTATGTAGAAGAATACATATCAGCCTAGACTGAGGAAAAACATATTTTTTCTATATATTTTTTGGGGACATTTATTATAGCAAAAAGTAAAAAATAATGCTTTTTTTTCAAAATTGTCACTCTTTTTTTGTTTATAGCGCAAAAAATAAAAACTGCTGAGGCAATTAGATACCACCAAAAGAAAGCTCTATTTGTGGGAAAAAAAGGACGTCAATTTTGTTTGGGTACAACGTCGCACAACCGCACAATTGTCAGTTAAAGCGATGCAGTGCTGAATCGCAAAAAGCGCTCTGGTCAGGAAGGGGGTAAATTCTTCCAGGGCTGAAGTGGTTAAAGGAGAATTATATTTTGCTTTTTAAGCTTATATTTTTAAACTTACTGAAAGGAATTCTGGTTCTGGATGACCGCCCTGGTTAACTTCAGCAGACCACTGTGACCCCCGGTACTGTGAGACACCCAATCTGAGAAACTCGTGAAGCAAGATGTGAGTTCCAAAGATGTCTGTCTTTATTGAGCATGAATGTGGCTTATTTTCAGTATAGAATAAAGGAGGGGGAGTGGTTAGTTTAATGCCTTTGTGTTTAGGGTTATTCATGTTTGTTACCTGATATCTATCTATCAGGGGTTAGATCGGACATCTGGTCTTTTAGTCACATATCTTAGCTGATTGCCTAAGGCTAAACAGGATATACATGCTGAGAACAGGCTTGACCACAAGGAAAACATAAGGGGAAGGGGGGATGCTGTGTGAACATTCTAACATAAGTTTGAACTTACACAATAAGGGACTTCATACAAAATGGCAGGGTTACACAAAATAGAGTCATGATGGTTCATTCATATTACAATCCCCTCTTAAGTCATGGACATGACTTATCCCGTTTCATTGTAACATACTCATCTTGGTTTTTGTAATATAAGCTGAGGTAAGCTCTATTAGCAGCAGCTGGGTCAGGGGTTCGAGCAGCCCGGGAAATTAGGCACATAACAAGTTTGAAACAAGCATACACGAACAAGATAAAAAGCAAGATCATTATAATAACCATAGCAATGTCTTTTATTGAAGAGACCAGCCACACATCCCGACATCCAGCAGTACAGTGCTGCTGGATGTCGGGATGTGCGGCTGGTCTCTTCAACCTCTCCCATACTAAGCCCTCCTTTACCACATAATAATTCAGAAACCTATTTTTTGGGAAAAGACCAAAGACTGAACCTGTCATATATATCTACAGTCCCTCATGGTGGCATCAAGCAAGTCCGAATGAACTGGTTACTGGACCTAATTACGTTTAAGAAAAACGTCACCTATGACGAAACGTGCCTGGGGGGGCACGCACTGACATCACCGCACTGTATGTGAGGAGGACGGGCTCCTGTGTTGCCAGGCAGGACTTGTTTTTAACCTGAATCTATATTTATTCATGTAAGTGCAATATTTTTGTTCTTTAATAAATCCAGTAGACGGTAATGCGCTATGGTCAGTTTTTCTTTCTATTGAGCCTATCTGGAGTACATCCCTGTATGGTCAAGACCCAGTGAGACGCTCAAGTGGTTGCCAATACCATATCCGGTACCAGGCCTCCTGTGTGTGTTCAGCAGCCGTTCCTACAGTCAAGGCCGTGGCTGGGTTACAGCCGAACGCTTTATATTGCCTGCTATTCGGTAAGCAGGCAGTTTATATGGTGTCGGGCACTTCTTCATTTTGTGTGATCTCACTGTGGTGCATATCAAGAACTGAAGTTATGGACTATGTTAAATCATGTTAATTTGTGGGCGCAACCTCTTTTATTCCATCTTTTTTAGAGTCTTGACCACCTGCTTCACTCACTGTTCGAGGATTTGTATCACCTGCTTTCACCTCTCTGTGCTTTATCTTGCTTCTTAGGTGTTTGGTTCACCTTCTTCACACGACTGGCATGGATCCAAGCCTGTTGTCCCTCTACCAGAATGGCTGTTCGGGTAACCGTGATCACTGTAGTCGGGGGTACAAATAGGTAATCTTGCTTCTTGGTACGCTTCAGTTGCTGGACCACTACTATGTCTCCCACCTGGAAAGGGTGAGTAGGTTCCTGTGAAGAAAAAAGAGAGGTGCGAGCGACACGTTTTTCAACTCTATCCAAAGTTTCAATTTCTTTACATACTCCTCCTGTATGAGATCAAGATCCCCCCTTTCTAACATTAGTGCCTGTCTGGCCCATGGGGTGGGAAAAGGTCTGCCCATCCAGACCTCGAAAGGAGAGTAACCTGTGGTCTTAGAGGGAGTCATTCTTACCTCTGCAAGGACTGCAGGAAGTACCTTTTTCCATCCATTGAAAGTTCCCCCTGTGGCTTGTTTTTCTGATTTTATCTTTAAGTGTCCTATTCATTCTTTCCACTATCCCTGAACTCTGGGGGTGGTATAGGATGTGAAAATTCCAGTGAATCTTCAGTGTTTTCAAATCTTGACATACCTTGGCTACGAAGGCAGGACCATTGTCTGACTTAATTTGAAGTGGGCAGCCCTATCTTGGGATTATTTCCTGTGTAAGGATTCTGACTACAGTTTTTGCATCTTCCTTTGTGGTGACGAACACTTCTGTCCATCGTGAGAACATATCTACTATCACAAGTAATTATTCTTGTCTCTTGCCTAGTTTGGGCATGTGTGTAAAATCAATCTAAAGATGAGTGAATGGTGTGGATGGGTAAACAAGGTGTTCATGTTTTGCCTTGTGTGGATTTCTTGGATTGTTCCTGAGACATGTAATCTTGCAACATATGATTTTACTAATGAGGGAAGACCAGGGATGAAAAAATCTTTATCCAATAACCCACATGTAACCTGCCAGCTTCTGTGTCCTACCCCATGATATTGTGAGATAAATAGGGGTGCACTAGCTAAGGGTATGCATGGTCTCCCCTCTTGGCAGATGAGCCCTAATTCAGGGCTTTTCTGCACTCCTTCAATGTTCCATTTCCTAATGTCCTCAGGGGTGGCATGGACCCGGAGGTCGGATAAGGTTTGGTCTAGAAGGGGCATTTCTGGAGATAGGAGGGGCATTTGTATTGTGGCCTCTTGCCTGTTAGCTGCTTCTTTTGCTATTCTATCTGCCAGTGCGTTTCCCTAGCAATGTCAACCTGTTGTCCTGTGTGTGCTTTGCAATGGAGGATGGCTATTGATTTTGGAAGTTGAGGAAAAAATAAATGGTAATATCAAGTATTACCAGGAGGGCGGACTTTAAAGGCTAAGAAACAATGGAGAGGAGACAGTATAACATTTTCAAATTTATTAAGGTTTAACAATTACATAGAAAAGATAAATAAAATGTGTAGCATTTATGCATCCCAGTATAATGTGCAGTGAGCCCTTGTATGTCTACGAGTTTCGACGCTTGGCTTCCTCAGGACACAGCCAAGGTTCACAAGCACAACAGATAAGAGAATATGTTTCTCTATCTAAAAAGAGATACAAATGCCATTAGAAACACATAATTAAGCAAACACATAAACAAACTGTCCAAGATAAAAATCATGCGATGGGCACATATGAATATAGGAGCGAAAACTCAGATCAGTACCTTAGTTTTGAAGTTCAATGTCACATATAGTCACGGTAAGGTAAATGATGCATTTAGAAGCTAAAAAAACTGAAAAAAGAGTAAAAAAGTAAAAAGAGGGCAGATGCAATTAGTCTATATGCAAAAATGTGTGTCGCAGCGGAATACATACTTTTTAGAAAATAAACTTACTGGATTGAATATGGCTGAATGTATAGGCAGGGGCACATGAGTAATGAGTTGCTATTTCTGAAAGGCCAAAGGAAAAGGGAGGGCCCATAGGTTTCCAAAAAGGAGTCCTTCATAGGAATTCAGCTGTGCTGATGGCTAGATGTAGCCTAGCAGTATGTCACTGTATCTATGAATAGGGAATAGGATCGGTAAATTAGATAAGACAGATACAAAAGCTTTCTAGTAAGTAATACTCAGCTAAGTACTTACATTCACAGTTCGAATATACCAGTATGCCCCTGGGAGACAGCAATCCACTGCACACAAGGCTGTGGACGAGGGGAAGTCTATTTATAGTCTAAATTGATTACAGCTGGTTGTAGAGTTAACATCATGTGATACCATGATATGAAAGGCTGCCAGGGCTTGTGGGTATTGTAGGATATAGCAGTAGTTTGTGTCCTTCGCGCCTGCGCAGAAGATTGTCTGGTCAGGAACGAAAGACATAACGAGGAAACCTGTGTTTACACAGTGCAGCGTCTGAAAAGAGAATACTGTGCATGCGCCGGAACTCGTAAAGCCATCTAGGTGCATTGTGGGCATTGCAGGAGCTTATAGGCAGTTTGTAGCTGGTATAATACTGATAATGTTGTAACGCTGCTCTATAAGAAACTATTTAATGAAAGACACAGCATCAGTTTGATTGTGATAGCCTAATTAATAAGAGCCTATTAAGTATAGCATGCTCACAGGGGGCTGGAGAACCAGATATCCCTGTTAATAGCCTGTTAATGTAATAGTGCATCTGCAGGTGGACTGTATATGGAAAAATAGCACAGAAAAAAAAACATTAAAAAGGAACAAAAAAGAAGAGACCGGCACCGAATTCTGACTGTCCCACAGCCAACCCATATGAGCCAGCAGCGCATGATAATAAAAACCAGAACAGAGATGCATATAAAGAAATATATATACACATATGAATTTCATTGTAAGTGATCTTCAGTATATTCTCCAAACAAAATTGTAACAAAAAATAGCAATAATATTGTGAAGTTATATAAGTTAACATGTATATACCAAATATTTCTAACTGGGATCATATAATAGAGCTTACAAGTGGTACAGATTAAAGTACAATTTGTGTTCATACATTGTAAGACCTTACCTATAAAAAGGGGGAGGAAAGGGAGAGAACAGAGGAAACAGTTAGAGAAGGGCAAAATGATGAACTAAAGGCGAACAAGTCGCAGCAATGCATTGGCCAACTGGATCTCTTATAAAAATGATTTGAAACTAATCATATCATTTAAGCCTGGATACACCGTGGCCTGTAACTTGTGTATCCATTGTGTTTCACGCTGGAGTACCTTTTTATCGAAAACGCCCCCACGGGGATCTGCATACACAGTGTCTAAAGCAGCAAATTTGAACGTCGTTGGGCCATACATGTGTTTAAAAGCTACATGGTAACCCATGGTGGTGTTGAGAAGCCCATTTGTAGCATAATATACATGGTCCTTGATTCTTCTCCAAAAGGGTCTAATAGTTTTGCCCACGTAGAAGGCTCCACATTCACAAAAAATGATATAAATAACTCCTTGAGTTTGACACGTGATATGGTGCCGTAGAATGTGTGTATGGCCATTTGGGAGAAGAATCGAAGGTCCTGTAAGTAACAGATCACAAAAATCGCATCTGCCACATTTGAAGAGGCCTACAGGAGATTGTTGTACATTTGTGGTTTTACAGTAATGGCTTCGTACTAAACAATCCTTTAAGGATTTAGCTCACCGAAAAGTAATCTAGGGTCGAGGTCTGATGTATTTACTGATAATGGGGTCTGTTGTTAAAATGTGCAAATGTTTTTGAATAGTTGAACGTATGGTTTGATGCTGGTCAGAATAGGTTGTGATGAATCTCACTATGTCTGAACTGGTTCGTTTAGGTTCTGGAAAAAGGAGAGTGTTTCTAGGCCTAGCTGCAGCTTTTTTAAATGCTTTTTTGAGACAGGTTTTTGTATAACCTCTTGCAAAGAGACGTTTATAGAGCAGGTCAGCTTCATGTTTGAAATCAGTGTCTGTTGAACAGTTGCGTTTCAAACGTACATAATGACTAAACAGAATACTTTGGATAAGCGGACGTGGATGCGCGCTTCGCGCATGCAGTATTGTGTTGCCCGCTGTAGGTTTTCGAAAAAGTGTGTTGATTTGACCCTCCTGATTAATTTTATTCGTGATGTCTAGGTATGTAATAGTAGTCGGGTTAAACTGCATGGTAAACTTCAGATTGTAGTTATTTTGGCTCAAAATGCCCATAAATGTGAGGGTACACAACATGTGCCCATAGCGACACCCTGTACCTGGAGGAAGTGGGAGCCATCAAAGGAAAAAACGTTTTTTGAAAGAATGTGTGATAAAAGTCGCAGCACAAAGTCATTAAGATCCAAAAACGTAGGTCCTCTTTCATTTAAAAATCTGGCAAATGTTTGTAGGCCTAGTTCATGTGGGATAGAAGATTATAAGGCTTCCACATCGATCATGATTTTTATCTTGAACAGTTTGTTTATGTGTTTGCTTAATTATGTGTTTCTAATGGCATTTGTATCTCATTTTAGATAGAGAAACATATTCTCTTTTCTGTTGCGCTTGTGAACCTTGGCTGTGTCCTGAGGAAGCCTAGCGGCCAAACGCATAGACATACAAGGGCTCACTGCAATGCTACACATTGTATTTATCTTTTCTATGTAATTGTTAAACCTTAATAAATTGGAAAATTTTATACTGTCTCCATTGTTTCTTAGCCTTTAAAGTCCGCCCTCCTGGTAATACTTGATTTTACCATTTATTTTTTCCTCAATTATTTACGGATGTGGCTATTTTTGATGCACTTCCCTTTTTTGTCTTCATACGGGTGGCAAACACCAATTTGTTTATAAGTGCACTGGACTGTTTGAATATAGAAGTTGTCTTTTTCCTTTTTTTCTTTTCTTCTTTTTGCTGTTTTTTCCCATAAATGTACTGACATCTGTACCAGTCTTACAAGTGGTTACTAGGATAGCGGAGCTGGCAGGAAACAATTGGGAGGGTTTTATGCTGGACATTAAGCAAACTTGTTCTTCTTTGAACAACAATGTGGAAATGGAAATTGTTTATCATAAACTACTAAGTATTCCAGCGTAAAGCTAGCCTTTTTTGGCACATTAAGTACTTTGAGCAGTATATCCAGGAGAATCTCAACCCAAAAGGTCTCAGAGTTCAGGTCTTCCCCAATATTTGGGCTGCTGACCATGACTTTAGGACCCGATGGGAACAGAACCTCCAGGATTGTTCCCGTAAAATGAGGGAATTAATGATAGAATACTACATGCAAGAACTCATACTAGTAGACTGTGAGATAAAACGAATCTATGATGAGAATACTACTATATTAAATAATTCCAATTTCACAATTTTCAACACTCGCCTAAAAAACAGATCCAAACGTTTACCAAAGATCTGTTAGTTAAAAAAGAAGATAAACTAGCACGTGATAAATTGGCCTTTGCGGGCAAGTACACATATAACTGGCCACAAATAGCCAACGAGGGAACCGTAAGTTCTCCAACACACAAAGAAACAGACGTAAACCTAATGACAAAGCAAGTGATTCTGATTCCTCCAATAACTCTTATCTTTCACAAGGCTCTAGGACATCTGATCGAGGTCGACAGAGAGGTCGAGGCTCAAGGAAGAGAACACAGACTGGTGGTGGGCATCAAACAGGTACAGACAAGAAAAGAGCACTGGGTGAATTAAATCCCCCCATTAGAAATACTGAAAAGACTGACTCTTCCTCTTTGGTGTGTACAGGTATTACTATGTTTCCCAATCAAGCACTGGGTGTCTCTTCTGATAGCTCTTCTACTACTTTACCTGTGACTTCTAAGACAGAACAGAATACTCGACTACAAATTATAGATTGCGCCAAAACCTTGGTGTCATCTAGACCTACTAGTACTGCAGCAGCTGGAGCAATCCAGAAAGATAAAAAATGACGTATAGACCAATTTTTTCCTACTACTACCTCACAACGGCTAGGCACTGATCATGAGATTAGATCATCTCTTGAATCCACTAGGAACACACTAGTAACAGCTGAATTAGAAAAAAGTATTTCCACAAATGAATGTAAACTAGAAGTGATCAATTTATCATCGTATCCCTTGAATGATGTTGAACGTGAACTTTTGCAGCT
Organism: Lithobates clamitans; assembly: GCA_037952925.1. Taxonomy (NCBI): domain Eukaryota; kingdom Metazoa; phylum Chordata; class Amphibia; order Anura; family Ranidae; genus Lithobates; species Lithobates clamitans. The sequence goes on along the minus strand of JBBGZY010001650.1, from coordinate 927,549 downwards.
CGGTCTCAATTTTTGTCCCAACTCCTCACCAAATAAATTTGAGATCATTAAAGATCTATATTTATTTGCGAGAAATCTTACTCTAAAATTCATGTATGATAATGACAGATGGGGGAAACAAGTGGAAATCTCTCACCAAGAGATCTGGAAAGATTTCTCAGTGGCCAAATTCAGAGCCCTAAAAAAATCTGGTTCTGCTCTTAGAAGAAAACAAACCTATTTCAACAACTCAAGACGTCCCTGAATCTGACCTACTTCGAGGCCAATGAATACAAACAACACTTTACCTTAAAGACATTAAATCACTAGGAGAGGCCATCAAGAAAAAATCCACCAATTTTCCCTCCTTACATATCAATTCTAATGTATGGACCTTTTTTGTCCAGACCATTAGAGACATTGAATCTATTGCAACGAGAAAAGTGACAAACCCTAATTTGAGTGAGGCCCACAAAACAGCGCCATTAATCAAAGCAATAACCCTGACTTAGTAATCAAGCCTTCAGACAAGGGCGGTAATATGGTACTAATGGATGCACTTTCATACAGAAATATGTGTTGGGACATCCTGAAAAATAGACTCTGGTATAAACCCATTGTGGCGAACGTCATAACTAGATTTGATCAACAATATGACGATCTCCTACAATCTGCCCTGGCCAATGGACTGATCACGAAAGAGATCTTTAAAGGCATCCAAGTTACCCACCCTAAAGTACCTACCTTTTACTCCCTTCCCAAAATTCATAAACACTCTACCAGACCACCAGGACGCTGATAGTCTCAAGCATAGGCTCTAAAACGGAAAGAGCGAGTATTTTTGAAGATCAGTATTTACGACCTCATGTCACTACTCTACCCTCTTACATCAAAGATACTCCCCACCTGTTAAAAAACCTGGAGGGTTTAACCATTCCCCATGGATGTCTCCTGGTAACCATCGATATGGAAGCCTTATACTCTTCTATCCTACACGAACTAGGCCTACAAACCGTTGCCAGATTTTTAAATGAAAGAGGACCTACATTTTTGGATCTTAATGACTTCGTGCTGTGACTTTTATCGCACATTCTTTCAAAAAACGTTTTTTCCTTTGATGGCTCCCACTTCCTCCAGGTACAGGGTGTCACTATGGGCACATGTTGTGTACCCTCATGTGCAAACCTGTACCTGGGGGGGTGGGAGCGGGATTTGTTCGCCAATTACACAAATTCAAATCTATTTGCGTGTGTGGTGCGGTGGTTCCGCTATATAGATGACATTTTGTTACTGTGGGCGGGACCACCAGCAGCACTTAATGAATTTATGGGCATTTTGAGCCAAAATAACTACAATCTGAAGTTTACCATGCAGTTTAGCCCGACTACTATTACATACCTAGACATCACGATTAAAATTAATCAGGAGGGTCAAATCAACACATCACTTTTTCGAAAACCTACAGCGGGCAACACAATACTGCATGCGCGAAGCGCGCATCCACGTCCGCTTATCCAAAGTATTCCGTTTAGTCAGTATGTACGTTTGAAACGCAACTGTTCAACAGACACTGATTTCAAACATGAAGCTGACCTTCTCTATAAACGTCTCTTTGCAAGAGGTTATACAAAAACCTGTCTCAAAAAAGCATTTAAAAAAGCTGCAGCTAGGCCTAGAAACACTCTCCTTTTTCCAGAACCTAAACGAACCAGTTCAGACATAGTGAGATTCATCACAACCTATTCTGACCAGCATCAAACCATACGTTCAACTGTTCAAAAACATTGGCACATTTTAACAACAGACCCCATTATCAGTAAATACATCAAATAAATACATAAATAAAATAAATACATAAATAAATAAAATAAAATAAATAAATAAATACAAATACAAATAAATACATCAAATAAATAAATATGTACATGAACGTGACGGATATCTATTTTCCCTGAGCCATAACATGGAGGCGGCACAGTGGAATGTTACTAGGGGCACCACTAGTGGTACACATATTCGTGGTGAATTCCAAAACTTTTTTATGTCGCCAGCTGAGGAGGTGCCTTGGCAGATGAATTCTATCTAATCATAAAAAAGTGTGTATAGGTTTGCATTATATTATCAGGGCCTTTACAAAGTGAAAAGTGTGCTGTAACAAATAATGTTTTTTTCGTTAATTTTGGTTTATTTCAATAAAAATAATGTTGTTCACATTTGTGTTGTATATTCTTTTGCTAACCTAAACGAATCTTAGCTTAGTAATTAATTTAGGGACTCCTCCGTCACTGTCTGACGCCGTTATGTGCCCAATGTTGAGGGCAAGTGGCCTGGTATGGATTTGTGGGCTAACGCACGCTGTTGTTTTTTCTAATATTTTAATAAAAATGGACAACATAACTAAGCAATAGGACAGCATCTACAGGTAGTGAAAGGGAATAAAAAACTTACATTTGGCAGCCTGAACTTGGGATGAGCACATGCTCCACTCTGGCAAGATGATTCTGGCAATTTCCAGCCATGCACGTTTTTTAACAACGTTGTCCTTATATTTAGGATGCCAGGTGTCATAAATCATCGGTTTCTCCCTCACAAGTCTGATCAGCTCCTCACAATCAACGGATTTCTTGGCCTTTGATGCCACTTTTCTACCTCTTTTTGACATGCTTGCTCCGGTCAGCACACCAAAACAGACAGGGGAGGAACTGGAAGAAGGGAATGTGCTGCAGGACCTGCTCACCCACTTCTACTGTCACATGCAGCAGCTCTACCTCTCACTTTAGACCTCCCTCTCATTGTAGTATTTTTGAGGAGGTGAATGGAATGCCTATTTTTGTATGAATTTTGTATGAAACTGGTGATAGGGGGGTGAATGTGTGGTGCTTTTGAAGCACACAAGTTACTGCACAGCAGTGTGGCATAGTGCTGCATACAAAGGGCAACTCCAACATTTGTTCAGTAAAAAGTATATACAGTATCTCACAAAAGTGAGTACACCCCTCACATTTTTGTAAATATTTTATTATATTTTATTATATCTTTTCATGTGACAACACTTAAGAAATTACACTTTGCTACAATGTAAAGTAGTAACAGTGTACAGTTTGTATAACAGTGTAAATTTTCTGCTCCCTCAAAATAACGCAACACACAGTCAATAATGTCTAAATCGCTAGCAACAAAAGTGAGTACACCCCTAATTTTACCCCGGTGTCATGTGACTAGTTAATGTTACAAGGTCTTAGGTATGAATGGGGAGCAGGTGTGTTAAATTTGGTGTTATCGCTCATACTCTCTCATACTGGTCACTGGAACTTCAACACGGCACCTCGTGGCAAAAGAACTCTCTGAGGATCTGAAAAAAAGAATTGTTGCTCTACATAAAGATGGCCTAGACTATAAGAAGATTGCCAAGACCCTGAAACTGAGCTGCAGCACAATGGCCAAGACCATACAGCGGTTGAACAGGACAGGTTCCACTCAACAGGCCTCGCCATGGTCCACCAAAAAAGTTGAGTGCACATGCTCAGTGTCATATCCAGAGGTTGTCTTTGGGAAATAGACATATGAGTGCTGCTAGCATTGCTGCAGAGGTTGAAGGGGTAGGGGGTCAGCCTGTCAGTGATGCGACCATACGCAGCACACTGCATCAAATTGTTTTGCATGGCTGTCACCCCAGAAGGAAGCCTCTTCTAAAAAGATGATGCACAAGAAAGCCCGCAAACAGTTTGCTGAAGACAAGCAGACTACTGACATGGATTACTGGAACCATGTCCTGTAGTCTGAAGAGACCAAGATAAACTTATTTGGTTCAGATGGTGTCAAGCGTGTGTGGCGGCAACCAGGTTAGGAGTACAAAGACAAGTGTGTCTTGCCTACAGTCAAGCATGGTGGTGGGAGTGTCATGATCTGGGGCTGCATGAGTACTGTCAGTGTTCTGTCGAGAAGTGCCCCCCATCGAATAGTGCCCGGGATTTACTGCGCATGCGCCATATGGAACAACACAACAGCTGATTTGCCAATCAGCTGGGCTGACGTAACCAGGGTGCATGCGCACATCGTAGGAGGTATCTCTCGATGGGGGATACCATTTCACAGGCACAATTTAAACCTATACAAACAGCGGGGGAGACCATAGTTCTCAGATTGTGCATCGCTGCTGCTGGAGGCGGCTAGTGGCTGTGTTGAAGTGCTGGTTTTGTCTGTGTTGCAACCCACCTTTTCACACAGGCAAAACCGGCCATTCAACACAGCAAACCCGTCCTGCAACACAGACAAAACTGGACTATCAGCACACTATAAAGCCGGCCCGCAATACAATGTGAGAACTCCCCCCGCTGTTTGTATAGGTTTAAATTGTGGCCCTTAATGGTATCTCCCATCGAGATATGCCTCCTACGATGTGTGCTTGCACCCTGGTCACGTCACTCCAGCTGATTGGCAAATCAGCTGAAGTGCGGCTCCGTCCTGTGCATGAGCGGACACTATTTAATGGGGGGCACTTCTTGACAGAACACCGGCACTGGGGAGCTCCCGTTCATTGAGGGAACCATGAATGCCAACATGTACTGTGACATACTGAAGCAGAGCATGATCCCCTTCCTTCGCAGACTGGGCTGCAGGGAAGTATTCCAACATGATAACGACCCCAAACACGCTTCCAAGATGACCACTGAATGACCACTGAATTGCTAAAGAAGCTGAGGGGTAAAGGTGATGGTTTGGCCAAGCATGTCTCCAGACCTAAACCCTATTGAGCATCTGTGGAGCATCCTCAAATGGAAGGTGTAGGGCCGCAAGGTCTCTAACATCCACCAGCTCCATGATGTCGTCATGGAGGAGTGGAAGAGGACTCCAGTAGCAGTCAAAATAAAAGGGGAGTGGGAATAGGACCCAAGGTGTCCTTATCTTCAGTGAAGGAAAAGGAACAAACTGCGGTTTAACCTGATATAACTTTATTAGAACAATTAGTAGAAAAACATTTTAATCATTGAAAGGAAAGCATAAACAATAGGAGATTGCAATGAGGCAAAAACTGACAACGTTGTCACTTAAAAACGCATGCCCATGAGCTCAGCCATATCCCAGTCATCCACACGTGTCAATCATCTCAAGTCATTAAGTGTGACTTAATATATAATGCTTACATATATTTAGGCGAGGTGAATTCCGGGAAACCTTGGTAGCACAAGTCGGTACCCGTATTGTGCTTAACCATGGACCTCCAGACTCCCTATATGCCTTTAGAGCTGCTGCATTAAGTCTTTACAATGTTAAAGAAAGCATCTCAGACAAATAAATGCAATTCTGGCTAGAAAGTATTCCTGATAGTGAACAGGACAGGTTTGATTTCTGGATGTAGCACTGTCAATCATAGAGGTAATAGGAACCTGTGAAGCTCTGGTGAACTCCATGCCCAAGAAGGTCAAGGCAGTGCTGGAAAATAATGGTGGCCACACAAAATTTTGACACTTTGGGCCCAATTTGGACATTTTCACTTAGACGTGTACTCACTTTTGTTGCCAGCGGTTTAGACATTAATGGCTGTGTGTTGAGTTATTTTGAGGGGACAGTAAATTTACACTGATACAAGCTGTACACTCACTACTTTACATTGTAGCAAAGTGTCATTTCTTCAGTGTTGTCACATGAAAAGATAGAATAAAATATTTACAAAAATGTGAGAGTGTACTCACTTTTGTGAGATGCTGTATATGCTGCATGCTCCAAATGTAAAAAAGGCCCCAGCATGACAAAACAGCATATATCCCCCCCCCCCCAAATATATATATAAACCCTGAAAGACTAAGGCTGCCCATACATTATACAATTTACTTGTACAATTTTCCTTTAGATTTACTAAAACCATATAATATGAGGTCAAACCTAAACACTTTATCTTTGTATGCAATCAGACAGGCCCTTGTACTACATAGTGTAAAAACAGGAAATTACCGCGCTTGCACATTAAATAGTAGAGTAATAAAATATGTGAAAAGGAGCTGTGCTACCACTAAATCCAGTGACTAAATTGCATATAGAATAAAATAACATAAAAAAGAAAGCTGTGCTGTATGATTAAGGTGATCAAAAAATAAAGTGACATGCAGGGGCGTAACTAGAAATAGCAGGGCCCCATAGCAAAATGTTGTGTGGGGCCCCCCTGCAAACAGCCCCCCCTGCAAACAGCCCCCCCACAGCTGCCCTAGTGTCAATGCAGCGTGACCTGTGCCACATACAGCGTGACTTGTGCCCAATGCAGCGTGACCTGTGCCCAATACAGCGTGACCTGAGCCCAATACAGCATGACCTGTGCCCTATACAGTGTGACCTGTGCCCAATACAGCCTTGTCTGCCTATGCCCCATACAGCCCCACCTATGCAGAGGAAGAGGCAAGCCGCCCGGATCAGCAGAGAGGGGGATTGCCCGCTGTAATAGCTTTCATTTAAACTTCCTGTCTTCCTGGGGCTCATCGTCACATAGCCCCACCTCTTGGCCCGACGCCTTTGATGACGTCACATGTCCCACATTGGATCAGCGTTTTGTCTATCAAAGGCACCGGGCCAAAAGGTGGAGCTATGTGACGTGAGCCCCGGGAACACTGGAAGTTCTAATGAAAGCTCTTACATCGGGCAATTCAACTCTCTGCTGATATGGACAGCTCGCCTCTTCCTTTCCTCTCTCTTCCCCTGGCTGGGAGACTGTGCCGGCGGTGCTCTTATCCTCACTGGGCCCCACTCGGCTGCGGGCCCCATAGCGCCCGCATGGGTCGCTATGGTGGTAGTTACGCCCCTGGTGACATGTAAGTAATATAGCTTACTAATACATAAATAATTGTACGCAATCAGAAGTGAAATGTGCAAAAAATAATTTAAAAAAAATTGCTAAAATTCTCCAAAAAGATCCAATCCACTCTGATGGGCTGTTAAAAAGAAGTTCCACTGAATATGCAGTTCTTAATAGTATTCCTCAACCCTCTATTCAGTAGTGACATGCGACCACAGCACCAAAGAAGATGTGATAGAGTGCAACAGGAAAGTTCCTCCACCAGTAATAATACTGCTGCTTACCAGCTTGTTAGATCTCTTGTTTAAGGAGATCGCAAGTGCCTGTGGCTTTTATCCCCAGCCCCGGGTCTTTGTGCTTGGATAGCTAGATGTTCCCGGACTCTCTGCTCAGGGTATCCTCTGTACAAATGATGTTCGCTCATTCCCAATAAAAGGACATAAAGGCTTCCATAGTGTAAATCATTTAAAAATATTTATTAAAAATAAACAGTATTGCACTTACAATTTTGCTGTAGATATATAGCGTTTTCAGATGTAAAAACAAGCCGGCCGGCTCTCAATAGCTGCCGGTTGCTTCCAGGACTAGTGTGGTATGTGGTGACGTCAGCACTAAATTCTATATATTGATCTCAGTGATAGAATGCCCATATAGAAGTTCTAAAGGTAGAACCAGTGAAGCGGTGAAGGTAAGTGTCCATGTAAATATTCACTATGACAATCCATAAATAAATCGCACCACACTGTAAGTACACCTCCACCACAAGGAAAACCTGCTTACCAGATGGCAAGCTTATAGAGCTTGTGGCTTAAACCCAGCCAGGGCCTTTATCCTGGGAGGAAGACCAATGGCAACTTAAAGCGGAGTTCCACCCTAAGGTGGAACTTCCGCTCATCGGATTCCTCCCCCCCTCCGGTGTCACAATTGGCACCTTTCAGGGGGGAGGGGGGTGCAGATACCTGTATAATACAGGTATCTGCACCCACTTCCGGGTATAGCTAGCCGCAGACTCCCCACCCACCCCCGTTGTGTTGTGGGAAATACACAGTTCCCACAACACAACGGGGACCAGTGTAGACACACAGCGCGACTCGCGCATGCGCAGTAGGGAACCGGGCAGTGAAGCCGCAACGCTTCACTTCCTGATTCCCTCAGTGAGAATGGCGGCGGCAGCACCCGAGGACCGAGGGACGGTTCGGTCTCGGGTGCCGACATCGCTGGACCCCCGGACAGGTAAGTGTCCTTATTTTAAAAGTCAGCAGCTGCAGTATTTGCAGCTGCTGACATTTAAAAAAATTTTTTTTGCGAAACTCCGCTTTAAGATAGATGTCACTCAGGTGGAATGAAGCCAGAATGACATCCAAATATCTCACAAGGATCAGGGAGTCACCTCGCTACTCAGCAGAAAGTACCCAAAAAAGAAAAACTTGCCATAGTGTAAAACCAACTAAACTTTAGTTGTAACAATTAGTAGTGCACTTACAGCAAGATGCAGAATTATAGGTAAAGATAAAAGCCAGTTGGCTTGGATAAGCCACCCGTCCTTCTGGGATAAAAAGGACACGGTGACGTCAGCACGTCCCTCCTACCAACGCGTTTTATCACAAAATGATGTTGTCCTGGGGCACGACAAGAAAGAATATCAGCTTCTAAGAATGAAGGAATGGAGGATGGACAAATGATTGAGAGGTCTGCCCCCTCAGGTTTGTTTTCAGAAAGCAGTTAGCCTGTGTGCAAGATTACACGATGGTCCTTCTCACTTGTGAACAAAAAATGCAAACAGTGGGCATGTTTCTCATGACAAATAGAGCTTCCTTTTAGTGGTATCTAATCACCACTGGGTTTTTTGTTTTTGTTAAATAAACAAAAAAAGACCGAAAATCTTCAAAAAAAAAAAAAGTTTTTCATAGTTTGTTAAAAATTTTGCAAACAGGTAATTTTTCTCCTTCACTGATGTGCGCTGATGAGGCGGCACTGATGAGGTGGCACTGATGACATTGATGGGCACTGATATGCGGCACTGATAGGTGACACTAATGAGGAGGCATTAATGGGCACAGATTGACAGCACTGGTGAGCACTGTTGGGACTGCACTGATAATCAGCACACTGATAATCAGTGCCCTCATTATCAGTGTAGATGTCTCTTTCACACATGCGGGTTATCGGCTCTCCTCTCCTCATGCTCAGCGTGAGGAAAGGAATGTCGATAACTGACATGTGTTTACATCCTGTGATCAGCTGTCACTGGACACAGCTGATCATATGGTAAAGAGCCGCTGTGATTGGCCCTTTACCCCGATCTGTGATTAGCTGCGATCACAGAGCGAGCTGCGGCGGGTGTGATCATGTGAGGACATTATATGACGCCTCCCAGAACTACACAACCACGCTGTATCCATCATTCGGCTATAGCGCAGTCGGCAAGTGGTTAAGAATTTGAGTTGAGTTCTAAAGAACAGAATGAGACAATGTTGAATACAAAATTTACAGTACAGTATCCGTGGAGATACACTGGAGGAGTTGGGGCCCACAATTAGATATTGGGGGAACCTGTTCAGTGGTCAGTTATAAGCAACTTACTTAATACTGACCCCTGAACTTTGAGTCATTTTTACTGACCTCTGAACACTGTGTCGCTTTGTACTGATTGCAGAGTTCAGGGATCAGTAGTAAGTGACACCAAGGTCAGGGTCGGGAGAAAATGACTCAGTGTTCAGAGGTCAATGGTAAGTGATGCAGAGTTCAGAGGTCATTAGTGAAGCAGAGTGCAGTAGTAAGTGACCCTTTGTCTCAAAGTACAGTCAAACAGCCCTACTCCGCACAGCTTATCTCTGCTCTCCCTGGACCAGTATTTCTCAAACTTTTATTTCTTGCGGCGCACCAAAAAGATCTAAAAATTTTCACGGCACACCTGAAAAGATTTAAAATTTTTGTAATAAATAGTTTATTTATTTTTACATATACAGTATCTCACAAAAGTGAGTACACCCTTCACTATTTTTGTAAATATTTTATTATATCTTTTCATGTGACAAAACTGAAGAAATGACACTTTGCTACAATGTAAAGTAGTGAGTGTACGGCTTGTATAACAGTGTAAATTTGCTCTCCCCTCAAAATAACTCAACACACAGCCATTAATGTCTAAACTGCTGGCCACAAAAGTGAGTACACCTCTAAGTGAAAATGTCCAAACCAAAATCAAAATTGAAACATATTGTATTAAATACAGTAAGGTATAAAAGTAAAATAAGACTATGATTCCTACTTGGGCTGTTTATAAAATAGAATAGAACAGAATAGAATGAAACAGAATAGAATAAAATAGAAAATAAAAGAATATAATAGAATCTAAAAAAATTGAAAATAAAAGAATAGAATAAAATAAAACAGAATAGAAAATACAAGAAGAGAATAGAAAAGAAATTGAATAGAATATAACCATCTTCTAAAATTCGAATTTCGAATAATTCAAATGAATCTGAATATATGAAACGAATCCTGAATAGGAATCATTCTAACATAACAAATATGACTAAACTAAATGATTAACTTAGCAAACTAATCTAAAGCCCCATACACACGATAGGACTTTGTACAAACTTTCCTCTGGATTTTTGTATAAAGTGCGTTGGCCAGAAGTTTGTCTTGCATACAGACGACAGGACTTTTCCAGCCAACTTTCACCAAATCATGTGGTTTTTCAGCTTCACCACCCTTTGGTCAACTTCTGTATTGTTGTCTGATATTGTGTCAATCTCGCCACTTTTATTGGCGAGATTAACACCTTGTGAGCCGGGTTCACACTAGTGCAGGGATCTGACTTGGATCCCCGCCAGTGCCAGGCATTGTGTTTGGTATGAATCTTGAGGGGGAACTCCACGCCAAATTTTAAATAAAAAACAGGCATGGGTTCCCCTCCAGGGGCATACCAGGCCCTTAGATCTGGTATGGATTTTAAGGGGAACCCCCTACGCCAAAAAAAACAGCGTGGGGGTCCCCTCAAAATCCATACCAGACCCTTATCCGAGCACGCAACCCGGCCGATCAGAAAAGGTGGTGGGGACGAGCGAGCGCCCCCTCCTGAGCCGTACCAGGCTGCATGCCCTCAACATGGGGGGAGGGGCGCCCTGCGGCCCCCCCACCCCAAAGCACCTTGTCCCCATGTTGATGAGGACAAGGGCCTCTTCCCAACAACCCTGGCCATTGGTTGTCGGGGTCTGCGGGCAGGGGGCTTATCGGAATCCGGGAGCCCCCTTTAATAAGGGAGCCCCCAGATCCTGGCCCCCATCCAATGTGAATGAGTATGGGGCACATGGTACCCCTACCCATTCACCTAGGGAAAAAAGTGTCAATAAAAAAAAAAACACACTAAACAGGTTTTTAAAGTAATTTATTAGGCAGTTCCGAGGGTCTTCTTCCGACTCTGGGGGCCTTCTTCCGACTCCAGGGGTTTCTCCAGGGTCTTCTTCCTTCTGCCGGGCTCCTCCGTTATCTTCTGCTCTTTTGCCACTCTTTTTCTAGCGGAGGAGCCCGGACATCTGGATCGTCTTCTTCTCTCTTCTCTTCCAGAGATGTTGACAAGACGCTCTCTCCGGCTGCAATGCTGCCTGTGCACTCTGCTATGACTTATATAGGCGATGACCCCGCCCCCCCTATGACATCACAGTCCCGGGGCATGCTGGGACTGTGAGGTCATAAGGGGGCGTGGTCATAGGATGACATGACCAGAGCGCACAGACAGCATTACAGCCGGAGAGAGCGTCGTGTCAACATCTCTGGAAAAGAAGAGGGAAGAAGACGATCCAGATGTCCGGGCTCCTCTGCTAGCAAAAGAGCGGCAAAAGAGCAGAAGATAGCGGAGGAGCCCGGCAAAAGGAAGAAGGCACCGGAGAAGAACCGGAGAGCGCGGAGAGGACACCGGAGAGAGGTAGAAGAGGCCTGAGAGACCCCCGAAGTCGGCAGAAGACCCCCGAAGTCAGAAGAAGACCCCTGGAGCTGCCTAATAAAATTACTTTTAAAAACTGTGTAGTTTTTTTTTATTGACACTTTTTTTCCTTAGGTGAATGTTTAGGGTAGTATGTACTCCATACTCATTCACATTGGATGGGGGGCCGGGATCTGGGGGCCCCCTTATTAAAGGAAGCTCCCGGATTCCGATAAGCCCCCCGCCCGCAGACCCAGACAACCAACGACCAGGGTTGTCGGGAAGAGGCCCTTGTCCTCATCAACATGGGGACAAGGTGCTTTGGGGTGGGGGGGGCCACAAGGCGCCCCCTCCCCCAAAGCACCCACCCGCCATGTTGAGGGCATGCGGTCTGGTACGGCTCAGGAGGGGGGGACCTAAGGGCCTGGCATGCCCCCAGAGGGGAATTCACGCTCGCCACAATAGGAAAATGTGTTTTTCCTATTGCAGCCAGCGCAAGATGTACAGTACCTTGTCACCAAGAACCAGCGCGATGGGTTCGCGCTGGAAACATTCTCGCGGCCGCGTACTGTAGTTTGTACAAAAGTCCGATGCTTTTGTGTACACGCGATCGGACTTTGCTCCCTCTGACTTTAGTTGCCGGAAAGTTTGTCCGTTCGCACAGCCAACAAAAGTCCGATGGAAACAGAAAAAGTTTGTGGGATGGAGCGTACACACGGTCGGATGTTGCTCCAAAACAGTTAATTTGCATGTTTGTTGTCAAAAAGTCTGATCGTGTGTACGGGCCTTAATACATAATTTTAGTTTGCCAACAGTTTCCCTAATGTAAAGAAATCTTAACAACCATCACTTGGTCTATCATCTTTTATATGCTACGGGTGCTCAGTCTGTCCACATTGTGAAAATGATTGCGTTTATCTTATGGCAGTAAAAACTTTTTTCAGTTAAAAGCGTATTACCATAGCAGTATTTTTCCCAGTGTGGTAAACTATCATCAAATGTCATTACAGGGGCATACATCATGTCAATGCAGCTTCCAGTGCCTTTAGTTCAGTGTGATCATGAATAAACCGATGAGAGCTGCCACATCTGTAGCATTCCTGCAAAGAATAATGGGCCAGATCTTGCATTTTCCAAAAAAGAAAATCAAAGCCACCCACCCTTTCTTTGCTGATTGTCTCAAAAAAATAGCATGAGCCAACTTAGTATATGGCTGTCTCCCAACTTCAAATAAACAATGTTCATGACTTGATTTGTTTACCTGATACACACTACCTAAAGTTGTGTCTGTTCTTTCTGAAGCTTCATTTGCACAAGCAGATTTAAGCTGAGAGGACTCCATGTAGCTTATCATGTGGATGACAGTTTAAACAGGCCTTATCACTGTGCAGTCAATCAAAGTTTATGAGGAATGATAAAGATGTCACCTAGTTTCTACATGAATTTATCCAATGCTCTTTCACCAAAGAAAATCAATGGAAACATGTCCACATTCTATAACTTTGAAAATGGCGTGTCATTGTATTGGATCTTTGGAAGTAAATTAAGCTTGATTGAACATTATGAAACACAGTACAGCAATTGTGCTTAGAATTTCACTTTCACTTTGTCGTCTATATGGTGTTATCATTGTTTGTTTAATAATTCTATAAATGTCTCCTAACTTTATTTCATATGACAGTAAACTTGATTATGTTTTCTTTGAGATACCGTGATAGCATAAAAGACAATATAAGCTGCTTTATGGGATCTTAATGTAAAGGAAGGAATAGTCATTCTGCTTTTAGTATTATAAATGGTAGTAATTATATTTTGATATTACAGCTAAAGATAAGGTTACAACCTTTTCTGGCAAGCTTAAAGAGGAGTTCCACCCCCCCACTAAACATTTACAAGTCAGCAGCTATAAATACTGTAGTTGCTGACTTTTAATATTAGGACACTTACCTGTCCAGGGTTCCCGCAATGTCAGCACCCCAGCCAATTTTCCGATCGCTTCCCGGGTGCTTCTGCCGCCATTCATTATTATTATAATACCGGATTTATATAGCGCCGACAGTTTACGCAGTGCTTTACAACTTGAGGGTAGACAGTACAAATACAATACACTTTATTACAGTAGGAGGGCCCTGCTCGTTAGAGCTTACAATCTAAGAGGGAGGGTCAAGACATATAAGAGGTAATAACTGTGGGGGATGTGCTGATGGAGAAAATATATGGACAGTTGTTAGGTGGGGGCCAGATAGGCTTCTCTGAAAAGATGAGTTTTCGGGGATCGTCTAAAAGTAGACAAAGTAGGAGATAATTGGACAGATTGGGGTAGAGCATTCCAGAGGAAGAAGTCCTGGAAGAAGTCCTGGAGGCGAGCATGGAATGAGATGACAAGGTAAGCCAATGAAGAGGGAGTTGCAGTAGTCAAGGCGAGAGATGACCAGGGAGTGGATTAGAAGCTTTTGGTGACATTAGTTAGGAAGGGGCGTATCTTGAAGATGTTGCGGAGGTTGAGGCGGCAAGCTTTTGATGTGGGGCCGAAAGTATAGTTCAGAGTCCGGGATTACACCTAGGACCCTGGCATGGGGGGACAGGTTGATAGTTGAGCCGTTGATTTTGACAGAAAAATCAGGGAAAGTGGCACGTGGGGGAGGGAATATCATGAGCTCAGTTTTGGATAGGTTGAGTTTGAGGAAGTGATGTGACATCCAGGCTGATATGTCTGTTAGTAGGTTGGTGATACATGAGGAGAAAGATGGAGTGAGTTGGGGGGGTGGAGAGGTAGATTTGGGTGTCATACACTTAGAGATGATATTGAAAGCCATGGGAGGCTATCAACTGACCCAGGGAGGAGGTGTAGATTGAGAAAAAGAGAGGTCCAAGAACAGAACCTTGGGGGACCCAGACAGAGAAAGGAAGAGGAAAGGAGGAAGTAGACTTGTAAGTGACACTGAAGGAGCAGTGGGATAGGTAGGATGAGAACCAGCAAAGAGTACAATTATGGAGACAAAAGGAGTGGAGTTTTTTTTTGAGGAGGGGGTGGTCCACTGTATCAAAGGCAGCAGAGAGTTCCAGGAGAAGTAGTACAGAATAGTGCCCGTTGGTTTTAGCCGTTAGCACATAATAGGTGAATTTAAGGAGAGCAGTTTCTGTGGAGTGTTGAGGGCGAAATCCGGACTGAAGGGGATCAAGAAGTTTGTTCATAGTCAGATGGTCGCTCAATCGGTTGTAGACCAGTCTTTCAAGGAGTTTGGAGGAGAAGGAGTGTAAGGCGATGAGGTTGTGAAAATTGGTGGGGCCAAATGAGGGCTTTTTAAGGATAGGTGTGATTAGCGCATGGTTTAGAGAGTTGGAGAAGATGCCAGAGGAGAGGGAGAGATAGAAAATGTGAGTTAGAGAGTGTAGAATAGAGTCGGAGGGTGAGCGTAGTATTGGCGGGGGAGCAGGGTCCAGAGGCCAGGTCGTTAAGAGGGCAGGGTTGAATGAGGGAAGCAATGGTTGTACCTGTGGACATGGGGTGTTGAGTGGGGGAGGTTTCTGCGCATTGGAGATCTCCTCATGAATCTTTCTGTTTTAAGTGATTGGCAATCTCCTTGGCAGTGAGTGAGTTGGAGGGTGGAGGCAGTGGAGAACAGAGTAGAGTGTTAAAGGTAGAGAAGCGTTTATGGGGACTAGATGATAATGTGTTCATGAGCGTGATAAAATAGGTCTGTTTGGCAGTGTGGAGGCAGGAATAGTATTTTAGGAGGGCAGATTTATATTGTTTGAAATCTTCCTGGGACATAGTCTTCTGCCACAAAAGTGCAAGAGCGCTGCTACGTTTTCTGAGACTGCTGTTGTCATCTGTTTGCCAGGGTTGTAGCGGTCGGGGCTTGGTTAGGGAAACGGGCAGTGAAGCCTTTCAGTCTCACAGCCGGCTCCCTACTGCGCATGCATGAAGCGCGCTGCGCTTTCTAACTGGCCCGACCGCGGAGGAAGGAGGTGGGGGCCGAAATTCCAAAGGGGCAGCGCAGTCTCCCGGGAGTGGGGAAGGGTACCTGTCAAAAACAGGTACCCGTTCCCCCCTGAAAGGTGCCAAATGTGGCACCCGAAGGGGGAGGAAGCAGATAAGCAGAGGTTCCACCTTTGGGTGGAACTCCGCCTTTAATGTCCTTATGTCTTAATCACATTGGCAGCAAGTGATATTTTTTGATAGCTCCCCTTTGGCATGCTGGATGAATTAAGGGCATAGCTGTATAGTTTTTGAGTGCTGTTTTTCGGTAGCATCAGGCCTGCAGAGGGTTAAACTATAATAATATATATCTTACAACAGGCAGTTCTGGCTGGGTCCCACACTCACACAAATGACATTATAGCAATGAACTGTGATAACACATTGCTAAATGTTATGGTACACTGACAATTCTGGTAACACACGGAAAATAGTGGCAACATGTGTGCAAGAAACTGGCAATTCATGAGCAATATATGTCGGTAACGATTCCAGAGAGTTCCCAGGCCTGGTCATGTATTAATAGTGATCTGCAAGAACAGAAATATGAGAGCTGCCATTGCTCTGTTGGTTTTTGCAGACAGCTGGGCTGCCAGCCTAATTCTTTTTTCCTAAAAAGTGATTCACTGATTTGGAAAAAACATTACATCAGTATAGTCTGAAAAGTGTAAATTCTCATCCTGAAGCCAGCATTCGTATTATAGAAGCATTCACCTTTAAAATCAAGTTATTAACACACTGGATAGGGGCCACCAATGTGACCATCCCCTTTAAGAACTATCTATATATTCATAGGTGTTGTCCAGCTAAGTTGTACAAAATTTGGAACAGATGGTTAGCCCAGGGCTTCATCTGCAATGGTCCCAAGTAGCAGTCCTAACCCTTTCTATATGGGATAAAGTTAATGCCCATGTTCTACAATTTCCACGCACATTTACTACCTAATCTCTTGCTTCAAGCTGCTGGTGCCCTATATATATATATATATATATATATATATATATATATATATATATATATATATTTATATTTATATATATATATATATATATATAAATATTCATACAGTGGGTAAAATAAGCATTGAACATGTCACCATTTTTCTAGGTAAATATATTTCTAAAGGTGCTATTGACATGAAATTTTCACCACATGTCGGTAACAACCAATGCAATCCATACATATAGATAAGTCCAGACATTAAGTTGTGTGTAATAAAATGGAATGAAACAGGGAAAAAGTATTGAACACATGAAGAAAAGAAGTTGTAAAAAGGCATGGAAAGCCAAGACACTAGCTGAAATCTATCAGTAATTAGAAAGAAATCCCTCCCCTAGTCAGTGCAAATTAATATCAGCTGGTTCAGTCTCAACTGATGACCTATAAAGTAATAAAGGTGTCTCATTACCAAGGTGTCACACAAGATACATCTCTCGATGGGTAAAAGCAAAAAGCTCTCTCAAGACCGTCGCAACCTTATTGTTGCAAAACATACTGATGGCATTGGTTACAGAAGGATTTCAACGTCTGAATGTTCCAGTGAGCACTGTTGGGGCCATTATCTGGATGTGGAAAGAACATTATTTCACCATAAACTGGCCATGACTGAAAGGAAATATATATTATTCTGGACGACCACCCTTCTTGCAGGTACACCAACAGAGCCCTCAGATATCTGGAGACACAGAATGAATGAGAGGCAGGTTGTGCATTCATATGTCTGAATTTATTGAGCACGAACATAGCATATATTCAGTATAGAACAAAGGAGGGGGAGTGGTTAGGTTAGATAGGACACCTGATCATTAGTCACATACCTTAGCCGATTGCCTAAGGCTAAACAGGAGATACATTCCGAAAACAGGCTTGACCACAATGGGGGGGGGGGGGGGGGGTGGAATGCTGTTTAAACATTCTTACACATTAAGAGACTTCACATGAGATGGCGGGGGTATACTAAAATGGAGTCATGATGGTTCATTCATATTATTACAAAAGGCGCAGTTCGTAAATTAGATTACAAAACACAAGGGGCTTTTTACATGATCCTTTTAATGACCAGGTGCTCCTTGCAAGATTTCAAACAGAGGAGTGAAAATAATTATCAGAAGAGTTGTCCAAGAGCTAAGGACCAGTTGTGGAGAGCTTCAGAAAGACCTGGAATTAGTAGGTACAATTGTTTCAAAACAATAATTAATGCACTCAACCACCGTGGCCTGTATGCACACTCACCATGCAAGACTCCATTGCTGAAGAAAAAGCATTTTGAAGCTCATTTAGTTTGCTGCACAACATTTAGACAAACCTGTGAAATACCGGGAGAATATAGTCTGGTCAGATGAGACCAAAATTGAAGCCTTTGGATGCCATAATACACACCATGTTTGGAGGTCAAATGGCACTGCACATCCCCCTAAAAACACCATCCCAATAGTGAAGTTTGGAGGTGGGAACATCATGGTGTGGGGCTGTTTTTCAGCATACAGTACTGGCAAACTTCATGTCATTGAAGGAAGGATAAGTGGAAAAATGTACCAAGACATTCTTGATAAAAATATGCTGCCATCTACAGTGAGGGAAACAAGTATTTGATCCCCTGCTGATTTTGTACATTTGCCCACTGACAAAGAAATGATCAGTCTATTATTTTAATGGTAGGTTTATTTTAGCAGTGAGAGACAGAATAACAACAGAAAAATCCAGAAAAACACATTTCAAAATAGTCACAAAAAGTTATAAATTGATTTGCAGTTTAATGAGTGAAATAAGTGTAGCAATAACTCTCGGTGGAGCTGCTGGTTTAAAGCGGGCTGTTACCTTCACTTCCGCCACCTCTGTTTCACCGGCACCGGGTCTAGGGTCCCGTTGAGTTTACCTCCGGACAATGTAGGCACCAAACACTTGAGTATCTTTTCCAATGCTTTAATGAACAGGTAATAAAGGAAGTAGCAGGAAAGAGGTAGAAGGAAAGTTGCAGGGAAGCTCAAATACCTTTTCTCTTTCAATGTTTTTATTGAAATCAAATTTTAACAGATAACAAGGTTCACATTGATACAGGTTTTGTGTCAACAGTAATATTACAATAGTGAATCTCAAATTAGCGTGAATGGCTCATTATATAACTGTGCTAAGGCTAAGGTCCCCACTCTATCCCTTCCTATCCATAAACAAACTGATGGTTGATGAGACGCCTAACACACATAGAAGATATTACAGTGAAATTCCCTGAAGAGGGACTGTCATGTGATGTAGTTCAATTTCCCAACTTGGAGTTATAACAGAAAACTTAGGTATTAAGTATACTCTAGGATTAATATACTGTAGAGCCCGATGTCATGCATATGGTAAACCCACTGTGGGGACAAAGTAAAAGTTTGTACGTAGAAAGAAAAGGAAAGGAAAGGGGGAAAGAAAGAAGAGGAAGAAAAGAAAAGGAGAAGTAGAGTGTGCAAACGATCTCCACGCTCCAGGCCGCTGACCCCCCCCGCCCCTCACGGTGACTGGAGATATTTAATCCAAGGGTTCCAAACCCTTTCAAATCTATCTTGTTGGTTGCGAAGAATACTAGTTAATTTTTCATTTATCATGATCCAAGAAATTTTGTTTTTAACTAATGCCAAATTTATCAGGGGGGTTTTCCATGCTCGCGCTATGGTTATCTTAGCTGCTAGGAGGATAAAAAAGATAAGGGATCTGAGGTGCTTGGGTAGTTCGCTCGAGAGATCAGAAAATAAGGCCGTCTTAACATTTTTAGGTATGTTCACTCCAGTCACCGAATAAACCAAGTTAAAAATTCTTATCCAAAATCTCTTGACCTTCGGACATGTCCACCAGGTGTGGAGCTCAAATACCTTTTCTTAGTATTCTTTAGTACATTATTAGGAATTGAACACTTGTAGTTGAATGCACTTCCCTTGTGGGATTCAATCTTTGCCCGCCTGGATAGGCCTCTCTCATTTGCCTAGCAGCCAGTACGCGGCACGAACTAAAGTCTCTGCCACAGACTTGTTTGGAACAAAACCCGTACGATCCTCTGCCACAGGATGTAATGGTTTATGATGAATGTCAGACACAGCACTTGAACCTTTAGGCCAACCCGGCAGTACTATGCAGTAAGATTATTTCAGGATACGTCCTCCAACTGAGTCACCAGGCCCCTCTCCAGACCAGCACTCTGCATGATCCTTCCATGACGGGTCCTCCCCTGGGATCTCCTCAGTTGTCCAGCTTCTTCACTCAGGATAGACAGCCCAGGACCATTCCTCTGCCACTGTGGTAGACCCCAGACAGGCTTCTGGGCCCACCCACATGCTGCAGCGACGTGGGCCTCCGGAACGGAGGACCACGAGGTGGTATTCCTAATGCATACCTGTCGGCCAGGAGGGCCAGCAGGTGAATGGAAAGAGAACCCTAAACATGGCGTCTTTTCCATAAATACCCTCTCCCAGAATGCAACTCGGAGGACCACCTCCACCGAGTTGTCTCCGGGACAGAGGAGCACTCATACGCTTCAACACGTTGCCTTTCCAACACTGGCCCATGGTGACAACGACACCCACCGGCGCAGTGTGAAACTACACGCAACTCAGCCAAGCTGGAACAGAGGCAAATCTAACTTCACCTAACAAGTAACCCACTAGATTTACCTATCAGCAGTAGATTAAAAATCTACCAGTGCTACATAAGTATTTGACTACTTCGCAAAACATGACTTAGTACTTGGTGGCAAAACCATTGTTGGCAATCTCATAGGTCAAACGTTTCTCGTAGTTGGCCACCAGGTTTGCATACATCTCAGGAGGGATTTTGTCCCACTCCTCTTTGCAGATCCTCTCAAGACTGACGTTTCGTAACTCAAACCTTCAGCTTCCTCCACATATTTTCAATGGGATTAAGGTCTGAAGACTGGCTAGGCCACTCCAGAACCTTAATGTGCTTCTTCTTGAGCCACTCCTTTGTTGCCGTGTGTTTTGGGTCATTGTCATACTGGGATACCCATCCATGACCCATTTTGAATGTCCTGGCTGAGGGAAGGAGGTTCTTACCCAAGATTTGACTGTACATGACCCTGTCCATCGTCCCTTTGATGTGGTGAAGTTGTCCTGTCCCCTTAGCAGAAAAACACCCATAAAACAAGCATAATGTTTCCACCTCCATGTTTGATGGTGGGGATGGTGTTCTTGAGGCCATAGACAGCATCCTTCCTCCTCCAAACACGGCGAGTTGAATTGATGCCAAAGAGCTTGATTTTCATCTCATCTGACCACAACACTTTTACCCAGTTCTCCTATTAATCATTCATATGTTCATTAGCAAACTTCAGACAGGGCTGTACATGTGCTTTCTTGAGCAGGGGGACCTTGCAAGCACGTCAGGATGTACGTCCTTCACAGCGTAGTGTGTTACCAATTGTTTTCTTGGTGACTATGGTCCAAGCTGTTTTGAGATCATTGACAAGATTCTCCCGTGTAGTTCTGCCCTGATTGCTCACCATTCTCATGATTAATGGAAGTCCACGAGATGAGATCTTACATAGAGCCCCAGACCGAGTGAGATTGACGGTTATTTTGTGTCTCTTCCATTTACGAATAATCACACCAACTGTTGTCACCCTCTCACCAAGCTGCTTGGCGATGGTCTTGTAGCCTATTCCAGCCTTGTGTAGGTCTACAATCTTGCCCCTGACATTGTTGGACAGCTCTTTGGTCTTGGCCATGGTGGAGTGATTGCTTCTGTGGACAGGCGTCTTTTATGCAGGTAACAAGCTAAGATTGTAGAGTCCCAATTTGGGGCGATCGGCGCTGTTCCACTAAACCCAGTCTGATGTGCAGAAACTGGTAAGGTGTAAAGAGTAAGTAAAATAAATAAATAAAAATGAAAACTAAAATAAATAATTATATATATAGGGATGGTAAAATTTCAAACGTGTAGGAAAAGCATTATTGTGTATATGTAGGAAATGCCCACAAATATATAAAGTGCGATGTGTGTTATCACATTACTAAAATAGAGGTGATCCAGACACAACGAATAGAATAAATAAATATAAAAAATAGTGGTAAAAATGTCAAAAATCTTAGAAAATCCTAAGTGAAAAAACTGGTGTTAATGTGTACATCAAAAAGTGCTAAAACATATAAATGGAAACCATATGTTCATACGTGCACATAAAAGTGTTTAAAATTAATTTTTCAGTCCATAAAAATGTCCCCAAAAGAAAAAAGAGAAAATCCATAGAACATTCTTCTTGAAGTGAAATAATAAGTCTCTTCAAACACATAACAATAATCTTGATGAGGTAAACGCTTCCAGCCTTCCAAAGGACCCCCCTATGTGACCTCACTCACCTGAAGAATTCACCCCTGCAGGGGCATCAAGCCTGTAAGCCGTATCCCGCAGCAATGGTCCGTGGTGACAGTCCTCCATTCAAATCTCCTCTCCTGGTATCCTGATCACTTCCAGTCACTCCCCGACAGGAGCATCCATAAGTTTATAAAACAAAAATGAGCCCCATCGCGTGAATCCGCAAAAAACTCAGCTTTATTAAGAATTTAAAAAGGGGAGCAAACAGTGCTCCGCTGACTGGTATAAAATCAAACAAGTGCGGGGAAAGCAGCGCGGCGCGGCGTGCGTTCCACAGCTCGCTACCCAACCCGGAAGTTAGCTCAAAAAGGACAAGACGTATGCGTATCACGTGGCCATGACTTACGCGTTTCGTCATCAAGACGTCATCTGAGGTGCCTCAGATGACGTCTTAATGACGAAACACGTAAGGCGTGGCCACGTGATACGCATACGTCTTGGCATTTTTACCACTATTTTTTATATTTATTTATTCTATTCGTTGTGTCTGGATCACCTCTATTTTAGTAATGTGATAATGTGACTTTATATATTTGTGGGCATTTCCTACATATACACAATAATGCTTTTCCTACATGTTTGAAATTTTACCATCCCTATATATATAATTATTTATTTTAGTTTTCATTTTTATTTATTTATTTTACTTATTCTTTACACCTTACCAGTTTCTGCACATCAGACTGGGTTTAGTGGAACAGCGCCGATCGCCCCAAATTGGGACTCTACATTATTTTGAATTTCACTTAGGTGTTATTCTGTGCTGGGGGGGCTGCAGTTCCTTTATTGCCTAAGCGCGGAGCTATTTGTTTCTTATAACAAGCTGAGATTATTAGCACTCCCTTTAAAAGAGTGCTCCTAGTTTCAGCTCGTTACCTGTATAGAAGACACCTGGGAGCCAAGAAATCTTGCTGATTGATAGGGGATCAAATACTTATTTCACTCATTAAAATGCAAATCAATTTATAACTTTTTTGAAATGTGTTTTTCTGGATATTTTTGTTGTTATTCCGTCTCTCACTGTTAAAATGATCCTACCATTAAAATTATAAACTGATCATTTCTTTTTCAGTGGGCAAACTTACAAAATCAGCCGGGGAACAAATACTTTTTCCCTCACTGTACCAGGACGATTAAGATGAAACGAGGGTGGACATTTCAGCAAGACAATGATCCCGCACTCAAAACCCAGGAAACTCTTAATTGGTTTCAAAGAAAAAAATAAAGCTACTAGAATGGCCCAGTCAATCACCTGACTTGAATCCAATAGAACATATACAATGACTTGCAAAAGTATTCACCCCCTTGGCATTTTCCGTGTTTTGTTGCCTAACAACCTGAAATTACCATGGATTGTTTGAGGATTTGCATAATTTAATTTACAGAACATGCCCACAACTTTGAAGATGTTTTTTTTTATTTTACTTTATTGTGAAGCAAACAACTAATAGGAAAAATAACAGAAAATGCAATGTGCAACTATTCACCCCTCTAAAGTCAATACTTTGTAGAGCCGCCTTTTGCAGCTATCACAGCTCCAAGTCGCTTTGGATAAGTCTCTATGAGATTGCCACATTTTACAACTGGGATTTTTGCCCATTCCTCTTTGCAAAACTTCTCCAGCTCGTTCAAGTTGGATGGTTTGCACTTGTGAACAGCAATCTTTAAGTCTCACCACAGATTTTCTATTGGATTGAGGTCTGGGCTTTGGCTAGGTCATTCCAACACATTTACATGTTTAAGGTGTAAACATATTTAAATGAACAAATAGTGGCACTGATGTCACGAAATAAACGCAAAGCAAATACTACAGTTATAATGACGCCATGTGATAATGATACCAAAATCAACTTTGAAAAGGAAAAAAAAAAGAAAAAAATTATATATATATGAAGTGACATAAAAATGAAAACAACGCACAACACAATGAAAAAAGTGGTTTTCAATTAAAGTCCATAAAAGTGATAATCTTCAAGTGATTCACCCGGTGATACTTTTGCAATGGTTACTCAAACTGAACTTCCTTCCACCACACCGTATGTGACAGTGAATCCACTCCCTTAAGAAACTCACTCACCAAATGTAAATGCCTTGCACTCCATGCTCGGCATCAAAGCTTATAAACCCACCAGGGTTAATAGTGTTGCGATATCCAACCGTGCATAACAGGAGAGGGTTGCTCCACATGTGAAATGAAAAGAATGCTTCCAATAGTGTAAAAATGTCAAACCATTTATTGTCTAAAACAAAATCTTCAACCATTAAACTCACATTAATTTATTTACAAAAAGGCAATGAAAGCAAACTCTTGTTAGGCAACTGTAGCGGTGTATTGTGGTCACGGCAGACCCACTGTGCAGCCTCAAAATCTCACCCTCACTCGCTCACTCATTGGTATCGATGTGTCACATCCGGTGAAACATCATGCGTCACAAATGGTTGGTATCATTTTTATTTCACTTCATATATATATATTATTATTATTATTCAGGATTTATATAGCGCCAACAGTTTACGCAGCGCTTTACAATATAAAAGGGAGACAATACAGTTATAATACAATAAAATACAAGAGGATTAAGAGGGCCCTGCTCAGAAGAGCTTACAATCTAATAATTTTTATATATTTTTTTTTTCCTTTTCCCAGTTGATTTTGGTATCATTATCACATGGTGTCATTATAACTGTAGTATATGTTTCACGTTTACTTCGTGACATCAGCGCCACTATTTGTTCATTTAAATACGTTTACACCTTATACTTTATTATTTATTCAAGTGGCAGCTTTGGGAGGGTGTATGTGCATGAGCGCAGTGGTGGGACATCAAGCTTAGGTGCGCGTGACTTGCTGACCAACAGTTGACTATACATTTACATCTTTCCCCTTAAACCACTCAAGTGTTGCTTTAGCAGTGTGTTTGGGGTCATTGTCCTGCTGGAAGGTGAACCTCCGTCCTAGCCTCAAATCACACACACAGAGTGGTACAGGTTTTGCGCAAGAATATCCCTGTATTTAGCACCATCCATCTTTCCCTCAACTCAGACCAGTTTCCCAGTCCCGACTGCTGAAAAACATCCCCACAGCATGATGCTGCCACCACCATGTTTCACTGTGGAGATGGTGTTCTTTGGGTGATGTGATGTGTTGGGTTTGCGCCAGACATAGCGTTTTCTTTATTGGCCAAAAAGTTAAAATTTAGTCTCATCAGACCAGAGCACCTTCCTACATACACTTTGGGAGTCTCCCACATGCCTTTTCGCAAACTCAAAACGTGCCATTTTGTTTTCTGCTGAAAGTAATGGCTTTCTTCTGGCCACTCTGCCATAAAGCCCAACTCTATGGAGTGTATGGCCTATTGTCGTCCTATGTACAGATACTCCGCTGTGGAACTCTGCAGCTCCTCCAGGGTTACCTTAGGTCTCTGTGCTGCCTCTCTGAGTAATGCCCTCCTTGCCCGGTCCCTGGGTTTTGGTGTGCGGCCGTCTCTTGGCAGGTTTGCTGTTGTGCCATGTTCTTTCCATTTGGTTATGATAGATTTGATGGTGCTCCTAGGGATCATCAAAGATTTGGATTTTTTCTTATAAACTAACCCTGACTTGTACTTCTCAACAACATTGTCCCTTACTTGTTTGGAGAGTTCCTTGGCCTTCATGGCAGTGTTTGGTTAGTGGTGCCTCTTGCTTAGGTGTTGCAGCCTCTGGGGTCTTTCAAAAAGGTGTATATATTGTAAAGTTGGGGGTTGTTTAGCTCTAGTAATAGATGCTTTTGCCAGTGATTCAAAACCAGTCAGGAACTGTATTTTAGGGCATGGTAGCCCATTTTTATTAAAAAGGCAAATTAAAGTGCATAACATAACGGTTTCCCACGTAGGGGTTCTTCTCCAGCAAATACACACAACAGAAAATGTTTGCCCACTTGGCTCTCTGTAGCAGTACTTCTGCTCTTTTTCCTGGTCACACAGACCACGGCTTTACTTTAGCGCCCACAGCTACGATCTGGCCTTAGTCCTCAGGCCATTTCACTGCCTCTTGCAGTCACACATGTTCTGGCTGCCTCCTGCAGCCCCTCTGACTCCTGGAGACCTCCTGTCTCTTGGTGTGGAGCAGTCTCCAACTGGGAGCCCTGAGGTATTCCAATAAACTCATTATAAGGATTTTGTACAAAGTATTAAATACATTTCAGTTAGTGTGTTCAATGCTTCTTCCCTGTGTCATTCCATTTTATTAACTTAATTTCTGAACATATTTGTTTTGGTTTCTTTGTATGTATGGATTGCATGGATTGTTTCATGTCAATAGCACGTCATAGCATGTCAATAGCACCTTTAGAAATATTTTTACCAAAAAAAAAATGGTGATGTTGTCAATACTTTTTTTTACCCACTGTATATATATGGAAGGTTTTACCCCCTTCAAGGACAGGGCATTTTGCTATTTAGCCCTGTGTTACTTTAACTGGCAATTGTGGGGTCAGGCATGCTACACTGTATGCAAAAAAATGTATATAATTTTTTCTTCACACAAATAGAGCTTTATTTTGGTGGTGTGTATTTGGCCATCACTGGGATTTCTATTATATAAACGAAAAAAGAGAACATTTTGAAATAAAAACAGATATTTTCTAATTTCTGTTATAACATATATATATATATATATATATATATATATATATATATATATATATATATATATATATATATATATATAATGGTGTCCTATGAGGTCCCCCTCCCTGTTTATATATATATATATATATATATATATATATATATATATATATATATATAGTATCTCACAAAAGTAAGTACTCCCCTCACATTTTTGTAAATATTTTATTCTATCTTTTCATGTGACAACACTGAAGAAATGACACTTTGCTACAAAGTGAGTGCACAGCTTGTATAACAGTGTCAATTTTCTGTCCCCTCAAAATAACTCAACACGCAGCCAGTAAGGTCTACACCGCTGGAAACAAAAGTAAGTACACCCATAAGTGAAAATGTCCAAATTGGGCTCAATTAGCCATTTTCCCTCCCTGGTGTCATGTGACTCGTTAGTGTTACAAGGTCTCAGGTGTGAATGGGGAGCAGGTGTGTTAAATTTGGTGTTATCGCTCTCACTCTCTCATACTGGTCACTGGAAGTTCAACATGGCACCTCATGGCAAAGAACTCTCTGAGGATCTGAAAAAAAGAATTTTTGCTCTACATAAAGATGGCCTAGGCTATAAGAAGATTGCCAAGACCCTGAAACTGAGCTGCAGCACGGTGGCCAAGACCATACAGCGGATTAACAGGACAGGTACCATTTAGAACAGACCTCGCCATGGCTGACCAAAGAAGTTGAGTGCACATGCTCAGCATCATATCAATAGGTTGTCTTTAGGAAATAGGGGTGGGGGGGTCAGCCTGTCAGTGCTCAGACCATACGCTGCATACTGCATCAAATTGGTCTGCATGGCTGTCCTCCCAGAAGGAAGCCCCTTCTAAAGATGATGCACAAGAAAGCCAGCAGTTTGCTGAAGACAGACTAAGGACATGGATTACTGGAGCCAAGTCCTGTGGTCTGATAAGACCAAGATAAACGTATTTGGTTCAGATGGTGTCAAGCGTGTGTGGCGGCAACCAGGTGAGGAGTACAAAGACAAGTGTGTCTTGCCTACAGTCAAGCATGGTGGTGAGAGTGTCATGGTCTGGAGCTGCGTGAGTGCTGCTGGCACTGGGGAGCTACAGTTTATCGAGGGAACCATGAATGCCAACATGTACTGTGATATACTGAGCATGACCCCCTCCCTTCAGAAGCTGGGCCACAGGGCAGTATTCCAACATGATAATGACCCCAACCACACCTCCAAGACGACCACTGCCTTGCTATAGAAGCTGAGGGTAAAGGTGATGGACTGGCCAAGCATCCCTCCAGACCTAAACCCTATTGTGCATCTGTGAGGCATCCTCAAATGAAAGGTTGAGGAGTGCAAGGTCCATCCACCAGCTCCGTGATGTTATTATGGAGGAGTGGAAGAGGACTCCAGTGACAACCTGTGAAGCTCTGGTGAACTCCATGTCCGAGAGGGTTAAGGCAGTGCTAGAAAATAATGGTGGTCACACAAAATATTGACACTGTGCCTAATTTGGACATTTTCACTTAGGGGTGTACTCACTTTTGTTGCCAGCGGTTTAGACATTAACAGCTGTGTGTTGAGTTATTTTGAGGGGACAGCAAATTTACACTTTTATACAAGCTGTACACTCACTACTTTACATTGTAGCAAAGTATAATTTCTTCAGTGTTGTCACATGAAAATATAGCAAAATATTTACAGAAATGTGAGGGGTGTACTGACTTTTGTGAGATACTGTATGTTTGCACTAAACAGCAACATGCGACCCATAGCCAGAGACCGTGGCTGTATTAGTGTACCTGAAACAACACGGTTGGGTATTAGCCGTGATACTTTTTTTATATCTCCACTAAGGCCTCATTCACACGGTGTGTACTAAAGTATGCTGCTTGGGGGGGGGACATGTTTACTAGACATGTGCATTTTTATTTTTTTTTCCCTTCAAAATCGAAATTTGGACAAAATTTTAATTATTCAGAGATTCGGATCATGTATCCAAATTTACAAATTAGGATAGCAGCTATTTAAAAAAAAGGAAAGAAACTCGCCCTACCACACTCTTCCAATCTCAGTGCTATGTCAAAACAAGTAATAGACACTCAGGAAATAAATGCTATTATATGTGAAAGATATGTCAAAAATATATCTATACAAAAAAAAATTATATATATATAGATATATGCAATAAGAAGTGAGGTTTCCCTCAGCAGCCACTTAAAAAAAGGTTGTGCATAAAGACTAAATGTAGAAATTAAAACTCTAATAGAGTATTAATTAGAACATTGAAGCGGCGCTCCAATCAGTCAACTGATATAAAACTGACAGGCTGGTACAAAGTCACTACTATGTACGCAAGGAATTAAAAACGAACAAAGCTTAATAGGAATATGTAACAAGAGTCTCTAGTGGATAAATAGGGTAAGAACAGCAGATAATTGATGAGTGCACCGTTCACCAAACGCTTTTCCACCGCGTGCTTCACACACCCACAAGGGGGTCACACTCACCAGAACCCGTGAGTGCAAACTACGCTGGGTCTTCAACATCTATATTGCAATTGTCCACTTTTCATTCATATCTGTGTGAATGAGACTGACCTCTCTCATAAATATAAATGTATTTTATATATGGTAGTAATGTCTTTGTACTCTAATGCAGCATTTACCAGTGTGTAGGTGTACAGGATTTGTACCACAGATGTGAATGAAAAGTGGACAATTGCAATATAGATGTTGAAGACCCAGCGTAATTTGCAAGACGCGTTTAAGTAAAGGAGAGAGTAAGGGACAAGGTGACCCAGGTCCAACTACAGATGGACTCTCACAGTGCGCTTACACTACAAGAAAATGAGGTGATGCTTATACTGCATAACCCTGGCAGCTTGGACAGATGCTATATGTAGCCTACAGATTTCGGAGATGGTTTTTAACCACTTGCCGACTGCCTAACGTAGATATAATGTGGCAGAATGGCACAGGCAGGCATAATCACGTACATGCCACCTGCCCCCCCCCCCGGTGCCCGAGGCGGTCGGCATCATTAGGGGAGCGATGTGTGCTGAGGGGGAGGCCACTCATTCGTGGCCACCCCCTCGCGATCACTCCCAACAAATGAAAATCTTCCTCTGCTGTTGTAATGTAAACAGCGGCAGAGGAAGTGATGTCATCTCTCCTCGTGTCTGTCTTCGTTCCGGTGCAGAGAGAAGATATCAAGTAAGTCTGCACCAACACTACACTAACAGTAGAACACTCTAGGCACACTTTTTACCCCCGATCACCCCCGATCATCCCCCTGCACCCCCCGTCACAGTGACACCAATAGCAGTTTTTTTTTTATCTGATTATTGCATTGGTGTCATTTTGTGACAGTTATAAGTGGTAGGGCAGTTAGTGGTAGGCCCCTTTAGGTCTAGGGTACCCCTCTAACCCCCCCTAATAAAGTTTTAACCCTGTGATCACCCCCCGTCGCCAGTGTCACTAAGCGATCGTTTTTCTGATCGCTGTATTAGTGTAACAGGTGACGCTAGTTAGGGAGATAAGTATTTAGGTTCGCCGTCAGCGTTTTATAGCGTCAGGGACCCCCATATACTACCTAATAAAGGTTTTAACCCCCTGATTGCCCACAGTTAACCCTTTTCACCAGTGATCACCGTATAACTGTTACGGGTGACGCTGGTTAGTTACTTTATTTTTTATAGTTTCAGGGCACCCGCCATTTATTACCTAATAAAGGTTTAACCCCTAATCGCCCGGCGGTGATATAAGTTAAGTTTTAGGGTCAGATAGGGTCTGCGTCGCCCCAGGCAGCGTCAGGTTAGTGCGAGTACCGCTAACACCCACGCACGCAGCATACACCTCCATTAGTGGTATAGTATCTGAACGGATCAATATCTGATCCGATCAGATCTATACTAGCATCCCCAGCAGTTTAGAGTTCCCAGTTTAGGGTTCCCAGTGTTAGCGGGATCAGCCCAGATACTTGCTAGCACCTGCGTTTTGCCCCTCCGCCCAGCCCAGCCCAGCCCACCCTACCCAAGTGCAGTATCGATCGATCATTGTCACTTACAAAACACTAAACACACAAAACTGCAGTGTTCGCAGAGTCAGGCCTGATCCCTGCGATCACTAACAGTTTTTTTGGTAGTTTTGATACAGTTGCTAACAGTCGGGAACTTTTTTACCTGTAAGTCTCACTAGTGTACCACTAAATTTAGAGCCCAAAATGGCAAATCGAATCTGCTTGGTTTTCGGGGTCACGTACGCGGCTAGGCTCCCAAAAAGTCTCACACATGTGGTATCCCCGTACTCAGGAGATGCAACAGAATGTATTTTGGGGTGTATTTCCACATATGCCCATGGCATGTTTGAGCAATATATCATTTAGTGACAACTTTGTGAAAAAAAAAAAAAATTTTCTTTTTCCGCAACTTGTGTCACAATATAAGATATTCCATGGACTCGATATGCCTCTCAGCAAATAGCTTGGGGTGTCTACTTTCTAAAATGGGGTCATTTGGGGGGGGGGGGTTGAACTGTCCTGGCATTTTATGCACAACATTTAGAAGCTTATGTCACACATCACCCACTCTTCTAACCACTTGAAGACAAAGCCCTTTCTGACACTATTTGTTTACATCAAAAAATAATTTTTTTTGAAAGAAAATTACTTTAAACCCCCAAACATTATATATTTTTTAAAGCAAAGGCCCTACAGATTAAAATGGTGGGTGTTTCATTTTTTTTTTTCACACAGTATTTGCGCAGCGATTTTTCAAATGCATTTTTTGGGGAAAAAACACACTTTTTTAATTTTAATGCACTAAAACACACTATATTGCTCAAATGTTTGATGAAATAAAAAAGATGATCTTAGGCCGAGTACATGGATACCAAACACGACATGCTTTAAAATTGCGCACAAACGTGCAGTGGCGACAAACTACATACATTTTTAAAAGCCTTTAAAAACCTTTACAGTTTACTACTTTAGATTTACAGAGGAGGTCTACTGCTAAAATTACTGCCCTCGATCTGACCTTCGCGGTGATACCTCACATGCATGGTGCAATTGCTGTTTACATTTGATGCCAGACCAACGCTTGCATTCGCCTTTGCGCGAGAGCAGGGGGGACAGGGGTGCTTTTTTTTTTTTTTTGCTTTTTTATCTTATTTTTAAACTCTTCCTTTCATTTTTTTTAAATGATTTTTATTGTTATGTCAGGGAATGTAAATATCCCCTATGATAGCAATAGGTAGTGACAGGTACTTTTTTTTGAAAAAAATGGGGTCTACTAGACCCTAGATCTCTTCTCTGCCCTAAAAGCATCTGACCACACCAAGATCAGTGTGATAAAATGCTTTCCCGATTTCCCAATGGTGCTGTTTACATCCGAGAAAATCTAAGTCATGAAATGCTCGTAGCTTCCGGTTTCTTAGGCCATAGAGATGATTGGAGCCATTCTGGTCTCTGATCAGCTCTATGGTCAGCTGGCCGAATCACCGGCTGCATTCTCATGTTCCCTGTTGGGACAGGAGAGCCAGAGAAAAACATGGAAGACGATGGGGGGGGGGGACATTCCCTCCCACTGCTCCTAAAAGCACTAGCCACTAGGATTGCTTTTACATGAAAGCCGACTGCTGGCCGAAAAGAATGATACCAAGATGATACCTAAACCTGCAGGCATCATTCTGGTATAACCACTCAAAGTTCAGCAACATACCAGTATGTTGCTGGTCCTTGTTGGGCATATATTGTAATCTTTTTTTTATGCAGCCTGTGGGCTGAACGAAAAAAAGAGATTGATCGGTGGGTATGCCCACCATTGGAATACCTCCCTTTATCCACCCACTTCTAATGATGGGCATACATGCACCATTTATATATGCCGAAGCATGGGGGCAAAAGTTAGAAGCAAATCGCTCTTCCGCCCCTGCTGCCCCCATGCTTCGACATATATCACCTCCGACAGCGCTGGAGTCACGGTTTTATGCATCGTGGGAGCAAACGATGTTGCTGTCAAGATAAATAAATCCGCGCTGCAGCTGAATGGCGTAAAGTATAAAAAATTACATACCTGAAAAGGAAACAGGATAAAACATGATAACAATAAAACATTGCAGAATAGAATACAGTAAAAAAGAGCAGAACAATAGAGAGAGAATAGAGAGAGAGAGAACAATAAAATGACAACTATTTTTTTGTTTTTTTTATTTTATATATTTTTTTTTTAACTTTTTTTTTTTTACACTTTTTTTTTTGTAACTGTAACTTTTATAATTGTAAACGGTTCCAGGTTCGGGTCTCTCAAAATGCGATGGCATCTTGGGAGACCCTGAGAAAGTGTGCCTAGTCTGTGGAATGCTGTACCCTACGCTAATACTCAACTAGTGAATGGTAGCGTTCAAAACATTCACCAATGCAAAGACCAGGATTGCCAGGACAGGAGGGACAATAATAGCTGGTGTCACGCCTATATCCACGCTTGCTACCACACGACATCTTTTTTAGGGGGTTCGTTGGGTAGGGGTACTCGGGAGGACATAAAGAAAATGCCTCTCATGCAGCCAACTGCATTTGGTTGGGGATATGAATGGGGGAAGTAGGGGTGCTGCAGAAGTAGTGGGTTCCCAATTAGGATTGGTGAATGCAGCAGGAAGGGCACTATGGGCACGATGGGCCTGTGTTTGTCTTCTTCTTGGTGGCAGCGGGACACTACTTGTGCTTGCCCCCTCACCAGCTTGAACTGCACTTATGGGACTCGCCACATCACCAAGTGTTACTGCCAGGGCCGGACTTATCATTGGGCTTGAGTGGGCTCAAGCCCATCGGCCCTGCCTAATAGGGGGCCCCGCGGGCAGGGCCGAATCCACGACAAACTCCCGCCCGCTAGCCAGCCCGTTTCGCTGGCACCGCTGCTTATTATTTAACGGGGACCGATCGGGCTTGTGTACGTCCTGGTAGCGGTGGAACAAAAGATAGGGCCTCCCATGTCTTGCATCATTTCCAGCTGATTACATCATGTCCGCCCTATTGTGCGTTCCACCGCTACCAGGAAGTGAGAGTACACAAGCCTGATCGGTCCCCGTGAAATAAGCAGCAGTGCCGACAAAAGGGGCCGGCTAGCAGGCGGGAGTTTGTCACCCCCCCCCCCTAAATGTTAGAAATCATGGGGCCCCCCGTACATCCTACCTGACGGGGCCTCCTTCGACCCGGTGGCAGGCGACATGACAAGTGACACCCTGCATCCCCTGGCAAGTGACACCCTGCATCGCTGACAAGTGACACCCTGCATCCCCTGGCAAGTGACACCCTGCATCGCTGACAAGTGAAACCCTGCATCGCTGACAAGTGACACCCTGCATCCCCTGGCAAGTGACACCCTGCATCCGCTAGGCAAGTGACACCCTGCATCCCCTGGCAAGTGACACCCTGCATCCCCTGGCAAGTGACACCCTGCATCCACTGGCAAGTGACACCCTGCATCCGCTGACAAGTGACACCCTGCATCCGCTGACAAGTGACGTGGCAAGTGACACCCTGCATCGCTGACAAGTGACACCCTGCATCGCTGACAAGTGACACCCTACATCCCCTGGCAAGTGACACCCTGCATCCCCTGGCAAGTGACACTCTGCATCCCCTGGCAAGTGACACTCTGCATCCGCTGGCAAGTGACACCCTGCATCCGCTGACAAGTGACACCCTGCATCCGCTGACAAGTGACGTGGCAAGTGACACCCTGCATACGCTGACAAGTGACACCCTGCATCCGCTGACAAGTCACGTGGCAAGTGACACCCTGCATCCGCTGGCAAGTGACACCCTGCATCCGCTGGCAAGTGACACCCTGCATCCGCTGACAAGTGAAGTGGCAAGTGACACCCTGCATCTGCTGACAAGTGACACCCTGCATCTGCTGACAAGTGACACCCTGCATCCGCTGACAAGTGACGTGGCAAGTGACAATCCGCATCTGAAGGCAGGTGATGTTGGCAAGTGACACGCTCAGGCTTTGACTGATTCTGCTTATAGTGAGTTGAACTATTTTATTTTATATAACAATGTAATAATAGAAATATTGCACTTCAATCATTTTTTTTGCGATACAGCACTGCGTCAATTTAACTGACAATTGCGCAGTTGTGTGATGCTGTACCCAAACACTCGGATACTCTCGGCTCCGCTTGGGACTGCGAGAGGACCCGAGAGCCGTCGAGATACACAGGACTCTGTATCTTGGCGGCGCCATTTTTAAACTTCAAGACTGCAAATGACACAGGGGCAAGGCTGCAAATGACAAGGCTACACTGACAAGGCTGCAATGACACTGGACAAGGCTACAGATGGATGGACAGAAAAGTTTTTTCCTTAAACTTCCCTCCTAAAAGTTTTTTTCCTTAAAATTCCCTCCTAAACTTGGGGTGCGTGTTATACGCCGGCGCGTGTTATACGCCGATAAATATGGTAATGTATAGAAGGTAGGGCCCGGAAGCGACTCAAGCCCAGGGGCCCCCACCACCCTAAGTCCTGCCCTGGTTACTGCAGTGCTGGTTTGACTACGACCGGGGTGTACTAGGCCGCTGGTGCTTGCCAGTTCACTAGAAGGAATAGCGGCGCTAGTACTGCTCTGCTCCATACGAGGGGCCTGCGGTTTCTGCACCTCAACAACAGCAGAAGAAGATTGGGGTCGGGTACGCCTGACCTTGGCAGGGACCACAACTCCGTCGTCAGAGCTATCTGTCATGGAGCCTCTATCGTCTACAGGATCGTATTCTGAGCCTGAATCTGACAGATGAGTGACTTCCTCTTCACTATCTGTCATGCTCAGAAACGTGTAGGCCTCTTCACTAGTGTACCTTTGATTTGCCATTTTGGGCTCTAAATTTACTGGTACACTAGTGAGACTCACAGGCAAAAAAGCTCCTGACTGTTAGAGACTGATTCAAAACGCTACCAAAAAAACTGTTAGCGTTCGCAGGGATCAGGCCTGACTCTGCGAACGCTGCAGTTATGCGTTTAGTGTTGTAAGTGACAGTTATCGATCGATACTGCACTTGGGTGGGCTGGGCAGGGCTGGGCCGAGGGCCAAAACGCAGGTGCTAGCAGGTATCTGGGCTGATCCCCCTAACACTGTGTTTTTGGGAACTCTAAACTGCTGAGGACGCTAGTATAGATCTGATCGGATCAGATATCGATCCGTTCAGATACTACACCACCAAGGGAGGTGTATGCTGCGTGCTGGGTGTTAGCGGTACTGGCACTAACCTGACGCTGCCTGGGGCGACGCAGACCCTATCTGACCCTAAAACCTAACTTGTATCACCCGCCGGGCGATCAGGGGGTTAAACCTTTATTAGGTAATAAACGGCGGGTGCCCTGACGCTATAAAAAATAAACTAACTAACCAGCGTCACCCGTAACAAGTTATACAGTGATCAGTGGTGAAAGGGTTAACTAGGGGGCAATCAGGGGGTTAAAACATTTATTAGGTAGTATATGGGGGTCCCTGACGCTATAAAACGCTGACGGCGAACCTAAATACTTATCTCCCTAACTAGCGTCACCAGTGACACTAATACAGCGATCAGAAAAACGATCGCTTAGTGACACTGGCGACGGGGGGTGATCACGGGGTTTAACCTTTATTAGGGGGGGTTAGGGGGGTACCTTAGACCTAAAGGAGGCCTAACACTAACTGCCCTACCACTTATAACTGTCACAAACTGACACCAATGCAATAATCAGTAAAAAAAAAAAAAACTGCCATTGGTGTCACTGTGACAGGGGTGCAGGGGGGTGAAAAGTGTGTCTAGTGTGTTTTACTGTTAGTGTAGTGTTGGTGCACTTACTTGGATGTCTTCTCTCCTCGGCGCCGGAACGAAAAAGACCGACGCGAGGAGAGGTGACATCACTTCCTCTGCCACTGTTTACATTACAGCAGCAGAGAAAGATTTTCATTCGTTGGGAGCGATCGCGAGGGGGTGGCCACGAATGAGTGGCCTCCCCCTCAGCATTGATCGCTCCCCTAACGATGCAGACCGCCTCGGGCACTGGGGGGGGCGTGATGCGCCCCCCGCCCGCGGGAAGCAGATCACGTACCAGGTACGTGATTTTGCCTGCCCGTGCCATTCTGCCGCAGTATATGCGTTAGGCGGTCGGCAAGTGGTTAAGCTTTGGCGGTAGAATCTGGAAGCTGATTGGTTTCTGTGCAGAAGCGAGCCTGATTTTGCACTCTCCAACTTTAGTAAATAAATCCCATTGTGTATTAGTGTTAGCATTTTTAAATTGAATTTCCAAAATAGAATAGAATAAAACAGAATAAAGCATAATAGAATAGAAAATAAAAGAATATAATGGAAAATAAATGAATAGAATAGAACAGATTTGAATAGCATAGATTAAAATAGAAAGAATATAGCCGTCTTCCGAAATTTGATTTTTGAAAACAATAGAATACAATAGAAAAAATAGTTTAAAACAGAACAGAATAAAATAGAATAGAAAATAAAAGAATAGAATAGAAAAAAAAGGAATAGAATAGAAAATAAAGGAATAAAAAGAAAATGAATAGAATACAAAGGAATATAAAGGAAGAAAATAAAAGAATAGAAAACAAAGGAATATAAAGGAAGAAAATAGAAAATAATAGAATAGAAAATAAAATAATAGAATAAAAAAAGAATAGAAAATAAAAGAATAGAATGGAAAATAAAGGAATAGAATAGATTTGAATAGCATAGACTAGAATAGAAAGAATATAGCCCTCTTCCGAAATTCGAACTTCGAAAACAATAGAATACAATAGAAAAAAATTGCATAAAACAGAACAGAATACAATAGAATAGAAAATAAAAGAATATAATAAAACAGAATAGAAAATAAAGGAATAGAATATAAAGAATTAAAATAGAAAAGAATAGAATAAAAAAGAATAGAGAATAAAAGAATAGAATGCAAAATAAAGGAATATAATAGATTTGAATAGCATAAACCAGAATAGAAAAAATACAGCCATCTTCTGAAATTCGAACTTAGAAAACACTACAATAAAAAAAAATTGAGTAAAACAGAAAATACAATAAAAAAGAATAGAAAATAAAGGAATACTAATGATTAGAATAGAATAAAATAGAGAATAAAAGAATAGAATAAAATAGAATAATAAATTAAGGAATAGAATAGAAAATTATGGAAAATAAAAAAATCGAAAATAAAAGAATAGAATAGAAAATAATAGAATAGAAAATAAAAGGATAGAATATTTTTTAAAAAAATTGAATAGAATAAAATAGACTATAACTGTCTTCCGAAATTCAAATTTTAAATTGAAACAACTATTCTTCACAATGGATTTCAATCGATTCAATATTTTCAATTCAAATTCGATTCAAATAATTTGAATTCATTGCTAAAAATTTGAATCCGGTTGAAAACGAATAAATGAAATGGAACTAAAGCTCCGTTCACATCTTGGCGTTTCGGGGGTGACAATTGCCGTAAAATCGCACAAATAGAATCGGGGGATGCCTGTCGCCAAGAAGAAGCTCATGTACTTCTTTTGGGGCGACAGGCGTCCCGCGATTCTGTTCGCACGTTTTTACTGACAAAATCGCGCCGCATTTAGGGGTGCTATTAAAATCGACGGGCAACGTACCGGGAACGTACATCCCAAAGGTGTTCTGTCAGGTTGAGGTCAGGACTCTGTGCAGGCCAGTCAAGTTCCTTCAACCCAAATTCGCTCGTCCGTGTCTTTATGGACCTTGCTTTCTGAGCGCAACATGTCAGAGGAGGCCAGACATGAAGGGTTAACTTTACCTCCACCATCCCTTCTACAGAGATGAGATCTGTCTCTAGTCCAGCCTTTTTGTTTTAAATAGCGCAGCAAAGGGTTTACTTTCTGTTGGTGACTCCCATGCATGGGCGCCTGCAAGGAGGGTCAAGGAGGGGGGCAAGTGCCCCCCCCCCTGGAATTGGCAAGGTGTCCAAATAAGTGGGTGTCTGTGAGCTATGCGGTCCTTGCAGCCAGGGTCTGCCGCAGACTTTATTCTGAGTCTGCTACTGTGCTGCTCTCTGACATGATCTGAGTCTGTCACTCCCGATCATCCGATGCGATTGTGATGGCTCGGGTGGCGACCTCGGATCGGCTACTCGGCTCCGCCTCCAGTCCTTTTCCTACTATGTAGAGAGAGTCGAGAAGAGATGTAGATGATTCGTATGGCGCGGCCCACAAGTGGAATGGTGACGCTTTACACTGCCTAGGCCACCACTCTCATCACAGCAGGAAATCCTGAAATGGCGTGAAGAACCACAGGTAACAGCAGCAGTTACAAATAGGAGGAGCATTTTGATATATATTATAATATATATTTGAAAGTTGGAATAGCTATTGCTGGAAAGACATATGTGTAGTGTAACGTTTTATATATTCATCTTCACTTTGTATTGGAAGTTACTCAGGCGTACCGTGCCCATATAAATAGCCTAGGCCGGTGATGGCGGACCTTGGCACCCCAGATGTTTTGGAACTACATTTCCCATGATGCCCAACCACAATGGAGGGTGCATGAGCATCATGGGAAATGTAGTTTCAAAACATCTGAGGTTCGCCATCACTGGCCTAGGCTATTTATATGGGCACGGTACGCCTGAGTAACTTCCAATACAAAGTGAAGATGAATTATCTCTTATATAACACATATATTTTCGACATTGTCGAAAAAGGGGCGGTGCATGGGTGACCTTAAAATGATGCCACCTGAAAAAAGTTCTGCAGACGCCCATGCCCCCATGTGGGAGATTTCTTCTCAGTTCCTGTTTGATGGGTGTCTGTCAGAACAAGGAAGTAATTGGGAACATCCTGAGTAGGGAACCCGGCGGCATTTAGAACCTTTCCTCACTGGGTGCAAAACTAAACAGAAAGTCACAGCGGCAGATGATACTTGTAGAGAGCGCCAACAGTCCCTCCTCCCTATGAGCCCAGCAATCCTCCCCTCCCTCTGAATAATCCCCCCTCCATCTGCGTCCAACAATCCCCCTTCCCTCTGTGTCCAACAATCCCCTCCCTCTGCATCCAACAACCCCCCCCTCCCTCTGCATCCAACAATCCCCCCCTCCCTCTGCATCCAACAATCCCCCCTCCCTCTGCATCCAACAATCCCCCCTCCCTCTGCATCCAACAATCCCCCCTCCCTCTGCATCCAACAATCCCCCCTCCCTCTGCATCCAACAATCCCCCCCTCCCTCTGCATCCAACAATCCCCCCTCCCTCTGCATCCAACAATCCCCCCCTCCCTCTGCATCCAACAATCCCCCCCTCCCTCTGCATCCAACAATCCCCCCCTCCCTCTGCATCCAACAATCCCCCCCTCCCTCTGCATCCAACAATTCCCCCCTCCCTCTGCATCCAACAATCCCCCCCTCCCTCTGCATCCAACAATACCCCCCTCCCTCTGCATCCAACAACCCCCCCCTCCCTCTGCATCCAACAATCCCCCCCTCCCTCTGCATCCAACAATCCCCCCTCCCTCTGCATCCAACAATCCCCCCTCCCTCTGCATCCAACAATCCCCCCCTCCCTCTGCATCCAACAATCCCCCCTCCCTCTGCATCCAACAATCCCCCCCTCCCTCTGCATCCAACAATCCCCCCCTCCCTCTGCATCCAACAATCCCCCCCTCCCTCTGCATCCAACAATCCCCCCCTCCCTCTGCATCCAACAATTCCCCCCTCCCTCTGCATCCAACAATCCCCCCCTCCCTCTGCATCCAACAATACCCCCCTCCCTCTGCATCCAACAATCCCCCCCTCCCTCTGCATCCAACAATCCCCCCCTCCCTCTGCATCCAACAATTCCCCCCTCCCTCTGCATCCAACAATCCCCCCCTCCCTCTGCATCCAACAATCCCCCCCTCCCTCTGCATCCAACAATCCCCCCCTCCCTCTGCATCCAACAATCCCCCCTCCCTCTGCATCCAACAATCCCCCCCTCCCTCTGCATCCAACAATCCCCCCCTCCCTCTGCGTCCAACAATCCCCCCTCCCTCTGCATCCAACAATCCCCCCCTCCCTCTGCATCCAACAATCCCCCCCTCCCTCTGCATCCAACAATCCCCCCTCCCTCTGCGTCCAACAATCCCCCCCTCCCTCTGCATCCAACAATTCCCCCCTCCCTCTGCGTCCAACAATCCCCCCCTTCCTCTGCGTCCAACAATCCCCCCCTCCTCTGCGTCCAACAATCCCCCCCTCCTCTGCGTCCTACAATCCCCTCCCTCCCTCTGCATCTAACAATCCCCCCCTCCCTCTGCATCCAACAATCCCCCCTCCCTCTGCATCCAACAATCCCCCCCTCCCTCTGCATCCAACAATTCCCCCCTCCCTCTGCGTCCAACAATCCCCCCCTCCCTCTGCATCCAACAATCCCCCCTCCCTCTGCATCCAACAATCCCCCCCTCCCTCTGCATCCAACAATCCCCCCTCCCTCTGCATCCAACAATCCCCCCCTCCCTCTGCATCCAACAATCCCCCCCTCCCTCTGCATCCAACAATCCCCCCCTCCCTCTGCATCCAACAATCCCCCCCTCCCTCTGCATCCAACAATTCCCCCCTCCCTCTGCATCCAACAATCCCCCCCTCCCTCTGCATCCAACAATACCCCCCTCCCTCTGCATCCAACAACCCCCCCCTCCCTCTGCATCCAACAATCCCCCCCTCCCTCTGCATCCAACAATCCCCCCTCCCTCTGCATCCAACAATCCCCCCTCCCTCTGCATCCAACAATCCCCCCCTCCCTCTGCATCCAACAATCCCCCCTCCCTCTGCATCCAACAATCCCCCCCTCCCTCTGCATCCAACAATCCCCCCCTCCCTCTGCATCCAACAATCCCCCCCTCCCTCTGCATCCAACAATCCCCCCCTCCCTCTGCATCCAACAATTCCCCCCTCCCTCTGCATCCAACAATCCCCCCCTCCCTCTGCATCCAACAATACCCCCCTCCCTCTGCATCCAACAATCCCCCCCTCCCTCTGCATCCAACAATCCCCCCCTCCCTCTGCATCCAACAATTCCCCCCTCCCTCTGCATCCAACAATCCCCCCCTCCCTCTGCATCCAACAATCCCCCCCTCCCTCTGCATCCAACAATCCCCCCCTCCCTCTGCATCCAACAATCCCCCCTCCCTCTGCATCCAACAATCCCCCCCTCCCTCTGCATCCAACAATCCCCCCCTCCCTCTGCGTCCAACAATCCCCCCTCCCTCTGCATCCAACAATCCCCCCCTCCCTCTGCATCCAACAATCCCCCCCTCCCTCTGCATCCAACAATCCCCCCTCCCTCTGCGTCCAACAATCCCCCCCTCCCTCTGCATCCAACAATTCCCCCCTCCCTCTGCGTCCAACAATCCCCCCCTTCCTCTGCGTCCAACAATCCCCCCCTCCTCTGCGTCCAACAATCCCCCCCTCCTCTGCGTCCTACAATCCCCTCCCTCCCTCTGCATCTAACAATCCCCCCCTCCCTCTGCATCCAACAATCCCCCCTCCCTCTGCATCCAACAATCCCCCCCTCCCTCTGCATCCAACAATTCCCCCCTCCCTCTGCGTCCAACAATCCCCCCCTTCCTCTGCGTCCAACAATCCCCCCCTCCTCTGCGTCCAACAATCCCCTCCCTCCCTCTGCATCCAACAATCCCCCCCTCCCTCTGCATCCAACAATCCCCCCCTCCCTCTGCATCCAATAATCCCCCCCTCCCTCTGCATCCAACAATCCCCCCCTCCCTCTGCGTCCAACAATCCCCCCCTCCCTCTGTATTCAACAATCCCCCCCCCCTCTGCATTCAACAATCCCCCCTCCCTCTGCATTCAACAATCCCCCCTCCCTCTGCGTCCAACAATCCCCCCCTCCTCCCTCTGCGTCCAACAATCCCCCCCCCCTCTGCATTCAACAATCCCCCCCCTCTGCATTCAACAATCCCCCCCTCCCTCTGCATCCAACAATCCCCCCCTCCTCCCTCTGCGTCCAACAATCCCCCCTCCCTCTGTATTCAACAATCCCCCCCCCCTCTGCATTCAACAATCCCCCCTCCCTCTGCATTCAACAATCCCCCCTCCCTCTGCGTCCAACAATCCCCCCCTCCTCCCTCTGCGTCCAACAATCCCCCCCCTCTGCATTCAACAATCCCCCCTCCCTCTGCGTCCAACAATCCCCCCCTCCTCCCTCTGCGTCCAACAATCCCCCCCCCCTCTGCATTCAACAATCCCCCCTCCCTCTGCGTCCAACAATCCCCCCCTCCTCCCTCTGCGTCCAACAATCCCCCCCTCCTCCCTCTGCGTCCAACAATCCCCCCTCCCTCTGCATTCAACAATCCCCCCCTCCCTCTGCGTCCAACAATCCCCTCCCTCTGCATCCAACAATCCCCCCCCTCCCTCTGCGTCCAACAATCCCAGTTTCCTCTGCGTCCAACAATCCCTCTGCGCTCAGCATGTCTCTGGCCAGGCCTGCTGTATTATTCAGAGAATACTCAACCAATAATTTTACAGTTGGCTGGTGTCACTCTGCCAGTTTCCAATGACAGGATTCCTTTTGGGGTGCAGCTTTTGTCTTATCATGTGATGTCCTGTTTCAACACTTCAATACCGGGCACTTTCACCCCCTTCCTGCCCAGGCCAATTTTTATCTTTGATTGACAGCAGCGGGAGCCAATGGCGCCACGCTGCCGTCTCAGCCAATGAGGAGGGAGAGTCCCTGGCAGCCGAAACACTCCTGCAACATCGCTGGATCGAGAGGGGGCTCAGGTAAGTATTAGGGGGCTGCTGCACACAGAAGGTTTTTTTTTTATCTTAATGCAGTGAATGCATTAAGATAAA
The DNA here is from genome assembly GCA_037952925.1 of Lithobates clamitans. Lineage (NCBI taxonomy): Eukaryota > Metazoa > Chordata > Amphibia > Anura > Ranidae > Lithobates > Lithobates clamitans. The sequence goes on along the minus strand of JBBGZY010001650.1, from coordinate 884,034 downwards.
AAAAACCTTCTGACTTAACAACCACTTTAATCACCGATGGGTTTTTTGTTTGTTACAAAAACGAAAAAAAAAAGACCAACAATTTTGGGGGAAAAAAAGTTTTTCAACGTTTCTGTTAGAAAATTTTATAAATAAGTACATTTTCTCCTTCACTGATGTGCGCTGATGAAGCTGCACTGAAGGGCACCAATGAGCATTAATAGGCCGCACTGATGAGGCGGCACTGATAGCTAGCACTGATGAGGAGGCACTAATAGGCTGCATTGATGAGGCGGCACTGATAGCTAGCACTGATGAGGAGGCACTAATAGGCTGCATTGATGAGGCGGCACAGATGAGATGGCACTAATATGCAGCACTGATGGGCAATGATATGCGACACGGATAGGCGGCACTGATGAGATGGCACTGAAGGGAACTGACGAGGTGGCACAAATTTGCAGCACTGATGAGATGGCACCAATTTGAAGCACTGATGGACACTGATAGGCAGCACTGATGAGGTGGCACGAATATGCAGCACTGATGATCAGTGCCCTGATTATCTGTACATATCTCCCGTGAGGAGATGCTGCTGATCGGCTCTCCTCTCTTCTCCTCACACACTGTCATTGTGAGGAGAGGAAAGCTGATAACCGGCATCTCCGTGTTTACACGTGATCAGCTGTCATTGGACAGAGCTGATCACATGGGTAAAGAGCCTCATCATTGGCTCTTTACCGAGATCAGGTTTGCGCCGTGTCCGAATCATATGACGTCGCCCCAAAACAACAGAGCAACCCGCCTGCCATTATTAAAGCAGATCTTGATCTGCATTTGAGCACCACAAAGCAAAAACACATTGTTTGATTCAGTTTTAACATTCAAAACAACCCTCCCCCCCAATCCATCCATGTGTCTGTGCTTTATTCTGTTTAGAAATCACCCCCGCTAGCATTTCTGGCCATGGCCATCTTGAGTAAGGGCATGATTCAGATGATTCATGTTGCATTTACTTCCTGGAATCCATCTGCCCTTAGCTCAAGTATTCAGGCATAAGAGTGTGTTTAGCTGAGAAAACCCATCCTCCCCTTCTGAAGACTCCTGGGATGTATCACATCATTTGCCTAAGCAAGAAACCAGAATGTGACTGAAGAAATGTAAAAAAAATAAAATAAAATGTAAAACAAGTAAATACGAAATACTGTCCTATTTACCATAGCTCCCAACTGCCCTGATTTCGAGGGACTGTCCCTGGTTTGGAGCAATGTCCCTCTGTCCCTTTTCCTCCTCATTTGTCTCTAATTTTGGTCTGATCCATATAGTTGTATATAAACTTTTTATCTATCAAAAAGTTTCCCAGTGCTAAACCTTTCATCTGATTTCTAAATTGATGCATTTGTAAATTCCAAAAGCCAATATAAAGGAATAGTGGAGGTAAAAAAAAGCACTTGTGGTTTTAACCAATCTTTTTTTTGTACAATTCCCCTTTAAGGGGGCGTGGCAAGGGGTGTGTCCTATGCCTGCATACTTTTACTGATAGGTGTCTCTCATTCCCATTTCAAAAAGTTGGGAGGTGTGTATTTACTAATGCTAGCAGCATAAGGATTAAAAATGATCGATGTTGATTGGGGGAATGACATTCTACTTTAACCAATGGCGATGTTCTGTTTCAGGGTCTCGGGGCTCAGGAACAAGGATCCACGGAGCACGTCAAAGTTCAAGTGAAGAACAACACTCTGAGTCTTGGAGCTTCCAACATCTGCATGGTACTGATGGAGTATTGTACCAGACAAGAGTATTGGTGTCCTACAACTACAGTGTTCTCTGTCAGCGTATGAGGGATATGGGGCCCCTGACAGCTCTAAAGGGCCACACATAATGTTCCTTATATGACAAAAGACTGCCATAGACTTCAGATATATTGGAGTAGATGGCCAGAGACTGTGGACATGGACCAGGTGTGGTTGGAGACTGAAGACGTACTGCACTGGACAGTCAGAGACTAGAACCATGGTGCAAGATCTTATCATTTATCAGCACACAGGATCAAATTAGACTCCATTCCTGTAGCAGCTGGAGGTCCCCCCCCCCCCCCAGGGGGTCATCAATCCATTTGATCACCACTGGATTTTATTTTTTTTATTTTTTTTGTGATTTAAATAAAATAAGACAGAAAATTTTGATTAAAAAAAAAACAATATTTTTTACTTTTTGCTACAAAACATATGCAATAAAATAAAAAAAATAAAAAAATCAAATTTCTTCATATATTTTGGCCAAAATGTTTTTTGCTACATGTTTTTGATGGAAAAAAAAATCCAAATAGGTGTATATTGATTGGTTTGTGTGAACATTATAGCGTCTACAAAATTTTGGGATATATACTGGAGCTTTTATTTATTTACGGTATTTAATACTAGTAATGGCGGTGACCAGCGACTTCTAGTGGGACTGCGATAGTTCGATGGGCAATCTGACATTAACCTCTTCAGCTCCGGAAGGTTTTACCCCCCTTTTTTTTGGCAGTAAGGCACTGCGTTTCTTAACTGACAATTGCGCAGTCGTGCAATGCTGTACCCAAATAAAATGTATGTCCCTTTTTTCCCCCCACAAATAGAGCTTTCTTTTGGTGGTATTTGATCACCTCTGCGATTTTTATTTTTTTTTGTGCTATAAACGAAACAAGGCCGACAATATTGAAAAGAAATAAAACAATATTGTTTACTTTCTGCTATAATACACATCCAATAAAAAAAATTAAAAAATGAAATGTCTTCATCAATTTAGGCCAATATGTATTCTGCTACATATTTTTGGTAAAAAAAATCCCAATAAGCATATATTGATTGGTTTGCGCAAAAGTTAGAGCGTCTACAAAATAGGGGATAGATTTATGGAATTTTATTTATTTTTTACTAGTAATGGTGGCGATCAGCAATTTTTAGTGGGACTGCAACATTGCGGCGGAAAAATCGGACACCTAACTGACACTTTTTTGGGAACCAGTGGCATTATTACAGTGATCAGTGCTAAAAAAAATATGCACTGTCACTGTACTAATGACACAGGCAGGGAAGGGTTTAACATCAGGGGCGATCAAAGGGTTAAGTGTGTCCCTAGGAAGTGCTTGCTAACTATGTGGGGTTGGTCTGACTGGGGGGAACACAGAGATCCATGTTTAGCAGGAACACAAGGTCTCCATCTTCTCCCCGTCAGAGCGGTGATCTGCCTCGTTTACATAGGTGGCCACCGTTCTGCCTCTCTGGTGAACAAGCGCATGTGGCTGGCAGACATCGGGTCCGCCAGGCCCGCTGATTGGCTCCCCCTCTGTCCAATCAGCACGCGCGCCCCCCAGTGACTATTGCACGAAATGACGTGCATGTACGTCATTTCACGCAATAGAGTCGACCTGCTGCAGAACATGTGTAATAGGCAGTCGTGAAGGGGTTAATCACCACTGTGGTTTTTTTTTTTGCTAAACAAATGAAAAAAGACAGAAAATTTTGAAAAAATTAATTTTTCTTCGTTTCTATTATAGAAGTTTCTAAATAAGTAATTTTTCTCCTTTACTGATGTGTGCTGGTGAGGTTGCACTGATGGGCACTGTCGGGGCCACAACGTGTATTTGCTGGTTATCCGCTTTCTTATCCTCACGCGCTGTCAGTGTGAGGAGAGGACTGCCGATAACTGGCAAACCCTGTTCACATTGTGATTGGACACAGCTAGTCACATGGTAAAGAGCCGCTGTGATTGGCTCTTTACCCTGATCTGTGATCAGCTGTGTCCAAAGGATCACAGATGCCTGCCGATGCACACCGCAGGCGTTGTAGCCATTCGGCTATAGCGCGGGACGGGAAGAGGTTAAGATGGTCACTCTACACAGAATATAGAATTTCTTTCATAGCAATTCTTGGCCCAAAAAAAATGTATGGTCTTCAGTACATCTCTGCAGTCAGACTAAACTACTGCCACTCAACCCAGTTCATTGTGTATTGTTGTGCAAGAATGCGGTGCTCCAAAACAGGTTCCTGCCAGCTGCATCTTCATTGTAAAAAAGCAAAGCCGCACCCACACTGTAGCAGAAATACTTTATTTATCACAGAATAAAAATAACAAAACATGCTTCCACGCTCATGTGTTTCATCCCTGAAACGCGTAAGTGTAGACGCATGTTTGTAATTTTTCCTATGGTAAGTAAAGTATTTCTGCGTTGCTACAGTGCGGGTTTCACTTTGCCTTTTTACATGTGTACGGTACATACCCTATAGTGGTTTTTTTTTTTTCTCTCCTTAAAAACACTGCAAGCTAAAAAAAAAAAAATACCCTTTGATCTGTGGGACATCCAGTGAGCTTCTAACTTCATATGCGCCTTGCTTCTTGTTCATTGAAATCCCAAGCTGTGTTTATAGCTCTCCCCTGAGGACTACAGAACACCTCTCCTCTCCCTTGTGTTATGGAAAGGGATCTGCAGTCCAACAGAAGACAGCTGGGAAGGGCTAACAACACTACCTGGGATTTCATTGCAACAGAGGCACTGTGATGTCATCTAAAACAGGAAGTGCTGGCCTCACTGGATTTTTGGCAGATCAACAGGTATGTCTCCGTACTTGCAGTATTTTGAGGAGATAAAAAAACATGGGTGAATAGGCTTATATTACACAGAGATGTTTGTTCCTCATTCTCTTTAAGAGACCGCACAACTGTTTTGTGTATTGGAGAAAACATGCCCTCTACTCTAATCGCAAACTTGTTTCTGATCCAGTTGTCTACTTCTTGTCTCTTTTGCCATGTCGGTCTTGTAAATGTCTTTGACTTGTTCTTGTCCCATGTTCTCACTACCTATGCCTCCTCACTTCTGGCTACAGTTTGTTTCATCTGGTTCCACTCCCTTCAATGTATTTCTTGCAACACGATCATCATTCTGTTGCCTGTATAATTTGCGTAGGTACCCTTTTCACATCCAGATACAGGGATGGTTTTGACGTGCTTGGAAGACAACTGTGAAGACCTGGACTCCTCGTATATGCTGACCCTAGCATATGTCAAGATCCAGACCTTTGGTTGGGTGCCAGATAGATCTCTAAACCTCTGTTTCTGATCTCAAATTATATATAGTCATCCAGTTATCTTGGCTATATCCTCCAGCTTCTCAATTATGGTGAGGAAGGTATCTTACAGAGCCCAGTAAAAAGGTCAAATGTTATCACGCAACCCAGAACTTGGTGCTTCTCCAGGACACAGCCCATCCCACCCTCACATTTCCAGAACACGCCACTTGACAACTCCAGGACACAGTCCCCCAGCCCCAATAACGCAAGCAGATGGACTATCTTTTTCTGACATCTCTAAGACCTGGTCCCTCTGACATCTCCATGCCCTGTCCCCTCAACCCCCTGACATTTGCAAGTTCTAAGACAGATATGCACTGGTTCTCGACCTTTGGCATTCCTCTATTGACATAGTTTTAGGAACCTCATGATTCTGCCCACACTTTCTGAAGTTCAGGAAGGTATTAAAACAATTTAGGACTAGAGGACAACCCAAGCAATTTTGTATGACTGTTCACATATCACAAAACCAATTGTCAGTAACCTGTTTTTACCATATCTCCATGCCCCTAGCAATCATAAAATCAAGGTACCCTCTAAGCAGGGTCATACCTACAGGGGTCGCAACTGCGACCTGGTCCCCCTGTATGCCTGTATAGGAGGAGCGGTGGGGGCGGCTGCATATAGGAGTAACCAATCGTCTCCATATTCCTCCTGCAGCCACTGAATGCCTGTGGGAGGGAGAGGAGAAGATGCGGGCATTCAGCAGCTGCAGGAGGAACATGAATGGGATTGGCTCCTCTGTATGTAGACCTCCCCCCACTGCTCCTCCTAACCAGCTTTTTTGTGCTGCCCCCATGTGCTCTCTGGGCCCCCCAAGCTATTTCCTAGCACCCCTCTTCTCCTCTACCCCCTATCCCCTGCAGCTCTGCCGGGTTCCCCCCTCCCCTCTCCCGCCGGCCACTGCGGGGCTTCTGTCAGGATGGAAAGCCGGGAAGTAAATGTGTAATTTACCAGCCCCTACCTTTTCTGAATGGAGAGCATGTGATCTGCACCAATCACTGACTCTGTCCATTCATAACTGAAACATAGTAAACTGTGTTTACTATGTTTCAGTTTGTGAATGGAAGGGAAGCTATGTACAGAGCTATTCCTGTCCATTCATTCTGTGCAACTTGGTCTGCAGGAGATGGTGATTGAGGACTGTGTCTCCTTTCTCTGTCTCAAAAAGTGGAACATCAGAGGTCTGTTTGGACCCCTGATATTTCACGAGGCCCCCAACGGGGCTCCTATTTTTTTTTTTTTAAATAATAGAATAATAATGGTAAAAAATAAATAAATAATATTAGTAAAAAAAAAAAAACAAAAAAGAAAACTACTGACATCAGTGGTGGAACTACCAGGCTCACACAGGTCGCACCGGCCTCGGAGGGGAGGGCCTCGGCCAGAGGTCAGGGGGGCCCTTCATGATTTCTTGCATCGGGGCCCTCAAGGTTCTAGTTACACCACTGTAACATATGCAATAAAAAAAACCAAAACAACAAATCAAATTTCTTCATACATTTAGGCCAAAATGTATTCAAATACATGTCTTTGGTAAAAGATAAAATCCCAATAAATGTATTTTAATTGGTTTGTGCCAAAGTTATAGTGTCTACAAACAGTGGGTATAGAAAAGCATCACCCCCTTTAAATTAATCACAATTTGTTGCTTTGCAGCCTGAAGTGTAGACAGACACAGTTTTTGTTTTATCCAGCTTTATTTAACATCTAGGGAAAATAAAAGATTTAACTGTGTGCCTAGAAAGTGTGCTGCTTTTTTTTACTCAGTTCAACTTATAACATCCAAGTAAAAGATATAACACCAACATGTCAGAAAAAAATTCAAAAACAGAATCGGTTGGAGTTGAAAAAAGGATCACCCCCCCCCCTCCAAAAAATGACTTGTAAACTCAATCAGGAAACTAATCACCTTCCACAAATGTGGCTTGTATTGGAGGGTTGCAAGAAAAAAGCCACTCAAGAAAGGCCAAATGGCAATCACTACTGAGCTTTGCCAAAACACACCTTAAAGATTCTGAGGCCACATGGAAAAAGGTTTTCTGGTCAGATGGTCAGATGAGACTAAAATTTTATTACGTCTGGCAGAAAGCCAGTACAGCTCACCACCCAAATAACTACATTCCTACAGTAAAGCATGGAGGTGGTAATATCCTGTTATGTGTTTCTCTGCAGCAAGGACTGGAGCACTTGTCAGGATAGAAGAAAATGGATGGGGCAAAATACCGTAAAATTCTGAGGAAACTCTACTGCCCTCTGCCAAAAAGTTGTCAATGGGAAGAAGGTTTACCTTCTAACATGACAATGACCCAAAGCACACAGCAAAAATGGCGACATAGTGGTTGAAGGAGAAAAAGGTGAATGTCCTTGCATGGCTTAGTCAGAGCCCAGACTTAAACCCCATTGAAAATCTGTGGAATGACTTGAAGACTGCAGTCCACAAATGATCACCATCAAAACTAACTAAACTTGAGCAGTTCTGCAAAGAAGATTGGGCAAATATTGCAAAGTCTATATGTGCAAAGTTAGTAGAAACATATCCCAACAGGCTGTAATTAAAGCAAAAGGTGGTTCAACAAAGTACTGACACAAAGAAAGTGATCCTTTTTCCAACTCAGTGATTCTGTTTTTGATCGTTTTTCTTTTTTTCCTGACATGTTGGGGTTATATGTTTCACTTGGATATTATAAGTTGCATTGAGTAAATAAGGCTGGATAAAACAAAAACTGTGTCTGTCATCATTTCAGGCCGCAAAACAACAAAATTTGATTATTTTAAAAGGGGGTGATTCTTTTCTATACCCACTGTATATACTGGAATTTACGCTATACAGACTGTGACAGGGTGGTGGGCAATCTAACGCTAACAGACATGGGCTAGGAGGGTCACTAACTGACACTGACGTCACTAGTGACACTAATACAGTGATCAGTGATAATACTGTACACTGACACTGTACTTATGGCATTGGCTGGGAAGGGGTTAACATCTAGGGGCAATCAAGGGGTTAACTGTGTGCCTAGCAAGTGTAATGTGTGCTGCTTTTACTAAATAATTTGGCTGTTTTTTTCTCCCTGCTTTGCAGGTAGAAGAAACAACCAGATCACTGTTCACTGTACACTGTTTTTGTAAACACAGAACTCTGTGTGTGATTGGACACAGCCCATCAGCAAGTTTCAGCAGATATCATTGGCCGACATCTGTTGCCAAACCAGTCCTGTGTCCAATCACAACATGGATCAGCAGGCAAACCCGGAGTCAGCCCAGCAGCGTACAGTACATGTAGATTGCCCTGCCCTGCACCTGATACCCACTCGCAGTATATTTACTGTAAACGGTCGGCAGGTGGTTAAAGCTCCAACTGCTATTACTGTACAGTCAAAATCAATAATTCGTTTTATATGTTTTGTAAAATCTTAATGTTGAGCCTTTTATGTACAGCACATTTGTTCAAATGAGCTGTTATTGGCCTGTAATGTGTAATGATGTGTAATTAATATCTCCAGTGTATTCTTTATTGTAAAATCCTCTCTCTTTGTACTTGTATTTTATGTTTATGTACCTGCAATAAACTGTTTGTTCTGATCAAGAAAAAAATTAGGTTAATAATGGCAGCTCCTATATTTCTATCCTTAAATATTTGCTTTAAAGGAAACTTGAGTAAACAATGCCATTAACGTCCATCTTCTGATCGACTGTCTTTGGCCTGATACAAACTTTAAACGAGTGATAGTGAAATAACGTCTAATCTACATATTTGTTTTGCATCATTGATTCAGACAACACTAATGTTAGAGTATTAATAGCCAAGCAACCACCATTTTCACGAAGGTACGTCAGTAATGACAGCCCACATATTTCTTTCAGAAGTTTTCCTTTACTATAATGTGTTTTCAGTGAGCAAATATATAATATTGCAGAATTTACGTCGTATTAAAATTTCATGCCACTTTCACATTTTTTATGCTCTTTTTCTTTTAGTTATTGTATTGTCTCTAGAAATGAGTACCGTAGATTAGCCACTAAAGCAGTGGTTCTCAACCATTCTAGTGCTGTGACCCCTTGATAAAATGTCCCAAGTTGTGGGGACCCCTAACAGTAAAATTTTCGTAGCATAGGTTGTCAACATCTAAGGCAAGACAAGTAATTTGCGCCCCTAACCCACGAACATTAAGCGCTCCCTGAGTCCCTTCCACTCGTACAGTATTATGGTACATTTTAGGATGTACCACACTCTCTTTGTTCTCCTTTCTATCCCTTTTATCTTTCTCTATCCTAATTTCCTGTTTTTTTCCCCCCATCCCTGTCTCTAGCCATCTTTCTTGTTCTTTCTCTTATTCTTTCTCTCCCTTTTTCTTTGTTCCTACCCCTCTTTTCCTCTCCCTTCCATGTATTCTCTATTTTTATTCCTTCTCTTACTCCTTGGTGGTGGTGGTGGGGGGGGGTTGTGGGAGTTATGGGATGAGTGGCAGTGCTGGTGGGGGGATCAGTGGCATTGCGGGGGGGAGTTCTGATTAGCCAACTTAGGTGCTCTTGATCAAGGTCATCTGCTGATCTGTAGTGGGAACTTTTAATGGCAACTCTAATCACAGGTAGTGTTACTCACTGTGTCTCCGACTTCACTGTGTCTCCAGCTCTGTGGTGTCTCGTAGCAGTGACACCGATGCCGAAATCAGGAGATCGGGTCTCCTCCAGCCTCTCCCACTTCACATTCCATACCAGTCATCTGACCTCTAGTCTCTGCCCCCCAGCCATGCCGTGAACTGAATGGGCGGCTGCGAAGAGGCTGAGTGGGTGGCCGCGGGCCCCAGGAACAGCCCAGCTTGGCGGCCACAGGCTCCATGGACAGTCCTGCTGAGCGGTTGCGAAAAGGCTGGGAGAGCGGTGCAGACTTCAGGAACAGCCCAGGATTCGGTGACCCCTGGCAAATTGTCATTCGACCCCCGAGGGGGTCCAGACCCCAGGTTGAGAACCACTGCACTAGAGGGATATTTTCACCACAAGTACTCAGCCTCCCTGCTTAGGGTAGCACACTAACTTGCTCAAATAATAATAACAATCTTCATTATCATCATAACCTGGGCAGGGGAGAGTGCTAGTGCAACTGAGGGGCCCAGCTTCCAGGAGCCCGCACCACCTCCGATCACGGCCCACCCTCCGATCGCTGCCTTCCCATCCGTCTCCCGGGGGGGGGTTGGACAGATTGGCGTGGTGGTTGTACAAATGAGGGGGAGAGGTTTGTTTTTTGCCGACCCCTCCTCCCCACCCCCAAAATATTGAGCACCGGTCGCCACTGATGTACAGTACTATTGGAGTGCATCTGAACGCAGTTACAGCCTTTTCTTTTCAAACACTGTGTTTTCCAGAACTCATGGTGATTACATGATCAGAGAACACTCTGATCCAGTGGCGTAGCTAGCACATCTGGCACCCGGGGTTGGACAATTTTTTGCACCCCCCCCCAAGAAAAATGGTATGTGGCAATATAGCGGCGCCATGCCAACACTGTGGGTGTGGTCAGATTGCATCAACAGTGGGAGCAGCTTAAAGGGCCATATGCTTTAATGACTGTGCCACAAGCGAGTATGAGGGAGACAGTACAAACTTCAGTACACTCATTTTAATAAAATAAAACTGTTCTATTGCATATCCTTTACTACACACAGCTAACCTTAAAGTAATATTAAATTCTTGTTTTATGTTTTCTAAATAATAAACATGTTATACTTACCTGCTCTGTGCAGGGGTTTTGCACAAAGCAGCTTGGATCCTCCTCTTCTTGGGTCCTTGCTGGCACTCCTGGCCCCGCCCTCTTTCTGGGTGCCCCCACAGCAAGCAGCTTGCTATGGAGGCACCCAAGCAGGTGCGCTCCCGAGCCATGGCTCTGTGTGACCATTCACACACGTAGCCATGGCTCGACACTTCTCCCTCCCTCTTCTGATTGGCTCACTGGCTGTGATTGACAGAAGTGTGAGCCAATGGCTCCTGCTGCTGCCAAAAGCCAATCAGTTGTGCGAGTCCCCAGACAGCCAAGGCTCTTGTGGACATCACTGGATCGAGAGGGGGCTCAGGTAAGAATTAGGTGGGGCTGGGGTTGGCTGCTGCACACAGAAGGTTTTTTACCTTCATGCATAAAATGCATGAAGATTAAAAATCTTGTGCCTGTACAACCACTTTAACAAAGAATGTGCTGAACTTAGAATGCAGTAGTCAGGAGTAAGAAATGTAAAACACAGTGAGGGGAACTTATCAAAACTGGTAGAGTCAGAATCTGAAAAGGCTGTGCATGGCAATCAATCAGCTTCTATCTTCAGCTTGTTCAGCTTTGACAATGAAAGCTATGAGCTGATTGGTTGCGATGCACAGCTGTTCCAAATTCTGTCTGCTCTAGTTTTGATAAATTCCCCTAAGGGGTCATTCAGACAGGTGCTGAGACAGGTCCTGTATGCTGTGCCACTTTTTGCTGCACCTGCATCCACCAGAGAGCTTCACCAATAGAAGTGGGTGCACTGATCTGAATGCAGACACTGTGCGTTTGGATACATGCATCCCTTCCTGTCTGCATGTCAAATTTTAACATTCAACTATATCCATGCAGCTTCTGTGTCCCAATTGACTTTGACTGGACTGCCTGCACAGGGATGCACAGAACACCAAGTATCCCCATACGGTACTTGGCCATCACACTGGGCATAGACACATATGTTCCTTGTGATTGATGCCCAATTGTCAACATGTGGACCGAAACGCATGAAAGAGGAGATGTTGGGTAATTAAAAGAGAAATATGGGGATTTTATTTATGAATCATACTTACCTAGGGAGATGCTGCATCTGTCTGCCGCCAGCTCTAAGACTGAGAACCGAGTAATCAATCAGCCGATCACTGAGTTCTCAGTGCTCCTTGAGCAGAGAGCTGGTGGCTGTCAGTCTCTGGCTCTCTGCTTTGCCCCCCCCCCGGTGTTCACTTGAAACACTGGGCTGTGGAGGGGGCGGGAGTGGCCAGCTCAGGCTCTCAGCGGCTTGCTGAGAGGCTGAGCCGGGTGCCAATCCAGGCATGAGAGTGGATCCCAACCATATGGTTGCGATCTTTCCCCAGCCTGGACTGACTCTGTGACATCAGCCGAGAGCTGGCTTAAGCCCGCTGTCAGCTGAAAATGGCTCACAGGAGTGCAAAACAATCTGCACTGCTGTGATCAACAGGAGAAGAACAACCAAACAGGCTTTGGCTGTACTTCTCTTTTAATAAATCTGTCACACAACCTATCTCTCTGCTCCTGTTTGGCATTAATTTGCGACAATTGAAAATGTCCCCTTTTTATGTTGTGAACTCCCCCTCCAGGGCCCAGGCAGGCTCTTCCTCAGCCCAGGCTTTAGATCCAGGCTCTTTCTCCCTGAACCTGGAAGGTCTTTCAGGCACCCTCTTTCCTAGTCCAGAGGGCCTCCACGATCCCCCTCTCATAGTCCAGAGCCTCCAGACACCTGCTTCCCTAGTCCAGGGCCTCCAGACAACCCCTCTCCTAATCTGGGACCTCCAGGCAACCCCTCACCTAGTCCAGTATCTACCTTGTACCCCCCCCCCATCCAGGGGCCTTTGCCACACCAACCACCATTTCCTAGTCAATGGACTCCTTTGCACCCACCCCCCTAGTCCAGGGTCTCCTTTGCACTCCTCTCCTAGCTGCTCTGGATGAGGCTTCCTTTTCTTTTGGTGTTTGCACCGTGTGACGGTGGGTGGAGCCTGGGGGGTGGGCTGGGCTCATATAAGGTCCCCATTTCATGCTAGCCTGTCTATTGGCAGCACAGGGCATACACAATTGGCCATCACATATTACTTCACAAGGTAAGAGGTTCTTTCCTCTAGTTCAGGGTGTATGTTTATAGAATTTTGACATCCTCATTCATGTCCCACTGCAATCTGTCTCGTATGTTTCACCATATTTCATGGTTTCTGTTTTTCTTTTTTTTCTCCTTTTTCTTTTTCTCTTTCTTTTTTCTTTTTATCCTAGACATTCCATAACACTTGGCACTTATGTCAATATTTACAATATTGGGTTCTAGTAACCTTTCAGTTACATTTTATACACATTTTATATTATATTTCAATCACTTTTAGAACCAGTATCACTACTCATCACCAATGTGAACACATTCTTTCTATGGGGGCTTTTCCTCGGTGAGCTCTTCCGTCAGCTTCCGGACTTGCTGATCTCATGGGGTCTACACTCTACTGGCATGTTCCCCCCACATGTGGGGAAAGAGTGTGGTCATCTCTCTTCCCCCACATGTATAGCCCCCCTTCAATAATGCACATTGAGTTCTATTGATTGTTTTTTATACTTTTTTAGACTTTGTGCAAACTGCCCCTGAAGAGTGTTTGATACACGAAACACGTCGGGCCCACGATATGCCCCCTTGCTGTGAGTGACAGGTGATTTACATCTCGTGCATTAGCCTAAGAGACATGCAGTATTTTTAAATTCCCTCCCCCACTCCTTTATTCAGCAGCTCTGCAAAGATTTGGCTGTTCCACACCTCACCATGATTTGGCATGCTGAAGTCATGTGGTTACTTTCCTGTCTTTTCACTGGATGTTAGAGATCATAGCAGAATTTCAGCAGAAGTTCAGTGTTAGAAATACACAGAGAAAATGCATATTGACAAGGGGAGTGTAGAGGTGGGCGGGGAGTCTACCGACATCACGACTCCACCCACCGAGCTCCAGACAACAGACCCACCCACAAAATATGTAGTTTTTCGGGTCTCATAACAGGCAGAGGGGAGACATTTGACAGGTAAAGATACATGCAGTAGGCATGTATATCCTTATAGATAACCCCTATGGCAGTAGTTTAGAAAGGATGACATTGGGTTTACATCCACTTTAATTCCTTTCAAAAGGTTTTTTATATTAACATGTCTCTATTCTAGAATGGGTTTAGAACTTAATAAGGATCATTTGCCCTGCATCATCTGGGGTCTTTTACCTTGTCCACAATGTATTATTCATTGAATATTTACTATGTGACTGTTATTTCATGTTTGGGTCTTTATCATGTTAATATGTCATTTTCTATCAATAAAATGATTTTATACAATGGTGACTGATCCCTTGGCTTCACTTACCCACCTCATTTAGAGTCCCAAAACCCCTCCTTTTCACCTCCTCTCCTAGTCCAAGGCCTCCTTTACAGCCAGCCCAATGTTAAGAGCACTCCTCTGCACCCTGCTCTCCGAATCCAGGTCCTTTATCAACCCCACTTTTCAAGTCCAGGGCCTCCGGTTTACTCCCCTCCTAGTCCAGGGCCTCCTTTGCACCCCCCAGTCCAGGGCCTCCTGTGTACCCCCCTCCTATTACAGGGCCTCCTGTGCACCCTCCTACTCCAGCACCTCCTCTGCCCCCCCAGTCCAGGGCCTCCTGTGCATCCCCTAAGTCTAGGGTCCCCTCTGCACCCCCCAGCCCAGGGCCTCCTCCGCACTCCCCAGCCCAAGGCATCCTCCGCACCCCCCATTAGCTTAGGGCCTCCACTGAACCCTCCAGTACAGGTCCTCCTCTGCACCCCCACCAGCCCAGGGCCTCCACCCAACCCCCCCAGTCCAGGGCCTCTTCTGCACCCCACCGGCCAATCCAGGGTCTGACTAGGAGGGAGACCTGCCTGTCCGCTACACTTGATCGGGCAGCAGTGACACCCTGAGAGCATTGGTTCCCAGTGCAGGTAGGGGTGGAATCCCAGGCTGCGCCCCCCTAGATCCATCACCTGGGGCAGGCGCCCCCTGTCCCCCCCCCCCCCGGTTTCGGCCCTGCTCTGATCAGTTCCTGATCCTTACTGAGGAACCTACTGATAGAGAAGGCTGGGATTGAGAGCCAGTAACACAGAGATGGCCCTGCCCCCACCTATAACTGGCCTTCACACCAAGGAACACATGGAAAGCACATGGTTGGTGAGTTGAGCTGGGAATTTTTTCTGGTTTTGTCTTTCATGGGATTGAGAGCCACCAACTGTGCAAAGTGTTGACTGGTGGTTCTAGGTATAAGTGTTTCCCCAGGATGAAACACTGTGCTGATGAATGTTTATAAAAAGAGTGCAGACAAGAAAGGTTTTGTAAATATATATTTTGTTTAACCAATATAGATTTAATTCTTGACAAAGGATTCCCAGCATGACAAGACAGCACACCAATAGACCCCGCCTTCAGGCTTCTGCTATCTGATTAAAGCCTCCGAAAAAGGCATGTGATAAATGATGTTGCTTCTTTCACTCATTCATTTGTGTGTGCTCATTTTATCTTGAGCTATTAAACTAAACAGTAAACAGTTATTTCTCTGCAATATATATATGGTAGCCATGGTTTTTAAGCTGCCTAGGGGGGCTGTGGCATTTTTTTTTTAGTTCTTGGTATTTTTTTTAGGGAAGAAAGTAAAAAAGTATAATTGATTTAGAATACTGACATGTATCCTATTTATTCATGTAAACTGTGCAATGAAGTGATAGTGCTATTATATTGGCTGTGAACAAAGCATTTAAAGTAGGACTTTAGGTAAAACCTTTTTTTTTCATTTTGGATAGAGTTAGGCCCAGTTTACACTGGTGTGACATGTGTTCTGACTTTGAAAACACAAGTTGCATGACAAGTTGCACGCCATCCCAGATAGCAAGCAATTGCGCTGCACATTTGAAAATGACTTGCTAAACTATTTCTAGACTTGCCAGGCTTCACAAGTTTGTTGCACAATTGCAGTAAGTCTGCATTGCATGACTCCAGATCAACTTTCTTTGCAAACATTCTGCAAGTCTGCTGCAAGTTCTGGTTCAGTTATGTTGTGAAATAGTCATCCCACCACACTGTGGCTACATTTTCATGCTTTAGACTTGCAGACCTCTTGCTGAAGACTCACCACTGAAACTTTGTTCTCACTAGAGACTTGCCATGCAAATTTGCTACAAATTGGAATATTGTCAACTAGAACTTGTGCTTCAAGTGCTCTGCAAGTTTACAACTTGCCAGTGAAAATGTGCAGAGGTCTGACAAAGGAGCTGTGCATGCTTCTAAATGCGTTACCGCCCACCACCTTCACCTGACGTTACATCACCCGCGTGCATTGCAGCTTGGTTCCAGAACCCGGGCCGCCTCATCATATCTTCACCTTCTCACCAATCCACATCACCACAGACTCTGACAGCTGCAGGACAGCTCTCTCTCCACCAGACAGACAAGAATTACAACGATCCGCATAAGGACAAATCATTAAATGCCTATGACCTCTATCTACTACAGGTACCTCAACTTCCTGTTCAATAGCCACAACAGGAAGTGAGAGTAAATCCCTTGGGGACCCCCAGGTTACCAGTACTAGTGTTGCCTTTGGAATATTTCCCCTCTATTATTTATCTGGGTAGGACACAAAATGTGGGATTTTCCATTTACTTTCAATCATAATGGTAAACAGGACAAATAGAGGGTGAAGCTCTCAGAAAACAATAACAACAAACAGGTGTTCTAATCCTTCTCCACTCTATCCAAAACTAAGAAAAAAAAGTTTTGCCTTCAGTTATACTTTAAAGAGGTCAGCATCCACTAACCTTTAAAAAAGGTTAAAATTGCAGGCGTATATGTTTTTTTTTAAATTAAGTTATATATTTTCTTTCAGTTGTATGAGATTCTCCATAACACTCAATAGAGTACACTTTGTGACTTAAGTATTGATTGAGTTAAATTCAGTGCTAATTCAGTAAAATAAACATGTTAACCATTAACTTTATTAGAGGTCACTGGTGTATTTCTCACAGGCAATATGAAAAGTTCCACAAATCCTGGACCCTGGAGTATTGATTTTTCCATTCTTTTAACTGAAGATAAATGACCTGCGTGCTTTTTACTAATGTATTTCCTCTTGCCATCTGCAGCACAACTGATATTTTGTGCAGCGTAAAGTTTTTTAATTTTCTAACAAAACATCACAAAAAACATAACCCTGTCATGTAGACCAAAATTACTAACCCTACTTGGACATACCTGTGTTTAATCTTCAAATCATCTCTTTTGTGCCAACCCTAGGCCCAGTATATATAGCAAGCCTCAACCACTATCCAAAATGGGATTAGGCCCGACACCTCAGGGTGCTAAACCCTTCTGCTATTCAGCTGTCAAATGGCAGATTTTCTTCTGGCCACAGAGACTTTGACATTTGATGGCTAAGAAGTACAGATGTAGGGATTAGCACCTTGAGGGGCAGAGCTTAATACCCACTTGAAGAGCAGCCAAAGCCCAGCCAAAGCCCAGTAAAGTGCAGGATCCTCCCAAAGCCAAAAAGTTATCTAAAGACAAGCACACACGTGGCAGTAATGTTAGTTTACACACTTTAATGGATGTGACAGATCCATTGTTATACGACTTTGTCACTGAATTAAATATTTTAAATAAACTGTTCCCTGCAAAGAAGAAACAAAATACTCACTTCCCTGCTGCCCAAAATGAGGAACTGTACAAGCGAAGAGAAAAAAAGCTGTCTGAAGATCCTGCAGAATGAAACACTTCCAGGAGTATCATATTCCTGGTCCCCTGCTGCTAACAGTGGTTTGATCCACTCCCCCCCCCCTACTTCACTACCGTTTCCTGTAATGACTGGGTAGCCGGAAGCTACAATGCTTAGTGCACTAGTAGTTTCAGAAGTAGATGTCTGCAATGAAAGCATTCATTAGTACAAGTTTTCTTTCGGGTGGCTATGGATATTAGCTTGGCCAAATTATTATTATTATTATCAGGGCTTTTTTTCTCGGAGAAAAGTGCAGGAACTCACCCCCCCCCAGGCCACACCTGTCTCCGCCTCCTACCCACCTCTAGAACCGCCCCTTGTCTCCACCCCTTCTAGCACCGCCCCCTTTAGAGAACAGGTATACTTTAGGGGGCTATACAAGTAATTTGTATAAAATGTGTTAATAAAAAGAAATGTAGTAAAATGCACAACACATTAGAAATATCCAGCTCTTACCAATGTAAACTCAGAAGCACTTGCAGATTATTTCATTTCGGTCCATATCCAGCAGAGTGACACCCTCATATCACTTATGACCGGATCGGCTCTCTCTTATTGTCCTCCAGATGGCAAACCTGTGATTGAGGCCATTGGTTGCCGTTGATCGCAGGATGAACTTTGCCCGGCCTTTATGGGAATTACTTCCTGTTTATTTTTTACTTCAGCCATGTGACTTGTGGGTTCTGGGGAGGTAATTGGTCCCCACTCATCATGCGGCCGGTTACCCCCGATTTTTGGGGCTTTTTCACAAGGTGTTTGCCTCGTGTTGGCCACGCTACTTCCGGGTTAATTTTACATATGTGTCCGGGTCAATGTGGAGCCGGTGACCGACCCCATGTGACCCGAGGTCCCTCATACCATTGGTTCCTAGACTGAGGCTTGGAGCCCACATGGTCAGGTGATTGACTTTTCACCAATCACTGGCTTCAAATGGTGGAGGTTCAATTGGTTCTCAATTATTGGTCTTTTTTCCTCATGTAGTCTCTAAATATGAGCAATGTGGGGTAGCTGTTGTATGCCCCAGTTGAAGTCCTTTGGGACAAAATGCGTCGTTTTTTTGGCTCTGCTTCTCACATTGCCCCTCATTTTTACTCTGTGATCATTATGTATGCTGGTTTTTAGAAATAAAAAACCTACTTTTTTGACCTACACTATATGGAGGCATTTTTCTTTGCATAAACTCCCGGACGAGAGTTCCTTTGTGGTCCGGTTCAACCTTCTGTGCCTAAGTTCCAGCCCTGGTGTTCTCAACATTCAAGGTCCGGTTCGGTGGCTGTTTACAACACCCTTTGGAGTTGTGTTTGGAGGTCCTTGGTTCCTGGGAGTCTTGTTGAACTGCCGATCCTCGGCATCCTTGTCTTTATGACTCGCTGTCGCTGACATTCAAGTCCACCTGTTCCGGTAAGAGTAGATATTCTTCCCCTGTTTCTTGGTTGAAGATGCACTACCTTTGATGCCCTCACTGCCAGACAGTGCCAGTGTATTTCATCTTTGATTAGCCACTATTCAGTGGCGGACTCATATTGGTCCTTTTTAGGACCTTCACATGATTGATTTTTGTATTATTCACTCACATATGCATATGTGTTTATTCTTTAGCGCTACATTTTATACCATTCACTTCCTAGAATTCTTGTCACATTGTTTATGCGGCAGCTTTTTCACTTCATTTTAGAGTTAGCACAAAAATATCTTTATTTACATTTCACCCTCATATCACTCAAGAGACAGCCCCATAACCAACAAATACCCAGCCCCATAAGCAGCAAATAGACAGCTACATATCCAGCAGAGACAGGCCCATAACCAGCAAATAGACAGCCCCATATCCAGCAAATAGACAGCCCCATATCCAGCAAATAGACAGCTCCATAACCAGCAAAGAGACAGCCCCATAACCAGCAAAGAGGCAGCTCCATACACAGTAAAGAGACAAGCCCATATCATATCCAGCAGCCCTTTCCCGTTTAGAGACACTCAGCTCAGAGACACTCACAGACCCACATCCAAGCAGCATTAACAAAGACCCATCCTACATGAATACTTTACCAAAAAAGGCTGCACGTGTCGCGCACTTGCTCTCTCTCTTCACACAGATCCAAGAGAGGCTGCCGCCAAAAAGGAGCATTCAGTCTGCAGGGAGAGGTGGAGTGCGGTTGATATCACTCCGCCCTCCACTGTCTCAGGCATGCTGTAGCAGGAACTATATATGCAGCTTGTAGTCTCCCATTCATGCCTGCTTCCGCGTCTGTGTCTGGCATAGGTGGCGGAACGGTGTTCCAGCGCGTTCCGCCAGAAAAAAAGCCCTGATTATTATACAGGATTTATATAGAGTGAAGAGTTTGCGCAGTGCTTTACAACATGAGGGCAGATGGTACAGTTTTAATACAATTCAATACAAGAGGAATCAGAGGGCCCTGCTCATTAGAGCTTACAATCCAGGAGATGTTCCTGTTCATCTCAATGAAAAAGGATTGGGGCAAGAGGGCAGTAGCACACACAGGCACTTTGAGAGAACAGTAGCGTTCTAAACAGCCTTTCAACTTCAATTTTCTTGCTAAAGCTAATCAGCTGGCAGACAACCACTTGTCCCTAGCGTAGCGCTACCCTGGTAGGGGCCGCTGGTAATAGCTGTTTTTTCCCAATTGATACAGAAGCTGTCCGTCCCCACAAGCACCAGTCCATGCCACTGGCTCCAATTACTCAGTCTACGGGATACATTTTTAATATTTATTGCTTAAAGAAATTTAAACCGGAGAGGGGTTAGGGCATGGTATACTCCAAAACATTTGCACAATAACGGGACACATTTCTCTAAGCTCCTATACAAAGATTCTGCTAAGGACACATGGGAATTGCCAGAACTCTGGGACCCTATGAGCGTCATCCCAGTCCAGTGTAGGGACAGGTTCCCCATCTGTCAGGGAGAGTATTTAGAAGCAGGGAAATGTTCCGGAGGAGTAGGGACAGTGTAGGAACCATGCCCTTCCTTGGCTTAGGAAACCTCCCATCTTGGTGTGAACCGGCCAGGCCACATCCCCGCTCCTAAGCTGTCGGCGTCATTTCAAGATAATGCTCCACTGCTACAGTTTTGTAAGTGGCTCCAGTCAGCTGTGCCTACCCGCCGGGCCAAATTGTGCATTATTAGAACTTTCTGAATACACTATTCTCGTTCACCTCGGCCTCTGTGTGTCCTCTGGTTGGCAACACACCACTCTGTACTCTGCTCACACACCTCCTGAAGGATTTGGCTGGGGATTGATAAATGTTCATCTGACCATTTGAATCTTTCTTCCTATGCTCTGGAAGCTTCTTCCAGTGGCAGGAGGAATCAATCAAACTCTCAGCTCAGGAAACCCTTATTAGAGCAAAACAGTCAATCACTGCTGCACTCACTACAATGGAACTAAATTTATCTAGCAGCCTAGCTAGGAGGGTGGTACATCAGTGGAGCTGAGCCAAACATTAGGAGGTTCATCCAACTGTGCTGAAGTTGTGAACATTAATCTGAACCCCACTAAAGTCAATAGGAGTCAAATCTTTAAAATCAGTTCTGCCCATTTTTAAGGCTATTAGGCCAGGGATTGTCAAACAAATGGCATGGGGGGGCTGGGCATTGCCCTGTGGGACATATACTGATGCAAACAAACAAACAAAATGAATTGCCGTTTGGTGGGGAGCAGCAATTGTAGCAGTGCTTACAATGAAATGTTAAAAATGCACAATTCCTTCAAATAACATAATTGGGGGATTTAAATTAAAATGTGTTGCGCTGTTATATCCTTATGCATAAATCACTATGAATGACTTATTAAGTGACAACATCAGTAAAAAGACACAAATTAATAAAACAAATTATTAGTAAGTGTCCACAGAGTCCATAGAAAGTGATTCACAATCAAGTGCAGATGTCCTTCAGTTCATTAATTGGTGAGGTGTTGCACCAATTAAGAACTGGAGGACATCTGCACTTGATTGTGAATCACTTTCTATGGACTTTATAGACACTAACTAATAATTTGTTTTATTTAGGGTTGCCCCAATACCACTTTTTTATGACTGAGTACAAGTACCGATACTTTTTTCAAGTACTTCCCGATACAGATTACCGATACTTTTTTTAAATGTCATGTGACAGTTTGACTGATGGGCACTGATAGGTGGCACTGACTGATGGCTGGCACTGATAGATGGCACTGATAGATGCCACTGATAGGCAGCACTTATGGGCACTGATAGTTGGCACTGACAGGTGGCTGGCACGGATGGCTGGCACTGATAGATGGCACTGACTGATGGGCACTGATATATGGCACTGATAGGCGGCACTTTTGGGCACTGATAGGTGGCACTGACAGGTTCCTGGCAGTGATGGCTGGCACTGACTGATGGGCATTGATAGGGGGCACTGATAGGTGGTACTTATGGGCACTGATAGATGGCACTAATAGCTGGCACATATGGGCACTGATAGATGGCACTGATAGGCGGCACTTATGGGCATTGATAGGTGGCACTTATGGGCACTGATAGATGGCACTGATAGGTGGCACTTATGGGCAGGCACTGATGGGCATTGAAATGCAGCACTGATTGGCAATTGCATAATAAATGACATGAATGATGAGAGGCAAGGAAGGATTTTGCAATGCTATATGGCATATAGCATTGCAAAATCCTTCCTTGCCTCTCATCATTCATGTCATTTAACATTTATCATCATTTATCATCTAGTAATTATGCTGCGATGCCCATCTTGGTACACCTTGCACTCAGCTGCAGTAAGCCAGCAACAGACATGTTGGGCTGGGTGTAACAAGATGTCCGCTGCTGGCTTACTGCAGCCAAGTGCAGGGTTTACCAAGATGGGCGTTGTGATGTTTACCCTCCGACGGAGACAGGGAACGTCACTTCCTTTACTGAAAGTGACGGCTCTGGTCACCGTTTTGGACAAAATATGTGGCGGCGCCCTGCACCCCTGCCCCGGCCAGCTTACCCGTAGTTCTACTGCTGCCAGACCAATCTCAGCTCCACCCACCGACTTCCGGTTGCAGTTATCGGATTAGACATCGGGAGCATTTGTGCGAGTACAAGTACTCGCACAAATGCTCGGTATCGGGACAACCCAAGTTTGATTAATTTGTGTTTTTTTACTGACGTTGTCACTTAATAGGTCATTCATAATGATTTATGCATAAGGATATAAAAACTCAACACATTTTTATTTAAATTTTGGTTTATTGCTGTGTACAATATTGTGAGTGCTGCTGCTGTTCACATATATTTTTCTTTTCACATTTGTTCACCCATTATTTTTTCACAAAGGACTCACTGAACACAAATTTTTACTTTTTTATTAATTGGGGGATGCCTAGAACCTATCTGTGAAGTGGTGGACTTGTATGATGTATACAATGTGCTACAGCGACATTTACAAAGAAAAAAAATTGCAAATTACATTGCTAGTAAATGACAGTTCTCTGCCAACTTTGTTTTCTTTGTAGCAAATGTCATAGGACCCCCCCAAAAAGACATACCAGACACTTAAGCGTCTGCTATGTATTTTCAGATAACTTTTAGGGTGTCCACCAGGCACAGCAATTACAGGATTGCATCGCTGCATATCATTTTTTTTTTTAAACCTAAATTTAATGTTATTTTAATAATTCTTTTAAAACCGTGTTTCTATATGTAGCTTGTGATTATGTATGTGCATAGGGCAGCTATATTTGCTAATTATATATGCAGCATCTGTTTCCTGCTTTGCAGTGCTACACACTGGTTGTTCCTTATCGATCCGTCTCAAAGTACATGTCTATAGGCCTGCCAAATCACAAAAAAAGTGTTTTCCCTAAGCAGCTGATATATTATTGCAACGATTTTAAATATACCACTCAGCACTGGAGATCAAAGACACCTTCATCCCTGAAGAGAACATATTTTTGAAACAGCAAAAGAGGGACTTTAAAGGTCCCATAACACATAGGTAATAAAAATGTCAAGTTTTATTATACTTCAATGTTACAAATATGTAAATACAAACAAATGTTAAAAACAAGCAAGGTATATAGTATAAAATTCTTATGTTGTTGACAAATGTTCTTCGCTCAACATGTTTCGCCAGTTGGCTTCTTCAGGACCCGTAAAACATTATATACAGTATATTGTTACAACTATAAAGACATAAACACGATATATTATGATACATTTTTTCCAATTAATTTCTACAAGTAGAGTATAGATTTAAAAAAGAGAGCTCTGACAACAATTCAATAAACAATAATGTCATTGATGTCAATCACATCCAAAACCGACCACATTGTGAAGGGGGATAAATCAAAGCAAATCTTATAATTGATATTCAAAAGATTGATTGAACAGCCTTCACAAGGAGTCACTGAGGTTCATGCATAAAGGGAGCCAGCCCTATCAGTACTAGTAGGCCATAGGAGGGACAAAGGCAGACCAGTCCATAAACTGCAAACTATATAGAAAAAAGTCAGGTGTATCTCCCACGGGGTGATAAATTCACCCCAGACAGAAAAAAATAAAAACAAAACTATATATACCTTAAAATTATCCCAATGGTACCCTAGTATTCAATAGACTGAGGGAAACACCACTGGAGGGGTTTTAAGGAGGGAGATAATAATCTTTACGGAAACTAAAAAAAATATGAAAAATAGAACACATCAAGTTTACCCCCTAGCTGAAATATATCCACAATAGGGTGGGAGAGGATGGGCCTTAATGGACACTGAAAGGATCAGAAGTATCCCCTAAGGGGAATTGTAAAATTCACCAGGTGATGGCCTATTTCCTGAGCAAATAAAAAGACCCCAAAACAATAATCATCCCAGGATATAGATAATCAAAAAACAGATGTAAGGTATATCTGTTTTTTTGATTATCTAGATCAGTGCTTCTTAACCTTTTTACCTTGGAGGAACCCCTGGCAAAAAGTTTGAGATCTCGAGGAACCCCTGAAATAATGTTCACATCTACAGCTCACGGAACATTGGTATGATCAGCGAGCTGTTGATAATAAAAATTATTTGTAGAAAATGTACCTAATTAATGTTAAACTTGTGCTTCTTTTCCTGCAGAGCTGATCCATTCAGGGGACATTACATGGGGCAGAGCACATGACAGGGGACATTACATAGGACAGGGCACATTACATGGGGCAGAGCACATTACAGGGCACATTACATGGGACATTACATGGGGCAGGACACATTACATGGGGCAGGACACATTACATGGGACAGTGGACATTACATGGGGCAGAGCACATTACATGGGACAGGGCATATGACAGGGGACATTACATGGGGCAGGGGACATGACAAGGCACATTACATGGGGCAGGGGACATTACATGGGACAGAGGACATTACATGGGGCAGAGCACATTACATGGGACAGGGCACATGGCATGGGGCAGAGCACATTACATGGGAAAGGGCACATGACATGGGGCAGAGCACATTACATGGGACAGGGCACATGGCATGGGGCAGAGCACATTACATGGGACAGGGCACATGACATGGGGCAGAGCACATTACATGGGACAGGGAACATGGCATGGGGCAGAGCACATTACATCGGACAGGGAACATGGCACGGGGCAGAGCACATTACATGGGACAGGGCACATGGCATGGGGCAGAGCACATTACATGGGACAGGGAACATGGCATGGGGCAGAACACATTACATGGGACAGGGAACATGGCACGGGGCAGTGCACATTACATGGGACAGGGCACATGACATGGGGCAGAGCACATTACTTGGGACAGGCTACATTACATGAGGTGGGGGGACATGACAGGGGACATTACATGGGACAGACTGTTGGGCACATTGTGGGGGGGAGGGGGACACAGCTTGGCACAGTACCGGCTTTCTTCTTCTGGCTTCAGAACTCATTTCATATATCCTCCAGTGGCGCGCTGTTCCCCCTCGGCCCATCCTCCTCCTATCCTGTCCACCCCAGATGATGTCACGTACTCGGGAAGGATAAGAGGTGAGGAGGGGCCTGCAGGGAACAACGTGCTACAGCCAATAGGATGCCAGCCGCTTCCCTGCCTATCTCTGCCTATGTCTGTGCGATCCTCCTGTCAGCTGCCTGCGACTGACAGTCAGATCGCCGCGGAACCCTGGTAGAGAACCACTGATCTAGATCCTGGGTTGATTATTGCCCTGTTTCGGGGGTCTTGTTATTGCAATTATTATTGCAACAGTTGTTAAGAGGGAAGCCAATGTTTTTAGAACTTTTTTAATTGTTTAAACTCTGCAAACTCAAAATCTGATGTTTTATATTTTTTGCATTACTTACATGAAATCTTTTTTGTCGGCTTTGTTGCAGTTTGTGGGATGGGATGTCTCTGCTATACATGCTTATTTAAATAAAGCAGCTTCTCCCTGTGAACTTTTTCACAGATATCCACCCTCTGACTGCAAGTTGTAAATGTGAAATACTTGCAATGTTTCATATTTACCAAAATAAAAAATATATACATTTTTTTCATTACTGAACATTAATATAACATACAAAAAATAAATATGTTGGGGACAACCTAGTGTCTGCTTCATATGAAAAGTTACCATTGAGCTTAAAAGGTCAGCAGTCATGAGTCTTAAAAGAATGAGGAAATAGATTCATTTAGGTCTGCTGCCTTATCTCTGTGTAAGGCAAGGCGATTACTGGTTGCCTCTGTCTGAGCAGCCAATCAGTGTCTCTGCCTCAAAAATGTAGCATGAAGAAGTATGACTGTGTGGCTTCCCTTAGCAGCCCCATGTAGGGAAAAGCAATGGCTTCATTGTATTGCGGCACCACCAGACATTTATTTTTAGCTTCCCTTTGCTTTCCCACTACTCCATTCAGCAGCTGGGAGAAAAGAAAAATGACCTGGTACTTCCAGTTATGGCTAGTGTGTGACTCATTCCCATCTCTAGTGTAGCAAAATTCCTATTTACTCATGACTGCTGAGGTGCAATAAGCCCAGGTCTCATCCAACTTACCATGACCACTTATCATACCTTACCCCTTCTTCCCATCCAATAAAAACCACATACAACCATTAACGTTGGAAAGGGCAAGGCCACAGCTTTATTTAACTCAAACATAACATTAAATATTTAAACCGTGCCAGTCACAGTTGCACTGTGAGCACTCAACTCCAAATGTAAAAGGGAGATGAAGGAGGGGCCTGTCCTTACCATAAGTGCCGGACCGGCCGTCAATCTCCCAATTACCATCAGGGCATAAAAAAGCTTCCATATTTGCTGGCAAGGTCACCAAAACCGCAACACGCTGTGACATACCGTCAAAAAATAGGGCGGGAGGGTGGACAGCTCTTCCATGCTTTCGTCCGAAAAGGACCATAATCCCCTGGGGTGCCAAACTCCTGAGCTCAGGCCCAACCCCTGTCCCTTCTTGTACCAATCCCAAGTGAGCCAAATTCAGCTTAACTCCTCCCTGGCCATGCCCCCATCAGTCAGAGCTCTCTTTCCCGAGGGGCTCAAGAGGCCTTCACCATGCTTCGTTTACCTCCTTTTTCCACAACTCATTGGGCTTCCTAATACACCCATGGAAGAAAAGTGTTTGGCAGCCCGATGAGAGAGAACTGGTGTGCCGTAAGGACAGCCAGAGTCCAATACCACACAATTTCTCCAAAAGACCAAGCTTCTGTGGGGATCCTCTCCCCACAGGCTACCAGAGTTCTCTAGTTCTAGTGGGGAGGTGCTTCATCCTTGGGCCTTGGATCCCCTTAGCCGTTCACCTGTGTTAAAAGGGTTGCCCTGGACTTTACTGTGAAGGGCGGTGTCTATGAGGATAATCACAAATAGGCATGTTCTTTATTGTTTTATTGAAGTAGTGAGTTTCAGCTTGACTCTCTGTTATAGAGTCTTAAGCCTAGTACACACTGCTAGATTTTTTTGTTCAACCCAGCAGGCTGAACAAAAAAAAGCTGACAGCTTCGGTCGAAACTGCTGAACTAACAATTTGATGTTAGTATAGCGATCTGCCCTGCTGTTCTATTGTGTTCTGACAGAGGAATTGCCTCCGGGAGCAGCAGACCTTATTCAGGCTTGCCCCTTTGACAAAAGCCAGTCGAACGGCCGGCTTCTGTCAGATCGGCTGCAGTACACACGTGCCGAATGTCTGATTGTTTCTATTGAACCGGCCAATGCTGCTCAACATTTGGCTCGTGTGTGTGGGGCTTTACTGAGTCTAAGCTATCCAGCCACATATTACCCTATTTGAGTCACAGTGACATTGCTGTAAAGAGTCCATGTTTGTGCAGCTTTCATTGTTTTGTAGTTTATGCATTTTGCCATTCTGGACCTGTTTTGCATTATTTTTCTAACTTTGCATCTGTTTTGTAAACTGCAAGTTCCAGTTACTCTGTCTACTCATTCAGCCTATTGCCTATTGTGTTACACTGTCATATGACCGTGTTAGTTCTTGGTATTTGGTGTTGTGGGGAGTGAGGGGAAGGCAAGTGTAAGCTGCTGGTAAGGCTGTGGTTAGAGTAAACCTGTTGTTTTTCCATGCATGGCCAAAGAACATGTTCACTTTGACATATTTCCCAAAAATATGGTTTAGCACCCCCTAGCATGGCTAGAGTGCTAAGTGATAGGATTTTTGTTAGGTAAATTGTCAGGCTTGTCTGGCAGCCAAGCTTGTGTGTTTTCTGGGTCAGGGTTTTGAGTGACTCAGGTAGGCTGGATGACTCAGCAGCAGTTTCTCTGGTGACTCCTCCCTGCTTGCTGGAAACTTGGAGAAGGTTCCAGAAGCAGTTGGGAGAGGTCTAGGTGGAGCTGGCTGGAGTGTTCTGAGGGCCCTGACCAATCCCCAAAAGAAAGGTTGACGGGGGCAGGCCCCCTCAAATACTCAGGATCAGCCCAGTTGGGGCAGTGTGGAGTTCAGGTGGAAGATGGAGATGGAGTGTTAGGCTGTCAGGGCCTTTGAGAGTAGCTCCCAGTCTGAGGTGGAGGGGGGTGAACTCAGGCCTGGGCTTGGGTGTGGAAGGGACCCCTCCTTATGACACATGGAGGGATCCTGACCAGGAGGCACAGGAGCAAGGAAAGGACATCAGATGAACACTGCCAGGCAAATCTCCAGGGAGGAAGACAGCCACATGGGCTAGTGAGTGTTACAGTCAGAGGATTGAGAGGCATGCCTGAAGGGACTGGGTGCAAGCAGTCTGGGATGTATGCAGAGTCAGTCTGGGAGGACTGTGGAGAAGTAGCCAGGAGGGCTAGTGAAAGAGGCAGCTGCAGCCAGGCAGGCTGGTAGTGCC
Source organism: Lithobates clamitans (assembly GCA_037952925.1). NCBI lineage: Eukaryota > Metazoa > Chordata > Amphibia > Anura > Ranidae > Lithobates > Lithobates clamitans. The sequence goes on along the minus strand of JBBGZY010001650.1, from coordinate 855,092 downwards.
TGAAGAGGTGGTACTGGGAGCAGTAGACACAGGAAAGGACAGCTAGCACCAAAGACCTCTATTTTTGCTGCACTACTGAAGGGGCCCACGGCCCCTGCCTGCAAAGGGCATTTGCTCAGATCTGATGAAGATTGTGTTGGATCAAACTGTCAGTGCTAGCTGTTCCTGGGGGTTGTAGTTCTCTAAGCAAGTCTGTGCTGGACGTAGAAGAGGAAAAGTGTATATACTTAATGTATATAGTTTGTATCCCTGAAGATTCCTCTACTGATCAAGTGGGCATCCCATAATAACCCTTACCCCATCGAAGTTTAATCCCCTAAAGAAAATAAAAAAATAAATAAAAAAAAAAACAAACCTGCAAGGACTGATTCTTGTCTCAAGAGTGAATGGAAAATGAATGTGCCTGGCTGTACAGGGTGAGTGATACCCATATTCACCAGAGGCTCCTGTGGGGGTAGCGCTACAATGGTAATTATAAACACGCTATAAGAATAGTAAAATTAATCACATCTTACCTTTTTTCTACTCCAAAAACAAATCCCTAATTGTGCAAGAAGCTAATCTTTTCTCAAAGAGCATTTTTATTGCTGTCCCATTTAAGGTGGCTGTCACAATGTCACAACAATGACGGCATTCACATTTAATATTTTAATTGCAAGCTGCCATATTACTGAGTTAAGTCTCACCTGTTATGTTAGGGCAAGGTAAAGAGGCTGCTAATCTATCCTTTCACTTTAGTAATACTGCTATAGGATCCAGTAGCTTCCATTGCCAAGTTGTTGCTCTAGCAGAGTTTAGCATTCATGTTGGTCTAACAATAAAGCCTGTGTGCTAGGTGCTGAGAGGCTTAATTTATATCCTCATGTATAAATAAAATCTGTTTAACCGCTGTCACACCTAATAACTTTCAATAACAAAACCACAGGTGACAAGTCTTTTGTAATGAATTCCAGCCTAGCCGTATGCCAGAGCATCACTCCACTTCCTGTGCAAGATTTCAGCTTGTGTTAGTTGGGTGCCTGGGCATCCGCCAACAATTGTGTTGCAAGGTACATTATCTGTCTATAAAATAGTGACAGGGCTTGTTTCAGTGTCAGTCACTTTTATAGAAGACTACATATTTCAACCTTTCTCCCATTTATAAATACAGTGAAAGAAACTGGCTTCTGCTTCTAGTAGATTATAATCTTTAATATGCGGCAACAGATTGACCAAAACTGGACATGTAGTAGCATTTGTCTGGGAATAATCAGACTCTTGAAACATCCTTTGCCACCCAACAAGCAAAGGGCTTGAGTATCAAGATGCTGGAAACTTCTGTGCCCATCATATGCAGCCTGTGCCCATCATATGCAGCCTGTGCCCATCTTACGCAGCTTCTGTGCCCATATTATGCAGCCTGTGCCCATCATATGCAGCCTGTTCCCATACTATGCAGCCTGTGCCCATCATATGCAGCCTCTGTGCCAATCATATGCAGCCTCTGTGCCTATCATATGCAGCCTCTGTGAACATCATATGCAACCTGTGCCCATCATATACAGCCTCTGTGCCCATCATATGCAGCCTGTGCCCATCATATGCAGCCTGTGCCCATCATATGCAGCTTCTGTGCCCATTATATGCAGCCTGTGCCCATCATATGCAGCCTCTGTGCCCATCATATGCAGCCTGTGCCCATCATATGCAGCCTCTGAGCCCATCAAATGCAGCCTGTGCCCGTCATATGCAGCTTCTGTGCCCATCATATGCAGCCTGGGCCCATCATATGCAGCCTGTGCCTGTCATATGCAGCCTGTGCTCATCTTACGCAGCTTCTGTGCCCCTATTATGCAGCCTGTGCCCATCATATGCAGCCTGTGCCCATATTATGCAGCATGTGTCTATCATATGCAGCTTCTGCCCAACATATGCAACCACTGTGACAAGCTCCCCCCCCCACTCGCCCGCCATCAGGCTGGCACTTACCCCATCCGGGTGACGACAGTCAACTGGGGGATGGGCAGGCGAAGGCTCCTGCATCCCATGCGTCTCCTCCTTCATTCCGGCCCTGCACTGTGTCCTCGACTCCTCGTCTTCTCCTCCAGTGTCAGCGGCAGCGGCGGCGGTGGAGGAGTCCGCTCCTGATGCTTTCTCTCCTGTGAGTGTGTCTCTTCTGCCAAAGCGGCAATAGGATGCCCGGCGCTTTGGCCAATTGGGAAACAGGTTTCACTGACCTGCCTCCTGATTGGTGGGGAGGCACTGTGGTGTAAAAATAGTGAAAATTAATTCGCTATGGTCACACAACAGGGTGGGATCAGGGCGCACTCTCTGCACCCCAAGCCCACCCTTTTTTGAAGCCTATTAAAGCCTCAGGCTCTAATCAGGTGCTTAAAAAAAAAAAACACCCCCGCCCACGCTGCCATAGGAGTCCATGCGTCCGGCATTCTGAAAGATCGGGAGGTGGCGGCAGGGACTAGGGGGGCAGCGCCCATGCGCCCGCAATGCACGGGCTGCCCCTATATATATATATATATAAAATGTGTGTGTATATATATATATGTATATATAACGTGTGTGTGTGTGTATATATATATATATATATATATATATATACATATATATATATATACATATTTATATATATTATGTAGGGGGACTCTTTATTTTATTAGCATTAACTATGCCGTCTGTCTGTGTACTGAGCAGTGGTAATTTATCACTGTTTAATAAACGGACATCTCTGTGTTTCAGTGAATTTCTGGTGCTGTAATCTCGTAAAGTCTCACGAGATTCCAGTATCAGGGGCCGTTCTCCACTGTTTGAAGCGTTTGTAGATCTCTTCACTCCTCCAAAGGAGAAGCGATCTACACCACTTCATAAACTGGAATCCAGAGGAGAACGATCTCCTCTGAGAATGCCGGAGTTTGAAGCAGTGACATTTTTTCACTGCTTCATAAACGGACACCTATGTGCTTTCACTAAATCAATTCCATTTTCTCTCATATGTTGTGGCTATGAGACGTGAAAGGGACAGCACTCCAATAGGACACAGCACGAAAAATAACTTACAGCAAGGGGTTGTAGCTCCCTACCATATCCAAAGATGAAAAAAAGTTTTGGCTTTAGATATAATTTAATAAATGTCCAATTTGCTACTTTTTTAAATTTTATATGAAACTCTAGAGGTTCTGTTGCACTTGAAAGTATCCAATATACAAATTTTTCTTCACATTATTGTAGTATGTGTATTTAACAGGTATTTAGCATAAATCTAAAATATAGCTGTGGAAGTCAGCGGTGCATATGGGATTCTGCCACAAAACAATTTTTCATACTAAATTTTAGACTGTTCCATGCTCGTAGTGTGCAAATGTGCATGTTTTGGCCGATGAAGAATGAAGTAGTGGGCACTTTGGTGCCAGCTTATCTCGAGGATAGACAGTGTTGGTCGGTCAGGAAAATCCGTTCCAGCTGATTGCATTGTCCCCTGAGGATGCTTAGCCTAGAGATGTCTGTCAGGGTCAAAGACTGTCAGAGTCTACAGAAACAAGATGTTACCTCATCCCACTATAATTAGCTGGATTGGATGAACATTCTCTTATGTCTTTAGGAACATTTGTAGTTGGTTTTGAATGCTGGACAGATTCCAGGAGCCTGTAAAGCTACATACAGGCTTTAATGGTACAGTTGCCGTACCATGCAAGATCCAGCCTCTAAATGATCTTTTGGAAAAGGACTATCCCTCTTTTTAAACCAAATCCCTCTGCCCCTCTTTCCTCCTTGGTTGTCCCTCGTTTTGGTCTAACATAAAGATCTTTATAAACTTTTTGAAAAAAAGTGTTATAATACACAAAACCCTTCATCCAACCTCTAAATATTTTAATTTTGTATTGAAAAAACAATGTAAAACATACAGTGGTGAAAAAGTACCCGTGGGTTTAACTAATACGTTTTGCATACTCTTGTAAAATTTCAGATAGACATAGCTTTCACTCTGTTTATAATGTTATAATGTAGGTATTTACAGCAAATATTGTTTTATACAGTATGTTTTGTATCAGAACACTCAGATCCTTCAATACTGCCAACATGTGTAATTAAAATGTGTTTAAAAGAGAAGAGAATTTTATTTATTTATTTTTAGAATCATACTTACCTAGGTGGATGCAGCTTCGGACCGATGCTGGATCTGTCGCCCTCTGGCTCCAACAATATGAACTGAGTGATCAAACACCGCTGATCGCTCAGTTCTCAGAGCTCCCTGAGCAGTGAGCTGGTGACTGTCAGTCACCACTGTCTGCTCTGCCCACCGCGCTCACTGGAGTGCTGGGCTGTAGAAGGGGTTGTAGTGGTCAGCTCAGGCTCACAGCAGGTCACTGAGAGGCTAAGCCGGGTGCCCTTCCTAGCATGTGGGCGAATCCCGACCATATGGTCATGATCTTTCCCGAGCCTGGACCGGCTCTGTGACATCAGCCGACAGAGGGCTTCGGGTTCAGAACAAACTGCACTCCTGTTATCCACAGGAGACATACAGCCAAACGAGCTTGGGCTGTATTTCTCCTTTAACCCCTAGAATAAACTTCTCTCATTTGCCCACCCTTGGTCTCCTTAATTTTAGTTGTATTGTTAAAGTGCAAAAAATACCAGTTGATTCTGCCAGAAATCCAGTGAGCTTCTTGCTTTCTCTGCAACATGCCTGTGCTGCACTGAAATCTCATGCATGTTTATCAGCCCTGCCCAGTTCACCTTTGTAGAATACAGAACCCCCTCCCCCCATGTGATTAGAATGAGGAGCGGGGAAGTGTTCTGGAGTCTTAAATTCCTGTCCAAAGTAGACAATACTGCTCTTTCATATTTACAGTACAGTGAGTGGGGGTGTCACCAAGATACAAGAACTGTGTTACCGACACAATTCCCAGGTTAGAATAAAGGGGAAAAAAAAGCTAGAGAAAAAAAATTAATCGAACCACCACATCTAACTACCGGTAAACTGCAAAATGTAATATTTTTGATCTTAGATAACACTTTAAATGTCCATCCTTGTCCATGAGAACTTTATGTAAACACATGCAAAAGTATAAGGCTTGGAGGCTTCAGCTAGTTCAGGTGCACTAAGAAAGCCTTACATTTGCAAAGCTTTCAGCATGCTTCATACAACTTTGTCCAACCCTTCAAAGTACCCTTCAGCTCTGATGTGAACTTGCATCTAACGGATGCTGGTGGCTGCCACTTTTTTTTTAAATCCAACAAAAAGGTATTTTTTGTGCAGAATTGGTATACACACATTGTCATCGTCGCAATACAGTACAGTACAATGCATCTCAACATCAACAAAAAAAACCATTATTCGCCTCCAGTAAGTTACATTATTCATTATAACCAAGTGATCAACCAAAATGAATTTCCAGTAATCTGTCCGTGACCAGATCCATCGGGGCAAGTTCCGGGACATCTAGCCACGGTGCCCATATTCTCTCATATTTGAGTGCACTTCCTCTGTGTTGACATATACGCTTCTCCATTCTCAGCACCATACCAATATTAGTAATCCAATCCTTTATTGTCGAGGGATGCTCAATCTTCCAATGGATCATAATTATTTCCTGGCCTGGAATAAGACTCTGTGAATAGCCTCTCTAGTGAGCACCTCCCACTCATTTCCTTCCAATACACCCAGTAGATAAGCCCAATATGTGTGCAGTTTGGGACAGCGCCATAAAAGGTGTATGAGATCCCCATGATCGCGCTTACATCCTGTGCATATGGACTCAGATTATACTTCATCAGCTGGAGTTTGTAGGGAGTATAATATATTTGTAACAATAACTGGGTAAGTCTTTGTGACACGTTCAGTGAGCAAGTACCTACCGCCTGAAATATCTCTTCCCATTGCTCCCCATCAAACTGAACAACATCCGCCTCCCATTTTTCCCTCACTTTCAGGGGGTGCTGCTTCAAAAAGGATTGTAACAGTATGACATAGCATTGGGTAATAAAACCCTTAGATGAGTCAGCATCCCTAATGAGGCTAAACACTGGTGTCGGGGACAGATGCCACTCCGAAGACCTGCTTTGTACCGCAACCGCATGTTGGAGTTGTAAGTAATGGAAATGCATTGAGGACAGCAGATTTACGCCTCCTTCAGGTCGGTGAAAATACGTAGCACCCCATTATTAAATATTTGCTTAAAATGTGTAACCCCATATGTTTTCTACTTAGCTCCAGGATGCAGCTTGGCTAATTCAGTATAAGTGTCGTTTAACCAAATAGGACTATAGTCAGTATATCGGCCTTCTGGAGATATTTGGATTTATTTCAGACCTTTTGAATGAGACTATAGGTCGGATGCTTTTTATGAGGCTTTGCAAAGGCTATAGCCTCCAGAGCCATGGGAATAGGTCCTCTGCATACAGTATGGAGCATTAATGTCTGCAAAGAACTTTGTGTCCTGGTCCCTGAGTCCCCTGCAGACCCGAAAGAGCCGATAAGGTGTTGCAGCTGTGCTACCAGGTAATACAGCCATGGGTTTGGCAAAGCCAACCCACCCTCGTCTTTGGGCCTTTGTAAGTGCTCTAATTTGATTCTAGGGGGTCTATCTTTCCAGATGAGGCTGCGTTAAATGCTATTTACTATTCTAAAAATCTTTAAGGGAATAATCATAGGGGCGTTATGAAGAAAGTAAAGAAATTGTGGCATGAGTATCACCTTGATCAAGTTTACCTTCCCTGGCACAAATAAGTGGAGGGCATTCCACGTTTTAACCTTATCCCTAAACCGTTGGAGGAGGGGGAGATGTTTAGATGAATAAAATCCCGCGGCCCAGATGTAACCTAAATCCCCAAATATTTAAAGGAGGTGGTAATGGGTATGGGACATGAAGAAGTGTTGGCTGCCACTTTAAAGAGAATATACTCCCACCTTGATCTGTGTTTAACATCTTCAAACTGGAACTGAAGGTGGCTTTGAAGACTTCAAAAAAGCATTGTGAAGTTTGCTGAAAGCTTTGCAAATGCTTTACAACCACTTTCTGTATACACTTCTCTTATAGAAGCACATATGTGAAAGGCCTAATAGTATTGAATTTGAATAGGGAGAATGGTTATAGTAATTATCTCATACAGATGCACTGCAATACCATTTTAAGGCACATTGGTCTTTATTAGCTCTCTCTACTCTCTCATGTGTGATTGTAGGGTTGTTTTTAGTGGTCTCAGTTCATAGTTCACTTGGTTTATTTGTCTTGTTTTAACATTATGAACACTGTTACTACTTAACAATCATGAGCTGTCACTGCAGTCACATTAGCAAAGGTGACAGTGATGAATTGAAACAGTGATTCTAAGGGAGCCCTATCACTGAATGGACAATAAAGTTTATTTAGGCGCAAAGCAGATAAAGGTTCCTTTGCACTCTGATGGGATGCTGCAAACATTCCATGAAATAGCAGTCATTCTCTTCCAGGCCTGGCTTAGCTGTCTGATAAGAAACAAATACTACCATTTACCAACTAACTCATTTAATACTGTACCAGAGTGCATATATTTGCATTCTTTTATAATAATCTGAGGCTCCTTCACCTGCATTGTCCCACTCTGGCTCACTGGACTGTATGTGGTTATTTATTAATGTTACAGATGTATCCCCAGAAACACAAGTAGAAAGGGGTTTTCTCCTTCTTGCATTATCAGTGACCACAATAGTTCTAATCTTCACAGTTATGTTATTGGAAAATGATTTGAGGTAACTGCAGGTATCTGCACTTTACGTAGTAAATTGTATTAACTGTCATTGGTGATTAGAACAGTAGCGGGTTGGCAGTGGCGGTACATACCAGAACTAATGTACAACAGAGAACCAAATAATGCAGTCCCACATTTTTTTTTCTCATAACAAACTTTCTGGGCAGCATATCAACAGGTCACTTGTGGCTGTGCATGAATACATGGGGTGAGATTTTTTTTGCACAGTGTTGCTCAGTTCATTGGAAAATCTCTGCATAGAATTTCATTCAAAATTGTTTTTAAAGTGTTCTTTCAATTTTCCAATACTGTAAATAATGGGCTCAAATTGACAATTGTTTTTGACTATAGTGACAAGTAAAATTGAAGTATAAGAATTAAATATTTTTCTTGAATGAACAAAATTCTAACTGTGAATGTGGTTTTCTTCTTTGAAAAATAATATTTATTGTATTGCCCATGTGCATCCCGAAATCAAATGTAAAATTCAAAACATCGGTATACCAATCGAATAAAAATTTTCAGGGTTTTCCTACAAAATTTGTTGAGTCCTTAATGGTACTATCGAATGCTCTGACGAATGTCTTGGACTCATTCACATGGGCGTACTATTGTGTGCACCAATGCGAGGGTTGTGTTTGCCCAATTAGTGGTGCATAGGTGGTCTGTGCATTCCCATGCAGGCAACCCCATCCATTTCAATTGGAAAGCAGCCGCTACATGGACATTTTGACAGTTATGTAAATGCAGGTGCACAGCCCCCCAAACCAGATTGTGTGTATTTAGGGCCACACGGCTGACAAATGGCTTGACTTTCAATTGAAAAGCAACAACTGCACAGACGCAGTGCCTGTACGGGCAAACACGACTCTCTTATGGCCGTATGCTATACTAGGCCCATGTGAATGAGGCCTTTTACTTCCAGCCCGTCCTATAGTAAAATTATGGCTGTGTGGGAGCTCTCCCATCCTGGGTGGACATCACATAATGTCCTCCCAGGATTGCACCTTTTGCGTGCCCCATGGGCCATGCTGCCGCATGATCTGTCACCCGCTGTGTCCTGTGGACCATGCCGGTACCATGTGATTGCTCTGACTAATCACAGCAGTTCACATGACAATTGTATACAATGGATGGCTTCTATTCATGCCATTCATTGTGTACTATTGTGTTGATCTCTATGATTGGTCAGAATGATCACTTAGTACAGACAGGGCCAATCACAGCTAATCACAATAGTGCACACTGAATGAATGGATTTCATAAAAAAAAAATGGTTGTTTTTAAAAGTGATATTCACTGTTATAAGCGATCATAGTGTGTAAAAATAAATCCTGATCACCTCTCCAGAGTAGTACAGTCTTACTATGGTAACACTGTATTGCTCTGGTCAGTGAATGTGGAAAAAAAATTTTATTTTACATACTGTGACCAGTCAGTGTCCCTGATCACTGCCAAACCAGTTATATGATGACGCTGTACTGCACTGGTGACAGTATGTAAAAAATTTTTTAAAAAATTGTGCCTCCTACTATATACCCTTTATACCTTACTTTCTAAAATGGAGTTATTTTGGGTTATATTTGTATTGCCCTGGCATTTTCGGGCTTTAAGAAATGAGATAGGCCGTCAGTACATAAGGATTAATTTATTTTCATATATATATATATATACCATAGTTTGTGGACAGCAGTATAGATTTTGGTCTCAATTTATGAAGAAAGATTATTTATTTGCAAAATTTTATAACAGAAATGAAGAAAAATGCATTTTTTTTTTAAATGTTTGGTCTTTTTTCCTTTTATTTAGAACATTTAACTACCCAGTGGTGATTAAATACCATCAAAAGAAAGCTCTATTTGTGTGAAAAAAATGATAAAAATGTAATTTGGGTACAGTGTTACATGACCGTGCAATTGTCATTTAAAGGATGATAGTGCTTAAAACTGAAAATTTGCCAGGGCAGGAAGGGGGTGAAAGTGCCCTTTATTGAAGCGGTTAATTTCCTTATGAACAAGCAAACTAAATTCTATTAATGTACGGCCAGCTTTAACTATGTAGCAATTCTACAAATCAGGCAAGTTTATTGAGAGTCATTGGCAGGTCCTGGTACTGAAGAGGGAAGACAGATATATCTTTCTATTGTTCTGAGAGGGATGGTAATGATTGTGTGACATTCATTTTATAAAGGAAAGCTACAGTATGTGCAAACCATTCAGGGACCATCATTAGCTTCTCTAAACTTGTGGGTTATTGCTTTTTCCACTGCCTTGCCATAAAAAAACCTTATGTATTTGAAAGATTATCATAGACATAAAACAATGGCCAATAGCAGTGATCATATTCTGTTAGCATTCATTAACATCTCTGATAAGGTGTCCATCTTGACTTGACTTTTCTAGGAAACATGAGAAACATAAATCCCATTATTGTGCAATCTCATCTTGGACTCCTGTGAACTGCTGCTGTCAAATTCCAGTTTACATAAATAACCAGGGCGAAAAAAACTTATCATATGTTGACTGCTTCTGTTGCTGTCTGGGGCACAGCATTTCAAAATCATTTAGACATAACCATCAGAGTGCATAATCAATTCTTATAATGACTGCCTTTTTGATGGTTGAGCAGTAGATCTGCATATGTATGGGCTAACTTATTTTTCCATTTCAGCTGGATGGTAAAAAAACATGTTTTATAAATTCCATTGGCCTAGTAACAAATAAATGTAACTATAGAGGAATGTGGCCTGATTTAGTTTAAGGGAGTGGTACAGAATGATAATTTCATAAATTGCATTGCAATTATTACTTGTTGTAGAGACTAAGGCCGGGTTCACATATGTGTGAATTGGATGCGGGTTTCCCTGCATCCAATTTGCATGACATGCGAGTGTGACCGGCTCTCAATGGAGCTGGTTCACACATGTCCGGGGCGGGCACAGGCCGCATTCCAAAAGGGTCCTGTGCCTGTTTGGGTCCGATTCAGGTGCGAATTCGGGCAAAAATTCTGACCTCAATCGGTGAACTGGAACGCATTGGACCCCATGCTGGGAACCTGCGGCCGCACATATGTGAACCCGGCCAGAAGAATAAGTAATCTAGGTGCAATTGCCAGAATGGTAAGTTGTTTGGTAAGTGTAAGTATTGGAAAGACATTTTCCTAAAAATGTCCAGGATTTGCACATTTTAATTATGTTTTTGTTGTGATTATATTTTTATATACTTCATTTATAATAATTTATAATGCAGAATTCCTTAGCAGTAAGCAATGAAAGCAGATGCGAGCAGTTCTTTTAATATAAAAATAAAAAATAAAAAATATATAGGCCGTGCAATGACTCTTGATAACGATCTCCACCATCCACCACCAAAGTGATTTAAAGCGGGGTTCCACTCAAATTTTTAACTTAATCTTACCTCCTTCAGTTAATTGCATAGATGTTCAAAGGCCGCACAAAATTTTTTTTATCGCTGTAATTACCTTTATATTGTACTTATCTGTGGCACTTCCGGTCTCTCCTCGCATGGGAGTAGGCGTGTTTATTGCCTTTCCCCGGCGCCGCACTGTCTCCTGGGAGTTTAGTGTCAGGCTTCCCAAGATTCAGTGCGGGAACAATGATCATGCGTGTGAACAAGCTGTGAATGAACAGCATTCGCCGCATCCAGGAAATCAATGCTTGTGGGCTTCACATGCCCACAAGCAAGATGGAAACAGCCAGCATCACTTTTTTTAAGTTATTCTTTAGTATGAAAACAGACAGAGGCGGAAATATTACACCCAAACTGTGAGTATTATTTTGGGGTTAGCAAAGTGTCTCAATGACCTAAAAAAAAAAAAAAAAAAAGATTGGTCGCCGGACTCCTGCTTCAAATATCAGTGCCTCCACCAACAGCTGTAAAAACCACATAAGATGATTCAATCAGTCCACAAATAATGTGACATCAATGTGAAAATAAGTTAATGAAAATCAGTCCACAAGTGATGTGAAAATGACTCTTGATAATGATCTCCACCATCCACCACCAAAGTGATTTAAATATCAGTACCTCCACCAACAGCTGAAGGGCTCGCTTACCAGCTCCAATTGAGCCCTCATTACAAGGGATCTTTAGTGCTTGTGGCTTTAGCCCAACCAAGGCCTTTCTCCAGGTCTAGATGATCTCCCAACAAATTCACCCCTTGGTGCTGTATAGGATATGATGATATCTCAAAAGAACAAAGTGCTCCACATAGTGTAAAATCTTTGTAAATTTATTTAAATAAAAAGTAATGCACTTACAGCTGCTGCTGGTACAAAGCACCCCTGGAGGACGTCATCTTACTATGAAACGCGTAGAGAGTAGCGACACATCGATGTCACCAATTCCATACCTACCCTAGAGGACGGGTTGTTTTGTGTGGCGGCCGACACACAAGATATCTAAGGCTCTTTGTATCAGCGGCATCTGTAAGTGCATAACTTTTTATTTAAATAAATTTACAAAGATTTTACACTATGTAGATCACTTTGTTGTTTTGAGATATCATCATATCCTATACAGCACCAAGGGGTAAATTTGTTGGGAGATCATCTGGACCTGAAGAAAGGCCTTGGCTGGGCTAAAGGCACAAGCGCTAACGATCCCTTGTAATGAGGGATCAATTGGAGCTGGTAAGCAAACCCTGTTGGTGGAGGTACTGATATTTAAATCACTTCGGTGGTGGATGGTGGAGATCGTTATAAAGAGTCATTTTCACATCACTTGTGGACAGATTTTCAATAACTTACTTTCACATTGATGTCACATTATTTGTGGACTATTCGAATCATCTTATGTGTTTTTTACATGTTTGCATAGCGCAACCTATATATTTTTTATGTTTACTTACTGTGCATATGTCTAACAGGAGGCTTTCTGCTTAAATCTTTTTTAGAATTTTAAGGCATGGCTTTTTTTACGTTTTTTTAATAGTCCTTTTAATAGCCTAGTACACATGACCAAAAAATTAGACAAAAAATACTTCGAAATGATCGTATGATAAGCTGATCCTTCGTACATAGCTTTTGAGAGCAGTTCATCTGAATATATCCAAAGGGACAAACACAATTTTTTTTTACGTACGATACCAGAATGAATGTTTTTCATTTAATCAGTACAGTTTTCATCAGAAAAAAATAGAGAATACTGTTTGTCAAGTAAATACTTTGTGAGGATTGGACGGAAGGCCTCGATGGACATCACTCTTCTTGATTTGTCACTGAGGATTAAGCTACAAGAAATTCTTCTTTTATGATGCCAACAAATGCACCCTTACGTTATTGTAAAAAGTCAGGTTTTCAGCTCTTTTTATTTTTATTGCATGTCTAAACTATGCTGTAATTGGTGCTGGACCATTAAAAGGGTTGCCAGAAGGAGAAAGTAAACAGCCCACATACAAACAAAAGGAATTGTAAAGCAGTGTTCTTTATGGAGGTTATATTATATGTGAGACCTGGCAAACACCACTGAGCCTAACATACTTTTAATCTCTGGCTGGTGACTAGAATGGAAGGGATATAAAGGTTAGAGATGAAAACTGAGGCTTGGAGCCTTGAGGTTGAAGATAAACAATTGTACTGGTGAGAGTGACCAGCAGCAGGTCAACCTAAAGGTTATTTAGAGGTCAGGCTGACCTGGAGAAATAAAGAACAAAGGACAACTGGCAATGCCTTACTGTACAAGCAGGGGGCAGTGTAGGCTTCTCTTCAGAGACCATGATATTATTCTCATTAATAATGCTATAGCTCTGTCTGTGCTCTCCCTGTAATAATATCTTAAAGAGTTATTAAAACATAGTGCCAAAAGATATCAATCTTTTTTTAATTAATATATGCTCTTTTTTTTTTTTTTTTTACTCACAGTATCATCTATGTTTCTAAAGTGGGATTTAACAGATTGTTTCATGAGACTTCTGTTTTTAAGGTGGCTCGGCTCATTTGCAAGGTCTTTATGGAGCCGCAATGTAAACACTGCAATGTTAGCCCTTTCCCCAGTGACTACAGAACTACAGAGGGATGTGAAGCCACACTGTGCGTAGACATGCACAGGCGGCATAGAGAGGCTGCAGTGTACATGGATTTGCTCCACCCACATGATTTTAAATGTCAGCTAACCACATTATTAGTGTGCATATGCAGTACAACAGGCAAGATGATTGCACCCAAGTCGATCGATGGATTGACTTGGGTACAATTAGCCTGCCCAAGGATGGTTCGAATCTTGGCCAGTCCCTGCTGAAACAGTCAAGATTCTAACCATCTACTGTATGGCCTGCCTAATACTGAAAAAAGCAAACTTGTTTCAAGTGATAAAAAAACATCAAAATGTCTAGGCTCCCTAAGTCTGTTTTAATGCACTCTAAGCCTTTGGGTGGCCTGAGAGTGCCAAATTTTGCTAAATATTATCAAGCCATCCAGTTGGTCTAAATCACCCATTTACCATGCCACTAGTGAAATACCATTATGGGTAGCTAATATCGACCCGTGACAATTGACAACCTTCTTTGGCTCTGTCCTTCAGAATGTAAATTTGTCATTAACTCCTTAGTCGCACATTCTCCAGCTCTTTGGTATAGACTGAAAGACCTCTCTAATTTAATTTCTCCTCATTACCTTTTGGTGTCATTTTCTTTATCGTACATCATAGGACACAGAGCCTTAAGTATTTACTTAGTGGGTTATAGCTACCTTCAGGTGTTGAAACTGCCACACCCAACACAGGAAGTTGACTCCCCTATATAACCCCTCCTCCTTCCAGGAGTACCTCAGTTTTTTCGCCAGTGTCTAAAGGTGTTGGCACGAGTGAAGATGTGCTCTGCGGAGCTCCAGGAGGGATCCATGCTGGATTTAAAAAGCCTCCACAACCAGATCCATCCCGCCACTGCGGCTTCAGGATGGTACCCGGGTCTCGCATAGAAGAACAAGGTTTTGCCTGTAATGCTCCTCTTTGAGGGCTGGACCCTAGGAACCTGGACTCTTTTTGGTCTTGTTACATTACCTAAAGCTGTCCTGAGGGGTGCTATACATGGTCCAAAGGAGTGGAATCTCTATTAAAAGGGCACCAGTCTTTGAAGGTTTAAACACGCTGCCTGCCGTGATGGGTGAAGTTTGGATCTGTCTGTTTACAGCAGTATTCTGCAGCGAGGAAAAGGTAAGAGGAAAGCATAGGAACTGCAAAGTCCATCTATGACTTTTCTTTCACTCATATTGTAAAATGCCTTAAAACCTCCTCTAGAGGGAGTAATAGTGTATAGAGGAAGCGTGCTAGATCCCTCTTTCCCACTCCAAACCCCTTACCAGGGGAACAGTGGGGACAGGATGAGGTATTACCCTCAAACGATTGGGAAAAACAAACCGATTACTCCTCTGCGAAAGAAACAATAGTTGAAGTTTCAGCTTCACAATCTGAGGTACAAATCCTTACGGACATGGTTCGCTCCACTTTCATGCTACTCCTAACAGAGTCAGCTGAAAGTCTGGTTTCTTCTTTGGGTTCCTTGAAACCTTCACAACCAGTGCATGCGTTTCCAGTGCACACATTACTAGAGAAGCTTATTTGTACTGAATGGGATCATCCGGATAAGCATTTTCTCCCTCCAAAGAGATTCTCAGTTCTCTATCCTATGGAGGAACAATTCACCAAAAAATGGAAAGTTCCAACAGTAGATGCTGCGATTTCCAGTGTGAATAAAAGTTTAACTTGTCCAGAGGACAATGCACAAATGCTAAAGGATCCAACAGATAAAAAGTTGGAATTCTTGTTAAAATCCTCTTTTTCTTTAGCAGGTACTGTTGCTCAGCCTGCAATTGCAGCTATAGGCATCTGTCAGTCCTTTAAAGACCAGTTCACAGAGGCCCTTAACGAGCTCCCTGCACAACAGGCCAGTGAGTTGGCCGTTCTACCAAAAGCATTATGTTTTGCCATAGATGCTATAAAGGATTCTATTCACCAGGCTTCTCTCCTTGCACTTGTGCTAGTACACATGCGTAGGACCCTTTGGCTAAAGGGTTGGTCTGCTGAAGCACCCTGCAAAAACCTATTGTCTAGTTTCCCATTTCATGGGGAGCGACTATTTGGCGATGATTTGGATAAATATATCCAGACAATTTCCAGTGGATAAAGTACTCTTTTGCCAGTCAAAAGAAAGTATAAACGTCCTTCATTTAAACAAACTCTCTCTCCTGCACCAAGCGCATCCGCCTCTAAGCAGTGGCGACGGCTTCCACCGTCAGATTCCAGAGGAAAATCGCAGTGTCAGGCCCAGACTCAAAAGAAAGACCTGGAACTGCAAGACTACAAAGCAGAATACTAAGGCCTCTTCATGAAGAGGCGTCTCCCCTCACCAAGGTGGTGGGAAGACTTCTGCATTTCGCAGAAGTCTGGCAGAGGGAAACTTAGGACAGATGGGCTCTCTCCACAGTGACTCTAGGATACAAACTAGAGTTTCGGGAGTTTCCACCATCTCACTTTCTGAGATCAAACTTTCCCAAGGATTCAGGGAAAAGACAATCCCTGTTTCAAGCATTAGACCAATTATTGAGTCAAGGGGTAATCATACAGATCCCCACAGAAGAACAAGGTTTAGGTTTCTATTCAAACCTGTTGTCATGGTTATGCAATAGAGTTTTCTGTCAGCTTACCTGTCTCCATGTGTTCATCTCTAAAGACCAGCTGCCTCTCCCCTGACTGGTTTTATAACCTCTCCTATAAGCATGGCCCCACCCCAGGCCCTATCAGGGAACCCTATATTAACCTGTGCACTGCAAGCCAGCAGTGCTGATCAACCATTGTGTGTTAGCTTTCGTGTGTACATGCTGTGTTTACTATGTCTGATTCCAGTTACTGACTTTGGCCTGTTCTTAACTATTCCTGTCTGCTCGTGACCCTGACCTTTGGCGTGTCCCTGACCATCCCTATTTGCCTGTGACCCTGAACCTTGGCGTGAACTCTGTTGTCCTTGTCTGCTTGTGGCCCCGACCTTGGCTTGTCCCTTACTTTCCTTGTTGTTCCAGCATGCTGCCTCCTTCCTCTTCTCCTGTAGTCTACCGTGAACATAAGCTGTGAGACCCTGGGGGCCGCGACCTGGAGCCAGACTGCAGCGCAGTCCATCCTGACCACTGGAGGCTCTGGTGAACACCTGCTGGCTCTTAGACTCTGCGCCCTGGGGAATCTATGCTCTAGCTCCCAGTGGGATCTGTGTCAGTGATCCAGTAGACCTGCTTCCTGAACCTCCCACGGTTCAATCCGCAGCAGTCAGTCCTAGGGTCCACTACCTAGCGGTGCACTTCTGACTCCTACAGAGTGCATCTGTCACCTAGCCTCAAGGTGACCTGACACCTGTTTACGGTACCAAAACCGAATGGAGATGTCAGGCCCATTCTGGATCTAAAAAACTAATTCGGTTCCTAAAAATTCGCTCATTTTGAATGGAGTCGATCAGGTCAGTGGTCTCCATCCTACAAGGCGGAGAACTTCTGGCGTCCATCGACATCAGGGATGCATATCTGCATGTCCCTATATTTCCCGTTCACCAAAGGTTTCTGCAATTTGAAGTGGAACAACAGGACTTTCAGTTCGCGGCCTTACCCTTCGGACTAGCCACAGCACCATGGGTATTCACAAAAATACTGGCCCCACCTCTAGCCAGGTTGAGGGCACAGGGCATAACGGTGTTGGCATACCTGGACAATCAATTGTTAATAGACCAGTCAGTGACTTGCTTAAGGCAAAGCGTACGCATTACAACCAATTACCTGGAAAGTCTCGGTTGGATCCTCAACCTAGAGAAGTCTTCCTTAAAACCAGTAAGAAGGCTGGATTACTTAGGCCTGCTTATAGATACAGCCCAGAAAAGGGTGTTCTTGCCTCCAGCAAAGATCAGCTCCATACAAGAGCTGGTACGGATGGTCAGGTCAAAAACAAATTCTTCAATTCGCCTTTGCATGAGGTTGTTAGGAAAGATGGTAGCTTTATTCAAAGCAGTCCCCAGTTCCATTCAAGACTGTTGCAAAACAGAATCCTCTCTGCTTGGAACAAGATGATCCAAGCTTTGGACTTGCCAATGCGGCTGTCCCCAAGAGTGTCTCAAAGCCTCAGTTGGTGGTTACGAAGCCAGAATTTGCTGAAGGGGAAATCCTTCAGACCAATAATCTGGAAAGTAGTAACGACAGGTGCCAGCCTCTCAGGCTGTGGAGCAGTACTAGAGGAGTCGACTGTCCAGGGACAGTGGTCAAAACTAGAAAGAGCCCTGCCCATCAACATCCTAGAGATTCGGGCAGTGTTTCTGGCTCTGAAAACCTGGACCTCCAGGTTAAAGAATTGTCCAGTCCGGATTCACACAATGCCACGGCTGTGGCCTATATTAATCACCAAGGGGGAACCAAGAGTCTCTCAGCTCAGAGAGAGGTGAACTATATCCTAACTTGGGCAGAAAGGAATGTCCCATCCCTATCGGCAGTTTTCATTCCGGGAGTAGAAAATTGGCAGCAGTTATTCCCAGGGGAATGGTCTCTTCACCCCAAAGTGTTTCGGGCTGTTTGCCAAAGATGGGGGACTCCGGACATAGATCTTCTAGCGTCCAGATTCAACATGAAGTTAGTCAACTTTGTGTCCAGAACAAGGGATCCACTCGCATACGGAACAGATGCGCTGGTGCCACCTAACATAGTCCAAGTCCAACTACATAAATGCCAGAATCTCTGTTTCTGCAGAGATGTGAGTGGTTTTGTCTAGATAGTAGTATATGTTATTAGTAGCTTTTTTCACATGTAACTAGTTCATGATTGGTTTAGTGGTCCTATAAATATTTCACCAGAAAGCCCCAAATGATGGATAAGCTTATCATACAAGTTGTATTATTTAGAAAACATCTATTCGCAGTTTCTGCTCTGTAAATTTCCATCAGAATGCTTGTATTTGTACCCAGCACTTCCTGCACATCTTCTCTGCAGCATTCCAGAGAGCCCCAGGTCCACGCCTATGGTATCCCTTGTGATGAAACAGGTTGGGCAGGGCTAGGCACTGTAATGCCGATGCACACGTGGAGGGGTTTTTTGCAGTGGTGCAGCACTTGAGAGACATTTACTGCAGGCTGTTTAGGCACTTGCGATTCGTTTTAAGTTAGTGTTTTAAAAAAGTTACATTGTTGCATCAACCTTTTTTTCCATCTGTGCTTTACTTAATGGATCCATAAGGGAATCATAAAAAGGAATCAGGAAGTCATCCACCTCCCTGTCTTGCTAGCTTTATTATACAACCTTGTTTGACCATCATGTAATGGGAGGTCAAACAAATCTTGTGAGTGATCGTGAGCCACTGGGAATGAACTTTTAAAGGTGTGAAGCCCTAAAATTGCTATGGACTTTTTGATACATAGAAATTTTATTAAGCACACACATTTTATATCATTGAGAGAGGTAATACATGTATGATTTTGCATTGTTTGTTTTAATGACCACTGAATTAACGTATGGTTTGATCACTGATATATGTTGTTTTATTGATTTGATTTTTTTTTACATGCAGTGAGGGGGTTATGCATTGATTGAATCTTGGTGTGAGTGCTATATACCTTAGTGTTATAAGAATTACAATGTTATCTAGTTTTCAGCCACATTCCCGATAAATGGGGAACTTTAAAATGGACCTAACCTAAAAAAGCAAGAACCTGCTGTTTCTTAACCCCCCACCCCTCATGTATAATGCTAGGTTAAACTTAAAGTGTTACTAAACCCACAACAGTAAAATCTGTCTGTATATGCAGAATAGCATGCTTGTTATACTCACTGTGGAACTTAAGGGGTTAATCCTCTGTATTGTGTAAAAAGGCTCTTTGATCCTGTATGCACAGATCCTTCCCCTCCTGCAGGGTCACTTTGGGCAAGGCCAGATAAGACAGAGTCAGGGTAGTTCTCTTGCACATAGTTTGTACTCTATTGGTCGCTGGAGAGGACATTACCTTGTTGAGTTTAGCTGCTCATTTGAATGGGCTGCCGTGCCCTATGAAACGTAGGAAAGAAGTCCCTGCATTACTTTGGAAAACGTATCCCGCAATGGAACCACGAGTACAGCGCGGGTGCGATTTCCAGTGCGGGCAGCATGCCATTGAAAATTATTGGCACCCGCCCGCCGGTCCCTCATTTCGCTGTGCGGGTGGTTGGAGCTGCGGGAATTTGTGCGACAGCAGCATTGTCAATCAGGGGGGAGGGTAGTGTTAAATGTAATAGCAGATTTACATACACTAACAAATTGAAGCGAAACTCCAGCTCACATTTTAGAATCAGATACCTTAAACAGTTTTTTTCATTTTAGGATAAAGGTTTTTTACAAAAAAATAAAAGTTGATCAATGAAAGTACCCCCCGCGTGTGTTTTAAATGGTTTGTCTCATTACTATAAACTGATACATCTGCAAGAGAGCTTGTTCAACAGACTTACTAGCTGGATCAACAGGTAAAAATAAAGGAAAGAAAGCCTAAAAATAAAATTCACGCAGCCATGACATCTAATGCCCCGTACACACGGTCGGATTTTACGATGGAAAATGTGTGATAGTACCTTGTTGTCGGAAATTCCCACCGTGTGTAGGCTCCATCACACATTTTCCATCGGATTTTCCGACACACAAAGTTTGAGAGCAGGCTATAAAATTTTCCGACCACAAAATCCGTTGTCGGAATTTCCGATCGTGTGTACACAAATCCGACGCACAAAGTGCCACGCATGCTCAGAATAAATAAAGAGATGAAAGCTATTGGCTACTGCCCCGTTTATAGTCCCAACATACGTGTTTTTACGTCACCGCGTTCAGAATGATCGGATTTTCCGACAACTTTGTGTGACCGTGTGTATGCAAGACAAGTTTGAGCCAACATCCGTCGGATAAAATCCTAGGATTTTGTTGTCGGAATGTCCGATCAATGTCCGACCATGTGTACGGGGCATTAGAATTGATAAGCTGCAATATAGCTGCAAGTTTTGGGTTTAATGCTGCTTTATCTTATCACACACTACAGAGAGTTTTGAATTTAGCATTTACATGAGCAACTGTCAGCACTGAGAAGTCCCTCCATACTAAAGGTGAGCCAGGAACGTACACGGCAGGTGCCAGCAGGGGCCAGCACAGGGGCGGGTGGAGACAAAGAGGTGCAGGCACTAGCAAAGAGTAGATGGGTGACAGTCAGGAGGGGTAGAGGGGGAAGTGCCAGAGAGGCTGATCCAGGACTGGAGCATCCCAATAAGTACGCTCCATTGAGTGACATTGGTGAAACCAGTCAGGGACCAGCACTGCTGGAGATGAGGGACTCTCCTAGCTGCCAGGGGAAGAACTCCTCCAGTGAGAGTGGGGGGGCAGCAAAGGGAAAGGAAAGACAGATTCTGGTGGTAGGGGACTCAATTCTTAGAAGGACAGAGAGGGCAATCTGTAACCAAGACCTGAAGCGCCGAACAGTATGTTGTCTACCAGGCGCTCGGGTTCGGCACATCACGGATCTTGTGGACAGATTACTGGGAGGGGCTGGGGAAGACCCGGCTGTCATGGTGCACATTGGCACCAATGACAAAGTCAGAGGCAGATGGAGTGTCCTAAAGAACGATTTTAGGGATTTAGGTGCTAAATTGAGGAAAAGGACCTCCAAGGTAGTGTTCTCAGGAATACTACCGGTACATCGAGCCAGACCAGAAAGGCAGAGGGAGATTAGGGAAGTAAACAAGTGGCTGAAGAGCTGGTGTAGTAAGGAGGGGTTTGGGTTCCTGGAGGACTGGGCCGACTTCTCAGTCTGTAACCGGTACTATAGAAGGGACGGACTGCACCTAAATGAGGAGGGTGCAGATCTGATGGGAATGAAGATGGCCAAAAAGTTAGAGGGGTTTTTAAACTAGGCAATGGGGGGGAGGGTCCAGAGACAGTGATAGTCAGCGCGGAAGATATTCCAGAGGGTAGTATTGGGGGCATTAGTGGTAGGTTAACCAAAGCACAAAAACACAAGGTGAGTATAGTAGCAAGTCCTAGTTGCAATCTTGAAACACCCAATACGAGGACAATATGCGACCGGTCTAAACTATGTGGCATGTTCACTAATGCAAGGAGCATGGCGGACAAGATGGGTGAACTAGAGATACTGTTGTACAAGGAGGATTTGGATTTTGTGGGAATTTCAGAGACCTGGTTCAACAGCTCTCATGATTGGCTGGCAAACATTCAAGGGTATACCCTATACCACAAGGATAGAGAGGGTAAAAAAGGGGGAGGGGTATGCCTATATATCAAGAATAAGGTACAAGTGAATGTGAGAGATGACATCACTGAGGGGGCTAGGGAGGAGGTGGAATCTTTATGGGTAGAGCTCCAAAGGGATGAAGCTAAGGGGAAAATAATACTGGGAGTATGCTATAGGCCCCCTAACCTGAGGGAGGAAGTGGAGACGGATCTCCTATCACAAATTGGATTAGCAGCAAGGATGGGAAGTGTTATCATAATGGGGGATTTTAATTATCCAGACATAGACTGGGCGGAGGGAACCGCGCATTCATTTAAGGCTCGCCAGTTCCTTAATGTCTTGCAGGACAATTTTATGGGTCAGATGGTTGACGCACCAACTAGAAATAAAACATTACTAGATCTAGTGATTACCAACAATACAGACCTGATCACAGATGTGGAAATACGGGGCAATTTAGGTAACAGCGATCACAGGTCAATTAGTTTCAGTATAAATCACACAAATAGGAAACATGAAGGGAACACAAAGACACTGAATTTCAAAAGAGCCAACTTCCCTAAACTACAAACCTTGCTAAAAGGCATAAATTGGGATAAAATATTAGGAACAAAGAATACGGAGGAGAGATGGGTTTGCTTTAAGAGCATATTAAATAAGGGCATTAGCCAATGTATCCCATTGGGTAATAAATTTAAAAGAGCGAACAAACATCCTGGATGGCTTAACTCCAATGTAAAAATGCTTATAAAAGCAAAGGAGAAGGCCTTCAAAAAATACAAGGTTGAGGGAATATCCTCAGCATTCAGAATTTATAAAGAATGCAATAAGAAATGTAAGGGTGCAATTAGGACGGCTAAGATAGAACATGAAAGACACATAGCGGAGGAGAGCAAAAAAAATCCCAAGAAATTCTTTAAGTATGTAAACAGTAAAAAAGGGAGGACAGACCATATTGGCCCCATAAAGAATGAGGAAGGACATCTGGTTACAAAGGATGGGGAGATGGCAAAGGTATTGAATTTATTCTTCTCCTCAGTCTTCACGAGTGAATCGGGGGGCTTCAGTAACCAAAACTGCAGTGTTTATCCTCATGACACAACACAGGAAGCACCTACATGGTTAACAGAGGACGGAATTAAAATTAGACTTGAGAAACTTAACATTAATAAATCACCGGGACCAGATGGCTTGCATCCGAGGGTACTTAGGGAACTCAGTCAGGTGATTGCCAGACCGTTGTTCCTAATTTTTACAGACAGTCTATTGACTGGAATGGTACCAGCTGATTGGAGAAAAGCCAATGTAGCACCAATATTTAAAAAGGGCCCAAAAAACATCCCTGGGAATTACAGACCAGTTAGCCTATCATCAATAGTATGTAAACTCTTGGAGGGGATGATAGGGGACTATATACAAGATTTTAGTAATAAGAATGATATCATTAGCAGTAATCAGCATGGATTCATGAAGAATCGTTCTTGCCAAACCAATCTATTAACCTTCTATGAGGAGGTGAGTTGCCATCTAGATAAAGGAAGGCCCGTAGACGTGGTGTATCTGGATTTTGCAAAAGCATTTGACACAGTTCCCCATAAACGTTTACTGTACAAAATAAGGTGCGTTGGCATGGACCATAGGGTGAGTACATGGATTGAAAACTGTCTACAAGGGCGTGTTCAGAGGGTGGTGATAAATGGGGAGTACTCAGAATGGTCAGGGGTGGGTAGTGGGGTTCCCCAGGGTTCTGTGCTGGGACCAATCCTATTTAATTTGTTCATAAACGACCTGGAGGATGGGATAAACAGTTCAATCTCTGTATTTGCAGATGATACTAAGCTAAGCAGGGCAATAACTTCTCCGCAGGATGTGGAAATCTTGCAAAAAGACCTGAACAAATTAATGGGGTGGGCGACTACATGGCAAATGAGGTTCAATGTAGAAAAATGTAAAATAATGCATTTGGGTGGCAAAAATATGAATGCAATCTATACACTGGGGGGAGAACCTCTGAGGGAATCTAGGATGGAAAAGGACCTGGGGGTCCTAGTAGATGATAGGCTCAGCAATGGCATGCAATGCTAAGCTGCTGCTAATAAAGCAAACAGAATATTGGCATGCATTAAAAGGGGGATCAACTCCAGAGATAAAACGATAATTCTCCCGCTCTACAAGACTCTGGTCCGGCCGCACCTGGAGTATGCTGTCCAGTTCTGGGCACCAGTCCTCAGGAGGGACGTACTGGAAATGGAGCGAGTACAAAGAAGGGCAACAAAGCTAATAAAGGGTCTGGAGGATCTTAGTTATGAGGAAAGGTTGCGAGCACTGAACTTATTCTCTCTGGAGAAGAGACGCTTGAGAGGGGATATGATTTCAATTTACAAATACTGTACTGGTGACTAGGGATGAGCTTCGAGTTCGAGTCGAACTCATGTTCTACTCGAACATTGGCTGTTCGCAAGTTCGCCGAACAGCGAACAATTTGGGGTGTTCGCGGCAAATTCGAATGCCGCGGAACACCCTTTAAAAGTCTATGGGAGAAATCAAAAGTGCTAATTTTAAAGGCTTATATGCAAGTTATTGTCATAAAAAGTGTTTGGGGACCCGGGTCCTGCCCCAGGGGACATGGATCAATGCAAAAAAAAGTTTTAAAAACGGACGTTTTTTCAGGAGCAGTGATTTTATTAATGCTTAAAGTCAAACAATAAAAGTGTAATATCCCTTTAAATTTCGTACCTGGGGGGTGTCTATAGTATGCCTGTAAAGGGGCGCATGTTTCCTGTGTTTAGAACAGTCTGACAGCAAAATGACATTTGGAAGGAAAAAACTCATTTAAAACTAGCCGCGGCTATTGCATTGCCGACAATACACATAGAAGTTCATTGATAAAAACGGCATGGGAATTCCCCACAGGGGAACCCCGAACCAAAATAATAAAAAAAAAATGATGTGGGGGTCCCCCTAAATTCCATACAAGGCCCTTCAGGTCTGGTATGGATATTAAGGGGAACCCCAGCCAAAATTGAAAAAAAAAATTGACGTGGGGTTCCCCCTAAATTCCATACCAGACCCTTCAGGTCTGGTATGGATTTTAAGGGGAACCCCGCGCCAAAAAAAAAAAAAAAAACCGGCGTGGGGTCCCCCTAAAAATCCATACCAGACCCTTATCCGAGCACGCAACCTGGCAGGCCGCAGGAAAAGAGGGGGGGACGAGAGTGCGGCCCCCCCCCCCTCCTGAACCGTACCAGGCCACATGCCCTCAACATTGGGAGGGTGCTTTGGGGTAGCCCCCCAAAACACCTTGTCCCCATGTTGATGAGGACAAGGGCCTCATCCTCACAACCCTGGCCGGTGGTTGTGAGGGTCTGCGGGCGGGGGGCTTATCGGAATCTGGAAGCCCCCTTTAACAAGGGGACCCCCAGATCCCGGCCCCCCCCCTGTGTGAAATGGTAAGGGGGTACTTACCCCTACCATTTCACTAAAAAACTGTCAAAAATGTTAAAAATGACAAGAGACAGTTTTTGACAATTCCTTTATTTAAATGCTTCTTCTTTCTTCTTTCTTCCTTCATCTTCTTCTGGTTCTTCTGGCTCTTCTGGTTCTTCCTCCGGCGTTCTCGTCCAGCATCTTCTCCGCGGCGTCTTCTATCTTCTTCTCCTCGGGCCGCTCCGCACCCATGGCATGAGGGGGGAGGCTCCCGCTCTTCTCTTCATCTTCTTCTCTTCTTCATCTTCTTCTTCATCTTCTTCTTCTTCTTCTTCTTCCTTCTTCTCTTCTTCCTGTCTTCTCCGGGCCGCTCCGCAGCCATGCTGGCATGGTGGGAGGCTCCCGCTGTGTGACGGCGTCTCTTCGTCTGACGGTTCTTAAATAACGGGGGGCGGGGCCATCCGGTGACCCCGCCCCCCTCTGACGCACGGTGACTTGAGGGACTTCCCTGTGACGTCACGGGGAATGCCACAGGGAAGTCCCGTCATGTCACCGTGCGTCAGAGGGGGGCGGGGCCACCGGGTGGCCCCGCCCCCCGTTATTTAAGAACCGTCAGACGAAGAGACGCCGTCACACAGCGGGAGCCTCCCTCCATGCCACAGCATGGCTGCGGAGCGGCCCGCAGAAGACAGGAAGAAGAGAAGAAGAGAAGAAGAGAAGAAGGAAGAAGAAGAAGAAGAAGATGAAGAAGAAGATGAAGAAGAGAAGAAGATGAAGAGAAGAGCGGGAGCCTCCCCTCATGCCATGGGTGCGGAGCGGCCCGAGGAGAAGAAGATAGAAGACGCCGCGGAGAAGATGCTGGACGAGAACGCCGGAGGAAGAACCAGAAGAGCCAGAAGAACCAGAAGAAGATGAAGGAAGAAAGAAGAAAGAAGAAGCATTTAAATAAAGGAATTGTCAAAAACTGTCTCTTGTCATTTTTAACATTTTTGACAGTTTTTTAGTGAAATGGTAGGGGTAAGTACCCCCTTACCATTTCACACAGGGGGGGGGGCCGGGATCTGGGGGTCCCCTTGTTAAAGGGGGCTTCCAGATTCCGATAAGCCCCCCGCCCGCAGACCCTCACAACCACCGGCCAGGGTTGTGAGGATGAGGCCCTTGTCCTCATCAACATGGGGACAAGGTGTTTTGGGGGGCTACCCCAAAGCACCCTCCCAATGTTGAGGGCATGTGGCCTGGTACGGTTCAGGAGGGGGGGGGCCGCACTCTCGTCCCCCCCTCTTTTCCTGCGGCCTGCCAGGTTGCGTGCTCGGATAAGGGTCTGGTATGGATTTTTAGGGGGACCCCACGCCTTTTTTTTTTTTTTTTTTGGCGCGGGGTTCCCCTTAAAATCCATACCAGACCTGAAGGGTCTGGTATGGAATTTAGGGGGAACCCCACGTCAATTTTTTTTTTCAATTTTGGCTGGGGTTCCCCTTAATATCCATACCAGACCTGAAGGGCCTTGTATGGAATTTAGGGGGACCCCCACATCATTTTTTTTTTTTTATTTTGGTTCGGGGTTCCCCTGTGGGGAATTCCCATGCCGTTTTTATCAATGAACTTCTATGTGTATTGTCGGCAATGCAATAGCCGCGGCTAGTTTTAAATGAGTTTTTTCCTTCCAAATGTCATTTTGCTGTCAGACTGTTCTAAACACAGGAAACATGCGCCCCTTTACAGGCATACTATAGACACCCTCCAGGTACGAAATTTAAAGGGATATTACACTTTTATTGTTTGACTTTAAGCATTAATAAAATCACTGCTCCTGAAAAAACGTCCGTTTTTAAAACTTTTTTTTGCATTGATCCATGTCCCCTGGGGCAGGACCCGGGTCCCCAAACACTTTTTATGACAATAACTTGCATATTAGCCTTTAAAATTAGCACTTTTGATTATTCATGTTCGTGTCCCATAGACTTTAACGGTGTTCGCGTGTTCGAACGAATTTTTTTCCTGTTCGCATGTTCTGGTGCGAACCGAACAGGGGGGTGTTCGGCTCATCCCTACTGGTGACCCCACAATAGGGATAAAACTTTTTCGCAGAAGAGAGTTTAATAAGACTCGTGCCCACTCATTACAATTAGAAGAAAAGAGGTTTAACCTTAAACTACGTAGAGGGTTCTTTACTGTAAGAGCGGCAAGGATGTGGAATTCCCTTCCACAGGCGGTGGTCTCAGCGGGGAGCATTGATAGCTTCAAGAAACTATTAGATAATCCCCTGAATGACCGCAACATACAGGGATATGTAATGTAATACTGACACATAATCACACACATAGGTTGGACTTGATGGACTTTTGTCTTTTTTCAACCTCACCTACTATGTAACTATGTAAGTTCCACTTTAAATATAAATACAAATCTGGTTTTATTTCAGACATTGCTAATATTTCTAAATACTAGGCTAACTTGAATAATATTTGGTTATTACTTGACTATCTTTGAGTCAGTGTCCAAAATGTTTTTTTTACACGATGTGCATTATTTCATATAATGAAAGGAAGCTGACTTGGATTCAAAGAGGTTATTCATCATTTTACTAGAAGAAGTTAGACAGATCAAGTCGACTATAATCCACCACAGATATTTCTGTCTAAACCTGGCATGATCGTTGTCATTTAATACTTAAATCAGCTTTATTTCGCTTTGTGTCACCCTTTCAGTAAGCCATAAATAAACAGGCATAGCTTTGTTTATGAACTTCTTAGCACGAGTAGTAGCTGACAATCGTTATCTGATGACTCTCTAGGTTAGGATGCCTAGATGGTTTGTCCAATCTTTAGAGCTTAGGAAGGTTGCCAGGATGAATTAAATATGCTTGTATACAACTACTGTACTTCTTATCATATAATGCATATAATGCCTTTTCCTGCTTCATTTCATCAACCCAAAATGTCCTTAAAATGCATTAAGATCACATTTAGAAGAGTGAAGCACTTTACAGTGCAGTTTAATTCAATACATATTTACAAGGGAATAGTAACGTAATGCACTGACACAGAAAAAGAAAACAAGGCCTATACAGGGCATTACCCTTAAATGCAGAATAATTAAATTGTTTGGGCAAATAAGAAAACAACACATTCAGGACATCTCTGCAGTACACATTCATTTTCTCATGTTTTCTCTTTATGAAAATTGTGTTTTTACACAAGACAAAACCTTTCGATCCACCCTAAATTCAGTAAACTCTTAATTTCCTGTTTGAGCTGAAAAAAACAGTGCCTTGTTTGAACTGAAGTGCCAAGCAATGTTGTCAAACTCCAGTGAATTCCACGTCTCTTAGGCTCAGTGCACATAAATTGTAAAATATAAATTGCTGCGCCAGGTGAATAATGATGAAGTGTAAACACATTGAGTAACACACATGAGTCCAAAAAAAGGAAAAAGTGCCTCCAAATAGAGATAAGAAATAAATAGCAAAAGTCTTTGAAATCGTATCCAGCAAAATGGTAAACGACCATTCACCAAAGTGCACCTTCCACCGTGAATAAGCAAGATGTGCTCCTAATAGATTCCTAGACTCCACATTATAGGAGTCTAAACAGACATGGATTCCCAAATCTTAGCAGATCCATCCATTAGAAAGAGGTAGAAATGGTGTCATGGCCGGCCACATGGATTCTTAAAACATTCTCATGGATATCACTAGGCTGTGGACACTGCGGGCTGATCTCCAGCTTGATCCTCCTCCTGGCTTCTTGGTCCTCCTACTTCAGCTTGGCCTCCAGACAAGAAAGTTTCTGTTCCAGAGAGCAGTGCAAATAACAGCAACAAGCCATAATGCCATAGTTGCAGGCATTACTCCTTCCTACAGTATTCAAGTCATTTGACATGATAGTAACTGACGCATCCTAATTTATCTTGCTTAAGCTCCCTGGCGGTATGATTATTTCAGATTTGTGCGTCTCAAAGCAGTACAATTATTTTGCATAGAAATTTGGCGTTTTATATTGTAGGCCTGTAATTCTTAGCAATAACAGACTTAGAACTGTCCACCAAGAGTCTAGTAGATATACCGAGTATGATGAAGTTTGAAACACAAAATCATAAATTATAATATAATAAATAAATATAAATAATTTAAAAAAATAATAATATAATAATAATAAAATAAATTTCCCCACGATTCACTATCGCTCAATTCTGCAAGTGTTCTAATTTACTATCGCTGTTTTCTAGCTGTCTAAAGCTACTTTTGACGTAAAGGGACACTTTTTGGTTGCTACGGACAATCTCAAGTTTCCAGGCAGAAAGAACAGTATATATGATATAAAACTGCATGCTGGGCATGGGCCAAAGCATTGGGGACAAAAGGGATGTGAAATGATTTCATACAGTACTGTAATCTGTAAGATTACAGTACTGTATGTGTAATGATTTTTAAATTTTTTGGAATTTGCCGCCAGGCTACGCCCCCGTGCGTCGCGACGCTTGCAGGGAACGGAGCCTGGCACAGAGAGGCTTCGGAGCCCGCAGACACCGCGGGGGGACATCGCAGGATCCTGGGGACAAGGTAAGTATACCTCACCAGGATCCTGAGATGTAATCCTGAGTGTGGCTCGGGGTTACCACTAATGGTGCTGAAATTTAACCCCGAGCCCCACTCGGGAATACCGTCAGGAAGGTTAAAGTGGAACTTTAGTCAGAAAATGCAGTCCTCAAAGACCACTTCAGGCTGGCTCTTTCTACAGGCATAACTATGTAAAAAATAAGTACCTATAGTGCCTAAAAAATCCACAAATGCACTGTCTCATCCTGTTCTGTGCATGCTCAGTTGCTTGCTATTCTCAGCACTGAGCCTAAAATCAGAGCCACTAGAGGCTGATCAGCTAACAGCCTTAAGATTTACTATTGCTGAAGGGGGAAGAAAGCAACAGGAATGACACACTGTGCTGAAAGCGCACCTTCAGTCATTTTTTTCAACTTTCCATCTATTAAATCTTCTGTTCTTGTTGTTTTAACTTTGGATAGTAAAACGTTATTTTTCTGCCAGTAAATACCTTATACAGCCCACTTCCGGTTTCTTGTCTGGTCATTAGCCTAGACTTATGACATCATGCACAGCTCTCTCTCTCTCACTCTCATGAAAGTTTGCCAGGAAGGGAGGGGGATGAATCATAAAAGGGCCAATGAGAGCTGCAGGGCTGCAGAGCTGGAGGTGTGCCTCTGTGTGTTTGTGTAAATCCAGGAAGTGAAAAGGCAGCAGCTTCAGCTGCCCACACTTAAAATGGATGCAGCCACACTTAGTGGAGGGAGATTTCTACAGCATATTTGGCAAGTACAGAATCACAGTATATATAAAATAATATGCAAAGTGGTATGAGGGAAGCTTCAGAATGGCAAAAATGTTTTATTACAAATTATGTGAGCAGACTGCAGTTCCTCTTGAAGAAACACAGATTGGGGAGGGAGAAAAGAAAAAGGGGGAGAGGTGACAGGACAAACTCTGCTGCCAGGGAGACACAAAAGAGTTAAACTTAAGGATAACGTCTTATCTTATCTCCCTGACATTCTCTCCTTTCTCCCTCATAGGCAGCCTTTGAGCTTCAGCACTGTAAAGCTGGCCATAGATGGATTGAAATTTGACCGATTCTGGAACCGTCCAAATGTTTATACATCTGTGGGCAAGCAGATTGTACTTGTAGTGCTATTCTTTTCTCTCTCTGTGGCTACTGAAGTATGATGGTGTCACCTGTATAGTATTTAGAAGCAGAGTCTTCACAATCAGTGTGATCAGGACAGGATCTTTAACAAGCACAGTGCCTCCACTCAGTGGCTTGTGAATAGCAAGTGAAATCCTAATTGAGAAGTATATCTCCACATAGACAGTAATCCACACAGTATTGTATTTGAAAGTCCATGTATTGAAGAAATAACATTCAGTGGACCATCCAACATAAGGTATTTTCCAAACAGGAACATGAAATCATTAACAGTCTCTATGTATGTCTCGGTGAGGTGAAGCTGCAGCACTTACACAGTCTGTTCTCTCTTAGCAGGAATTTACGCTTCTCCTTCCCCCACATGTCCCTCCCTCCACCCACTTACCCACAAAACCTCTGCTCTTCTTGATGACCTCATCCTTGGTTAGAGAGAGCACAGCAGCCATATTGGAAAAGGTCAAACAAACACTGCATAACAGTATACACTTGGTAAATGGGCAAAGAAATTATCACATCACTACATTCTCCCCCTGCTGAAAATCCTTTCAACCCAGCAAGGATATACACTCAAAACAACAAAACGTAGCAAAAGTTAACATCGTTGTCACCTTCTGCAGACCACTTCTCCAGAAACAATCTATTACAGAGATTAGCTGCAAAGGAAATATGGTTACTAACAAATAGGCATCATGCTAACCAGTCTAGAATGAGCTGCAATCATGTCCATCAAAACATGAGTTTGTACGTAGTTCTGTACAGCATAGCCGGGTCTTCCCAAGGTGTCATAAGTAAACACTGGTGGAGGTCGTTGAGCACGATCTCCTCTCCTCAAGCCCTCAGGCATTAGTCCAGTAAACTCTGGGACAGCATTCAGCCGTGTACACACGGCCAGACTTCCCGACAGAAAAAGTCCGACGGGAGCTTTTGGTCGCACATTCCGACCGTGTGTATGCCCCATCGGACTTTTTCTGTCTGCATTTCCGACGGACTCAGATATAGAACATGTTCTAAATCTTTCGGAAATGCTGATGGAGTTTTGCCGTTGGCAAGTCCGGCCGTGTGTACGCGGCATAAGTGGGAAAACTTGGTGCTCCAACCATGCAGGAACTGTGGGCACAAAGTTTTGGACTGTTGGTTCAAAAACAGGAGTAGCTGGGTTCAGACCTCCCCACTGAGGAAGGCCCCCATCAGTAATAGGTGAATGAACCTGTACAGGAGACTCTGGTGGAGGTGTAAACCAGTCAGTGTCATCACTCTGGTCTCCACGGTCTGCACAAGACACATTAGAATCTGTAACAATATCAGATTGTGGCTCCTCATCAGCAGTAGCATCTTGTGGTACTGGAAGCAAGTGATTCCTATGCCAGGCTTTGATCCGACCCTCAGGTCCTCGAATCCTGTAGACTGGAATTCTAGGCAGTTTTCCTAAAACTTCAAACAACTAATTTTGCCAGGGATCAGCTAATTTATGTTTGACTGAAGGTTCCAAATTGCGCAGAAGCACTTTATCACCAGGTTGTAAGTCTTTGTAATGAACTTTGGCATCAAAGCGCCTTTTATTGGCAGCATTTATTTTTGCAGTATTTTCCTCAGCCATTTGATAGGCCTCTTTTAAACTCTATTTAAGTCATGCCACATACTGGTAGTGATTTCTATTTTCCACTCCATCAGTAGACACACCCAACTGAATGTCAATAGGGAGACGGGCTTCTCTCCCAAACATGAGAAAATAAGGAGGAAAAACAGTTGATTCATGTCTGGTACAATTGTAGGCATGTACCATAGCTCCAACATGTCGGCTCCAGGTTCGCTTAGAGAGGGTACCCAACATGTTCAACAAGGTGCGATTGAAACGTTCAGGGAGAGCATCACCCTCTGGATGATAAGGTGTGGTACGGCTCTTGTCGATGTTAAGCAATGTTAACAGCTCTTTAATTAGGCGACTTTCAAAGTCCTGCCCCTGGTCAGAGTGTAGTCGATTTGGCAATCCATAATAAACAAAAAGCTTTTCCAACAACACTTTAGCTATAGTTACTGCTTTCTGATCTTTGGTGGGATAGGCTCGAGCATATCGAGTATAGTGATCAGTCACAATCAAAACATTTCCCACACCACTGCTGTGATTGTCAATACACAAAAAGCCCATGCACAATAAATCCATTGGACCAGAACTTTTGAAGTGTTCCAGCTTGTGTAGGCAAAGTTTTCCATTGCAGACATCTCACACAACGGCGGCAATAGTCCACAACAGATCCTCTCATTCGTGGCCAAAAGAAACGGCCTTGGATTAGTCCGTAGATTTTTTTAACTCCTAGATGTCCATGTTGGTCATGCAAACTTCTCAAAACTGATTTTCTATAGACTTGAGGGAGCACTAGCTGTCTCCTTCCAGGATGATCATGGAACCAATGTAAACTGTATAAAAGTCCATCAATTATTTTGAGTTTATCCCATTCTTTAAGATAGTAGGTACTCTGCTCAGGTAGGGTTTTTCTCATGTTAGGATCTTTGCGGAAAACAGATTTTCTAACATGTCTGATTACTGGATCTCTCTTTTTTAGAAGGATCATATCTTTCGCTTGCAGCTTGATGTTTTCTGGTACCCCTAAAGCGGTGGGGCAGCAATACATGTTTGGGATACACTCTTCACCAGCTCCCAAGGAGTAAATAACTTGTAAGTCAGAGAAAACAATATTGTCTCCTTGTACAGCAGCTGTAGCACAGTAGGCAGCCACAGCAGGCCCAGGTACTTCCTCCCATTCACTTTCTTCTAAGTTCACTGGCAACCCTGGATGCCTAGAGAGAGCATCAGCCCCAATATTTTTGGGCCCTGGCTTGTACTTGAGAGTGAATTGGTAATTAGACAAGGCAGCAAGCCACCTATGACCAGTGGCATCCAGCTTTGCTGTAGTCAAAACATAAGTGAGGGGGTTGTTGTCAGTTCTCACCTCAAACTGAGTCCCATACAAGTAATCATGCAGCTTTTCAACATTAGCCCATGTCAGGGCAAGAAATTCCAGTTTGTGAACAGGATAATTATTTTCTGCTGGGCTTAGACGGCAGCTAATATAAGCAACAGGCCTTAGTCCCCCTGGGTACACCTGATGTAAGATAAGACTCCTCCTAATCCATCATAGCTGGCATCTGCATGCAGAATGTATGGCTTTTGTTGATATGCATAAGCCAAAACTGGTGCTTCTGTAAGACTTTTCTTAAGCTGTAGAAAAGCGTCCTCACAAGCAGAAATCCACCTCTCACTGAAAGGAATTTTGCTGGTTGTGTCAATGCCAGGGTTTTTTTTTTGAGCAAGTCATTAAGAGGCCGAGCAGTCTTGGAATAGCCTCTAATGAAGTGGCGATAATAGCCACAAAACCCCAAGAAGGACCTCAGTTCTTTCAGATTTGTGGGACGGGGCCAGGTTACCACAGGCTCCACTTTAGCAGGATCAGTTGCTACCCCTTCTGAGCAAGTCATTAAGAGGCCGAACAGTCTTGGAATAGCCTCTAATGAAGCGGCGATAATAGCCACAAAACCCCAAGAAGGACCTCAGTTCTGTCAGATTTGTGGGACGGGGCCAGGTTACCACAGCCTCCACTTTAGCAGGATCAGTTGCTACCCCTTCTGCAGATACGATGTGACCCACAAAGTTTAATGAAGATCACGCAAACTTACATTTGTCCAGGGAGAGTTTCAGACCTTCTTTCCTCAGACGATCTAGCACTTTAAACAGTCTCTGGTCATGCTGCCCCAGAGTGGAGCCAAAAACAATTATGTCATCTAGGTAGACAATACATTGAGTGGGACAAAGGTCTCCCAGTGTCCAATTCATTAGACGCTGGAAGGTTGCAGGTGCACCACTAATGCCCTGAGGCAGGCGAGCAAACTGGAGAAACCCCAGGGGGCAGATAAAAGCTGTCTTTTCTTGACCTTCCTCACTCATTGGTACTTGGTAATAACCGGATCTTAAGTCCATTACTGTTAACCATTTGCTGCCTTGCAGGGCATCAAGAGTTTCCTCAATGCGAGGTAGCGTGTATTGATCTGGGATAGTTCGCTGATTTAGAGTCCTATAATCAACACATATTCGTATTCCACCATTTTTCTTTCTGACCAACACTATTGGGGATGCATACGGGATTTTAGACTCAACAATGATGTTTTGATCTTTCATTTTGTGCAAGCACTCTCGAACGCCATCCAGATCTTTAAAAGGTATGCGCTTGGGTCTTTCTCTAAATGGAGATACAAAACAAAGGGGTTCCCCTGGGTGGACTTTACTGGCACTTGCAACAAGAAGAAAGTATAAGAATATGTAGGAAATCAAAGGGCAATATAAAAAACAGTACAAATTTTATTCGTATTCACAAGTACATATGGATAAAAACAAGCAATGCGTGATTTTGACTAACATAGTGCATAATACATGATAGTCATAATGAACAAAAAGACAAAATCAATAGTGATGAAAACACTCTTCTCAAGCCCGACGCGTTTCGGGGTACTTAGTAACTGTACAATCCTTCTTCAGGGGCATGATCTGAGAGAGGGGGGTTCATCTAAGTAAATGGGGAGAGAGGTAAAGAAAAGAGAAAAGAAAGGGTAAGGTAAGGGATGAGGTTAAGGGCGATATTGAATGGGGGGTATAGGGTGGTGAATAAGACACCTACCTGACTATGTGTGATTAATCACTTATGAAAGTTCGTTTTTTCTAAAAACAAGGAGAGCCATGGAGGGAGGGCAGGGTATGGGGAGTAATGTACGTGTTGTAGCTAGTATAGACAAGAGTCCTTTGGTGGTAAGAAATGCAAGATGGTAGGCTACGATCACCATGGAGAGGTGTGGCAGAGACTCCCGTTCCGCCCGTCCCGGGCGCGCACACACCAGAGCGGCGTGCTGAGGTCATAAATAGGCGCCCCTAAAAAATAACAAGATATGGAAAGGACCTTAGAGTGGGGTCCAACGTAGATGAATAGAAAGTGCTAACCTAATGTGTGGATGATATAGTTCAAATTAGAATGGTAGTCAGAAGAAATGCAGGGAATACTTAAAGTACATCAAAACTCAATTGCGTCAAAGGGAGCGATAACAAAGAGATGCGGCTAGTAATATATCCTAGTGGCAACATGCTAGTATATATAGATAAAATTGTTTGGGTTTAGAGTTTGAACACAATATGCAGGGTAAGTACATAGTTGCGCACAGCAAGTAGTCGTGCTGAGCATGCGTATTGGGGGTACCCATAATACATGAACTGTAGCTGGTATTTAAAATTTAAAAAGGATATATTAATGCTGAGCCTGTGTAGAAAAGCTTCCAAAACATTTTTTACAGGGACCAAAATGAAAATTAGCTCAGAGATAATAATAATAAGTAATTAGTGTAGAAAATGTATGGAGGTGAACCTCCCCCCCCCTTTTTCCCTTCCCCTTTTTTTTCCCTTCCCCCCCCCTCCCTTTTCCCCCTTCTCTTCCCCCCCCCCTTTCCCTCCCCTTGGGGGGACCACGTCTCCAGACACACAGCCAGCCGGGTTACCTCCCTTTTCATAACTGTTGTTTTGCCATTTTTATGATAATATTCTCTGTCTTTTCGGTCTATATTAACACTATGTTATATTCATGTCCACCATATACATTTACGAGAGTATTTCTGGCAATGTATAAAATATATGTATGTCTATTATTTACTTTCTGTCATTATATGCATATACCTGGTGCATTTACTAACCTATGTACATTGTCTATGTGTATTGAAATGTTTTGGTCATTGCTCATAATTGTCCCTCTGTGCATTTTTTCTAGCATGTTTACTGCTTTGTGCAGCAATCCACCATCCCCAGTCTAATCCCATATTCCTCTGTGATGTTCCCCTGTCCCCCTTCTCTATTTCCATCTCCTTCCCCCTTTCATTGTTTTCCCCATACTTGGAGGCTTATATTATAGTCAGGTCATGTGATTGGACAGCAGCCACTCCTTCTCAATAATTTTTATTGGTATTGCCAATACTCCTTCTTATACTCCTTCTTATGCCACCTAATGTGACAGTTTCTCCTTCTCCCCGCCCCTCCCTTGGGTCGCGTCCGGCCGGAGCGACTGCCCGGCACGGTAAGCCGCCACAGGTTATCCTGGGCGGCGCTTAGTGAGGTTTGGGCGTCTTTCCAGCCACGCCCACTGCCTCCATGTTGGCACTCCGGACGAGCATGCGCTCTCGCCGGAGTGTCACTTCCGTGCCGGTGGGACGGGTGTGCGTGACGCCGCTCCAAACGCCGTGACGTTCGCGCACGCGCGGTTGGGGCGGCGCCGCGCACGCTCGCCTCGGGGGGTCAACACGGTGCGTCCCGATCCATGCTGCTCACGACACAGCTGTGCCTCATTATTGACGCCAGCTGCTAGTGGCAGCCACAGTACTTAAACCAGCCCTACTCATTCCACACCAAGCCGCTGCACATACCGGACGCTTGGTTGTGAGTCTGTTAACCTGCATTGTTAAGGTATGTCTCCTCATCATTGCTTGCCGTTTTTTCCTACTTTAGGAGGTTCACCTCCATACATTTTCTACACTAATTACTTATTATTATTATCTCTGAGCTAATTTTCATTTTGGTCCCTGTAAAAAATGTTTTGGAAGCTTTTCTACACAGGCTCAGCATTAATATATCCTTTTTAAATTTTAAATACCAGCTACAGTTCATGTATTATGGGTACCCCCAATACGCATGCTCAGCACGACTACTTGCTGTGCGCAACTATGTACTTACCCTGCATATTGTGTTCAAACTCTAAACCCAAACAATTTTATCTATATATACTAGCATGTTGCCACTAGGATATATTACTAGCCGCATCTCTTTGTTATCGCTCCCTTTGACGCAATTGAGTTTTGATGTACTTTAAGTATTCCCTGCATTTCTTCTGACTACCATTCTAATTTGAACTATATCATCCACACATTAGGTTAGCACTTTCTATTCATCTACGTTGGACCCCACTCTAAGGTCCTTTCCATATCTTGTTATTTTTTAGGGGCGCCTATTTATGACCTCAGCACGCCGCTCTGGTGTGTGCGCGCCCGGGACGGGCGGAACGGGAGTCTCTGCCACACCTCTCCATGGTGATCGTAGCCTACCATCTTGCATTTCTTACCACCAAAGGACTCTTGTCTATACTAGCTACAACACGTACATTACTCCCCATACCCTGCCCTCCCTCCATGGCTCTCCTTGTTTTTAGAAAAAACGAACTTTCATAAGTGATTAATCACACATAGTCAGGTAGGTGTCTTATTCACCACCCTATACCCCCC
This sequence comes from Lithobates clamitans, assembly GCA_037952925.1. NCBI lineage: Eukaryota > Metazoa > Chordata > Amphibia > Anura > Ranidae > Lithobates > Lithobates clamitans. The sequence continues at coordinate 816,699 of JBBGZY010001650.1, read as the reverse complement.
ATTCAATATCGCCCTTAACCTCATCCCTTACCTTACCCTTTCTTTTCTCTTTTCTTTACCTCTCTCCCCATTTACTTAGATGAACCCCCCTCTCTCAGATCATGCCCCTGAAGAAGGATTGTACAGTTACTAAGTACCCCGAAACGCGTCGGGCTTGAGAAGAGTGTTTTCATCACTATTGATTTTGTCTTTTTGTTCATTATGACTATCATGTATTATGCACTATGTTAGTCAAAATCACGCATTGCTTGTTTTTATCCATATGTACTTGTGAATACGAATAAAATTTGTACTGTTTTTTATATTGCCCTTTGATTTCCTACATATTCTTATACTTTCTTCTTGTTGCAAGTGCCAGTAAAGTCCACCCAGGGGAACCCCTTTGTTTTGTATCTTCAGATTATTGGACGCGGCACGGCCCCCTTGGTCCCAAACTGGTTGGTCAATCCTTTTTCTGTTTCTCTAAATAGAGTGCTATCTGTTAGGCAAATACTGTGTTGAATATTTTAAGCACACCCAACATCCATGTCATCAGTTGAGAAAACATCATCGTATTCCATTAGCTGCTCTCCTAGCGCTTGTTTGTGCTCTGCAGGACTATCAGCATCATTCAGTTGTAAGTCTAGTTTGGTTTCTTACTCATCGACCTTGGCAGAGTAGAAGCTAATGGTTTCCATTGGGTAACAATAGGCTACCTTTTTCCAGGCTGGTATTATAACTGGGTATGTGGTAATATTCCGAACAGTAACAACATCCATTCTTGGACATTTTAAGCGATAGTCTTTCCTTTCTGGTACTATCTCCCAGCCATTCTTTGCAGCCTCTTTTGTATAAGTCTCTAGCAAGAAAAAGTTACCGGTTGTTCTTGGTGAAATTTCCACATAAACCCGCAACACTCTCACTCCCCCAGCTGGAAGCTCTATGGGATTCCATGAATTTCCTACACACCCTCCAGGAAGATCAGTAGCAAAGGTTTGACAGATATTTTGAAGCTCTGGAGCAGCAGGCAGTGAAGGTAGAGGAGTTTCTGTTGGGGCTGAAGAAACCGTATGAAAACAGCCTCAATGGCTTCCACGTTGGAACCCACAATCATAGGAGCATACTCGTTCCCCCCAGGTGGAGGGCTCACATAAGCAATGACTTTAAGTGGGGGATCCTCATCAGCTATCACACCAGGAATGCGAAGCTCAACTTCTAGACAACCATCCATAAAAACAGGATTTTCTCCTACACCATAAACAGGCATAGTGTCCACAGGTTGCAAAGGGAGGTGGTTCAAGTTTTCCAGTATTAAACAGAGCAGTAGTGTGTATATCATTAACAAACATTGAAAAGTATTGAAAGTACATCTGCGGCCTATCCCAGGTAGTTTGGTAAAAATATAAATACAAGTTGCTCTTTAGGGGGAGAATCTCTAGGGGCTTCCAAGATGAAGAAGGATCTAGGGGCCCTAGTAGAAGACAAATTGAGCAATAGCATGCAGTGTCAAGCTGCGGCTTCCAAAGCCAGCAGAATATTAGCAAGCATTATAAAAGGAATTTATTCCAGAGATAAGGCGATTATTCTGCAACTTTATAAAACTCTGGTTCGCTCGCATTTGGAGTATTCCATCCAGTTCTGGTCACCAATCCTCCAAAAGGATGTACTGGAGCTGGAGAGAGTCCAGAGAAGGGCAACTAAATTAATATGTGGAATGGAGGACCTCAATTATTAGGAAGCGCTAAGCGCTAAATTTATTCTCACTGGAGAAGACAAGCTTGAGAGGGGATATGACTGCGATGTACAAATATCTCAATGGTGATCCCAGCATAAGTATGAAACTTTTCAGTCCCAGGGAGTGTAAGAGGATACGGGGCCACACGATGAGACTGGATGAGAAGCGGTTTAAAAATTAAGCCTAAACAACTAATTTATTGTATTCCAGTGGTACTAATATTCTCTTCACATTCTATTGAAGCATACATCATCCTGTGCAAGCACCGGCCACTGCTGTCCAGCAATCCATGTCTCTCAGGAATTTTTCATGCAAACAGCTGCTACAGCTGGACATGGCTGGGTGATTCACTCAGGGGTACTTCTGTTTAGGGCAGTATGTGCCCAGGGATGTGCCCTCTGCCCACGGCTACATTCTCAGTGTGCATTGGGTCTAAATATGTTTATGCTGTGTGTGAAAAATAACTTGATAAAATGATAATTTTGTGAAAATAAATCAAATTTAATTTAAATTATTTTCCCCAAAAATGTGGCAAAAAATAAAGAAGAACTGAATAGAATAGCAGGGTAGCTCACTGTACTAATGTTGTATATTTAGTACAGTGGCTCCTCCTGCGCTGTCAGTTTTTCTTTGTGCTACTGGGTTGAACGAAAAAAAAAATACTAGTGTGTACTAGGCTTTAGAAGGGGAAAGCTAGGTAGTATTTTTAAGCATGTAAAAGCAAGTAAAAAGTTGAGCAGCATAATTGTATCATCTTTTTACAGTTATGCTATGTGAATGGGAACCAATCTAAGGTGGGTTTGGCTGCAAAAGTGCAAATATGCTTTAGGCTTTGAAGATTGCAGAGTTATAGGCAGTGGTTGATTTTTTTGGGGGGTAGGGGGGCGGTAAACAATCAGGCGCAGTGATCTGAACCCCGAGACTGCCCTTTTTTGAAGCCTATTAGAGCCTCTCTGAATAGACAGCTCAGTGCTGATGATAAGTCCATATATCAAAAATACACCAATGTGTGATATCCGTGGGTAACCCTCCACCAATGGAAAAAATGTCCGCTCACCTCCCAGCGTAGACCCTTGATTACAGAGGGTCACACACACTTTCCCTTATAGGGTGTATCAATGTATCAGCGGTCAGCCAAGGCAGACTATAGATCCGGATGGATACCTCTTGATAAGCAGAACCAGTGTCCAAAATACCAGATGAAGCAAGCCAAACTCCAGAGCCACAATGAACATGTAAATAAAAACATATATAGTTCTCTCTGCAAACATAGACTTTTATTTTTTTTTAAATAGAATAAAACTTTCAAGTCAGGCACTGCAAACCCTAAAATAAACGAAAAAAACGCACCATTTATTTTGATTTCCCTAGATTGTATTTAGATTATTCAACCTGAAAGTTCAGTTGGGCTTTAAAGCCTCGTACACACCATGAGAATGAACAAATGATTGTACGATCTGGAATCATACGAGAAACTTTTTCATGTTTGTCCCTTCTGATAATTTCGGATGAACTGTCGTGATCGGCTCTCGAAAGCTACAGTATATACTAATGATCAGATTATTGTATGATCACTTTGAAAGCGGTATTTTTGGCCGATTTTCTGATTGCGTGTACTAGGCTTAAGACCTGTATGTGCAATTACTTATAAAACATTTAAAGAGCTATATTGGGCTGCATGGATAGAATAGATGGCTGCATTTTACTGCAGGCTACATTAGTTTATGCAGTCCTTCCCTGTCAACCATTGGATTTACCCATAAGTGCACAGAGGACTTCAGATAAGGTTTGCAAAAAAAATGAGGAGACATTTTATAGCACAAGAACAAGTCTACGATGGTTAAAATCACTCAGAAATTCACTGATCACATTATACAGTGGGACCCAGCGTTCTTTCTTCTGCATCATCACCAGAACTTGGCGAGGACCTACATATGTTCTAATATACCAATTTTACTTACCTCTGCAAAGGGCTGTATACCGTTCCATTGGAAGCAGTCGCAAGCACCATAAATCTCAGTTTGGCTGAAAAATATCTGCAGAAATTAATGAAATGGAGGACCTGGTGGCCACAAAGAGAGGCCTTTGGGACAAATTCCTGAAGAAGTGGTTTTACTGGCACAAATTTTAATTTCCGGAAGACTACTCTCCCCTGTTGGGCTAAACTGTCCATTCGGGACGTCTGGAGGTTGCACTTCGAAGTCTATGGATGTCTACGAGCCTTGTTTATCTTCGCACTCCTCCCTCTTTTCTTTCCCCCCTTCTCCCTTTTTTTAATTTTTTTAAAATTTTTCTTCTTTTCCCATTTTAAATATTTTTCCAAAAGAGATAGAACAAAAATGACCACAGGATACAGAGACAACCGAGCGCATAGTCCCCTTGTTTTCGGGGGGAACATGCGCTTACTACATACCACTCTTAGATGGGTTCTTGCTGTTATAATGGATATTGTTTCTTATTGTGATCAGATTACATGGGCGTTTGGCCTCCTGCTGTTGAACCCTTTTTCTTACCTGGCACTATTTCATCTATATATACCATATATCTATATATATGCACATGTCAGTTATATATGCATATTCTTCCCTTTTCTATACTGTTGACTTGTGATGAAAATTAAAGAATTGAAAAAAAAAGTGTCTCAAGTAACCCTTAACAGCCATTTAAAATTTGTTGCACCCTTAAAAACCAACAAAAAGTACCCAAATTTTGCTTTTCCAATTGACTCCAGTACATTTCTCCTCATAGCAACATTTTTCCTAACTCCCCAGACTTTCTCAAAAATCTAAAAACACTTATTTTCGCTCTTGCAATGGTCACATTAGAGGATGAAATGGAGATTGTGGTAGCAAAACTAGTCCTTCTCATCAGTAAGCTAATGAATCTATTTGCATTTAGCTCATATCAAGTGGAATATCTAGTTTATTGTTTTTTGGAAAATTTGTCATGGAAAGGATTGCACCTCAAGGAGGAACATTGATGAAAGGACTGCACCTTCATGAGCTGAGTGCACTCATATGTCTTTCCATTACAAATATTAAATGAATAAAGGTAATGTCACTATGCAGTGCACCTTAGTATAACTCAACTGGATTATAAATATGCCTAGAATTACTTCAGTGTGTATAGGATAATAGAAATATTTCTTTATAAGAGACTTTATTACAAACGTTTTATTTTGACCTGAGAAAACTCCTGTCAGTTTGTTGAAAATCATTTAATTTTGTTTTATCTGGCAGAGTTCACTGGGAGTTTCAACTCTGTACCAGCCTCACTGTCATAGGCTATATATTCTGAATCAATGTATTAGATCTATATGCTTACAGCATTATTTTGTCATCATTATTATATATTGCATGTACTTTCTGGACAATAGATGCTATTTAAAACTTTTCAACCTAAAAAATACTGAGCCTTATTTATCAGCAATTCTTTGGTAAAGACTATATTTATTACCATATAAGTAATCAGTCATATTCATACTTTCATGCTGCTAATGCCCTTTTCTAGCGCAGGACTGAATTTGTTGCATTTTGGCAATACACTGTTCTTTTGAAAAAAAAACAAAACACTACTATTCAGTTACACAACAGCAAAATACTCAGTACTGTCCAATACCCTTCCCCCTACCACCAAAGTTCTGGGAATTTTTTATGATAAAACCATCCATCCCATTGAGAGATAGCTTATTTTTCTGACACACACCTGCTTGAAGTCTATATCCAACTGGTTTGAATTCTTTTACGTTTGTAAGAATATTTTTATGAGATGTTGTACCCAGGACATTGCAGAATGATTAGCTTGGTGGTTCAGGCAGGTCTTTGAGATGCCAACTTTAATTATTAAACAAGCACATTTTCATAAATTTTTTAATTTTGTACATGAATAGGGCACTTGTAAATGCTGTGGTTCCTTAATGGCTCTGGAACCAAAGGACAATCAAAAACCTAAAAAATATTGCCTTGCAGCAAAAGAAAAATAAGCTGCTTAACCTAAAATTATATCTAGATGCAAATCATTTTCATCCACGTGCAAGCTGTTTTCCCTGCTCTGTACCTCTATCTTGAGCAACTTTTTAAGCCAACCCCTTCTCTGTTGTGCTAGATAGGAGCTGGATCTCAATGGCACCCAGGAATTGTGTAACATCTGAGCGGCACTGTTGAAAAGCTCCCGCAATGCGTTAGCGCTTAAGAATTTTTTCACATACCTCTCACAACGCGCTTCTCCTTGCCGGCTCCTCCTTCCCTCCCATCCACGTCCACGCCAGGTGCTTGTACATGACATCACCTGGGACGGACGAGAAGAGAGGAGGGGCCGGCGGGGAGCAGAGCGCTGTGACAGGTATTCAGGCATCGGGGGGGGGCGCTGTTTATTTTACTGGAGTTTAGAGGTACTATGGCCGCCATTGCGGGTGGCAGGAGTGGGCGGCAGCCAGTACAGGTGTAGGGGGCCCGGGCCCCAACAAGACCGCAGGAGGTCCCCGCACGGTGTCCTCCTGTGCCCTCCCCCTCTCCCCAGTGTCTTCCACCCACCCCCAGTGTCCCCCTATGTCCTCCACCCACCCATAGTGTCCCCATGTGCCCTCCACCCACCCCCATACGGTGTCCCCATGTGTCTTCTCCCCCCAGGGTATCTTCCACCCACCCACAGTGTCCCCCTATGTCCTCCACCGACCCAAAGTGTCCCCCTGTAATCTCCACCCACCACCTACGGTGTCCCAATGTGTCTTCTCCCCCCACGGTGTCCCCCTGTGTCTTCTCCCCCCATGGTGTCCCCTGTGCCCTTCACCTGTGATGTGCCCCATGCCCTGTGATGTGCCCTGCTGTGTACCCCCTAATGTGCCCCACTCTGTGCCACGTGCCCTGTGATGTGTCCTGTGCCCTGCTATGTGCCCCATGCCCTGCTGTGTACTGCCTGATATGACCTACTGTGTGGCCTGTGATGTGCCCTACTGTGTGCCCCATGCCCTGTCATGTGCCCTGCTGTGTACTGCCTAATGTGCCCTGTGACCCATGATGTTCCCTACTGTGTGTCCTGTGATGGGAACTATTGTGTGCCCCATGCCCTGTGATGTGCTCTGTGCCCTGTTGTGTGCTCCCTTATGTGCCCTGTGATGTGCCCCATGCTTTGCTGTGTTCTCCCTGATGTGCCCTGTCAGGGCTGATCCTGGCCGGGGTGCACGGGGTGCAGTGCACCCGGGTGCCACAGAGGTGGGGGCGCTGAAGTGCCAGAGTGTTCCCCTCCCTCCTCCTCCTCCTCTCCTTGTCCGTAGGCGGCTCTTTCTGCCGGTCACCGCCACCGCCGCCGCCCCTGTGTTTCTTGCCGAAGCCCATCCCGCCCTCCCTCCTGTCAGAGGAGGAAAGCTTGAGATTGGGGCGGCTGTATCTCTGTATGCAGAGAGACCAGCCACGCAGTGACGTCATTGGGGGGGGTCCGTGCCCAATGTGTTCCAGTTCTCCTCCTCCAGTGTGTAACTCCCGCCTGCTGCCCAAGCCTGACACGCTCTGTTCTCCACCCAGGGGGAGCGGCTGCACACTGTCCTCTCCCCTCCAGCTGCTGCCCGGGTATTTTTTAATTAGCTTAAGGGAGGGGTGGGGGTGGTTTGTCGGGGGTCTATACTAATGGTGGGGGGGTTTGTCCGTGGGGGGTCTGTACTAATGGAGAGGGGGTTTGTCCTGGGGGGGTCCATACTAATGGAGGGGGGTATGTCCTGGGGGGTCTACACTAATGGAGGGGGGGTTTGTCCTGGGGGGTCTATACTAATGGAGGGGGGGTGGTTTGTCCTGGGGGTCTGTACTAATGGAGGGGGGGTTTGTCCTGGGGGGGTCTGTACTAATGGAGGGGGGTTTGTCCTGGGGGCTCTAAACTAATTGAGGGGGGTTTGTCCTGGGGGGTCTATACTAATGGAGAGGGAGGGGTTTGTCCTGGGGGTCTATACTAATCGAGGGGGGGGGTTGTCCTGGGGGGTCTGTACTAATGGAGGGGGGTTGTCCTGGGGGGTCTGTACTAATGGAGGGGGTGGTTTGTTCTCGGGGGGGTCTGTACTAATGAAGGAGGGTGGTTTGTCCTGGGGGGGTCTGTACTAGTGAGGGGGGGTGGTTTGTTCTGGGGGGTCTGTACTAATGGAGGGGGTGGTTTGTTCTGGGGGGGTCTGTACTAATGTAGGGGAGGTGGTTTGTCCGGGGGGGTCTGTACTAATAGAGGGGGGTGGTTTGTTCTGGGGGCTCTGTACTAATAAAGGGGGGGTGGTTTGTCCTGAGGGGGTCTGTACTAATGGAAGGGGGTGGTTTGTCCTGGGGGTCTGTACTAATAGAGGGGGGTGGTTTGTCCAGGGGGTCTGTACTAATGGAGGGGGTGGTTTGTTCTGGGGGGTCTGTACTAATGGAGGGAGGTGGTTTGTTTTGGGGGGTCTGTACTAATGGAGAGGGGTGTTTTGTTTTTGGGGGGTCTGTACTAATAGAGGGGGGTGGTTCTGTACTAATGGAGGGGGGTTGGTTTGTCCCAAGGGGGGGTTTGTACTAATGGAGGGGGTGGTTTGTTTAGGGGGTCTGTACTAATGGAGGGGGTGGTTCTGTACTAATGGAGGAGGGGTGGTTTGTTCAGGGGGGTCTGTACTAATGGAGGGGGGTGGTTCTGTACTAATGTGGGGGGGGGGGTGGTTTGTTCTGGGGGGGTCTGTACTAATGGAGGGGGTGGTTCTGTACTAATGGAGGGGGGGTGGTTTGTCCTGAGGGAGGTCTATACTGATAGAAGGGGGTGTTTTGTCCTGGGGGGTCTATACTGATGGGTGTCTGTACTGAGGGAGGGGTTTATACTTAGTGGGGAGTCTGCACTGACGGAGGGGGGTTTATACTTATTGGAGGGGGGTCTGTACTGAGGGGCGACTATAGTTGGTGGAGGGGGGGTGATGCCATGTTTTACCGAACCGGGTGACACCCCTCTCCCTTTCCTCTTCGCGCGCGCTGCTGTACTAGTGAGCAGCGCACTATGTTTGTTCCCAGCCGGCTTGTGTTCTTATTCCAACACTTTTTATCTTCAGTCTAACTGTAAGTGTATTAATGTTTTTTACAATTAAATATTTTTAAACATATCACGCTTTTTTTTATGTCCTTCTATGGGGAATGAGTGCTTATCTGCCATATAGAAGAAACCCCGTGGGGAGAGCCTAAGGAGCCATCCAAGTTTGAAAGGCCCGAGGCTGGGGTTAAGAGCCACAGGCACGCACAATCTCCTTAAATAAGAGATCTAATGAGCTGGTAAGCGGCAGTAATTTTGTGGGTGGAGGTACCTCTCTGTTGTACCCCATCACATCCCCCATGGTGTTGCAGTTGCACGTTATCACTATCTTGAGGATTGCAAAGTCATCACTTGGAAGATTGTTCTGTTAGTGGGCTTTTTTCCAATAGCCCATCAGACTGGACTTTTATTTTATTTTATTTTATTTTGTTCATGAATATTGTTTGCACATATCACTGGTGATTGCATTCAAATGTTTATGTGATAGTATACTGTATGAATTGTTTTATCTCTATTTATTTAGCTGTGATTCAATTTTTTATAGTCAATTTTATACAATCATTTTGTTGATCACTATTATTACACAGCGCAGCTTTTTTCTTATAATTTATGTTTCTTCCCCGCCTTCATATCGGCCAGGGAAGAAAAAAAAGGAGCAAAGAAGAGGATTGTGGGATATGTAGTCCCGAGGACTGGCAGCCCCACTGTAACACGGAAACTGCAGCCCACACAGCATGCTCAGCTGAATGGGAGAGAGAGAGAGAGAGACAGGAGCCCAGGAAAGCTTTCAGGGAAGTACACCCAGGACTCCAGAGGGAGAGGACAGTGCTGAGGGAACACCATCAGAGAGAGAACCCAGCTGCCCTGCTCCACCAGAGGGAAAGCCACACAGCCTAGCGTCATCCCTGGTGGAGAAAGGAATGGAGTCATTGCCAGAATACAGATCTGGGTGCTACCCAGCGGAGTCGCCACAGGCAATTCAGAGTGAGCTGACTCTTGATCAGATGAACCGTTGTTGCTGTATCGCTGGGTCAGGTGAGAGGGCCGATCGGCCATTATCTACTAACGACCATAGGAACTGCAGTCTATGACCATCTCTTGTAATATGTCTGCAGTCTCTGACGATCTCTTGTATCATGTCTGCAGTCTCTGACCATCTCCTGTACTATGTCTGCAGTCTCTGACTGTCTCCTGTACTAAGTCTGCAGTCTCTGACCATCTCCTGTACTATGTCTGCAGTCTCTGACCATCTCCTGTACTAAGTCTGCAGTCTCTGACCATCTCCTGCATTATATCTCCAGTCTCTGACCGTCTCCTGTAGTATGTCTGCAATCTCTGACCTTCTCCTGTAATATGTCCGCATTCTCTGACCATCTCTTGTAACATGTCTGCAGTCTCTGATCATCTCTTGTATTATGTCTGCAGTCTCTGACCATCTTCTGTATCATGTCTGCCATCTCTGACCGTCTCCTGTAGTATATCTACAGTCTTTGACCATCTCCTGTAATATGTCTGCATTCTCTGACCATCTCTTGTACTATGTCTGCAGTCTCTGACCATCTCTTGTATCATGTCTACAGTCTCTGACCATCTACAGTATTATGTCTGCAGTCTCTGACCATCTCTTGTATTATGTCTGCCGTCTCTGGTCGTCTCTGGCCATCTCTTGTATTATGTCTGCCGTCTCTGATCATCTCCTGTATTATGTCTGCAGTCTCTGACTATCTCCTGTAGTATGTCTGCCGTCTCTGACCATCTCTTGTAACATGTCTGCAGTCTCTGACCATCTCTTGTATCATGTCTACAGTCTCTGACCATCTCTTGTATTATGTCTGCAGTCTCTGACCATCTCTTGTATTATGTCTGCAGTCTCTGACCTTCTCTTTTATTATGTCTGCAGTCTCTGACCATCTTCTGTATTATGTCTCCAGTCTCTGACCATCTCCTGTACCATGATTGCAGCCTCTGCCCGTCTCTTGTATCATGTCTACAGTCTCTGACCATCTCCTGTACTATGTCTGGGGGCTCTTTCTAACAGACTCTCTAACAGAAGCCCTCTCTGTGTGCATCAGAGAGACACCCCTCCAGGTCTCATTAGTGTACGCTCTTCCTGTATTTTCTTTATTGTTAAAAGATTATGGGAGGATCCTAGGGTAGCGAAGACTTCTTAGGGGAGCATATCTGTGTTTGGGTCATTGCCATAGTAACATTTGTAAAGGGGAGGAGTTGGTAAGATGACCACTCCCACGTGGGGGCGCCAAAAATATTTCTGCACCCAGGCGTCTGTGACCCTAGGATCGGCCCTGTGCCCTGTGATATGCCACGTGCTTTGCTGTGTACCCACTGATGTACCCTGCTGTGTGCTCCATGCCCTGTGATCTGCTGTGTACTGCCTAATGTGCCCTGTTTCCAATTATGTACCCTTGGATATGCCCTACTGTGTGCCCTGTGCTCTGCTGTGTGCCCTACTATGTGCCACATGCCCTGTAATGTTCTGCATGCCCTGTACCTCCTGATGTGCCCTGTGATGTGCTCAATAATGTGCCCTGCTGTGTACAGCATAATAAACCCTGCTGTGTGCCCTGTGCTGTGCCCTACTGTGTGCCCCATGCCCTGCTGTGTACCCCTGATGTGCCCTGTGATGTGCCCTACTGTGTGTCCTGTGATTTGCCCCATGCCCTATGATGTTCTCAGTGCCCTGCTGTGTACCCCCTGATGTGCCCTATGCCCCATGATGTGCCCTCTTGTGTGCCCTGTGATGTGCCCTACTGTGTGCCCCATGCCCTGTGTTGTTCCCTGCTGTGTACCCCTTGATGTGCCCTGTGCCTCATGATGTGCCCTGCTGTGCGCCCCATGCCCTGTGATGTGCCCCATGCCCTGCTGTGTGCCCCATGATCTATGTAGGTGCGGCTTTGTGTAGGTGTGGCTTGTGTGTGGGCGGGAACACAGGGGGCCCCATGATCTTCTATTGCCCGGGGGCTCCTTGAGTTGTCAGTCTGCCCCTGTTTCAAAGTATTATCTTGGCGGTATTTTACTCCTGCCAGAATTGCCAAATGCCTTCCCTCATTTCCTTTCACATGTTTCAGTGGCTGCCCAGAACTGGATAATATGAAACACATATGCCCCTTAGAAGCTCTTTTGCACAAGCCCATTGAAGATGTTTGGCATTGTGATAGAAATCTGATCACCTTTATCTTTGTGGCAACAAACAATTGCCTGGCCATGAAAGTCATACCCTCAACTTTGCTGAAGTTAGGAATTGCATTCAGGGCATGTTCATAAACGAGAAACTAATTTCCTAAAAACAGCCATGGCTTGATTACTCTTTGTCCTTCCCAGCAACGGTGAGTCTCCTGGACCTGTAACAGGAACCGAGGGCCATTTCCTGGCCTATTTGGCCAGGAAATGGCCCTTCCTTCTTTAATCTGGTCCCTGTACTGTCTCTTTTGCTCTACACTACACCTCCATTTCATTTCTCAATTTCCTTTTTTCCCCTCTTCCTTTTCTTATTTTCCCTGGTTCTTCCAACACCCATGCATGTAATAGGACCTTGGCCCAAATTCCTTCCCGCTCCCTTTTTTTCCCCTTGCCCTTTTCCTCTTTAGCAGTATGTTACTGATGGTCCTCGCATAATCCTAGATGAGACCATTACTTTAGCCAACTGACATTTTCCTTTTTTTAATGACAGAGCATTTGTAATGTTACTTCATACCTCAGACATCGTCTGTCAGTCCTGCAATAGGCTCAGTCCACACTTACGATATTAATGTCCTACTGCTGCCCATATGCTGAGATCCGGCTCTCTTCCCTTCTAGAGGACCGGTCCAAAATCAAGCAGGCCGTGTCACTGGGGATAATAGCGGACTGTTGATTAGAGAATTAGGTATCAACACAGAGTGGTACTGTGGATACTAAAAAGATACTATGTGCCACATCCTGGAATTGGAGATGAAAAATAGATTGTAGGGCTTGGACTTTATAGGCACAACTACACAAGGTGTATATTAAAAAGTTATAAAATTATTATATATAGAAAATACATAAAAAGATATATCTCATCAAACAAGCAAGTCAGTAAAACAAAATCTCAATGGTTTATCCTATACATAGCCTTGGGAAATAGCATAGATAGTTTGGAGATGGAATAGCACTCATTCCATAGTAAGTTTGTTGGATTCCGAGTAACGGCTATGTAAATAGTCAAGATAATCGTAGCATCTTGGGTTCTACAAGTTGCGCGCGTTAGCGCTTCCTCAGGAGCATCAGAGAGACTTACTAAATAAAGAGCGAAAAATATGTATAATGAGAACTCACATTAATAAAAACAAAAACAGAACAATAGACATCATAAAAGATAGATATATACACTGCGACTATAGAATGCTGAGATGAAGAAAACAGACCAATCATGATGGAGGACATTGGCAAAATTCGTGAACTTTGGGGACATGTGTAACATAGTATAGCAATGTTTGAATTAGACTAAAATATAGATTTGTGAGAAAAAAAATAGCGGACTGTTGGACTCTTGTTTTTTCATATTCCATTGTGTTATCTGACATATGGTCTGCAACCAATACCCTTCATGTGTCTTATTGTATTCGTTTTTATGAACCTTGTGTCAATATGATACAGCCACAATTGTTGCATGCTTGTTCACTTACATGTACTGTCCCCCCCACCCCCCCTTTCTTTTCCACAAAACTTCAATAAACATTGTGAGAGAAAAAACAATATATACCTGAAATAAATGAAAACCTCCAAATACCAAACCCTGAAACAAAAGCCCATTTTTGCAAAAAAAATGCTATAGGTTACCACTGACCTTAAATCATACACAGAATTAAATGATGGATGAAAAATGGCCCCAACAGTAAGAACAAAAAGGGAAGGTCTATTACCCAAAGAGCTAGCCATCAAAATTAAAGTACACTTTTGTAGCTGACCCTTATCTCCCCCTATGCAGTTTGTCAGGGTTCCCTATAATTTTCGTAAAACAACTTCTAATTTACTGCTCTGTGCCCCTCTTATAGTAGGGCTGACCTTTTTTTTAAAAAAAACAACCCCTATTGGTCCTTCTAAGCCTGCTGGCCATAATTCAAAGGTCATATAGTACATAGTTCATTAGGGTTTAAAAAAAATTCCCTGGCGAATCTGCACAAAAGTGGGCCACAAATCTTGAACCCAAAAGAATTTGCCTTGAATGCATAGTAGCAATGAACCCCAGCCTCATCTCTATCCAGCATTTACCCCAACATGCCATGTTTCCAAGCATGTTAGACAACCATTGTTCTTTACTTCCTTCCCTCAATGAAGAATAGTTACCTAGTGAACAAATGTAGCACCTGCATTCTGTAATAGAACAAGAAGAACAGTGGCAGAAACAAAGAGGTTTGTGACAAAAGTTATGATTTATGGTTATCAGAAGCTAAGGCAACAGCCTAGTCACATCTCATGAGCTGTAACTCCGCCCTAAGTCAATATGCCGTTCAAACAGACGGAGACAAGGACTGTCTATAGCACAGCCTGGTACCATACACCTTGCTTTACTCACATGTGCAGAGAAAAAGCAGCATGATTCCTGTTTCATGATGGCAATCTGATAACCACTCCACTTGCTTAAAGCCTCATTGTTTCCTTCACCTCCGCTCCATCCAGTACACGATAACAGTCTTTGCTTTTTATAGGCTTCTGTTTGAGTATGTGCTAGTTTCATTCTAATTACTAAAATAAGAGATGTTGACATGCTTGTTGAATTGCTAACTAGTTGTACATGCAATACATTGGAAAAGAGAGCTAATAATGACTCATGTTTGACAGTCATTGTATTGTGCTTGCTAAATAGAATGTGGATGTATGGAAATATTTTTCCATTTTCTTTATATGTTCTGCAAATCAGTGGCTAACAGAACTAATTCAGAACTGTGCTCAGAGCAAAAATCATCAACAAAATGTACACGATATCAGGATCATGGTGTATCATTGCAGCAGTACATGCACTGAAGATGACCTCCCATTACCTACCAGTCAGGGACTTCTCAGTTGGAAGGGAATGCATTGTGTTCAAAGGCTAACTGGTATCTGGTATACAGAACTAGGACATTTGTCCAGTAGACTTCATTATATTCTTTACAGAGATTGTATTTATTCTTTTTATAATTGAAACATTTGGAACCAATAACAACACAGCTTATTAACTTTTCATTTAAAGGGATACTATACTGTATTTTTAGTACACATTTTGAATTATAATTGTAATTTTACGTAATTTTTTTACTTTTATGTAATTTTTTACATCACTTGATTATTTTTTCATGCTAGCTGTTCTATAATTCGGTTATTTTATTGTAAACTCTTCCTCTGGTTGTCATATCATATGTACTTTAAGGTGATTAGAACTCCACAGAGAGGTGTCGTGAAGCATTTATTGTGTAGAATTATAAGCAGCAAGCACAGCATATGTATTGGGCAAATATGTCAGTTCCCAAATATATAAACAATTACTTTTTTTTACATTAAGCTAAGGTTTTAATTAGAAAAAAATTTGTGAAAAGGTGAAAAAAAAGTTTTTTTCCTTTATTTCTTTTTAACACACAGCTTTTACATAATTTGCGCAACCCTAGATGTTTACACAAAAATATTACCTTCAATGTCTGTTGATTAAAGGATATCAGATAAGTGTGATTTTTATGTTACATAACAAAATGGCAAAGTGAAGGTTTACATTTTACTTTAGGACAGCTTTATTTTACTTTCAACACTACAATGTACACAGGTAAAAAAAAATGTCTCTGTGTAAATTGTTAGCATAACATTCAGATAGGATCACGTTGGGTTGGCGAGGACACAAATTAGCACCATGGCAACTTTTTTACAAGTATGCGAATGACATTGCATTTGCCTACGACAAATGTAATTCAGATCATAGGTCTTCATGGTTGGGAAGTCACAACAATAAGTCATAAATCTGTGGATGTGTATATACTGTGTGTATATACAGTGGGGACGGAAAGTATTTAGACCCCCTTA
Organism: Lithobates clamitans; assembly: GCA_037952925.1. Lineage (NCBI taxonomy): Eukaryota > Metazoa > Chordata > Amphibia > Anura > Ranidae > Lithobates > Lithobates clamitans. Next base: position 800,939 of record JBBGZY010001650.1, on the reverse strand, counting down.
AATTTTTCACTCTTTGTTATATTGCAGCCATTTGCTAAAATCATTTTAGTTCATTTTTTTCCTCATTATTGTACACACAGCACCCCATATTGACAGAAAAACACAGAATTGTTGACATTTTTGCAGATTTATTAAAAAAGAAAAACTGAAATGCTGTGACACTTATATATTTAACTCAGGTGCTGTCCATTTCTTCTGATCATCCTTGAGATGGTTCTACACCTTCATTTGAGTCCAGCTGTGTTTGATTATACTGATTGGACTTGATTAGGAAAGCCACACACCTGTCTCTATAAGACCTTACAGCTCACAGTGCATGTCAGAGCAAATGAGGTCAAAGGAACTGCCTGAAGAGCTCGGAGACAGAATTGTGGCAAGGCACAGATCTGGCCAAGGTTACAAAAACATTTCTGCTGCACTTAAGGTCCCTAAGAGCACAGTGACCTCCATAATCCTTAAATGGAAGATGTTTGGGACGATCAGAACCCTTCCTAGAGCTGGCCGTCTGGCCAAACTGAGCTAGCGGGGGAGAAGAGCCTTGGTGAGAGAGGTAAAGAAGAACCCAAAGATCACTGTTGCTGAGCTTCAGAGATGCAGTCGGGAGATGTGAGAAAGTTGTAGAAAGTCAACCATCACTGCAGCCCTCCACCAGTCGGGGCTTTATGGCAGAGTGGCCCGACGGAAGCCTCTCCTCAGTGCAAGACACATGAAAGCCCGCATGGAGTTTGCTAAAAAAACACCTGAAGGACTCCAAGATGTGAGAAAAAAGATTCTCTGGTCTAATGAGACCAAGATAGAACTTTTTGGCCTTAATTCTAAGCGGTATGTGTGGAGAAAACCAGGCACTGCTCATCACCTGTCCACTACAGTCCCAACAGTGAAACATGGTGGTGGCAGCATCATGCTGTGGGGGTGTTTTTCAGCTGCAGGGACAGGACAACTGGTTGCAATCGAGGGAAAGATGAATGCGGCCAAGTACAGGGATATCCTGGACGATAACCTTCTCCAGAGTGCTCAGGACCTCAGACTGGGTCAAAGGTTTACCTTCCAACAAGACAATGGCTGTCCACCAATGTTTACCATCCAACCTGACAGAACTGGAGAGGATCTGCAAGCAGGAATGGCAGAGGATCCCCAAATCCAGGTGTGAAAAACTTGTTGCATCTTTCCCAAAAAGACTCATGGCTGTATTAGATCAAAAGGGGGCTTCTGCTAAATACTGAGCAAAGGGTCTGAATACTTAGGACCATGTGATATTTCAGTTTTTCTTTTTTAATAAATCTACAAAAATGTCAACAATTCTATGTTTTTCTGTCAATATGGGGTGCTGTGTGTACATTAATGAGGAAAAAAATGAACTTAAATGATTTTAGCAAATGGCTGCAATATAACAAAGAGTGAAAAATTTAAGGGGGTCTGAATACTTTCCGTCCCCACTATATATATATATATATATGTATATATATATATATATATATATATTACATACGAGGGGCATTCAAGGCAAACTGGGACTTTTTAGTTTATATAATAAAGGAACAAATTTCAAGGAGTGAAAACTGCAATTATTTTTCGACATACTCCCCTACTACATTTATACACTTTTCCCAGCATTTAACTAATGCTTGGAAAGCATTGGCATAGAAAGATTTGTCAGTCGCCTGAACCATCCTAGGACAGCCTGCTTCACTTTGTCATCAGTACTGAAATGCTGACCTCCAAGGAACTCTTTTAGGGGTCCAAACAGGTGGAAATCCGGACTGTAAGGGGGATGTGGCAATACCTCCCAGCCAAGTTGCTGTAACGTGCACGTAGTGTGGTGAGCAGTATGAGCTTGTGCGTTGTCCTGGAGAAATAGGACACCCTTGGTGATCAAACCAGCCTGTTACTTCTGCAAATTAAAAGTCTCTGACTTGAGCTCTTAAAAGCCAATATAAAGTAATAGCAGTGGTAAAAAAAAGCTCTTCTGGATTTAATTAACCTTTTTTTTTGGTTAATTCTCCTTTAAGGGGGTGTGGCAGGGGGCGTGTCCTATGCCTACATACTTTCGTTAGTAGGTGTCCCTCATTCCCATTTCAAAATGTTGAGAGGTATGTGAGAGGAACAAACAAATGAAGTCAGAACAAAGTGAGAACAGCATAGAAGCCAACCAATTGGCATTGTTAGAAGAGCCTACAGCATTTGCAGCCTGCAGGTTCCCTCAGTAAAGGTGAGGTGACAGTTATGTAGCGCACCCCCTAAAGAGCCGCTGGTAGTTTGGGCCTAATTCCTCCCCTTAGCGTGCACACAGTCTTTTGCTGGCTCAAGAATTAGTCCAGGAATTTCTTTTTGTGAGTTTATTGGGGAACAATGAACTTGAATGGGGATAAGGAGCATGGCATACCCCAGAATTATAGGACTTGAAGTTAACAGGACTGCTAACTTTCTGTCTGGCTCTTGCCCAACTTTTGAAAAACTTGTGACCTGTCCTCTTCCAAGAGACTAAAGCACCACATGGTCCCTCTTGCAGAACTGGGATCTTGTACTCACTCAGCCACAGGTTCATTGGTTGCTTCCTGCTGATGTCCACCAGCAGTGGCGGCTGATGCTCACATTTTCTGGGGGGGGGGGCGTCCCACAGCCAGCCAGCCACCAGACCACCACCAAACCCCCCTCCCACCCCCCGTCGCTCGATCAATCATAGGGGCCGGGCGCATGGACTGGAGGGGTGGCACCCGTGTGTCCTGCATGAGTGGCCACCACTGTACACCAGGCACTTTCCCGCGAGGGAGATGAAGACTCACTTAGCCTCTGGATAACTTGGGCTCTCTCCCACAGCTTCCTTCCCGGCTCTCCTCCTGTAAGCTTCCCCCGACCCCTTGGATTCCTGGGATGCTCTTTGTTTAGGCCCCCCCCAGCAAATCCTAGCTGGTACCGTGATGTCTTCAACTGGCCCTCTCTACTGCCTACTGCACAGGAGGGCAAGCCCCCTCTCAACAGGGGTCTCCTCCAGCAAACTTGACCCTGGAATGCTGCTTTACTATACTGCACTCAGGCTTTGGACCATTTTTTGGGCTATTCCCCACTTTCTGAGGACACCTCCCAAGGGATTGGCCAAAGTTCCATAAATATTCAGGCTGGACCCTCTGCCCTCTCTCCCACTATGTTCTAGAAATCTCCAGAATACAGGGGGAAGTAACAGAGCAGAAGCCTGTGAAAATCTGAGCAGCCCTAACCAATCAACCCCACTCCACTGATTACAGCAGAGCCAAACTAAATTTACCTAGCAACCTTGTTATGTGGTTCACAGTTATACTACTGACACTGTATGAAAATTTGCTGGATCATTGATTATTTATTACATGGGTTTAGCAGAGTTGCAAAATCTGGATGGGGAAGACTGGGTGGGTGTGCACCATGCTTAAAGGTGGGTGTGATTTATATCAATTGGCATGGCTGGAAAGGCCTTGTTAAACAATCGTGTTTGATTCTTCCTATTGATGTTACTGTATATATTCTAATATTATAAACATTTAATAATTTTTTCTTTGACTGTTTGTCAGATGCCAAGACACTTGAACGTTTCTCTGCTCTGCCAGTATGTGATTCAGTTTTAGAACTCTTTGTGTGTGTGCATGTTTGTACTGATTAATATTTCCATATTGCACTGAACATTGCAGTTACGGTAATTCATGCCTGACTCGACTTGTTGATTTGCCTCTCATCTCCCTCACCCGCTGTGACCCCCTCACTCCATTGACTCCTGCGACTACTGAGGGCTTCCTCCTAACAGTCTGTGACTGAGCTTCAGAAGAGTAGCTGACATGGACAGACCAGCACATGCCACTGCTGCCACAACTATGTCAAATGTGCCACAAAGTCATCTCCATCACATGTGGAGCCTAGGGAGTTTGATTTACTAAAGGCAAATACACTGTTCACTTGTATATTATGACCAGAGCTTGGTGAACGAGGTGAAGCTCAGCTGACTTCCATCATCCAATCATATTTAAGCAAAAAATACTGTTTTTTTTTTCCTGGCACGTGATTGGGTATTCCCAAAGTGAAATTTCACCACATTTACTAAGCTCTGAAAAAAAAAAATCTGGACAGCCTATTTGCCTTTAGCAAAGATTTCATGCGGGATTAGGGCACTGTGCACTCAGGTCACGTACATCATACATCGTACTGAGTGCCTCGGGTTCCAACTCTGCAACTGCCACCATTGTTTTTACAAGCTCCTTCAGCGGCTGCAGATTGCCGCCTGGCAGCCAGCCATATGTCCCCTGCAGTTCACTAGCCTGGCTGCACTTGTTCCTTCCTAGGCCAGCACCGCCCATAGTCTTGTGGATGGTAATAGAAGAACGGTTCTGCCCTGAGGCTCTGGTAAAGGAAAACAGGGAGCAGAAGGGAGGATGGGGTTGAGGTGCAGAGGTTATAAGTGAGAGTGGGGTACAAAGGTGTGCCAAAAGTGGGGTTTGGGGTGTGGAGCTGAGCAGACAGAGGAGTTTGGGGTGTGGAGGTGAGCAGACAGAGGCGTTTGGGGTGTGGAGGTGAACAGACAGAGGCGTTTGGGGTGTGGAGGTGAGCAGAGAATGGGGTTTGGGGACAGAGGTTTACATAGAGGGGGGTTTGAAGTCCAGAGTTGAGAAGAGAGGGGAGTTTTTGGTGTGGAGGTTAGCAGCAAGAAGGATTTGGGGTAAAAAAAGTTTATAGGGGGGAGAGATTGGGGTGTGGAGGTGAAAAGTGCAGAGTGTATGTGAGCAGAGAGGGGGGTTTTGGGTGTAGAGGTGCGCAGGGAGGGGTGTTTGGGATGTGGAGGTGAGCAGAGAGGGGTGTTTGGGATGTGGAGGTGAGCAGAGAGCGGGGTTTTGGGATGTGGAGGTGAGCAGAGAGGGGGGTTTAAAGGTGAGCAGGGGAGTTGTTTTGCAGAGGTCAGCAAAAGGGTTTTGTTTTGCAGAGATTATCAGGGAGATAGGGGTTCAAAGGTAAGCGAGAGGGGAATGTGCAGTGCGATTTTGCTGCCTATTCATTTGAATGTGCCACAAATCACACTGGAACGCAGAAAAAGTAGTGCATGCACTACTTTTAAAAAACATGCTACACAAACTGCATGGTACTGCGATACCTTTTGATTTGGTGCCTGCAAGCACAGTGCATTTGCATTCTGCGTTTGGGGTGCTGTTAACAATGCATTGGCACCTGCATTCACTACCCGCAGCCAGTGTATGTAATGACAGACTTTCAGAGGTTGAGGAGGAGGAGGGGAGGCAGTTTGGCATCTTTGCTCTTGGTGCTGGATGACCTTGCTCTGGCATTGCATTCTACTAATTTCTCTGGCTGCCGATGCAGTGACTGTTCTTTGCTGCACAGGACATGGTCTGAGTCTGGCTGAGCTTGTAATGGGAAGGGAAGTGGGGGAGCGATGTATGGCAGGAAAGCTGGAGACTCACTGATCCCACTAAAACATATGGGAGAGTATGACCTATGATTTACTTAAAGCTGTGTTAAACCCAAAAACAAAAATGTACTATATTTCAGCTTTCCAATCATTAAATGTGGTGGCTGCATTTTTTCCCTTTTTCATTACTTTCCCCTTTGTTTTAACCTGGTGATCTGGCCAATAACAGACGACCTGTATTAGAGTAGCCCCCACTCTGGATGAATGATCACCGGGGGCAGATTTGGACAGCAGCATTATCAGTCTGGGGGGGAGGGGAGTGTTAGATATACTAACAGCTGTAGCGCAGTTTCTATGAAAGGAGGAGCTAGGTGGGCATAGTTGGGGACTCTTTATGAATATCTGTCACAACTCTGTTGGCTAAAAAAATCCTGCTGCACTGGAAGATTAAGGTGGAGGCAGTAAAAGGGTGGAATCAAAGACTTCCACTAAAAAAGTAGACAGCAGCAGAAGGGACATATGACATACTGTAGTTTGTGAGTAATGTTCCTTGTGCTGATTTTGCAAGGAATGTTTTTTTAAAGGGTAAATCCACTTTCATTTGGGAAAAAAACTATCAAATAAAGAAAAAACAGTATAGTGAATACAATTGCGACACAGGTGCTATTGTAATTGAATGCGATTAAAAATTGCCTTTCCTTTTCAATCTGCAGCTCTGTAATTTTCTGAAAATGCAATGCAATATGGCTACCTGGAGGTCTTCTGTACACAGAATGACTGAGCCCCTAGCGTTTATGGGACAGTACAGAGGGCTGCCTCTCTTCCCTGGTTTTCTCGCCCCCTTCTCTCTTCTCTTTAGGTTGCTCCAGGTGATGGCAGAATGTAGAGCGGCATAGCAATGGGTCCCGATTGGTTGAAATGGGTGGGATTGAGCTGGGCATTGGTTATAAAAGCCGGCGGGTTTCCTGCTCATTTCAACGCTTGAGGAGACCCGGCTGAAGACGGAGCCCCGTGCTGCTACAGGCAGCGTTACCTGTGTCATGGAGAAGCTGCTGCTCAGTCTTATTCACAAAGCCGAGAGCTGTGGAGGGGCGGAGTAGCTAAGGAGGTGTCTGGAGGAAGAGGCAGTCTCGTCGGTGTCAGCTTCGGCTCATATGGAGCATGCCCAGTCTGTGCCCATTGAAGATATGGACAATAAAAGTCGCCCTGCTCTCCCTGCTGCTGAAAAAAGAGGTTGCAAAGGTAACAGGGGAAGGAGGTTGAGAAGGGAAGATTCTCCCTCTTCTCCTGTGAGAGAACAATTAAAGCAGACAAGGTCATGCTACTCAAACAGAGCCAGAAATAAATCACCTCAGCTAGCTTCTGCGGGCATATCCAGTGAGGTGGCAATGTCTGGGCAATCTGTTGGCGTGGACCGCAGTTCTGGTGAGAGAAATGATTTAAATTTAATTGAATTGGGTAAAGTAGTTGGTTCTTTAGCCAATGTACATGCTAAACTAAGTGAATCTCATAATATTGGTCCTGTATGGAATGGCGGTGGCTCAGGTCGTATAACTATGTCAGATCAGGGGCGTAACTACCACCATAGCGACCCATGCGGGCGCTATGGGGCCCGCAGCCGAGTGGGGCCCAGTGAGGATAAGAGCACCGCCGGCACAGTCTCCCAGCCAGGGGAAGAGAGAGGAGAGGCGAGCCTATGCAGAGGAAGAGGCAAGCCACCCGGATCAGCAGAGAGCTGAATTGCCCGATGTAAGAGCTTTCATTAGAACTTCCAGTGTTCCCGGGGCTCACGTCACATAGCTCCACCTTTTGGCCCGGTGCCTTTGATAGACAGAACGCCGATCCAATGCGGGACATGTGACGTCATCAAAGGCGTCGGGCCAAGAGGTGGGGCTATGTGACGATGAGCCCCGGGAAGACAGGAAATTCAAATGAAAGCTATTACAGTGGGCAATCCTGCTCTCTGCTGATCCGGGTGGCTTGCCTCTTCCTCTGCATAGGTGGGGCTGTATGGGGCACAGGCAGACCAGGCTGTATTGGGCACAGGTTACGCTGTATTGGGCACAGGTCACGCTGTATTGGGCACAGGTCACGCTGCATTGACACTAGGGCAGCTTTGGGGGGGGGGGGGGCTGTTTGCAGGGGGGGCCCCATACAACATTTTGCTATGGGGCCCTGCTATTTCTAGTTACGCCCCTGTGTCAGATAATGCTGTTTTTTCACAGGGTAACCCCGCCACTCCAGTAAGTGTTAACCCTTTGAATACCATGCTTTCTATTATTGATAAATTGCCTGTAAATAATCACAGTATTGTTTCTACTATGCCTGCCTCTGTTTCAAATTGTACACTTTCTTTACCTGTTAAAGCTTTAGTTTCTGAATCATGTCTTAAGGAGGCTCTCTCCTGTGAGTTGTCTTCTCTGGGCTATCATTTATCAACCTTCGCTAAAGAAAAAATATGGCATGGAGAATTCATAGATATTTTATCCTTGCTCCCATCATCTAAGGAATTCCTGTTGAAATCTGATAAAAGGATGGATGACAGGTCTGAGGAGGATAGGAAGAGGGCAAGTCCCCAGACTTTTCATAACTGGCTTAAGGCTTTCTGTGTTTTTCCTTCTGTGATGGGTGAACGTTTTCCTGATAAATGTCCAGGATTGTTTAAACACCTGGATATAGTGGTGGAGGCATACCACCACTTTGGTGGCATTTCTTGGTTCAGTTACAATATGAGCTTCAGACAAAAGCTCTCAGTTCACCCATCCCTCCACTGGGGGGTTAAAGACATAGGGCTGTGGCTGAACCTGATGCTGCCACAAGGACCTCAATATACTCAGAGATATCAAACAACTAATACCCAGTCTACTTTTCGTAAGGGAGTATGTTTCTCATATAATGATTCCCAATGCAGATTCTTATTTAACTGCAGGTACAAGCACGAATGCTCATTCTGTGCAGGTACCCATCCAGCATCTTGCTGTTTTAAAAAAATCTGCTAATACATCTCAGCCAAGAGACAGTAATGCAAAAGGCATGGACGCCAGTGAAATTGTCAAAAATGCAGTTCTGGCTAGATCAATACCCAGACCGCAAGATGGCGGACCTACTTTATGAAGGATTCAAGTTTGGTTTTTTAATTCCTTCCTTTATAGGTCAAGGTTGTCTTCCGGTAAAAAATGTATATTCTGTTTTTGCGCACCCTGACATAGTTAGAGAGAAAATTTTAAAAGAATTGCAGGAAGGCAGATTGGCTTGATCTTTCTCTTCTCCCACCTTTTTACATTTTCCTTTATCCCATTTATGCCTGGTCCCAAAAAAGGAGCCAGACTCCTTTCCTTTGATTCATCATTTATCCTTTCTTCATGGCAATTCCTTGAATGATGAAATAGCAGATTTTGAGTCATCTGTGTCGTATGCTTCCTTTGATGAAGCTTTGTGTCTTTTAAAGCAATTTGACAAAGCATCTTTTATGGCAAAAGCGGACATAAAATCAGCATTTCGCCTTTTACCTGTCAATCCCATAGGTTTTAATTCCCTCGGTTTTTATTTTAAGGATCATTTCTATTTTGATAAATGCATGCCCATGGGTTTTTCAAAGTCATGTAGTTATTTTGAGGCATTTTCGACGTTTGTACAGTGGGTTTTGTCACGGGGTCCATTATTTGGATGATTTTTTATTTATAGGTCCAGCTGAAGTCCAAGTTTGTTCCGATATGTTGGATTGTTTTTTCAACATCTGTGAGTCATTTGGCATTCGCCTAGCCCACAAGAAAAAGGTGGGCCCAGTGACACTAATTAAATTCCTGGGCATCACAATTGATTCGGTCGCCATGGAATTCTGTTTGCCAATGTCTAAAATTATAAAAATTAGGTTACTTATCTCAAATTTCCTGTCACAAAGGTTCTTTTGCATGATGTTCAGTCCTTGTTGGGACTCTCTGTGTTTGCCTCTAGAGTAATCCCAGTAGCCAAAATCTTTTCTCTGAGATTTGATCCACTTTCCCATGTTTCTATTACCCAACCTATTAAGGAGGATTTGAAGGTTAGGGACCAATTCCTGATCAATTTCAATGGTCGTGCGGTATGGCAGAGCGGTTTCATAAAAGATTTTATTATTCGCTTGTTTACTGATGCATCAGTTTCGGTTGGTTTTGGTGCCTTCCTGGATGGTCATTGGTGTGCTAATGAATGGCCTGAGTCTTGGAGGTCACCAGATATTAACCGTAATTTTATTCTATTAGAATTATTCCCTGTGGTGGTGGCTATTGCTATTTGGCAAAAAACATTTGAGAATAAACAAGTTATCCTTCATATGGATAATAAAGGAGTATTTTTTGCTGTAAACTGTCTATCATCAAAATCTGAATTAGTAATAAAATTACTCCTTTTTTTTGGTTTTGCAATGTGTGACTGTTAACATTTGGCTTAAAGCAAAATATATCCCTGGTTTTACTAATGAGATTGCCGATTCATTATCTCGTTCGCAGTTCCAGAGGTTTCGGGAACTCGCTCCAGAGGCGGACCAAGAAGGATTCCCATGCCCAGAATTTCTCTGGGGCCTGATTTGGGACTAATCGAGGCAAATCTAAGGAATTCCATCGCTCCTAAAACTTGGGAAGAATATTCACAAGCCTGGTTTAACTGGTGTAATTTTTGTTTGGAGTCTAATCTTTATTTCAATTCAGTTAATGCTTATACGGCTTTATGCTTTGTTTCCTCTCTAATTCAAGTTAAACTTAGTCCTGCTTCGGTTAACAAGGTTTTAGCTGGGGCCTCATTCTTTTTAAAAATTCCTGGGCTTCCTGCTCTTTCTTCCTTTTTTCCAGTCAAACAAGTGCTGAAAGGTTTCAGAAGATCTTCCCCAGCTATTGACAGTAGATGCCCTATTTCATTTGAATTATTGGGGAAACTGATATCTTTACTGGAATCGGTTTGCTTTTCCTCGTTTGAGACTTCGCTGTTCAGAATGGCTTTCATCATTGCTTTTTTTGGTGCTTTTAGAATAGGGGAGCTCACAACACCTAATAAAGCTTCTTCCTCTTTTTTAGTGTTTTCAGACATCTCTGTTATGGAAGATTTGATTACGATTTTTCTCCATAGATCCAAGATGGACCAATCCAAGGATCGTTGGATAACTCTTTATAGAGCTCCTTTTCATATCATCTGTCCAGTTTTTAGAGTTACTCAATATCTTTCTGCTCGACCCCCCCCCTTTTCAGGTTCATTTTTGATTCATATTAGTCTCCATTAACAAGATTACAGTTTTTATCCTTCCTGTCTTCTTGCCTTAAAAAAGTAACCTTTCTGGCTTTCATTTCTTTTCACATTCTTTCAGGATAGGTGCGGCTACTGAAGCCAGCCTTCTCAGTTTTTCTAATGATGGTTTAACAAAAAATTGGGGCGTTGGGATAGTGTTAGGTTTAAATTGTATGTTCGTCCTGATCTTGTTACTGTTTAATTCCTCTTAGGTTCTACCAAGCGTGTTATTTGGATAGTAAGACATTTCCTTATATTTTGGGCCAAAAGGAGAACTTCCATTAGGAATTGCAAAACCAATCTTGGTTTGGACGAAGGACGATTTCAGGTTTTATGGTGGTGGATAGAGAAACCTAAAGGATCATTTATTTTCTTACTAGGACAATGGCCTTCTCCTGATATACTTATCATTCGTGCCGGGGCTAATTACCTGGGCAGGATTAAAACTTGGGATTTGAGTTGCGAAATGAAGAGGGATTTATCTTCTTCTAAGTTGTTATTTCCTTTTGCAGTCATTTCCCAAGGTGTTTTTTCTTACTGCCACATAGACCTTGAGGGTTTCCTGGTCTATACAGAATTCATTTTGTACACCTGTCGGATGTTGGTTTATACATTTTTGTTTTAGGCTTACAAAACACGATTGAGCAGGCCATGGTGTTGGGGGGCTTCAGCCATTCAGTTTCTGAGTGGCTTTCAGCTGGTGGGGTTTGTCATCCAGTTCAGTTCTGGATGGACTAGGTGATAGTATTAATAAATTAAATAATTTATGGTTATGTAATTTTAAGATTAAACATTTTGCTGTTGTGGATGATTATTGTTAATTTTGGGTAACCCCTTAATAAATGCTGTGGCCATTATAGCCAACATGAAATAAGTTGTGTTATGTCTCTTTATTCAGTTATCATTGAGTCCTTTGTGCTGTCCCATGTGTACAGAACACCCGTCAGAAACATAATTTCCTGCTTGTGTGATTGGCTCACTGATTTTCTCACAATTCTGCACTAACATACAAGTCAGTAAACCTGCAACAAAAATGTCACTTTTGGTGAGATACTCCCAAGTGGAAATCACATCTAAAGGGATGCAGGCCCAGCAGATTTCCTCATAAGAGCCCTGCAAGTGCACAGCTGATTGATAATTCTGAAACCACTCCCATTAGACTCACTTTCCCACATGGATACAGACAAACACACAGGGATTTCTTCAGAATAACAAAAGGTTTAACAAAAGGTAGGAATCTGCAACAAAGTTTGTTAAAATCCTTGTAATGTACAAACAAAAGTGTTGAGTTACACTTTAAATAACAAACATGCTATATTTACCTGCTCTGACTTATGGTTTTGCACAGAGCTGCCCTGATCCTCCTCTTGTCAGGTCCCCCGCCGGTGCTCTGGGCTCCTCCCTCCTGCTTAGTGCCCCCAGAGAATTGCCATGAGGGCACTCATGCATGTTTGCTTCCGAACCCCTCACTGTGTGTCCATTGAGACACAGAACAGGGCTTAGCCCTGCCCCCCGCTACCTCCAATAGCTCCTGCTGCTGTGTCTAAGCCAATGAGAAGGGAGAGAGCCAGGTGAGAAATTGCTTTTGTGCACATTGCTGGATCGAGATTGAGCTCAGGTACAGTAAGTATAAGGGGGGGGGGCTGGAGGCAGCTGCACATAGAAGGTTTTTTATCTTCATGCATACTATGCATGAAGATTAAAAAACCTTCAGTCTTTAGAACCACTTTAAATTAATTTCATGGCTAACATGACAACAGGAGCTTCCTTTCAAATTTGGCTTCACTTCCGCCAGTGTAAGCTAAACCTACGCAGTGACTAGCATATCTCTTAAATAGCTTTCTCTGGCGACTGGGTGTATTTTATAAAATAAATCCATCTTTTATCTGCTGCTGTAAAGGTTACACTGAACTTTCAGGCACTGTACTTGCCTTGTGCACAGCACCAGCAGTTTTTCAAGGTTCACATGAGTTTACCATGTTAATTTTTTTTTTCTTGCTTTCCAAAACCTTGTACAAAAACAATCTACAATTAGAAAAAATGATGGGAACTATGCAAGGTCACACATCTGCTGCTTTACACACGTTGTTATCTGTGATGTCACTTTCATCAAGGACCTTCAATTCATTAAAACATTTGAATCACTTATTAGGTAAAATGTGCAGCTTTTAGAACTTTATTCTGAATACCCAATAGTAGACAAATGCTTACTTTTAAAGTAAAAAATAGCACATTTCTAGTGAGAATATATTTGTAAATATTATTGCACCTATTAACATGACGTGATACTAAAATCTCGTTTTTTTATCTTAAAAAATAACAAACATGTTACACTTACCTGCTCTGTGAAATGGTTTTGCACAGAGCTGCCCAGATCCTTCGGTGCTCCTGGTCCCTCCCTTCTGTCAACTGCCCCCACAGCAAGCAACTTGCTATGGAGGCATCCGAGCCGCAGCTCTGTGTGTCTATTCAGACACAGAAACCAAGGTTCGGCCCTGTCCTGCCCCCTCTCCCCCCTGATTGGCTAACTGAATTTGATTGACAGCTGCGGGCGCCTATGGCGCCGCTGGTGTGTGTCAGCCAATCAGGAGGGAGAGTCCCAGGCGGCTGAGGCATTCGTGCACATCGCTGGATAGAGACTGGCTCAGGTAAGTTTTAGGGGGGCTAAGGGGGGCTGCTGCACACAGAAAGCTTTTTATGTTAATGCATTAAAATAAAAAATCTTCTGCCTTTACAACCACTTTAAAGTAATTTTTGGTGTGGAATTCACTTTTTTAAAATGCGTTATTCACTCTTTTTTTGCATTAAATATAGAAATGTAACCATTAGCTCCAGTCACACTTGCGCAACTCCAAAGTCGCATGACTTCCAGTGCGACTTTGAGTGCGATTTTGATCCGACCCTCTCTGGCAATAAGTCTTATCAAAGTAGCGCAGGCACCCTTTCAACGCATGGATCTTAATGGGTGCCATTGAAAACAATGTGCTGCAACTTGTCATGCAACTTTATGTGTCCAAAGTTGAGTAACAAGTCGCACAAGTGTGAATATGGCCTTATAGATCATTCTCTAACAGACAGCCTTTTTTTAACCTCCCTGCTTAACAACCTGTTGACCTGAGATCTCAGTTATAAAGGAAATGAATATTGCTTTCAGTGGTTTGGCTGATATTATAGACAAGAATTTTGAAATAGAGCATTAAAGCATTAACACTGTGTAGTACTTAAATCTAGGGAGCAGAGCCTGCATTGTTTACTTAGGTGGCCTGGGGGTGGTGGTAAAAATACTCAGTTGAGCACCCAGTCACAAGTTAACATGGTCTTCCATTATGGTAGTTCACAGTGCTGAAGTAGCTGTGTGGAAAAAAATATATACCACAGGTCACATTCAGAGGACAGCACCACCACCAGACGCCACCTATTCAACTGAGTGGGTTGTCACTGCAACCACATGTAATGCATGCGGTTTCAGAGCGGTGCTGTGACTTTTAAAGTGTTAAAACAGGTATCCAATAGGCATATTGCCTTCAAGCAGCCTATCAATTACCCCTGGAAAACAATTCACTGCAGATTGTTCTTAAGAAGGCAACAAGTGTATGCAAGGCCCAAAAAGCAGGTTTGGCAGCACCATGTGCATATATAATTACATGCTCTGCATTAAAGACAGCAATGTTAAAAACATTCACCATCGCTGACCACATTATTTACACCAAACAAATCCATTTAAAGCGGAGTTCCACTCAAAAGTGGAACTTTCGCTTATCCATCTCCTCCCCCCCTCCGATGTAACATTTGGCACCTTCCAGGGGGCGTGTTTTTGACAGGTACCGTTCCCCACTTCCCGAAGATCAGGCCGCGGCCTGGTCTCCAGGAAATTCGACCCCCTCCTCCTTCCCCTGCCGCCAGACCAATTAGAAAGCTCTTTGCTTTGCGCATGCGCAGTAGGAAACCAGCTGTGAAGCCGTAAGGCGTCACTGCCGGGTTCCTTTACCAGGAATGGCGGTGGCTGCACCCGACAGCCGATCCGAAGCTGCGGTGCCAACATTGTGGGCTCCTTGAACAGGTAAGTGTCCATATTTTAAAAGTCAGCATCTGTAGTATTTGTAGCTGCTGACTTGATAATTTTCGTGGTGGTGGTGGGGGGGCTGGGCATCCACTTTAACATGCATATTCCCATGGTTAAAATCAGAGAGAGGTAATGCTAGTGCAGGGGAAGTATCTGCACCATGGTCTAGGGTATGAATGAATGAATGAATGATTTGTAAAGCGCTGCAAATGTAAACTTAATCGCCTCAAGGCGCTAATGCATTTTGTGTCTGAGCAGCTTCTTAGAAGAGGAAGGTTTTTAGTTTTTACCTGAAGGCCAGATAGTTTTCTTCCATGCGGATGTGAGTCGGAATGGAGGGTAGGGTTTCCCAAGAGGGGTTCCGCTGAACCCTAAGGTTCTGAAAAAAAGTCTCCAGGGGTTCACTGTGATTTACTTGTCGATCACAGGAATGTGACAGGTAGATCGTATCCCCACCTAACGGACACTTATCATGCAGTTGCGCTCCCCACATGCAGAATGGCGCAGGAAAGCGTATTTAATTGTCATGTGCTGATCTCTGCCAGCCCGCCCCTCCTGTCCTTCACAGGTGCATGTATGTGAGATCACATTAGATGGATGAGAGAGGAGGGTGGCCAGTTATCAGTGCACCAGAAGAGGACTCACATCAGCTTCTTTGCACTGCTCTGCATGTGAAGGAAAGCACACCACTATTGTAATGTGCCCTGACACCCTGTAATGTGACCTGCTGACACCTTGTAATGTGCCCTCCATTTAATGTGCCTTGCTCTGCCATTCGTGTCATGTGCCCTGCTGTGCCCACCATATAATGTGCCCTCCATGTAATATGCCCTGCTGTGTGCTGCGCCCTCCATATAATATGGCATCCATGTAATGCGCCCTGCTGTGCCCTCCTGTAATGTGCCCTCCATGTAATGTGCCCTGCTGTGCCCTCCATGTAATGTGCTCTGCTGTGCCTCCTACTTAATGTATCCAGCTGTGCCCTCCATGCAATGTGCCCCCATGCAATATGGGCTGCTGTCTCCCCAATGTAATGTGCCCTGCTGCCCCCTCCATGTAATGTGTCCTGTGCCCCCCTGTGTAATGTGCCCTACTGATCCCTGTACTGTGCCCAGCTGATCCCCTGTTCCATGCCACCCTGACCCCTGTATTATGTCCTTCTAACTTCTGTACCATGCCCTCCTGCCCCCCCCCCCCCCTGTTCTGTGCCCTGTGCCCCCCCCCCCATTCTGTGCCATGTGCTCTGCCCTGCTGACCCCCTGTACACTGCTTATCTCAAGATCGAACCAGAATGGAGCATCTGTGCAGAAAAAGCACGCATCGGATACGCTTATCTGGATTTTTTTCACCAAAAATATGTAGCAAAATACATATTGACCTCAATTGATGAAGAAAATAGTTTGTTTATATTTGTTTATTAGGTATGTTATATAGCAGAAAGTAAAAAAAAAAAATTTTGTTTTCAAAATTGTCTGTATTTTTGTTTATAGCGCAAAAAATAAAAACCACAGAGGCGATCAAAAAAAAACAAAAGAAAGCTCTATTTGTGGGGGAAAAAAAGGACATTAATTTTATTTGGGTACAGAGTTGCGCCGCCCCGCAATTATTAGTTAAAATAATGCAGTACTGTATCGCAAAAAAATGGCCTGGTCATTAGGGGGGCGTAAAAACTTCCGGGGCTGAAGTGGTTAAACCACTATTATTCAAGATTTCCAATCAAGTTTTTTGACCAATCATAGCCACTAGGTGGCAGTCAGAGAAGCAGGCACAATTCTAATTGTATATAATCACCATTCAAGCAATAGTTACATACAGTAAATATACCTGCACACATTACTAAATTGTGCATGTTTATATAAGCGATAAGGGAATAATTAGGCTTCAACATTAATGTTGGTGTAGAGTAGGGGGGTCAAACTCAATTACATTGTGGGCTGCATCAGCTTTATGGTTCTCTGTAAGACTATATAAATGTATCCAGGGCTTTTTTTTCCTCAGAGATTAGGTGCAGGAACTCAACTCAACCACATTGAACATTGGATGTAGCCAAAATTGCACTAGTAGTGGGAGGGTCTTAAAGGGTCAATAATAGTAACGAGTCAGTTATGTGAGGAGTTTAGGGATTGTACAGAGGACAGTTTCAGGGGGGCCTTATGCATAGCGTTCAGGGATGCACTACATACATAGTGCAGAGTTCAGGGGTGCACTACATATGGAGGCAGGTTTCAGGGTGCCCTATGCACAGAGTGCAGAGTTCAGGGGTGCCCTACCTACAGAGTACACGGTTCAGAAGTGCGATATGGACAGAGTGCAGGGTTTAGGGGTGTGCTATGCAGGGTTCAGCTCTTTTTCACAGGCTGTCCACATCTCATTTCCAACCCACTTCAGCTATGACCTCTGTACTACTCTCCCCCCATCCCCCACCTCTGCACACACCTCCCTCCACAGTCCTCAAAGCTTCCTCACATTTCCTCCATTCCACCTTTTCAAAAAATACCCAGCTCAGGTCTAGTACCTCCCCACAGTGTAGGTGGCTCCTCCTCTCTCTCACTTGCAGTAGATCATTGGTAGACATCTTTGCACCCGGGCACAGTGCAGCCTACCGCATGATGCCCATTTATACCTATGTCCACACTACACCTACATCTCCTTTGTACATGCCAGGCGTGCAGGACAGGCAGGGATCGGTGAGAGCCACTGAGAGGAAAGCTGTCCTTGTAAACACAGAAGCCTTCTGTGACAGTGGTGAGCAGGGAGCAGAGGGCGAGAGCCAGAGGTGGCGGAACAGAGTTCCACCACATTCTGGCTGAAAAAAAGCTCTAGGTGCGAGGGCTATGTGAAATGGCCTAGCGGGCAGGATTTGGGCCACGGCCTTGTGTTTGACACATGTGGTGTAGACAGCAGTTATGGATAGCAGCTTTGGCTGTAGCTTTACGTGCATATGCCAAGCAAGCATGGGTATAGTAAAGCAGTGAGCCACAAAAGTTAGACAGAGTTGTGGAAATCTAATCTTGAAGGATGGTGTTCAAGAGAAGCCAGTTTATGAAAAGTCACATTCTTCCATTTGCCCAAGGCCATCACCTACTTGTACAGCAGTGCAACTGTTGAAGTTAAGTGCTAAGGTGGAGAATACATTGGTCGCAACATTAAATTCATGTCCTGCAGAGAACTGTAGTTAGAATGAGCACTAGAACAGCAAGCCTGTGATTACCCAGCCACCAGGCTATCTACTGTTACCGATCATTTTCCATTGTAGCATCATGACAGTAGAGAAACACATACCTCTAAACTTTTGAACATGAGGGACAGTTGAGGGTGGCAGTGACCCGCAGCATGTGCCACGGCAAAAAGTGGGTGTGACCAAGCTGTTAACAGTGAGAGGGGCACGGTTAAACAAAACCCAGGCTTTCTTGTACTCATACAATATATTTTGACACATATAAACTGCAGCATAATCATTACAAATAGACAAGCAGCTTCAGACACCTTGGTCTTCTCAAAGTTGATTTAAAACAGCTGATTAGTGAAGGGCTAGGTTAAGGTCATAAGTGTCCATCTTTGAAAATCAGTCTTACCAACATCTGCACACTAGTTATGGTGTATCAGATCTACAAATGCTTTAGATACCTTTTGTTGGAATCAATCCCCATTCCTCCAGTCAATATACGTCAAACTGTTTTCCAGATCACTATAATGTCACTTACTGAGATGCCATTTACTTTAAAGCAGAACTTTACTCTCTCAATCAACATTGACTATTTCTAATTCTTATGCTGCTAGCATTAGTAAATAGATAGAAAGGTATATTATAATTACTTGTTTTAAACCTTTTTTTTTTTACATTTCTTCAGTTACTCCCTGGTTTCCAGGCCTAGGCAAATTATGTCATACATCCCAGCAGTCTTCAGGAGGGGAGGAGGGGTTTTCTCAGCTAAGCACACCCTCCTGTCTGCCTGCCTGAGCTAAAGGCAGATGGATTTCAGGAAGTAAATCCTACATGAATCTTCTGCCATTACTGAAGATGGCCATGGCCAGAAGTGCTAAGGGGGGCTAAAAGTGATTTCTCAGCAAAAAAAAGCATGGAGACATGGATGGGGGGGTCTGCTTTAAATATTAAAAGTGAAATTGTGTTTTTGGTTTGTGGTGTTCAGATGAAGTGTTGTTCCACTTCAAATCAGTCGGTTATTGTAGTAAGTTGCCATGTGGATGATCAGTGTGCATTCTTTAAGTCTTATCCTGTGCATTAAGAGATTACCTTTTGACATAATACATTCAACCAGTTTAACCTCTTCAGCCCCGGAAGAAATTACCCCCTTAATGACCAGAGCATTTTTAGCGATACGGCACTGCGTCGCTTTAACTGACTGCTTCGCGCAACGTTGTACCCAAACAAAATTGACGTCCTTTTTTTCCCACAAATAGAGCTTTCTTTTGGTGGTATTTGATCACCTCTGTGGTTTTTATTTTTTGCGCTATAAACAAAATAACTTTTACTTTTTGCTATAATAAATATCCTCAGTTTAGGCCGTTGTGTATTCTTCTACATATTTTGAATAAAAAAATCACAATAAGCTTATTTTAATTGATTTGCGCAAAAGTTATAGCATCTACAAAATAGGGGATAGATTTATGGCATTTTTATTATAATTATATTTTTACTGGTAATGGCGGCGATCTGCGATTTTTATCGGGACTGCAATATTGCGGGGGACAAATTGGACACTTTTGACACATTTTTGAGACCATTAACAATTATACAGCGATCAGTGCTATAAAAATGCACTGATTACTGTATAAATGTCACTGGCAGGGAAGGGGTTAACACTAGGGGGCGATCAAGGGGTTAACTGTGTTTCCTAGGTGTGTTCTAACTGTAGGGGGGATGGGACCATCTAGGAGGAGAGAGAGATCGGTGTTCATACATAGTATGAGCACACAATCTGTCTCCTCTCCCCTGAGAGAACCGGGATCTGTGGGTTTAAACCCACAGATCCCGGTTCTCGCTCTGTTCTCTGTGCCCACCCAGCACTCGCATCAGCTCCGGGCACACGCTGTGGGCGCATGCGCGCCCCGGACCCTAATGGCAAAAAGGCGAAGGGACGTAAGGTAATGTCGTTTTGCCCAGCTGTGCCATTCTCCTGCAGTAAAACTGCGGCGGCTGGTCGGCAACCAGTTAAGTGGCAGAGCAGATACCAGCCACACTTCATGGTCTCAAAGCTGATTTTTACATGAAAACAAAATAATGACTGTTCACGGGTGTTTCTCTAAATCACCGATGAGATACAGTACCAGTCTAACCTGTTGATCAAGCTCAAAATTTAAACTTTAAAGTGATCGTAAACAATTGCCTTGCAAAACAACCCATTCAGTTTGAAATTGAAATGAAAGGCAAAACTTTTGTGCATAGATTTAAAGAAAATATATAAATACCTTTTTTATTAGTGATCATATTCTCTCTGTTCTCAGCTGCATAAGAGCTGGGGGGAGGAGAAGCAACAGTACACCGATCTTCCCAATGTAATGCTTTTTGGGTAGGGGGACGGGGGGGGGTTTGCCTGGACAAGTCTGATCATTGGCGGAGAGCAGGCTGAGTTGCCAACACAGCTAGGGAACTGACCACGATGTGTTCTCCTGCTTAGTGTGGTCAGTTTTCGATAGGAAAGCACAGGGACTTGCAGGAACACCAGGGATTTCACACAAAGG
This sequence comes from Lithobates clamitans, assembly GCA_037952925.1. NCBI lineage: Eukaryota > Metazoa > Chordata > Amphibia > Anura > Ranidae > Lithobates > Lithobates clamitans. The sequence goes on along the minus strand of JBBGZY010001650.1, from coordinate 780,537 downwards.
AAGCAATACAAAAAGAACAGGAGACTTTTTCATACAAGTTGGTACAGCAGGCACATATCAGGAATATGAAATACTGGGGCAACAAACACTTAAAGGCTAGGTTCACATCTTTGCATTTTTTAGTTTGCAGATCTGCAGAAGCACACTACAATCAATTTAACATCGTTTCCTATGGATCCCGTTCACATCTTTGCAGTTTTATTATATATTATATTATATTATATTTATATTTATATTATTATTATATTATATTTATAATAGTGCAGGGACTTTTTTACACAGAGAACGGTGTGTTTTTAGCTCCCTAGACTTCAATGGAACTGCGTCAAAAACGCATCTAGATAGGATTTTGTGTTTAACAACCAGTCTCCTCCTCCTACCAAAAAAATGCAGGAAGCATGAGAATGCATAAGAAACATTACAGGTGTGTGAAAAACGCCTTTCCAAAAATGCATCAATCGCATGCACATTGATGTGAACCTAGCCTTAGTCAACTGACATGCAAAAGAGGTGTTTGTTGGAGGAAACATAAAAATGCTTTATTTCCACTTAGTATACATCTATTACTATTGCTCTGTCTATAACTGTGTTTGGTCTGGATTTGCAAAAAAAAAAAAAGTAAGCTTTGTTAAACATTCTTCATTTTAAGTCAGTATTTGGCTGCTTCAATAGGTAGAGTAGTCAGTCCACAAGCAGTCTGGGATAAAAGGTGCTCAACAAGGATCCTTTAACTTCTTTTAGATTTGCCAGGTCATTAGAGGGTCACTGCTGCTTTATTAATATGTATAAATCATTGATCACCTTTATGACAGCTTGTGAGCAAAGACGAGTCGGCTGCTCCCTCGGAAACCGCACTTCCGCTTACTCACTTCAGTCTTGTTAGCATTTATACTTCAAGGACTGTTTGCTTGGTTTTTATTGTTGATTCTTTCTGTTGTCTGAACTATTTTCATAGGGATAATGTATGAGAAATGATTGTGTTTTGACTTATTAGTGTGATATGCTAACATAGAGCTATAGCACAATAAAAGAAGCAGCACATTTGCGTCCCTACATGAACAATCTTCCCTTTAACACATATATAGTGATATCATCGTTTATATGGTTGAAAAAAGTCTGTGTGTCTGTGTGTGTTATTTTTATTCTCTAACAATTCCCATAGCCTTGTATATTCAGCTTCCTGAGGAAAACATCTAAAAAATGTTGTCAACACTCTCAGCTAGTGCCACTTCCTGGAGGGAGGGAGTTCCACATTTTTACCGCTTTAACAGTAAAGAACCTGTAGCACCCTCTAGTGTGTGCTAGATGTAGGATATATTTTTTCAGTGTAGGGTTTGTTAGTATAGGTAAATTTAGTTAGCTCAGGGCTAAGCCTGAGCTGTGAATCTGGGTCAGGGTTCAGTGAGTCAGGGCTGGATGACTCATCCTGATAACTCCTCTGGTGCCTCCCCCTCGTCTAGAAGGTTGTAGAAACTTCTAAGTCAGGTGCCATTGTCCATAGCAACCGGCGGGAGTTGCTGACATGCCAGTATAGCACCGCATGCTGAGAACCTGCTATTCAGTGTGAAATGCGTTATGTGCTGTCACCCGTGGCAACCACGGCGGGCAATCGCACCTATGGATTAGAAAATGGACTTTGAGTTTTTCTACAGTTTGCTGGGAGGGCTTCCCTCTACGGGGAGGTGCTTCAGCTGAAGTATATGCCTTATACTGTGCCTATGTGCCTATTATGTTAGCTACAGGGACCTGTAGTTAACATAAAAGGCACATCCTGACAGCTTCTCTGGTGCCTCCCCCTGGTCTAGAAGGTTGTAGAAGTTTCTAGAGCAGTGATGGTGAACCTTGGCACCCCAGATGTTTTGAAACTACATTTCCCATGATGCTCAACTACACTGCAGAGTGCATGAGCATCATGGGAAATGTAGTTCCAAAACATCTGGGGTGCCAAGGTTCACCATCACTGTTCTAGAGCTAGTGGTTGGAGGTTAGGAAGAGCTAGCTGGAATATTTATGAGGGCCTCGGCCAATCCCTAGTAAAGGGCTGGCAGGGTGCAAGGCTTTCCTCATAAATAGGCAATCCTATAGAAAATGTATGGAAGGAGCTGAAACTTTGAGTTGCCACGCAACAGCCAAGAAACCTTAAAGATTTAGAGAAGATCTGTAAAAAGAGTGGACCAAAATCCCTCCTGAGATATGTGCAAACCTGGTCACCAACTACAAGAAACGTCTTACCTCTTTGCTTGCCAACAAGGGTTTCTCCACCAAGTACTAAGTCATGTTTTGCTTGGGGATCAAATACTTATTTCACTCACTGAACTGCAACTTAATTTATAGCATTTGTTGTATGTGTTTTTTCTGGATTTTTGGTTGATATTCGGTCTCTATTATTTAAAATACACCTATGATAAAAATTATAGACCCTTCATTTCTTTGTATGTGGGCAAATTTACAAAATCTGCAGGGGATCAAATACTTAATTCCCCCACTGTACGGTAACTGCCCAACCCAGAGATCCCGTGGCCCGCGTGTACCTTAGAGCTGCAGATTGCTCCCTCCCACCTCCCCCAATGCATACTAAACTGCAACATTAGTAAACTGAGGTGAAGGGGGAGATGCTGACCACAGACTGTCATCAACATTGGGCTGAGTGACCATGGAGTGAAAGTGTGTAGGGGGGTACAAAGATGTGCTGGCAGCTGGTGGTGCACATTAATTGGGTACAGAGCACAGATGTGTTAGACCGCTTTCACACTGGCGGACTAATCGGGTCCGCCTGTCCATTTTTCAGGCAGACCCGATCAGACCATCCATAGCACTCTATGGAGCGGTGAATGTCTGCTAACACCTTCCACCATCTGATCCTGTACGCTAAAAACAGAACGATGGGAGATCCATTCCCTATCTGGCGGATCAGATAGGATGATAGCCGGATGGAAATGGACAGGTGGTCCGTTTCCATCCAAAAGCCCCATAGAGAGCAGGGTGCTGTGCCCATGGCCGCTCTGCATCAGGACAGGTCTGCCCCATGTGAAAGTGGCCTTAGGGGTGTGCAGGGTGCCAAGTTCACTTGCTGCGGTGTACAATGGTGTGCCAGAGAAATACAGAGGTGCAGATGTGTGTGTGTGTGGGGGGGGTGGGTACAGAGGTGTGGGGGCACAGAAATGTGCAGCAGAGTGCATAGATGTGCTGAGGAATGCAAAGGTGTATGTGTGTGTGTGTGTGTGTGTGTGGGTGGGGGGTGCGGGGTGCGGCGCTCGCTGTGCTGGGGGTTACAGTGGCTTGCTGGGCTTATAAAAGCATACTGAGGGATAAAGAGGATTCTTGGAGATGCAGAGCTGTGTGGGGGTGCAGAGGTGTGTTTTGGGGGGTACAGAGGATGCTGGGAACTGCAGAGGTGTGTGTAGAAGGTGCAGCGATGTGCAAGGGAGTACAGAAGTGTGCTTGGGGTACAGAAGTGTGCTAGGGGTACAGAGGTTATTTGGAGGTATAGATATGTGCAGGGGGGTATAGAGGCGTGCTGAGGGGTATGGAGGCATTATGAGGGGTGTAGAGATGTGCAAAGGGGTATGGCATTAGATGGTTCTTGTTGAACTACGTCCATTTTAAATGCCCACCCCTAATTAACATACATTCTCCCCTTACAATGGCTGGCTGAACACATACAAAAAAAAAGTATATCTGACTTTTTTTGGAAAGGTAGGCAACCATGCAGGAAGGGGTCCCGCTGCAGAACATGTAAAAGGGTCCTGCTGTGGGACCATATAAAGGGCCCTGCAATGGGTGTAAAGGGCCTGGATCAGTGACAAGGGCCCCGGGACAGGGGCAGGGGGGTCCTTCGTGGTTTCTTCCACTATGGCCCTGAAGGTTCTAGTTACGCCTCTGCTATACAAGCTTCAAATTGTCTCCAACATTAGGAAACTATAGAATAAGAAAGTTGAACTACTGCATTAGCCCATAGGGTGTTTTTTAAATAGCAAATGAACGTTAAAAATCGAACATATTAGCTCCACCTACATGCCTCCTTTCCACTAGATTTTACACATAAACTCCAGTTAATGCTGGCCATAAATCACCAAGATTTCTAATCCACATGTTAGCTAAAGTAGAGGAAAGTTGTTTTTTGTTGTAGCTGCCTCTAATTGAGTAGCTGTAGTGATAGTAGGTTTTTCAACAATCATCATAAACTATAAAAGACAACACTGGAGAAGCTCCATCAAGACAAATAATTTTCATCTTGCTTGACTTCATTATTATACTATTACTTTTATCTAGGAACATTGGCAGTTTACCTTAGTATGTTTAGTGCACAGTATTTTGGCCATATAATATATGTGGCTTAATCTTAATGCTTAAAGCAGAACTCTAGCCAAAAATAACAAAATAAAAATGAATTGCCCATTAAAAGATAAAATATTCTGGAGCTATCCTCTGTAGTATTTCTTCTCTGCTACAAGATGGCCAGCATCATTCAACCCACTTCCTTTCAGCCCAGACTGACCTAGACCCATCCTGCCTGTAACTGGACAGCAAAATTGGAAGCAGCACAGTGATGAGCTCAACTCTGTTTCTTCTGCCTACCAGCATGATTTTTGTCAAGACATGAACTGACTGGCTCCTTGCACTGCTTATTTTTCTTAATCTCCATTGCTGCTAAATGGGGACCACAGGATCTGATATCAGGTCCATTTACACTGCTTGCATTAACAAGATACAATTAATGATGTATTAATAATTACATGGCTACATTATTTTTGTCTATTATATCTGTTCAGAGTTCAGCTTTAATTAATTTCTGCTAAATGTATGACATGTGTAAAGTGAAATATCAGCACTAACCCAAAAAGCTCGATAATGAAAAAAAACAGGTGCTAAATTTTCAGCTAATAAAAATGTATAAAGAATAAGCGCGCATACCAAAGAAACATTTACCTTAATACAAAAGGAATACGTTCAGTGACATTTAGCGATAAATTCACATAAAATTATACACATTGTATAATTTTATGTGAATTTATCACTAAATGTCACTGACTGTATTCCTTTTGTATTAAGGTAAATGTTTCTTTGGGATGGGCGCTTATTTTTTATACAAATGTATGACATACAGTACACTAAAATGCTATGCTGGACCACTATGACAGCTCTAATCTCTAACCCTATTTTAGTGATATCAGTTTTTTTTTCAATCATGAAAACGTAATATTTTTTTATTCAGGTACAAAATCTTTTCTTTTTTTTATGTATATCGGCCATTGTATGTTTGTAGCATTTGTGTATTTTTTCAGGAACACAACTGCATTGTTGATTACATAAAAATACAATTTAAATAAAGAATATTCAAAAAGTTTTCATTCCATACAGAGGCATAATTATTCCTATGCATGAAAAATGTAGTTGGTTGATATCTCTACATAACGGTATGTATAGCATGTGGTTGGTTCTGCACCTATAATGAAAAGCCACTGGGCAAAGAGAAGACAACTTCAAAAACATGATGAATATGAGCAAGCAAGCTACAGTATGTCTGACTTTTGTAGGAAGAAATTATCCTGGATAGTACGTGTTTTTCTTATTAGGGAAAGCAAAGGAAAGCCATCCTCATATAAATGAAGGAGAATCCTGAGAAAACAGCCTATAACATTGATGGATTATTTGTATCTTGGTCCCTGTGCCATTATCAGTTCATGGGCTCCAACCTGTTTAATAAACTTATGCATAAGAGTCAAAGCACAAAGACTTCCATCTGTAGGGAGAGAACAGTATTTGAATGTCGAATTGGGTCCTCTGCAGAGTATATTCTTTGCACATTACACATGGTAGGTGATGGTGAAACGATGCTTAAGTACAGAGTTGTTCATATGCATTGTGATTGTTTGAGTATTTTACCAGTGACCTTGACAGAGAGGACTAAAAAAACTATCACTGATTAGCTCCTACTGAAAAAATTACAAAGACTTGAAAAATTGAAACTGACTAAAGCTGGCCAAAATGTACTCAGTGAGTGGCCCTGTCAACTGCCTTCCGCCTGACATTGGCAAAAAATTGTTGGCCAAACAGTGCCCACATGCAATCAGATGCAGACACCATTCAGATATTTTGACAGCCAATGGGGCCTGCTGTTAAAATACACTAGCCCCAGTAGGAGAGTCGTCCATCCACTCTGTATTGCTTGGATAAATGAATCTTTCTTTTCCCCATTCACCTAGTTTTTCTATAAAGGTGTATGCCCAGCTTTACTATAAATGTAAATATATATATATATATATTAGCCTCACCTGGACCCCCTGAAGCCTGGTTACTCATGGCAATCATCAATTCTACCCTTATCATAAACCATCATTGACATACAGATAGATATTGTAAAGCTCTTTTGCCTGAAGAAAGATATTTGCATATATAGGAACCTCTGCAGGAGGACTGAGTGCTAACAAGAAATGAATACCACTGGTTATGACTATCACATAATAAGACCATGAATAGTTCATCACTGGAAATCTTCTAAAAATACTTCCCAAATATCACAAATTTCAGTGGTATAGACATGACTTGGAGAACACAAGCGTAGGAACTAGGAATTGACTATCAAAAAATAGACATGATTGTAATAAACAAGGTGCTGCATTAAAGCGAGAGTCCGGCGACCAATCTTTTTTTTTTTTTTTAGGTCATTGAGACACTTTGCTAACCCCAAAATAATACTCACAGTTTGGGTGTAATATTTCCGCCTCTGTCTGTTTTCGTACTGAAGAATAACTTAAAAAATGTGATGCTGGCTGTTTCCATCTTGCTTGTGGGCATGTGAAGCCCACAAGCATTGATTTCCTGGATGCGGTGAATGCTGTTCATTTACAGCTTGTTCACGTGCATGATCATTGTCTCGCACTGAATCTTGGGAAGCCTGACACTAAGCTCCCAGGAGACAGTGCGGCGCCGGGGAAAGGCAATAAACACGCCTACTCCCATGGGAGGAGAAACCGGAAGTGCCACAATAAAGTATAATATAAAGGTAATTACAGCGATAAAAAAAAAATTTCATGCGGCATTTGAACATGTATGCAATTAACTGAAGGGGGTAAGATTAGGTTAAAAATTTGAGTGGAACCCCGCTTTAAGTGTTTTGATCAATCTATTCGGAGGAAAAATCAAAAACAAAAAGGACAACAATGTACAAAAATGGCTTATCAGGATGCAATATTTCCTTGAGTGATTGGATCAATCCATGTATGGTCAGCATTAGAACAAATGAACACCCTGCTGGGGATGGCTCTAAATGCCCTTGCTACCAAAATGAAAACAGAGTGGTTGAGGGTTTAGCAATGTTGGGCTAACATAGGGGACATCCTCCATGTGCTGTGATTTTCTCCAAGAATCCAAGAAAGACAGTTAATTTTGCTTTGAACCAAAATTGGGCCTACATTGCATTCATGAGTATATGAGTGTGATAGGAATAATAGAGCATAAGCTTCTTTGGATAGAACTACAGATTAGAATGGTCCTTTGTTCTCAGCTTTGTTTGCAGCACTATATAAAGGAGTGACTTAGATAAAGTAATCAGTGGCACAGGTCTAAATAAATTCCATTACATGCCTGAGATGGAGACAAAGAGATCATTAAATTACCTGGCTTGCACAGAGCAGGGTAATGTCCTTTCAATTTGCAGCCCCTATTTTATGCAGCATGGATAAGTTGGACCTGGCCAGAGGGAGTAATGGCAGGACTCAGTGCATGCAAGCACGCTGAATAGGCTACAGGAAATGGGCCCTAAAACGTTACTAAGAAAAAAAAAAAAATTAAATCCATCACATAAAATTAGATTTAGAATACATACTGTATCTATGGAGTACCATTTTTATTTCAAGGGTGGATTTAGCAGCTTATCTCATGATGTACCGTAGATTGTAAGCTCCTTGAGGGTAGGGACTGATGTGAATGTACAATGTATATGTAAAGCGCTGTGTAAATTGATGACGCTATATAAGTACATTAAATAAATAATAAATAAACATGTAATGCAAATAGATTTAAAAAAAAAAACAAAAAACTTTCTTTCAGTTACTGTGAGAATAATGATTTTACGATAATATTCTTATAACTAAAGTTCCCATTTATTGTTTCTTTGCTAACAATCTGTGCTGTCTGTAAATGAACTGTTGTGTCTCATTGTGGCAGGAGTGATGAGGTTAAAGAGACCTCACAGTAGGTAATTCAGATGACAAAGGTTGCATTTACACCTGGCTAGGAGTTTAATCATCTACTTTTGACAAACATTATAAACCTTCAGGGTGGGATCAAAATGAGGCACAGCTGTTGAAGCATTATGATTGGCCAGGAAAACATTAAGTACAGACAAAGGAACACCATTGTGCAAACAAAATGGGGTTACTCTGGTAACCTCTGCTAACCCGGGGTTGATCAGCAATGTAATGTGCAAAATATTTTTTATAACTAACTAATTACTTCTGAAATCCATTTGTTGATATCAGCAATAAACATTTCTAAAAAAAAAAAAACTGACAAATGCAGGAAATTAAATGTATTTAATGAAAACTAAATTAATTGTATTTTTGATGATGATGATGATGATGATGATGATGATTATGTATTTGAAAAGCATCAAGCAGTAATATCAAACTTGTGTTTACCAGTTTTGTTATGTATTTTCTTATGTAGTGACACATTACATTAGAATTGTGAGTTTGTCTTTATGTAAGTTGCAAACATGGCAACTTATATTTATGTAAAGATAGATATTTTTTTTAAAGGTTCTATTTTTGAAGCACCAACAAAAACAACCCAAAAAAAAGAAACAATTCAAAGTCAAATTGCTATTCCAAGCAATATCAACATCAATGCATTTGATACATCATCCTCTAGATTTTCCCAAGTTATTCACAAGTAAAAATATTCAGAAATATTCAGAGATATACAAAATTATTCAGAAATACAAAAACATTCAGAAATACTCTGGAGCAGATGGTATATGGATTTTTGACATGCACCCCCCCCCCCCCCCCACTGTGGCCACATCACATCCACCATTTATAGACAATTTCAATTGAAATTAGAACATGATGCAACAATCCATTTACTCCAGATCTTTTCAAATTTCCAAAGACATTTAGTTAAACATAGGTGTATTTTTCAAACATTACTGATTTATCTATTTCCCAAATCTAGTCCCCAGAGGTAGGAGGACTGGGTGAGACCCAGCAAGAAGCTATCAGCTTACGTGCTATAAAAAGAGATCTTATAACAGCCACTATCTGATCACAATCCATGCTATTGGGATCTACATAGCTCTTATAAACATATTTATATTAGTTGCAAAATATGTCTAATATAATCATCATGACAAGTTGGGACATTCGCAATCCCAAGTCTTCCAATTTAAGTTTCAGAGTTTGTATTGAATCCTGTGCTAATCTAGTGTTCTTTGTGTAACATATTTCCTTTAGGTTACTTTCACACTGGGGCCGCCCAAGCATCAGCCCTAAAGCGCCACTCGTGTTAGCACTGTTTAAGCAGCGCTTTTTGGCCACTAGAGGCGACTGAAGAAGTAGTTAAAACTGCCCATGTTGTGGCGCTTCCAAAGCAATTATTAGGTGCTTGGGAAGCACTGCCCATTCATTACAATGGGCAGAGTGTTTTGGGAACGCTAAATACAGCGCTCCCAAACTGCTCCAAAGATGCTGCTTGCAGGACTTTTTCTAAAATCCCGCAAGCGCACCACCCCAGTTTGAAAGCACTGGGGCTTTCACATTTGGGCGGCATGGGAGGCAGTTTTCAGGCGCTTTACAGGCGCTATTTCTAGCGCTAAAACGCCTGAAAACTGCCTCAGTGTGAATGGAGCCTTACAGGTGTTATATGAACAATTTTCTTTATATGTAGATAAGGCATGTGCTAGCATTTCTGTTAATCATGTGAACTTTTATGGCTATATTTTTTTCATCCTGTTATAAATTTGTTTGAATGTTGCTTGTTAGCTATTTTGTAACTACTTAGTTTTCAAATTATTCTAATGTTTGACTGAGTTGAAAAGCGAGAACACCACTTTTAGGTTTTATTTACATGGAGATTTTATAGACATTTTCTATGAATAGCATAAATGCCCGAAAGCCACAAGTTCCCCATACAGCCTGCTATACATTGAATGGCTGTGTGTGGTTGTACTCTTTTATACACCAGTGCTTACTTGCATCTGTGTTTATCCATGCATGTGCGTCCATCGTATTTCCCAAATGTGAAACTTTCATGTTTGGGAAATACATCAGATGTGCATGTAAATGCTGATGCAGAATTCCTACGGGAAATCAGACCTGAAATATAAATGACCAGTTTATATTTGCTTGCATGGCAAATGGAGGCTGTAATATAGTATATGGTGTTTAGGTTAGCACATTATATCTGATCTACAAGGTTATTATATTGTGCCATACATGCAAAATCACTTAGTTGGTACTTGAGTTCCATGAGTAAAAAAGCCTTGTCATACTTAGGTGTCTGTAGAGCTGCATCAAATCTGTAATTGTGTAAAAAACTATACATGTTACAATCTGTTCAAACTTTTATATATACCAACAATTATGTAGTGCAATGCACTGCCTGAATACAAATGGAAAAGGCTTTCCAGAGAGGGGAAAACACAGACCTGCAATATGTACATACTTCAATTGAGTATTTATGGGCAATTATCTAAATGTGTAAATAGTACAAAAACTATTAGGTGCTATTAGGAATAGTTGTAAGTTAAAAATTGTCGCTATAATTGTATCCACAGAGATGTAGAAGCTACCTGGTCCCATGACAACTTAAATCTGGCAGTAGAATTCATGTGTGTAGGCTTGATCGGGCCACTTCAGGCTGCAACATCTTCAGTGTTGCAGACTTCCCATAAAAATTGTACATTTGGCTTTTCTAGATATAACAGTTGATGTCACTGGATAGTTGGAGAAATAAGGAGGAGAAGAGAAGATTCTCTTGGAAGCAGCATTTTTCCAGATGGGTTAATTGTCATTTTGTATCTATGATTATCCAAAACATAATGTATGCAAGCAAGAACCAAATTTGTCTGGTTAATTTGGTTCACTTAGGCTGAGCAGTAAAAATAAACAATTTTATAAACATTTGTATGTTGGTGTCTTTAATCAACCCTACTAACTATGTAATTATGTAACAGTGGATGTTAACTATGTAACATTCTATCTCACCAGGTCATTGTTGTCAGAGCAATTAAAAGTTGCACTTTAAAAGTCTAGACTAGAGATTAATAGGCACTAGTGTTATTGCAGTACTTTCCTTTGATCATCACTGTACATCACAGATGGGTCAATAAGTATAGAAGTTTAGATATAATGGAGGTTATCAAAACATAAATACCTGTGATTGCATAGAATACCTTTTGACACTATTCTTTGTTATTTTTCACCTTATTAGAGCTTTGCACCAGAAATGCACGGTGAGTGACCCTTGTCCAGTTAAACCCAAAAATTCTTCAGATTGGGAGTAGCCAAAAGCAAACACCGAGTTAAAGAGTTCTCAGTGCAAGCAGCAGTGAAGTCTAATTAACACTGAACATGTAGTAAACATCTAACCCTACTAACCTGGACTGTAAAACAGTAAAGAAACTGACATATGCAAACAAAAGCTGTTCTGCCTACAAGGCAATCTGTCCTTTCTATATTGCTGCAACCACTTTGTTTCCAGGAAGAGTTTCTTGTGGTTAAATCTGAACTCTGGGAAAAATATTGCCCTTGCAGTGGGTCTTACTGCAAGGGCTAACTGCTCATTTGTTAAATCTTTTTTATTTGCTTTCAATAAGGTGAACAAAAGAAAAACATTTTGGCAATGCGACCCATGCAGGGGTGCACCTGCCTACTTAGAACAAAACAAAAAAGAAAAGGGCACTTGGTGCCAAAATAGAGCAATAGAAAACCACCAAACATGTACAACTTGTGTGGTTGTGTGGCTCGTACGAAATAAGGATGAAGTACAATATAATAAATACATTCAACAGGATATACTCCCAGGCATCTACAGAGTCATCATGTTGGCAGGATCACTATCCCATTTGTGCAACAAGCAGTAGACCAGAAAACAAGAAGTCAGGTCAAAGTGAATCAGGCATGGAAGCAGTGGAGGCACTTCCTGTCCACCTTGCCCACACTCTATCAAAATGTCTTAAAACAACCCCATTGGCATATGTATCCTTCTTACAAACAAATGGCAACCACCCCAACCTATAACTAGCCTTTGCAGCAAGGAACACATGAGCAATGCACATCAAAAACAAACAAAATTTCCCAACTGCAAAAAAAAAACCAAATTGTCCCTGTCTAACAGTTCACGTTAAAAAACAAAGTGTTTAGTCACACACATTTGCAAACATATGTGTAAGCCACAGTGACCACATCAAGGCACCCCAGTTTACTGCAGTCTTAACTCTATAATTTTGAGAGTCTCCCAAAATATATAGCAGTTGGATAGATTCAGGCCTGGTGCTACCACTAGGCAAACTAGGCAGCCGCCTAGGGCACCAAACTGCTGGTTTCCCTACTCTCCGCGCTATGTAGGTTTTTTGTGCAGTGGTGACTGTATGCAGGGGATGCCTCTGTATGCAGCATGTAACTAAATCAGGCGTAAGCTGCAACGCCCGTAAGCAGTATCAGAGGTGCAGAGCAGCACTGGAGAACTGTGCCCTGACAGAAGGGAAGCACATATTCCCTGCGTAGGATCAGTGACCTGTCTGTCTTACCCTGTGAGTCTCTGTCCATACACGATTTCTATACCGAGTCATGTAACCTCCTGACCCCACCCCCTGCCCTGTCACCACCATTCGTAGAGGCCGCTCTCCCTCCCTGGAGGAACAAAGGCTAGGTTTGTTCCTAGCACTGGCAGGGTCGTCGGATGCATGTAGAGCCCCGGTGAGTGAAGAATACTGACATTGTATTAGAAATCAGGTAGGTCAGTGTAGTGGGCAGGTAGGTCACATGGACAAGGGCAAAGGGGGTGGAGTCAGGGGCAGAGCCAAGGCAGTGGTGGAAAAATTTGGTTTTGCCTAGGGTGTCAAAAATCCTTGCACCAGCCCTGGATAGATTAAGGGAAGGTGTGCCTGGAGTTAGCCCAGCCCTCCTTTAAGGTATAGAGAAGCAAGGGCACAATGGCAGATGAAGGTATCCTGTGTTTTTCTGCTCTAATTCACAAACTACAAACAAATGGCAATACCTTTAAGGAGGGGTGGGCCTCCTCCAGGCACACCTGCCCTTAATCTGTGGACAGTAGGGGGAAAAGGCTTTTTCCAATTCAAAGTAATTGCCTTCCTGTCATAGAATAAAAGTAACCCTAAAAGGGTCCTTTCCGCTTTGGTAGCAAGATCGTCAACTAGGCCCAACAAACAGATTTTGAAGGTAGAGGTAAAGGATGTACCTGCCACTGCATTGGTCATGTCTACCACTGCCCCAATCACTGTGAGATTGCCGGACAGTCCTAAAAAAACTTGTATGAAATCTCTCATCTGATGGGTCACATGGGCATCTCCAACAGGCCAGAGAAGATGTTGGATTGAGTTTGTGAAGCCATTAAAGTATAAAACAGACCCTGTGCAGGATTTTAAATTTAAATAATCTTTCTCAATGGAAACCAGTTGCTTAAATGGGGAGTCCCACATATCTTACCAGTCTTCATCATCGAAATCCGGGATATCCTTTAGCCATTTCCGTCTAAGGGAGGACAGGTCCAGAAGAGACTCCAGCAAAAGATGCTCCCCCACAATGTGAGAGATGCATTTTTATTTTGTGTCTAGCCCAACCTTGTGGATCAGGTAGGGCATAGAAGTGAGGTAGCAAGGAATTGTTCCATGGGGGGGAGAGAACCGTGCCAGGAGGTTTGCTAACGGTTCATTTTGGTTGGTGGATGATGAAAAAGGTGGATGGGCCCTCTGCATCTTCCTGGAAAATACAGAACTACTGATCCTTCATTTTAGGGGATGACACCAGAGGGCTGCAACCAGGGAACCAGTTGCACGAAGAGGTGGAAGCCTGAAAGACCAAGGAATAGTGTAAGTATATCATCTTACTCATAATAACTGTTAATAACTCCAAGAGTATGTAAACCCTAACAATGAACTTCTCTTATTTACTTAATTGAGGCCCATAAAATATACTATTGAAAGTATTTTATTATATTTGTAAAAAGAGTAAAACATACCTGCTGATCTTCCCAGGAATCCAGTAAGTTTGTAACTTCCTGTGCTCTCTGACTCTATTGAAATCCAAGCAGTGTTATCAGTTCTGTCCAGTATTCCTCTGTGAACTCAGTGAGCCCAGGTATTCCCTCAGTTATTCCCAGTTCCCTCTGAGGACTACAGAACAACCCATGCTATCCAGATAAAAGGTGCTCTATATGTTCTGTAGTGTGAACACATTACTTGTCCTAGCATGACAATGTTGCTTCTCCATATATACAGTACACTTAATGAGCTTTGTCACCCCAAGACAGGAAGTGTGTTACTGGCAGGATCACCATGTAAAAATAAAGTGAAAAAAGCTTGAAAAAAGAAAACGAATGCAACCACCACATTTAAGGACTAGTATGATGTAATATCTTCCATTTTGTCATGGGTTTGGATGCAAAGTTTATGAAAATACAGTGAATGTCTCTCATTTGCTCCTGTTTAGTCTATTAAGCTATTTTTATATCTGTTCAATAAATGTAAAAATTTGTGGTGCAAAGCTCTAATCAGTTTATCCTGCCAGAAATGTTGTGAACTGATAACTTCCTTCCTGTGCTGCACTCTTCTCAGTTAGCATTGTTTCCAGTTCTACCTATGAGGTAGAGACAACCTGCTTCCTATGTTTTGGAGATGGGGCAAGGGAGAGGTGTTCTGTAGTTTGAAAAGACTTTCTGTCCTAGGGAGACTATATTGAGGGAGTGTTGTCTTTGATTATAAAAAAAAAAAAATATGAATAACTTTATATAACCATTTAATATTCATCCAGCCACCTGGTTGTGATTGTGAGATGACAGAGTCATGCAATCACCAGATTAGCTTACTACCTTGTTATGAATAACCTGTATTGTTAAAAAAACATACACAGCTAAATGACTCAAAAGGGTGACATACCCCACTCCCCCATTGTTAGTGTAGTGGTACCCCTCGTAGGGGCTGCTGAAATTTGTGGCCCACCTGTCACCCTGCCCAGCCCGGCATTCACTTCCCAATCACATTGGAGACAATGAACAGTCCAGATGATTGTTTTGTTATTTTAATGAGGGATTTGAACTTGGAAAGGGATAAGAGTATATGGGATGCCCAGTAGAACAAACAATCAGTTGATTGTATTGTTGGGACACTATATACAGTACACTTTACAGCTCCAGTCTCCTCCAGCACAACACTTGCTTGCAGACTGTTTCTTTCTCTCTCTCCTGCACAACACTTCACTTACAGGTACAGCTAGCACATGGTTAGGCCCAACACTGACTCAGTCAGGCTCTAGAAATTGCCATTTGCAGGCAGGGACTGCGGGTCCCCTTAATGTAGCAAAAGAAAAGGAAATCTTTGTGTGCTAGCTGACCTATGGTGGACTACTGCTCCCAGTAATCCCACTTTAGGCCCTCCTGGCTGCAGCTGCCCGACTCCACTGCCGTGACATTGCAATCCTTACTGGCTCTACACCCAGCTCTGACTGTTTCCTCCCAGTCCTCTCTGGCATGTCTCTCCAGTCCTTCCGATAGCATGTCACTCACCAGCCCTCCTGGCTGCGCAAGCCGGTGGTTCCCTCCTGAAGACTTGCCCAGCACTACTATCTCCTGCTGTCCTCTCTCTGACTTCTCTCTGTTCCTCCTGTTCAAATCCTTCATGCATTCTTTAAGGGATCCATATTGCACCCGAAAAAACTATTCAAAAACTCGAGCTAAGGTACTAAATCAAAATAAATATATAAAAAAGAAACACAGAACTGCAGCCCCTGTACAAAGGTGCCGTAACCTTCAAAGTGATAGAAAATGTGAAACAGCGCTAGCAGCATATATTATTCAATACACATCAGGATAATTAGTGCCATATACATCAATGTGTTTGTGCCATACAAAATCAAAATGTAACAAAAACTATATAATATAATATAATATACACAAATCTATAACGTGCTTAGTGCTTATATAGAAAAAAGAGCAATGGTGCTCCAAACTTGCAAAGTGTGAGGTGACTCCCCCTTCGGTGACCCCACTCTTCCAGGAGTGTACTTTATAACAGAAAGGATACGCCACACTCCATAGATGGGGAAATTAAAAAAAACAATGTCCCCATCTATGGAGTGTGGCGTATCCTTCCTGTTATAAAGTACACTCTTGGAAGAGTTTTTTGAGGAACCATCCTACACATCCCCATATCAATAGATCACTGCCTTTTTGACCCCAGACTGCGAAGCTGAGGGTCCATTGTTTCTGGTGAGTGGGGTCATCGAAAGGGGAGTCACCTCACACTTTGCAAGTTTGGAGCACCATTGCACTTTTTTCCATATAAGCACTAAGCACTTTATAGATTTGTGCATATTATATTATATTATATAATTTTTGTTACATTTTGATTTTGTATGGCACAAATACATTGATGTATATTGCACTAAATACCATGATGTGTATTGAATAACATATGCGCCTAGCGCTGTTTCACATTTTCTATCATATTGCACCCGAGTCCTAGGCCCAAGGTCACCCCCCCAGAATAGGGAGTTCCCTCAAAGGCCCCGACAGCCTAGCACTCCATCCTCAGTTCTTCTACCCGACAGCTCCTCCCCACCTGGGCTGACTCTGGGTATATCAAGGTGGCCTGCCCCCTGCCAATCCTAGTTGGGGATTGATCAGGGCTCCCTGAGACACCCTAACAGCTTCTGTGTAAAAAAGCAGTACAGCGCATATAAATAAAATGGAATAAAATACTAAATGCATCTAAAATAACAGTCCATATTCTCTTGTTCAAGACAAAGATGAATACATTTCAGCAGATACTCCAGTGATAGAAGTGACATCCATAAAAGATGAGTGACTGTAGTGAAAAGACCTCCACCATCGGTAACACAAGCCGCTCACCTCAGCAGATGGACCCATGAGTGAATCAGTCAGATCTAAAACAGCCATTCCGACAAGGGGATAATGGTAGCAGGATCAAGTGCACTGATGTCAGATCGAATACCGATGTCTTGTTAACTTGCAGTGGTCACAGTGGGTACAAGAGGAGCACTGTACCCCAGTGCGAAGGATGAATGGCAGATAGATGTTCCACGGAGATCAGCGAGCAAGACGCGGGTGACGTCACGATCAGTGTCACGTGGTAATTTTCCGTACGCGTTACGTCCCAAGGGGGCGGGACTTCTTCAGCGTCGACGGCATGATATAAGGCACCCGCTTAATATGCACAACAGCTGATCAAGGCAACCAATGGGTGTATGTGTGTGCTGATCACCGTGACAACCAGGGAAGCAAATAGGCGATCGCAGTGCACTAGATCACAGTTACCAACAGGCTATGCAGTAAATGATTGCAAGCGTGCTGACTAATATAAAGACTTAATTAATAGGAAATATGAATAATAGTCATCCCGCGTATGAGCTCGATCTCGTGGAAACATCTATAACAACACTTAAAATAACAATCATGCACAAAGTGAAAAAAATAAATAAAATGAAATAAAAATGGAGAGATGAAAAATTGTAGATAAACAAACCATATATCTAGCAAACGGAGATGAAGCAATTGACATGAAATTCAACGTTCAAACCTCCCAGCACAAGAACTTTGGTCTCGTGAATCCAATGGGATTCCCTGCGACTAAGTTGGCGTAGGAAGTTACCCCCTCTCCAATGTTTAATAACTTTTTCAGTACCCCAGAATTTTAATCCCCTGGGGTTTTGGCCATGTACCAGTTTGAAGTGTTTGGAAACATTATGAGTTTTTAATCCTTTTTTAATGTTATTAACATGTTCTCTAAGTCTGACATGGAGGGGTCTAGAGGTCCTCCCGATATATTGAAGGCCACACTCACACTCAAGCATATAAACGACCCCAACTGTTGTAAAGGTGATTAGTTGATCGATCTTATATTCCTTACCGGTGGAAGTGGCCATAAAGTTCTTATGTTTTTTATTGTTATATTTCGAATGCCTGCAGGCTGTACACCGCTCACAGGCATAGAAACCTGAGAGAAAGGAGAATAGCCTATTGTCTGGTTGTATGGGAGGGTCCACCACTCCCAGAGCCAAACGATTACGTAATGATGGAGCTTTTTTGTATATAAACGAAGGGCGTGGTGGCAACAGGGGACCCAGTACTCAATCCTGCTTGAGAATCGACCAATTTTGTGAGACCAGCCTCTCAAATTGTTTGTGCTGAACACTGTAATTGAGTACCATTTTAAAGTTGGAGACACTGGAGCTGGTGTCCCTGACTTTATCAGAAATCAATAATGCCCTATGCATAACTCGAACTTTCTCTATTTCGCTATTTAAGGTGTCTTTATCGTAGCCTTTTTCCTGAAATCTGGATGAGAGCACCAGCGATTGAGTGATATAATCACTGTCACGTGTGCAGTTACGTTTAAGCCTAACAAACTGTCACCTGGGGATGTTACATAGCCATGATTTATGGTGGCAACTCCCCAGTGGGATGTAAGAATTACGGTCGGTAGGCTAGAGGTAATTGCATAACCTGAACTGATCTGAGTACTTCCAGATATCCAGGTCAAGGAACACCATTTTTTCTTTACTGAAATTCCAAGAAAGCTGGATATTTTTAGTGTTAGAGTTAAGTGTCTGTACAAAAAGGTCTAGACTGTGCTGATCACCCTCCCAGATCATGATAAGGTCGTCTATATACCTTTTGTAACAGACTAATTCAGGGGGGCGATGTTTGAAAACCACGTCATCCTCCCAGTGGGCCATAAATAAATTGGCCACACTGGGAGCAAAACGGGCACCCATCGCAACACCCCTTTTCTGTAAATAAAATTGGCGATTAAACCAAAAATAGTTTCTAGCTAGGCAAAAACTCAAACACTTTAAAAGGAACTTTTTATGTGTCTCTGAAAGAACAGAAAACAGGGACAGAGCCCATTGAACTGAGGATAGAGCATCCTCATGTCCAATAATGGTGTAGAGTGACCCTACGTCAGCTGTAACCAAAATACTAAAAGGAGAACATCTGACTGATTCAATAATTTGGATAATGTGTTTGGTGTCTTTGAGGAAAGCTTCCGTTTTGGACACCAACGGTTGGAGAAAGTTGTCAATGTATTGTCCTACCCTAGAGGAAATGGAATCAATTCCATTAATGATAGGCCTCCCAGGAGGGTTAGCACTACCCTTATGGATTTTTGTAAGGCAATGAATAATTGGAGTTCTGCAAAAAAGAGAATCCATATAGGATGCCCTTTTTGTTGAGGATGTTACCAGCTTTCCCTTCCTCTATTAACCAATGGAGTTCATCCTTGTATACCAGCATTGGATCTTTACTGAGAATTTGGTAGGTGTCACGATCATCCAACAACCTATTTAATTCTGCCAAATATTTAGATTTATCTAGTATTACCAGACCCCCTCCTTTATCTGCAGGGCGTAATATGATGTCATTTCTTTTTTCCTAAGATTTCATACCCTGCCTGATACACTGTGGGTCAACTACTTTTCTTATTTTCGTTTTATCCAAATCATTGAATAACATGTTTTTAAACACCTCAAGATATTTATTATCAGTGTTAAGAAGGTTGAAAGTAGATTTATTCCGAAGATTGGAATGTGGACCTCCTACAGCCGTAACTGGCCTGCTGGGATTAGATAAAAAGTATTTTTTCATATTTAAGTTCCTGATAAATTTGTGAATATTAACATATGTATGGAATTTGTTCAAATTTTGAGTGGGAGCGAATTTTAGTTCCCTATTAAGGACCTTCATCTCGCTATCACGAGCAACTACTCAAATTATAAATTCCAGCACCTATTGGGGTTTTTGTCTTTTGTATTCTCCTACCCCCTCTTTTCTTTTTCGGGGTTGGCTTTTTGATTGCGGGGATGGCTGCGACCGATGTTTCCACCACTCCACTGGGTTGGATTGGTACATCAGTACACCTCTCCCGGGCCCACTCTGAGCCCCCGAAAACCCCGCCCCCTTAATTTGTACCATAATGTTGTAACGGAGCAAACCTATTGGACATAGGTAACTGCCCCCCTCATGAGTATTGGGGTGTATCCCTTCTCCCATTGTTGCTAGAATAAGGATAAGGATCCTGTCTATGACTTTCCCACCCATGAGGTGACTCATAGTCCTGTTGATAATAAGAATTGTTCCTAACAGGAGTTTGAGGGGGACCATTCCTTCTACCTTTACCTCTTTTACCTCTAAAATTCCCTCTGGGTACTTGGCCACCTCTAGATGTAGAGGGAGCAGATGGGGGATAATTAAAACTGTAAGAGGTGGGCATAGTAGATGGAGGTCCAGATACATTTACATCACCCTGTGGCAGAATGGTATTTGGCCCAGGTTGATTAGAGACAGGAGTAGTCTGCCACTTAAATATGTTACCACTCCTAAAATCATCAGAGTCCTGAGGTTAATAGAGGAAGGGAAAGCTGGTAACATCCTCAACAAAAAGGAGGCATCCTATATGGATCCTCTTTTTTGCAGAACTCCAATTATTTATTGCCTCCCAAAAATCCATAAGGATAGTGCTAACCCTCCTGGGAGGCCTATCGTTAATGGAATTGATTCCATTTCCTCTAGGGTAGGACAATACATTGACAACTTTCTCCAGCCGTTGGTGTCCAAAACGGAAGCTTTCCTCAAAGACATCAAACACATTATCCAAATTATTGAATCAGTCAGATGTTCTCCTTCTAGTATTTTGGTTACAGCTGACGTAGGGTCACTCTACACCATTATTGGACATGAGGATGCTCTATCCTCAGTTCAATGGGCTCTGTCCCTGTTTTCCGAACTTTCAGAGACACATAAAAAGTTCCTTTTAAAGTGTTTGAGTTTTTGCCTAGCTAGAAACTATTTTTGGTTTAATCGCCAATTTTATTTACAGAAAAGGGGTGTTGCGATGGGGTCCGTTTTGCTCCCAGTGTGGCCAATTTATTTATGGCCCACTGGGAGGATGACGTGGTTTTCAAACATCGCCCCCCTGAATTAGTCTGTTACAAAAGGTATATAGACGACCTTATCATGATCTGGGAGGGTGATCAGCACAGTCTAGATCTTTTTGTACAGACACTTAAACTCTGACACTAAAAATATTCAGCTTTCTTGGAATTTCAGTAAAGAAAAAATGGTGTTCCTTGACCTGGAGATCTGGAAGGACTCAGATCAGTTCAGGTTATGTAATTACCTCAAGCCTACCGACCGTAATTCTTACATCCCACTGGGGAGTTGCCACCATAAATCATGGCTATGTAACATCCCCAGGGGACAGTTTGTTAAGCTTAAACGTAACTGCACACGTGACAGTGATTATATCACTCAATCGCTGGTGCTCTCATCCAGATTTCAGGAAAAAGGCTATGATAAAAACACCTTAAATAGCGAAATAGAGAAAGTTCAAGTTGTGGATAGGGCAATTTTGATTTCTGATAAAGTCAGGGACACCAGCTCCAGTGTCTCTAACTTTAAAATGGTACTCAATTACAGTGTTCAGCACAAACAATTTGAGAGGCTGGTCTCAAATAATTGGTCGATTCTCAAGCAGGATCGAGTACTGGGTCCCCTGCTGCCACCACGCCCTTCATTTATATACAAAAAAGCTCCATCATTACGTGATCGTTTGGCTCCGGGAGTGGTGGACCCTCCCACACAACCAGACAATAGGCTATTCTCCTTTCTCTCAGGTTTCTATGCCTGTGGGCAGTGTACAGCCTGCAGGCATTCAAAATGTAACAATAAAAAACGTAAGAAATTTATGGCCACTTCCACTGGTAAGGAATATAACATCGATCAACTAATCACCTGTACAACAGTTGGGGTCGTTTGTATGCTTGAGTGTGAGTGTGGCCTTCAATATATCGGGAGGACCACTAGACCCCTCCATGTCAGACTTAGAGAACATGTTAATAACATTAAAAACGGATTAAAAACTCATAATGTTTCCAAACACTTCAAACTGGTACATGGCCAAAACCCCAGGGGATTAAAATTCTGGGGTATTGAAAAAGTTATTAAACATTGGAGAGGGGGTAACTTCCTATGCCAACTTAGTAGCATTGAATCCCATTGAATTCACGAGACCAAAGTTCTTGTGCCAGGTGGTTTAAACGTTGAATTTGACGTCAATTGCTTCATCTCCGATCGCTAGATATATGGTTGTTTATCTACAATTTTTCATCTCTCCATTTTTATTTCATTTTATTTATTTTTTTCACTTTGTGCATGATTGTTATTCTAAGTGTTGTTATGGATGTTTCCACGAGATCAAACTCGTATGCGGGATGACTATTATTCATATTTCCTATTAATTAAGTCCTTATATTAGTCAGCACGCTTGCAGTCATTTACTGCATAGCCTGTTGGTAACTGTGATCTAGTGAACTATCAAGCTATGGGTATTTCTCATATACCATATCAACAGTCTCTGCGATCGCCTATTTGCTTCCTTAGTTATCACGGTGATCAGCACACACCTACACCCATTGGTTGCCTTGATCAGCTGTTGTGCATATTAAGCGGGTGCCTTACGTCATGCCGTCGCCGCTGAAGAAGTCCCGCCCCCTTCTGCCATTCATCCTTCGCACTGGGGTACAGTGCGCCTCTTGTACCCACTGTGACCACTGCAAGTTAACAAGACATCGGTATTCGATCTGACATCAGTGCACTTGATCCTGCTACCATCATCCCCTTGTGGAAACTGCTGTTTTAGACCTGACTGATTCATTCAGGGGTCCATCTGCTGAGGTGAGCGGCTTGTGTTACCGATGGTGGAGGTCTTTTCACTACAGTCACTCACCTTTTATGGATGTCACTTCTATCACTGGAGTATATGCTGAAATTTATTCATCTTTGTCTTGAACAAGAGAATATGGACTGTTTTTTTTTTTAGATGCATTTAGTATTTTATTCCATTTTATTTATATGCGCTGTACTGCTTTTTTACACAGAATTTTTGGGGATTTGATAAATTTGACCCTCAGTATTCTAGCTGCTTATTGTTAGGTTTTGTATTGTTTGCGCTGGTTGATTTCAATTTACTGACCCCAACAGCTTCACCTCTCTTCCTCGCCTCCCTTCTAGAATCAGTTGACAGTGAAGTGATGCTGTCTGTGAGTCACCAGTCTACTCTGAGCCATTCTCAGCCCACACAGATCAAAACAAACAGGCCTAGCTTCCAGCTAGGCCTGCTTAAATTTACCTGCACTCACCAAAAATCTCACCTCTAGCACCTAGTAGAGGGTGCTACATTAGAAAAGACAGAACAGTCTGGAATTTTCAGCTGCAGTCAACAAGTTCAGTATTGGTGCTACAATGGAGGCACTGTTGTAGAAGCCCTTTTGCAAAATAATATAAAACATCAGTTAATAAGCGTGTTAAATTAAAAAATAAAAATGTAATAGGCCAGAATCCATTGAGGTTTTATTTTAAAATGTTTATATACATTCAAGGGTTAGTGGCTGTGCAGGCACCAACTAACTGTACTCAATCACCCTCAAACTTTTCACTCAAATGGTAGAAAAAAGAAGGCGATGAACCGTGCTAGCATACACAGCTGGTGCTACAGATCTTAGTGGTTGACAGTGGTAATTGGGACAGGTTCAATGGCAATTGGGAAAAGTTTTCTAATCTGCCCAAGCAACTATCTATTCAGAAAATCATTGGCCAGCTGGTAAGGTCGGGTCCTCCCATAGACATAAGTGCATCACCCTATTTAGCTGTAAACTGCCAAATAAACTGTCAGCTCTTGTCTATATCAGTGGCTGCTGATGCTGTATATTTTTTTTGGGGGGGCAGCAAATAAGACACCCATTCCCCCCCTTTGGACGGTCGCTCCTCCATCCCTCCCACCAGCCCTGCACTTACCCCATCTAGCAGCTCTCCTCCTCCATGGCAGCGGCTTCGTCCTCGGCGGCTTCCCTCCTCCTTCCCTCAGAGGCCAATACGATCACTTCTCTTCTTGGCCAAATAAAAAAAAAAAAACCCATTGGAATCCATGCATCCGGCGCCCTGCATGTAGATTAGGGGTGGACGTATGAATTAGGAGGGTGGCGCCGCCTGCGCCCCCACTGGTCTATAAATAACTTTACCTTCTATGTGATCATCCAAGTATACACATTTATATTGTGAGAGTGTAATATGTGTAGTGCAGCAGCGCAGGAAGCAGAAGTGACATTGCCTGGTCATACAGTGCATCCGGAAAGTATTCACAGTGCTTCACTTTTTCCACATTTTGTTATGTTACAGCCTTATTGCAAAATTGATTAAATTCATTATTTTCCTCAAAATTCTACAAACAATACCCCATAATGACAATGTGAAAGAGGTTTGTTTGAAATCTTTGCAAATTTATAAAAAAAACTAAAAAATCACATGTACATAAGTATTTACAGCCTTTGCCTTGACACTCAAAATTAAGCACAGGTGCATCCTGTTTCCACTAATCATCCTTGAGATGTTTCTACAACTTGATTTAAGATCACCGATGGTCAATTTAGTTGACTGGACGTGATTTGGAAGGATACACACCTGTATATATAAGGTCCCACAGTTAACAGTGCATGTCAGAGCACAAACCAAGCCATGAAGTCCAAAGAATTGTCTGTAGACCTCCGAGACAGAATTGTATGAAGGCACAGATTTGAGGAAGGCTACAGAAACATTTCTGCAGCATTAAAGGTCCCAATGAGCACAGTGGCCTCCATCATCTGTAAATGGAAGAAGTTTGGAACCACCAGTACTCTTCCTAGTTCGGGCCGCCTGGAAAAACTGAGCAATCAGGGGAGAAGGGCCTTAGTCAGGGAGGTGACCAAGAACCCGATGGTCACTCTGACAGAGCTCCAGCATTTCTCTGTGTAGAGAGAAGAACATTCCAGAAGAAGAACCATCTCTGCAGCACTCCACCAATAAGGTCTGTATGATAGAGTGGTCAGATGGAAGCCACTCCTCAGTAAAAGGCACATGACAGCCCACCTGGAGTTTTCCAAAAGGCACATGAAGGACTCTCAGACCATGAGAAACAAAATTCTCTGGTCTGATGAAACAAAGATTGAACTCTTTGGCCTGAATGGCGAGCATCGTGTCTGGAGGAAACCAGGTACTGCTCATCAGCTGGCCAATACCATCCCTACAGTGACTTCAGACAGTGGCGAAGGTTCATCTTCTAACAGGACAATGACCCTAAGTATACAGCCAAGATAACAAAGGAGTGGCTATGGGACAACTCTGTGAATGTCCTTGAGTAGCCCAGCCAGAGCCCAGACTGAGATTGAGAGGTCCTGCAAAGAAGAATGGGAGAAACTGCCCAAAAATACATTTGCCAAGCTTGAAGCATCATACTCAAAAAGACTTGAGGCTGTAATTTGTGCCAAAGGTGCTTCAACAAAGTATTGAGCAAAAGCTGTAAGTACTTATGTACATGTGATTTTTTTTTTTTTCGTTTTATTTTTAATAAATGTGCAAAGATTTCAAACAAACTTCTTTCATGTTGTCATTATGGGGTGTTGTTTGTAGAATTTAGAGGAAAATAATCAATTTATTATTGTGGAATAAGGCCCTAACATAACAAAATGTGAAGCGCAGTGAATATTTTCCAGATGCACTGTATGACGTCATCTGATCTCAATTCATAGTAAAAAGAAAGATAACTGTAAAAAAAAGTCCATCAAAGTAGCCTAACTGCAATGTTTTTTTTTAACACTGTATCTGTTGCTCTTGAAGAATGATTAGCATAACCCATTAAATACTTATCTTCAAACTGGGAAAATGTCTTGGCCAATGGCAGTCAGATTAATTCCTTAGATTAATAACTGCACTAAGAAATCGCAATCATTAGCTTAGAATGTAATTTCTAAAAGGAAAGGCATCTAATCTTTTCTTACATTTATCTATACTACTGGCTATTCTTGACTTATTTAGGAGATTAAACCAAATTCTTATTTTTTTTATGCTGATAAACAATTCCCATAAACAATTTTCTACAGGTTAGATCTTAGCAGTAGGGTATTTTTTTAGCCTTGGTTTATATGCACAACATGGATATAACATGGTTGGTTCATACAGGGCCGTCTTTAAGACGGGGCAAAAGGGGCAGCTGCCCAGGGTCCAATCATTGTTGGGGTCCCAATAGTGCAGTGTATGGAGGAGTGGGGTAGTGCAGTGGATGAAGTTGTGGGTCAGGGATGGTGGATCCCAGTGATCAGTGCTGTGCCCGGCTTTTGGTGAATGACACGGAGCAGCGGCAGCAGATAGGAAGTGAATGGGGGGCGGGGCCCAAGTGCAGTGCGGTACTGGCTGTATCCCTGGATCCGTTCCGTAAGTCGCAGTCCTCGGGTCCCTCCCTCGCAGTGCCGATTCACCCCACAGCTAAGCTGATGTGCTAGAGGAAGAGACCGGGCTCCGGTCCCGGAGTACCAGCTTCCCTCCTCTCTGCCTGGCTCCTCTTGCCTCTGATTAGTACAGAGGGCTATAATCCCTCTGACCATACCAGGCTATCTGGGGTTCCCTCCGACACTGTCCTCTGCCCTCTACTCCTCTCCTGACCCTGTGCGGGAGACCTCTCCCCTTCCTGCACCTCCCATCTGCCCTGCACCCCTCACCCCATACTGATCTACTCTACAGAACACTGTACCCCTCACTATACACCCCGTCCCTACCCCATATAACACTATACCCCTCACTGTACACCCCACCTCCACCACATAGAACACTGTACTCCTCACTGTACAACCTGTCCCGACACCATAGAACACTGTATCCCTCACTGTTCACCCTGCCTCCACCCTTCACTATTCACCCTGACCTACTCTACTATATAAAACGCTGCTCCGCTCACTATCACCCAGCTCCAACATTGTATAACACTGTAACACTCACTTTTCATCTGCCCCCTACCCATACTTCCCCAGATTGTATAACACTGCAACCCAACTATTTACCCTTCTCCAACCCCATTCTGATCCATTCTGTTTAACACTGCACCATGATTGTACAAGATAGCACCCATCATTCACATGTATAACGCTGCACTCATTACTATGCACTCTTCCTCCCACCCTATGCAGCTTTTCAGTACTGGGAAGGCCCAATTTGTATAACACTGCACTCATTTAGTATGTACCCTACTCCCTTTTTTTACTGGGGACCTCACTCTTTTACATACTGCATCCTTTTACTGTAAACACTGCCCCATCATACTACTAGGGAGCCCCATTCTGCATAAACCTGCACCCCTTTACTGTGTACCCAGCCACACGCCTCCATTAGTATTGGGAACCCTACTTAACTGTACCCCCTTACATACTCAGCCCCATCTCATTCTGCTCACTAGTAGTACTAAGAAGCTCTCTTAGAACGCTCCACCCCTTTCTACTTACCCTGTCACAATACTACTTCCTCATCGGCTCCAGGTATGGTGGCCCCCACGCTTCAAAATACTGCACTATGTAATATTTCTATATCTCCCCTTCTCTAATCCTTTGTTGGGGTGGAAATGAAATTACATTTGTAGGGGGAACTAAGAAAATGTTTCCCCAGGGTCCAATCAATATTAAAGATGGCCCTGGGTTCATACAGTAGTTTGCATAGGGTGCTCAGAGGATCCTATGCTTTGGAGTAATTTGCAGGGTCAGATACCTCTGAAGCCAACATAGGCTGTTGCCTAGACCAGCAGGGCTGCCGTAGGTGGCACATACACCCACACATCATGTTGTCGACTTTTAGTAATTTGGTAAAAGGATATAAAATGCTGCCCTGCCTGCTAGAACAATCCATGTGGGTCCTAATAGTTTCCTCTCTGCAAAGTATGTACATAATTGTTAATGAATATGGTGTGCTGTGTATTTGCAGTTCAGCGACTCAAGACACACCCTTAACTGAACTGCTAATAGACTAGTCTTCTAGTTGTTGGTTCTAGGACTAAGGCAAAGTGTGTAAATGGTCCTCTTTTTTTTCTGTCCCCAACCTCAGTGGTCTGGTGTGACTATGACATCTGATTTTGTCTGTAGTATGATACTAAAACTAGCCAGTCATGTGGTGTAGGATAGGTATAGTACAAAACAGTTGGCATAGAGAAACATGATAAATCCAGCCCTTTATTCTGCTAAAATGCTGACCAATTAAGGGTAATTATTTGGTACTTTAGTACTAAAGATTTGGTGATGATTGACACTTGCAGGAAAAGGAGTAAATATTGCATTGAGCAGATAAAGGACACACCCATATTAAAGGAAACCTGCACTAGGAGAGATACAAGGGCTGCCATTGCTGACCCCATTTGGAAAATCCTGGCTGCCTCTCTGTCTCTGGCTTCAGTATTTTCAAAGTCACTGATGTAAAAGAAGTATGCAATGGGTGAGGTCAGAACTCAAGATAATTTTTTCCTGCTTAAAGCCTCATGCACGTGGGCTTATTAAAATACTCCTATCTACACTGGATCTTTCTGCTAGAAGATGGCAGGAAAATTACGGCGTAAAAAGTGCTCATTTCAGTATGCATTTATGCATGTTTACAAGCATAAATTTAAGTGAAAACTCATTCTACTGACCAGAATATTGATTTATTCTGGCCACTGGAATAAATTTATGTACATATGCACGCATTTATGTCAGTATATATGCTCATAAGCTTCTTTCCAAACGCAGGTTTGGGTCATTTTTTCAAAGCCTCTAAACGCTGCTCTTAAAATACTGATCTAAATGCCTAATATGCACAGCCACAAAGACTAACATAGAACTGCATTTAAAGGCATTAAAAAAATGCCATATGCCCCGTGTGTAGGCTCCATCACACATTTTCCATCGGATTTTCCGACACACAAAGTTTGAGAGCAGGCTATAAATTTTTCCGACAACAAAATCCGTTGTCGGAATTTACGATCGTGTGTACACAAATCCGACGCACAAAGTGCCACGCATGCTCAGAATAAATAAAGAGATGAAAGCTATTGGCTACTGCCCCATTTAGAGTCCCGACATACGTGTTTTACGTCACCGCGTTCAGAACGATCGGATTTTCCGACAACTTTGTGTGACCATGTGTATGCAAGACAAGTTTGAGCCAACATCCGTCGGAAAAAATCCATGGATTTTGTTGTCGGAATGTCCGATCAAAGTCCGACTGTGTGTACAGGGCATTACACCTGTAAAAGTGTTTTTTTTTTATGCCAGTGGGCATGAGGCCCAAATCTGGCCATACACTGTTAGGGACATCTCTCTGCCAAAACATTGTATTCAGACAGCGGCACCCGCCACTGTCAGAATACACTCAATGGCTGCAGTCACTGATAGATGAAAACTTTTCCAACATGTTTTCTTCAAAAGAAGTTCATTAAACAACTGACTTGCCATCAACTCACAGACTGATTGAAGTTTTGGCCAGCTATAGGGTGTTTTCTGGAGGATGAACATACAGCGACACCCAACCCTTACTTAGCAGACCAGTGTTATCAATACACTTCAGATGAAGTATATTGATAACACTGGTCTGCAGAGTAAGGGCTGGGTGTCACTTTATGTCCACTCGCTGTTTTATCAGGCATTATGCTGTTATTCACAAGTGTTGCTGTGTCTGTGAGCCCTGACACTGGTTTTGTATGTGACAACATTGTCATTTGGTTTTTAATGGTGAGCGGTGGAGGCTACTTGCTAATTCTCTTTTTGTACTTGATAATTTTGTACTTAATAAAGCTTTGAGGGTGAGGCTGCCATTTGTCCTTTTGTGGAACTGCTCTATACAGTAGACCTTTGGTCCCTGTTTGTTATTTCAAATGTAGGAAGTGCATGTACACAGAGAGTGGCTGCAAACAGGTTGATCAGATGTAAAAAAAGAATAAAAAAAGTGCAATCAGTATTTTCTGAAGGAAAAACGTGAAAATTGTTTATAATACATCATGCTGTAACAAAATAAATACCATCCAGTTATGGTTTACATCTACTTTGGGGAATTCCCACTTCAGGCCGTTTAGCAAGCAAGGCTCTAAAAAACTGCAACTGAAAGGGGGTTGGAGGCTAAAAAAAGGAAACCTCTTCTGCCCTTTATTTTACATAAACCATTTTTATTCTAAATATTCCCAGCA
The DNA here is from genome assembly GCA_037952925.1 of Lithobates clamitans. Classification (NCBI taxonomy): domain Eukaryota; kingdom Metazoa; phylum Chordata; class Amphibia; order Anura; family Ranidae; genus Lithobates; species Lithobates clamitans. Next base: position 750,278 of record JBBGZY010001650.1, on the reverse strand, counting down.
CTAGAAAAAACTATGATTGCCTTCCCCATTCTTTTTTTTCTGGAAACAGAGTCTCCTGCCTTAAAGTATATGTAAATTTCATGACCTCAAGTCCCCTCTAACAACTGGATGGTTCTAAGGGTAAGCAGTCTCAGGATAAAGCTGGTATAATGTAAACAGAGGTGTGTATGGCTGTTTGTACTGGGACATAAAACGTTCATAAAGTTTGCTGAAACTGTTTTTCTATCTTCAGTATTTTCACAATTTTGCTTCATTTCTATGCTGAGGTAATAACAAGAAAAGGTGTTCTAAGGTGAACGGAAGGATTTCAAATTTGATTATAGCACCGGACACCAACGAAAACTCTGTGACATAAACTCATTAGAAAAATGGTGCACTCATAAACACCTTTCATGGTCTTTTAATTGAATATCCTATATCACAAGGATATATGAATATGGTGTGATTATAAAGTATATGTGATGAATTAAAACTAAAATATTGAAACTGACATTCATCTTCAAAATGGATTGAGATCTCTCTGTGGAATAAGGTTATCAGATTTTGAAAATGAAATTCAGGGACACCCAACTGACCATGCCGGCTTTTAACCACTCCCATGAACCACACCCCAATTTGTACCCACACCACAAAACTATGCCCCATTTTTAACACGCCCTGAAACAATTGGTCACAGACTTTTGGAACATGAAGCAGACGTTGAAAGAGTATAAAGACAAAATGTCTTGGGCACTTGGTGGAGAAATGATGTGGCATGCGTTACACAGACTACAGAGATCAGGAGTGTGTAATGCAGAGTGCAGGGGTCAGAACTGTGTAACATGGTGCAGAGCGCGGGGATCAGAAGTATAGTTCCCATTTGTTCTCATTTTGAGGGGTCTATCCCCGGGAGATAATAACCCTGGAATTTTCCCTGGCCATCTAGCAGTAAAGTGCCAAGGGCTTTCCATTTATGTTACCCTGCGACTCTAGTAATGCTTGTTTCTGGGGAAAGACCTCTCAAAACATGGACAGTCCCCTGGAAATGGGGACGAATGGCAACCATACTGTGGAAGAAGACGCACACAATTTTCTTTATTGATACTTTACCATACCAACTTCAACCAAGAAAAAGATCATACAAAGCTTTCCTTTGACTTCTTGATACACCATTAGAATTCTTTTCAATGACCCCTTAGTCAACCTCTGACATCTACTTAAACTGTCTCCTTGAAACCTGTTTGTTTGTTTGTTTTTTGTGAATGTGCACTAAGGTTATTCCAATTTTAAGTTGTACCTTTTATTGCCTTGTAACATTTACAATATATTTTTATCCTTAATAAAAATAAAAAAGTTTTTATGAAAAAAAACTTAAATATTGGTTCCATTATCATTCAAAGTTATTATTATCTCCCACTGGACCTTATCAGGTGAGTCTGCTATAATGCATTTTCTTCCTTAACTTTTATATTTTCTGGCCAACTCTCCCTGCGGCATTCCCAAGAAGTTATTTCAGAAAATATTTTTTTTGTACTTCCTTCAAATGGAATCAAGAGAGAAACTCTCTTACTACTCTGCAGATGCCACTTGAGCTTGCTGGATTGGCATTCCCTAATTTCCATTTCTACTATTTAGCAGCAGAATTGATTTCTATACAGGATAGGCTGAGACTGAGAAATGAGAATGCTGGCACAGACATGGAAGCTGCTATTATGTCCTCATTTGAGTCCCTGCATAACTCGTTGTACCACCAAAGGGTATGTTTTCTTTAGGGTACCACCCTCATAAAACTACACCAAAACACTTCTGCCATGTTGCTGTGACCTTCTTCTGTGAACCCTGGTCCCTTTACTAATAACCCAGTTTAGGACAAGCCTCATTTACATGAGTTTCTCTTGATCCCCAGTGCAGGAACCTGACTCTCTTTGGGTCCTTTTAATGAAGGAACACTTAACACACCAAATTCTTATACTACTATCAGCTAATTAGTAGTTTATTAGGGGCTGATACAATGGTCTTTACACAAACCTCTTTAGAGAATCTTTTACTGTCCCCAGATAATACTAAATTGTTTTCCAGGTATTATGCTACTTTCCTTTCCACCAATAGACCCAACTCATATCATCTAATCTAATTGCCACAATATGATACCTCAGCAAAAGCCTGGGATGATTTTCAGGAATCCTACATACCCTTGATTTTCTCTTCCAAAGACAGATGTATCCAATTAAAACATTATCATCATATTATCCTCCTTTCAAATTATGCAAACTTTATAAACTATACACATTCTCCACTTTGTTTCCAGACCTGTGATCGAAAAAATTATTTTTTTCATGTGCCAAGGACATGCCCACAAGTGCATTCATTCCGGTTACAGGAGGATGACTTTCTTGAATCAGCCTTGGGCATGCCCAATATAAAATGTCCTAAAGTATGCTTATTGGGATTGGTCAAAGACTTACTTCACACACTAAGAAACCATTGAGGCTACTATATGTCTATGCAAAAAAATATATTATTGACCTTGAAAGAATCCTCTCCTTCATCTCATTCTGAATGGAAAAGTTTAATTAATTCTGCACTTCTGGTATGCCAGCTTACATGTACCAATAGAGGTTCCCCCTGTGATGTGAGAGATGTGAGAACATTTTTGGTCCATGAAAGCACTCTACACTAACCATTTAGGCTACTATGGTTGTGCTATTAGACCATTTAATTGTCTACATACGGTATACTGTTATGTGATTTGTTCTGCTGCACTGTTCTTACCATGGCTATTGATTTTGATGCCACTACTCTAAAGCACAAACGTTTGTGAAATTATATTCACTGTAATGTTTTTTATGTCTGTATAAAAAAACTTAATAAATAGCATCTTGAAAAAAAGATAACATTGGGATGTTTTTGGAAAACCTCAAGAAGATTCCCCCCAAGCGAAAAGATATATACAATTACTGTATATGTCATCATCCATAATTCCAGCTAATTATTTTTTTTTTCTTGTTTTAGATGGGTGAGTTTGGGCTTTTTTTTGCTGTCCGTGGCCTGAATAGAGAGATTTGTCTCACTTCCTGTTCTTTTCATGCTAGTAAACAAAATGGGGAAAGTGGTTCTCAAGTGGACAAAAAGGCATTAACATTAAAAACAACAATAGCAGAAGTTCTAAGCTTCCCTACTCTCCTATAATGTGTTTTTGTTTGTGTACACATTGGTCCAGGAAGAAAGGGGAAAGATCCACAAAAGGGACACAGTCTCTAACCCCTACCCACTCTATACAAAACAAAACAAAAAAAAACATTTTTGGCTGGAGTTGTAACTGCATCATTTTTTGTACCTTGACAGTTTCTTTGGTAGTCCTAGAGAGGAAGTATCAGTTGAAGAGAAAAGACACTACAGTAGGAAAACATCTTTGAAAACTAACATATATTTCAAAGGGGAAGCATATCAATTCATCCTACTTACTATACAAAATAAAACCATTATCACAGTATATTTTTTTCAGAAACTTACTGTGCCAAAGACATTTAAAGAAGATAAACACTTGAAAGTGGTTAAATCTCTTAGCAGCAAGAGACTAAAATCACCCATGTAGCCTGAATTTATGGGTTATTATCTCAATTAAGCTGTATTCATTTCAAACATTTAGTAGTGGACAAAAGAAGTTTATATTTTTTAATTCATCTACATTTTATTGGTGTTCAATGTGAAATTGACTAACCATGAAGCAGGACAAAAAAAAAAAAAAGGAACAGATTCCCCCATTCAAGCGAGGTAGATAGAGGAATCCTCCCTGCTGTGCTACTGTATTGTGACAGCGGGAGTTCTCAGAATACGCTGATCAGCAACTGATCAAATTAACGTTTTCCTACAGTCCTGTTTTACAACAATTGATCTAATGATTAAATTCTGTCAAGTAGAGAGGGCCACACACACAGATAGAAATTTGGCCAGTTACCGCTGAACCGACAGAATTTGTATTAGTGCATACCCAACTTAAGTCTGTTCAAAATGATTGATAGTAATAGGCTCCTCATTGGGCTTATCAAGTGAATGATTTTTTACCAACATATGACTACACTGCCATAGACTTATCCAATAGAGTGAGAACATACAGATCTATTTATGAAGTAGGATCAGCAAAACATTATACAACAAACATGTGCAATGTGAACTCAAAGTGATTGTAAAGGCTTGTTTAAAAAAAAAAAAAAAACAACATATTATACTTACCTCCTCTGTGCAGTTGGTTTTGCACAGAGCAGCCTGGATCCTCCTCTTCCCAGGTCCCTCTTTGCTGCTCCTGGCCCCTCCCTCCTATAGAGTGCTCCCACAGTCAGCAGCTTCCTATGGGGGCACTGGAGCCGAGTTACAGCTCCGTGTGTCCATTCAGGCACAGAGCCCGGACCCAGCCCCACCCTCTCTCCCCTGATTGTCTGACAGACTTTGATTGACAGCCGTGGGAGCCAATGGCACCACTGCTGTGTCTCAGCCAATGCAGGAGAAATGTCCCGGACAGCTTAGACATTCACTGACATCTCTGGACAGAGATGGGGCTCAGGTAAGTAGTTAGGGGGTGCTGGGGAGGCTGCTACACGCAGAAAGCTTTTTATCTTAATGCATAGAATGCATTAAGCTAAAAAAAACCTTCTGCCTTTACAACTCATTGAACAACAGAATTACAATGATAAAACATTATACTGTATGTGCACTACATTCTCCCTTTATTGGGTTTGAAAGTCTTCCTAGACAAAAGCAAGAGTGTTCTTTACCGCTGGGCTCCTAATGTCAGCTGAAGTCATAAAAATAATCCTAGATGTTAGTGAACAAGAAACATAAAATGATTACACTGCAGCATTGTTGAAAGGTCCAAAATCCTCAAGGCTATTTAGGGCTTTACAGTACAGTTTTTTAATAGGAGGAAATGTCCTCCCTTAGTTCAGCGTGTTGTTAATAATGTGATCTGCTCTAACTTGCATGTACAATAATACTAAAACAAAGTGTTGTGGATTTCTCACAGTCCCACTGATTAATTTCCTGTCCTAGACTTTTTCTGTGCCATCGACTAATAAAAACTTCCTTGTTACCATGTAGCTGTCACTGTGTTTTCTCTTCAAAAAGCAAAGTTTGTGTGCCGGAAGATTAGGCTACCCTTTCTAAGAAAAGAGGAATGTTTTTAATACAAAACACATCAAAAGTAAAAGTAGGTGACAAATGTTTAAATTTGTTAAGGAGCTCTGCTTTGATCAGGGATTTTCTATTTTATTCAAGAGTTTGACAAACGTCCTCTGGCTGAGTCTCAAAAATCTTGTGTCTGTCTGCAGGGCACTTACTGCATGTGGAATCCATTTGATCGTCCACTTTCCCTTCTCCTTATACATTTAATACCTGGACTGCTACTTACAATAGCATTGTTTCACAAACTAGAAAGTGATACTTTAGACAGAAGTCTTTGGAAGTTCCCACAAAATATTTATATATTTATATAATTCGATAAAGGCCGGGGCTTGTTCTTCTTTAGTCATTTGTATGTTCTTTCTTAAAGCTTTGGATATAGATTTTAGTTTAGCATAGAGTAAGGAAGGGTTTGAATTGTAAGGAAGTTTTGCTTGTTTTCCATGTCTCCATTGAGAAGATATCACTTTATTTGCTGTCCTGAAGCATCTGGCCAACAAGGACACAAACAGTTATAAAAACTTAAAGCCTAGTACACACAATCAGAAAATCTTACAAAAAATATTGCTTTCGAATTGATCATATGATAATCCGATCGTTAGTACACAGCTTTGGTCCGAAATGATCAAAAGGGACAAACATGAAAATTTTTCTCGTGCGATACTAGATGGTACGATTTTTGTTCAACCACTTCAATATAGGGCACTTTCACCCCCTTCCTGCCCAGGACATTTTTCAACGTTCAGCGCTGTCACATTTTGAATGACAATTACGCGGTCATGCTACACTGTAACCATGTGAAATTTTTATCATTTTCTTCACACAAATAGAGCTTTCTTTTGGTGATATTTAATTACTGCAGGGTTTTTTAACTTTTACAAAAAAAAAAGACGGAAAATTAAAAAAAAAAAAAAAAAAAAAAGCTTTTCTTAGTTTCTGTCAGTGAATTTTGTAAATAATTTTTCTCCTTCACTGATGTACACTGATGAGTGGGCACTGATGAGGTGGCACTTATGGGCACTAATGAGGCGACACTTATGGGCACTGATTAGGTGGCAATGATGAGGAGGCAATAATATGCCGCACTTATGGGCACTAATAGGTGGCACTGATATGTGGCACTGATGAGCACTGATAGGTGGCACTGATGGGTGGCACTGATGGGCACTGATGGGTGGCATTGATGGGCATAAATGGGCAGCACTGATGGGCATTGACAGGCAGCACTGATAGGTGACACTAATGGGCACTGAAAGTCAGCACTGACTGGCATCACTAATGGGCACTGATTGTTGGCACTGGTGGGCACTGATTACTGGAACTGGTGGGCACTGATTGCTGGCACTGGTGGGCACTGATTGCTGGCACTTCTGCCGCTTTGTTATAATTAGGGCACAGATGATCAGTGCCCTGATTACACCTCTTGCTGTCCCCTGCGAGGAGATGCCACTGATCGTCTCTCCTCGCCACACATATCGTCAGTGTGAGGTGATGAGAGCCGATTATTATTATTACTATACAGAATTTATATAGCGCCAACAGTTTACGCAGCACTTTACAATATAAAAGGGAGACAATATAGTTACAATACAATAAAATACAAGAGGATTAGGAGGGCCCTGCTCAGAAGAGCTTACAATCTAATAGGGTGTTGCAGGTGGTACAAAAGGTTGTGACTGCGGGGAATGAGCTGATATAAGTGGTAAAAGATTAGATGGAAGTGTGATAGGCTTCCCCGAAGAGATGAGTTTTCAGGGACTGCCTGAAGACAGCTAGAGTAGCCGATAGCCGAACAGGTTGAGGTAGAGAGTTCCAGAGGATGGGAGGGGCTCTGGAGAGATCCTGGAGACAAGCATGGGAGGAGGAGACAAGGGAACGTGAGAGTAGAAGGTGTTGAGAAGAGCGGAGAGGACGGTTTGGGTGATATTTGAAGACAAGATTAGTGATGTAGCTCGGGGCAGAGTTGTGAATTACTTTGTATGTTGTGGTTATTGTTTTGAATTTAATTCGCTGGACGATTGGGAGCCAGTGTAGGGATTGGCGGAGAGAGGTGGCAGATACTGAATGGTTGGTAAGGTGGATAAGTCTGCCAGCAGTAGTCATGATAGACTGAAGAGGAGATGCCTATGGAGATGCAGGCCAATGAGAAGGGAGTTGCAGTAGTCAAGGCGAGAGATAACGAGGGAGTGAATGAGTAGCTTGGTGGTTTCATTTGTTAAAAAGGGGCGAATTTTAGAGATGTTACAGAGGTAAAGTCTACCAGCTTTCAACAGCGATTGGATTTGGAGTTGAAAGGACAGGTCAGAGTCTAAGATTACACCTAGTACCCTGGCATACGGGGAGGGATTGATGGTTGCACTATTGATTTTGCTGCAAAAGTCATGGAAGGGGGCACGGACAGGGGGGAGTATTACCAGCTCAGTTTTAGAGAGATTTCTTTTAAGGAAGTGGTACGACATCCATGCTGATATGTCAGTTAGTAAGTTAGTAATTTGAGAGTAGACTGAAGGAGTGAGGTGAGGAGTAGACAGATAGATTTGGGCATATAAGTGGTATTGGAAGTCGTGGGTGGTTATCAAATGACCAAGGCAGGAGGTGTAGATAGAGAAGAGAAGGGGTCCAAAAACAGAGCCTTGGGGGATCCCCACAGAAAGGGGCAATAGAGAGGAGGAGACAGAGTTGTAGCTAACACTGAAAGAGGGCTGTGATAGGTAGGAGGAGAACCAGGATAGTTTACCGGAACTTCCGTGTTTACATGTGACCAGCTGTGATTGGACACAGCCAATCACATGGTTAAAGAGCTGCGTTAGTGGCTCTTTACAGGGATCGGGGTCACACCATGTCCTAGCAACATGGCGAGGCCGCAAAAGCCGCCCTGCGCACCCTCGCTAGCGCGTAGGAGCGGCCATTCGAGTGTGCTGTCATATGACGTCCATACAGTATGAGAGCCGCACCATCCCTCCGACATTACATCACTTCCGAATTTCTATTCTGTCGTACGAGAATTTTCATATTTTAGTAACCTATTTATTTTTGATATTGAGACTAGCATGCAAAAGAAACCAAAAAATGGACTATTATTCATCCAATAATTTCATTGTGTGTACTAGGCTTAAAGCATAACTAAAGGCAAAACTTTTGTTTTGTTTTAGTTAGCGTGAAGAGGGATTAGAACACTTGTCAGTTTTTATCGCCGTCTGTGCCCCCGTCAGGGAGATTCACCCTCTCTATTTGTCCTGTTTACAGCTATCATTAAAAGTGAAAGCAAGAGAAAATACCACATTTTGGCTGTCCCTAGAAAGTAGTAGAGGGGAAACCTTCCAATGGTGACACTAGTTTTGGTGACCTGGGGGTCCCCAAGAAATTCCCTTAATTATCAGGGATTTCCCCCCCCACTTCCTGTTTTGGCAATGGGGCAGGAAGTGAAGGTTAATTTCTATAATAGGACAAGAGGGCAAAAATAAACCTTACAGGGGTTATAACCCTCCCTTACTCTATCCAAAATGAAAAAAAAAAAGTGCCTATAGTTCTACTTTAAAAGAAGGTGTAACTCTTCACTGTTCTATAAGAAAATTTTCTTAATTTTGTCTGTCTCCAATTGGAGAGACTTTCCCTAACTGCAAAGACCTTTGCCATTGAGCAGGGTAGTAGAGGGCAGCAATATAAACCTAACAGAGATTAGAATATAATCCCTGCCTTCTGCCAGGAGAAAAGCTAAAACCCCTGGGCTAAATTTGCTTTAGTTTCTACCCTAGAGACAAGACAGGAAGTGAGAGGAAAACTCTCTAATTTCACGTACACACGATCGGACATTCCGACAACAAAATCCTGGATTTATTTCCAACGGATGTTGGCTCAAACTTGTCTTGCCTACACACGGTCGCACAAATGTTGTCAGAAATTCCGAACGTCAAGAACTCTGTGACGTACAACACATACGGCGAGGTGAGAAAAATGAAGTTCAATAGCCAGTGTGGCTCTTCTGCTTAATTCCGAGCATGCGTGGAATTGTGTGCGTTGGAATTGTGTACACACGATCAGAATTTCCGACAACGGATTTTGTTGTCGGAAAATTTGAGAACCAGCTCTCAAATTTTTGTTGTCGGAAATTCCAACAACAAATGTCTGTTGGAGCCTACACACAGTTGGAATTTCCGACAACAAGCTCACATCAAACATTTGTTGTTGGAAATTTCGACCGTGTGTACGTGGTATTAGGGTCCATTTACACCAGATAAGGTGGAACTGCATTTGGTGGCTATTCATGCACCGTCTCACTGCACTTCCACTTCCTGCAAAATGCCTTTTCTCCAATGTGGCCGGCTCACACCACTGCATTGCGTGCAGTACTTTTTTCCAGCACAGCTCGGGTCACCGCATGCTGGCCAATAGAACTCTATGAAATATCACTGTGACATTTCAATAAAGTTAATTTTATAAAAAAAGGGAAAGGTACGATGCGCCGCTATTGGAACTTCAACACAGCCGCACACCAGCCACTGCGTAGCAATATAATAGCTGGTGTGAACAAGCCCTAAAAGAAGGTGAAATCTCCTTTTAAACAGTTGTCACCACAACAGGCATGCCAATTGGAAGATTTATCCTAACCGCCTATTCTGATGACAACCAAACATCATTTTTTCACCTTGTGGCAATGCTCACCAGGATTAGTAGAGAGGGTGAATCTCCCCAGATAGGACACAGACAGCAATAAAAACTCAACAGTGGTTGTAACTCTTTCCCACTTTATCCAAAAGTAAAAGAAAAAATTGTCTTTAACCGATTCCCGACCAACCGCCGCAGTTATACTGCGGCAGGTTGGCTCCCCTGCGCGATTCATCGTAGCTATCGCGGGGTCGGGATAGCAGGCACGCACGCTCACCCTCTGCAAGGCAGGGGTGCCGATGCTCTTGGCCGACAGTTGGGATGACCGCCGGCCACGAGCGATCCTGTGAAGGAGAGACAGAACAGGGACGAGTGTGTGTAAATACACACTTCCCTGTTCTCTTCTGACAGAACACACAGATCGTGTGTTCCTATTAGCTAGGAACCACGATCCGTGACTTCCTGTAGTCAGTCCCCTCCCCCTTCAGTTAGAATCACCTCCCAGGGAACATAGTTAACCCCTCGATCGCCCCCTAGTGTTAACCCCTTCACTGCCAGTGACATTTTTACAGTAATCAATGCAATTTTATAGCATTGATCGCTGTATTAATGCCAATGGTTCCAAAAATGTGTCAAAATTGTCCGATGTGTCCGCCATAATGTCGCAGTCACGATAAAAATCGCAGATCGCCGCCATTACTAGTAAAAAAATAAAAATAAAAATGCTATAAATCTATCCCCTATTTTGTAGACGTAATAACTTTTTCGCAAACTAATCAATATACGCTTATTGCGATTTTTTTACCATAAATATGTAGAAGAATACATCGGCCTAAACTGAGGAGAAAAATTGTTTTTTTTATATATTTTTGGGGGATATTTATTATAGCAAAAAGTAAATAATGATGCGTTTTTTTCAAAATTGTCACTCTTTTTTTGTTTATAGCGCACAAAATAAAAAAAACGCAGAGACGATCAAATACCACCAAAAGAAAGCTCTATTTGTGGGAATAAAAGGACGTTAATTTTGTTTGGGTACAACGCCGCACAACTGCGCAATTGTCAGTGCTCTGGTCAGGAAGGGGGTAAATTCTTCCGGGGCTGAAGTGGTTAAATACATTTTAACATGCCTTATTCAACAGGTAAATAGGTACAAAACATTTCTGGAGTGACATATTACACTATACATTATAAAAAAGGGCAAACAGGGCTATGAATTTTTACGAAGTCTGTCTGTTTAGCCAAAACAGATGCCAACTAGTGTGTCCAGATAAGGTCGACATTCCTACTAAATACCAACCACATGAGCTCACAATAGAGGAAGGTGGGGGAGTATTTGCTGACAATGATGAAAAATCATATATCATAAACAAATGAATAATAATCTAATCCCCACAGTGACCACTCAATGAAGAATGACTTTTGTGTATAAATAGCAATGAGAATTATCTTATACACTACACAGACCATTGCAGTGAAAGTACTGTATATAGTATATTAAGGTTTTTATGAGCCAGGGCTACCTACATAATGTGGGGCCTTAGGAAAGTAATAAGGTACCCAAAGCATATGTTTCATACACTGCATAGTTTTGACATTAGTAAAAATAATGCATGTAGCAATGACTCCCAAAGGAGCTGCAAAATGTTGGGTTTTTCTGCCCTTCCCAGTGGTGACCCACCCCTAATTGTACCCATAACTCCCTGACACACTAGTACAGATAAAAATCGATTATATTTAAAAGAGAAGCATGGTCAAAGCTTTTTTTAGCCATACTTATCTTCTGGGTCACAGGTGTACACTCATGCCGCATAAACACTATCGGAAATTCGGCCAGCAAAAGACCGATGAGAGCTTTTGGTTGGAAAATGCGACCGTGTGTATGCTCCATCTGACTTTTGCTGGCCGAATTTCCGCCAGCAACAGATTGAGAGCATGTTCTTAATTTTTCTGACGGAAAAAGTTTCTATCGGAAATTCCATTCGTGTGTATGCAATTTTGACGCCCAAAAAAAACCACGCATGCTCAGAATCAAGTATGAGACGGAGCTGCTCAGTCTGGTAAAACGACATTCGTAATGGAGATAGCACATTCGTCACACTGCAAATTTTTAAATCTTTCAATGCAGCGCATTCTCTTCTTCTTTATAATACTAGAAGAATGAAGTTGTTTTGCTGCTCATATTCACACAGAGTTCTCACAAACTGATTTCTTTATTATTTCTCGTGATCTCCTGAATAATCTTTTTTGTTTTTCAAGCGAGATCTCCCTAATAATGTTTAGAATTCATTTTTATAGTCATTTTTTTTTAAATCAAGATCTCCTGTTGTTTTTTTTTTTTTTTATTATTTTATAGTAATCTCCATTTTTCTTTTTTTTTGTATGTCACGTTTCCACAACACCATTATTATCTTGTATTTGTAAATCTCAAGGAGGTTGGTTGGTGTCCCTTGTTAATTTGACATTGTATTTTTTAAATGTACCTGCCTACTGACAAACAAACTGTCTTTTTTGAAGGCAAGTATTTCCATTTATTCTGGGTCATAACAAAAAAAAGAGGAAGGCAACGCTGGAGAAACTGGTGAAATTTGCCAAGCCTTTGTACCACAGGGCAGACATCAATAATTTTGCAGTCAAAATCAGTGGCCCGAGGAGTCCTTATAATAGTGAGCACAATCCGGTCCAGGACTACAAGAAATCAGAAACAGCAGCAGATGACATATCTGTCCCCAGGCTGTGGTCATACAACAGCCTGCATCTTTTGCCAGACCAGACTGAACCCAGGCCATCACTCTCTGGTCTTCCTTAGACGCTTCCCTCCAGGCTGTGGCTGTGGAGTTGGAGGTGTGGCAGAAGGTGGAGGAGGAGGACCTGGAGGAGGAGGACCATAGTTCTACTTACAAATGTGGCTTTGACTTTAGAGTTGGCCCCTCAACCGCTTATTTAGGGCTTGTAACATTACTTCCTCACATAAGAGGTGTTGGCCCTCCTCCATTTCCAGCATTTTGCAGGCTGTAATGTATGTTAAAGTCCTCTTGAACACTGTGGGGGGGTTCTGAGGGCCGCAGTAGCCTTCAGAAATAGGCCAATTGCTGTCTCCTTCACGTTACTCCTCTTCCTGCCACTTTTTGGTGGAAGGAGGAGGGGAGGGACCTGCGATTCTGGCAGGCTACTGGGCCCAGCCACCTCCTGGCGGCCACTTTCCATGGCCTGGCTGAGACTTTCCTGTGTATGAAAAAGGGACATCATTTTAGTTTTTGGTTCATCAATCACACACAATTTTCATCTCATGACTGTTGCAAATTTAATGTTAAGAAATAGAAAAGACTATCATTCTGACCCCAGAATTTGTCATTCTTGCCCCAATCATTTGTGGCCACTACTGTCTATTGATATGTAAAACACTTTGTGAAATCAAAAATTAGTTATCAAAACTAACATATATTTGACATAATTAATTTGACAACCAGAAATATTTTGAAGAATGCTATACCTGGCTCAAGCTGGGCTCCTCCACATGTTGCTGCCTGGAAGGCCCAGGTTGGACGTCAGAAGCCTCAGCTTGCCTTAGCAAATATCTGTGTGCTAAGTATACCTTTTGTTTCATTCTCATAGGGGAGGAAAGACTCGCTCCGTCGGAGGACACCAGCAAAACCACAACTCAGGAAGAAGGGGAGCAGAGTATTGTGGTACCTCAGGATGTGGAGGAAGGACAGGTGTAAGAAGTGCTCAAATTTGGCACCACAACAGGTCAGTGTCAGACACCACGGATTCAGGTAATAGATGTATGCCTGCATATTTTTAATACATGTGTGTATTTTTTTTTTAGGTGATGTTCAGGTTGTGGAACCAAAATCCAGTCATTTCACCAGTGACAGTGCACAACGGCTGATCCAGAAAATCATGTTTTGTAGTTGTGATTTGGACCTTATCAAAGAAAAAACCAAGGAGATTGAACAAAGACTGAAGAACATGATTGATGTACTAGGTAGAATCTAAATCCTAAAATGATTCCTGGATTTTTTTTTCTAAAAATTTTATCTTAAGTTTTAATACAGTTTAAAAGCCAAATTTTGAAGATGCACACAGTGTGTCAACATGTGCTATCTGCCTTCAGGGGATTTCAATGTACGCGTTTTGTGGGTGCAACCCCTTCCTCCCAACTCTAGTAGGTGAGAGGAAGTGGTTGCACCCCCAAAACACGTCCATTCAACCCCCATGATGGGAGATAGCACATGTTGACATTAGGTATGGGATCAGAAAGGAAATCCCCATTTTGACTCACAATTTGTGTGCATCTTCTAAATTTAGCTTTTACAGGGGTGATGTCACCCCATCTGATGAAAGCAAGATCAAGACCTTTTTCACACTATAAAATGTCTGATATTGCCTTCTTTTTTGCAATGTTGAACTTTGTAAGTTCCAGAGTTCTGTATGTTATGTTTGGAAACATGCTGTTTCTGTATTTTTGAAGAAAATTTCAAGGTAAAACTTTGAAAAAAAAATGTGTTTTTTTTAACCGCCAAATGTTTTATAAAACGCACATGTGAATGTGCACGGAGTAAAAGGCTTTCTACTCAACATTGTGTGGCTTCTTCTTTCAATGCTCAATAACACTTTTTGTATTAAGTTGGTGTTTACAGTGACAATGGGTGTTATTTAAATAACGTGAAAACCACTTGGCACTACAAGTGCACTAGGAGAACCTAGGAGACAGATAAAACAAACACAAGCAGTAAATCAAAATCAAGATTTTATCATATCAATTTTTAGTTTAGTTAAAAAATATTTTCAAATTAGCTGGCATAGCAATGGCCCCCCTACCCGCAAAATCTTCCACGTATTTTTCACGCACTTCAAAGCCAGGAAAGCCAGGACGGACAGCTTCCAGGGCCGTCAGTGTTGGTTCCCGAAGTCCAGCCTCAGGCCCAGCTGAGGCTATATAATTTGGAACATTTCTTTTTAAAAAGTTGTGCAGGATGCAACAGCATAAAGCAATGTGATTCAGTTTATACTCCGCCAGGTTGACTAACATTCTTGGCCAACATCAGTATAACATTGATTTTAATGCGTATTTAAAGACAAAAAAATAAGGTCCACTTATCAGATTTCTCCCCCCTCTGATGGCCCATTGTCCAAATTTTAGGGGGGTTCTAAATGAGTTTGTGAGCCCAAAAAAAGCCTCTGACACTCTGCATGAATTTAAGAAAAACAATAACATTTGTACACATTATAGGGGGTGTTTAGGGTAAATCAGTACAATGGAGCTGACAAAATACATTGTTTAAGTGGCTAGGCTAGGTGTATATGGGTCCAGGATAGCATGCTGGGGAGGTTAGCAAGGGCAAATATGCATGTAGGCCAAAAAAGAGCATTAAAAGATTCAAGCATGCATGAGGACAAATGGGACATTCACAGCATATTACAATTAGGGTAATTATGGAATGATGCAAGAAATACAAAACATTAGCATACATTAAATACATATAATGTATTTTAAAGGATAAAACTTACCCTAATATAGTCCTTCTGCAGGACCTGAATGATGGCAGAACAGGTCTCTGTAATAATGATCCCCAGAGCTTGGGGAAAGATGCCTGTAGAGAACTTGAGGTCCTGTAGACTTCTCTCCATCGCAAAGTACTGCAAGGTGGCGACTAGCCTCTGCTCCGGAGTGATGGCTTGCCTCATGCAGGTATCCTGCCTGCTAATATAAGGGGTGAGCAAAACCAACAAACAGTGAAAAATGGGGTCCATCATCCGGAGAAAATTCCTGAAATCATCAGGATTATTCTCCTGGATCTCACGCAGCAGAGGCATATGAGGGAATCGGTCACGCTGGAGTAACCAATTCTTGGTCCATGAACTCCTCCCCACCCTGTTCATGGACTGGGCTTGGGCCAAAGTAGGAAACCCCAACACCAAGCCCCCGCACAGCACAAACTCTACGATGAGTACGTAACCGCAACATGGCTTCAAAACGGTCGGCTGGTCAGAACGAACTAACCAAATGCACTGAAGAACAGCAAGGCCTGTGAAGAGCGAGCTGAAAATCAGAAACGAGCGGACAAGAACGTGCTGAAATACAGATATAAACTGACTACACGCACTGAAAACCAGATACAAACCCACAAGCACAAACTGAACAGCAGTAAAAAGATCTGAAAAAGCAGGAGTCTGAGGGGCCAGGAGTTCCGGCGGGGGACCTGAGAATCTGAGCTGTTCTGTGAAAACCCACTGCACAGAGCGGGTAAGTGTGACATATTTATTATTTTATTGTAAAAAAATGAATTCAAAGCTTTAATATCACTATTATATAATGCATATAAAGGCTTCCAAATGCCTCTCATTACACAGATGCTGCATAGATGTCCTCCAGTCAGCAGTCTGTCCTCACAGTCTGGATTGAGACAGATTAGGAGGAGGCCACAATGCCTCTAGCTGGATGATGGTGGATAAGAGTTGTCCGCCACATTGCTCCTCTCGCTGGTCTCTGCACTGCTGGCATGTTTCTGGAGAGTCAGGCAGGAGGTAGCCTGCAGTGGGCTTCCCTTCTTTAGCACACACACTGTCCTGGCTTGTGTTTCTGGGGTTCACCGTGGTGCCCAGTTGATCTTCTCCTGCTCTTTTTACTATCAGCATCTCTCTCCTTGTAGCCTCTAGGCTCTGTTCTACTCAACACTGTCTCCTCTGCACAGCCCACAAAGCACTCCATGCAGCCATGTGTTCCTCTTCAGCTCTCATTCCTGTGTCTACATCTTTGGGTTTAGTCCCTGCCCAGTCCTCTCCATGGGTCCCTGGCTCATGGCTCATGTACCTACTCTAGTCCCACACAGCTATGCATCTACTCTCTCCCCTTTTTCTCCAGGCCCCTTTCTATGCTGCTCAACACGTTCGCTACACCCTAGGTTCAGTGGGCTAGACTCCAGTTCCTTGCTGCTGTCGAATGCAATGCTGCTCCCTCCCCTCTTATCACAAGCTTTCAAATAATGTGCCTGGAACAGAAAGTGTGGGAGTTCAGCAGCGCAGCTAAGATGGTGTCCTAGGTTGTGCAGCTCCTGTTGGTCATATGAGCTGCCAGCCAGGGCTACATGCACATTTTTGGAAATTGCTGGCTTTAAAGCTGCTTAATTTCTCTTGCCCTTGATATGGCTGCCTCTCATATAACCAGTGAAAAAAATATAACACCATCATTCACAAAGAAACCTAGGCAAGAGCTCAGGATTCAGTAGATGTCTAAAGTGGCAAGCTACAACCGTTATGCCCTTGCAGTAAACCATGGGGAGAGTGCAATTAGTCAAAGATGTGCACCTGACTGTCATTTCATGAGGGAGGGTGCAATTATTGGCAGCTGGCGTCTGATGGGGAGTGATGTTATCGCTGAATCTCTGTGCTTCTCTATGCAATGCAGATTAAAGCTGGTGGGAGGGGCCAGCAGGAGGCTGTACATAGCTTCCTGAAAACATCACAGCACCTGGACTCAGTATTCCTCTCAAGATTTCTCAGCTTTAATGCAAACAGTAGACTGGCCTTTGAGATGAGCTATGCAAATATCAAAATGCCTTGATGGGTGTGGATGTTAGTTTGCATTAGTGGGCATTCCTAGGCAGGCTGCATTTGTCCTAGGTAATGCCCAAATGAGATGCTGAGCCTCCAGAATTTAACTTAAATCCAATTAATAAAAGGGGTGGGCCAGAGAAGGTATTCTGGAGAGGAAAGGGCTAGAAGATACTGGATGTCCTCCAGCCATGGAAATGAGATGCTCTATCTGATATGCTGCAGCTTTTATTGCACATTAGGAGAAGCTCAAAGTGTGCAGTGAAATCACAGGAACCAATTTCAGTACAGGAAAGAGGCTAGTACTACTGTGCAAGACTGAAGGTATGACGTGAGTTCAATATGTTGAGGTGCCTTCAAAAACGTGAATGTTTCCTAATCTGACCATAAAGGGCTGGATTAAGAAATTGTTCCCTAATATCTGTAGGTATCCTAGGTCTTCTTACTCAGATTTGCAAAAGATGGTCATATAAAAAACAGAGCAACTGGATATGCAGGCACAACATGACTGCCTTCAGGCATCTTTTATCACCTCAATAAAGCAATACATTGGACAGCAGCCAATAGCTTATCAGGGAAAAAACAGTAATGATTAGGCAGTTTTTTTTTTTACCAGTCTGATCATTATTTCCCAAAATGGACCTAGGCCGGTGGTGTCTACAAGTGCCCCACAGCCCAGTCTCCAAGGGTTGTTAGGTGTTCCTTGAGCAGGGAAAAGTTACAGGTTGACCTTCCTCTTGATGGTGCCTGCATCAGAAACTTTTCTTCCAGTGTCAGCCTCTGCTCTCATATCTCAGATGTATAACCACTGATGTTAGTGATCTTTTTATCTGTCTGTAAGGGTGCCATTCCTTTTACTGACCCCCGCTGCAATAGGCATTCTTCCCATTGACCACCAGTTCAAGGGGCATGCTTCCTCCCGCTGACCTCCAAAGACAGAGGGCTTTTCTTCCAATGACCATAAATGTACAGTAGGTGGTCACTTCTGCCACTGACTACCAATGATAGGTTAACCTTCTTTACCGACCACCAACATAAGAAGGGCCATTCTTCCATTGAGCACTAATGTGAGGGGACACTACACTGACTACCAATGCAAGGGGGGATTTCTCTCATGGCTACCAATGCAAGGGAATCTTTTTCTACTAACCACTAAAATTTCTTAGAATTACTAGAATTTACTTTTTGACTGTAAATATTATTTATTTTACTTTCATTTCATGTTTACTACTGAAAATAATATTGTTATATAGAATAGAAGTAGTGCAAAATAAGAGTATAAATATCTCATTAAGCCACATTCTTTATTTTTTTAATTTAGTATTATATTTAAAACTTACTGACCATGCCGGTATATACTGTGAGCTGCAGATAACCATTTTAGCTGTGCTTTCCTGAGACCTAAAAACTATTGCAAGGGTTCCTTTGGGGTAAAAAGGTTGATAAAGGATGCTATATATATACATTAGATAATTGCCTAATTTTGATCATTTCTAAACATATATGCTAGCATACTATTGAAAATGTTTCATTTTGCTACTAAGTGAGAAGTCAGCAGCATGAAAAACTGAATACCAGACGCTGGAACCTGCTACTGCTAGCTAAGGAAAAATACAAAGACATTAAAATGATGTGAGTCATTCCTATGCTCTAGTGTTTAGGTTTATATAGCCAGTGTAAGCACAGATATGTGACAAATCACCTTATCCTAATGCTGCAATCTATTATTTTAATGAAGCAGATAAGAATGGTTCTAGTCGCCTCAGGAAATATCTATAAATGAAGGGGGTGGTGGTGGGGGGGGGGGAGTACAGACATTTTTGGTAAATGTTTTTTCAGGTACTTCCTGCAGAAGCCTTTTTTTTTTTAAAGAATACTTCACTAGAGTCCACAATGTTTTCCCTTGGGAGGTTGTGACTGTGACTTTCGTTAACATTACACTATAAGTACTAAGTACCTGGAGTTCAAACACCCTCCTCTGTGTAGGTCATCGCAAGTGCACAATATATCATACCGGCCTAACTGCTGTTGTAATGTATTAGTCTGGGCTGCCCTGTGAATCAATGCTATGTAGTTGTTCAGCCCTCTTGGAATGTCTAGGCTCCCTTTCATTTCCATGTAGCTTGCAATCACATCATAGCACCTCAGCTCCTTTGTTACATCTATGTATTCCACTTTTGTTACTTACAAAGTATTTATTCTGGTTACACATGTTTACATTGTGGTAACTGGAGAGTGAGCACGGCACGCTAATATCACTACACAGTAGACACTTAGAGCAATGTATATGTATATATAATGTATTTACTGTACTCCTTCCTTTACAGGTGTGTCACTGAAATTGAAGGTGTGTCTCAAACTGCCCGAGGACATTCTGGTACCCATACATAAAATTAGATTACAATATGAGCTGTTTAATTGTAATGAAAATGAAAACTTGCAGCAGCTCAAAAGTGACTAGACAGATAGGATGGCATATTTTTTTGCTGCAATCATTTTTATTGGTTGAAGAATTGGGTAAATAACAATAGTAAGGCCCATACAGGGGCATAACAATCAATGTCAAAGTATTTATATAAAGGCACATAGATACAGAGGCGGCTCTCTAATTAGGCAAATTAGGCAGTCGCCTAAGGCCTCACACTCACAGGGGCCTCGCGGCCGCCTAATTTGCCTGTTCTCAATTACTGAAGTTGACGCCGGCGGCTCCGCCTACCCCCACTGGGGCTCTGTGGCTTAGGAGCTGACGGACAAATCAGATACTGCCCGCAGCCTGAGGAATAGCGGCCTCATCACGGAGCGTCCCAGTCCGTGGGGCCTCATGTGTAAGTTTTGCCTAAGGCCTCACAAAGCCTAGAGCCGCCTCTGCATAGATAAGCATCCTGGCCTATACGGGGGGTAATGCTGGTGTTCCTATAGGAGTCAATATTTGCGGGTAATCTTCCTTGTCAACAAGCTAAGGAATTGGGTTAAGGTAAAAATAGGGAAAACGGAGAGGGGTTGGGATGCGATCAGGAGAAGAGAGGGAGGGTGGAATCACAAGAAAAACAAAGGAAGCAGAGGCAAGCACAAGAGGATGAAGATAAATGTCAAAAGACACTTGCAAAAACAAGAAGGTAGGTAGTGCAAGAGAGGCACAAAAGATCTGTAACCATAGATGTGGTCCTAAGAGCAAAATAAAGGGCTATAGGTAACTCAGACTAGAAAATTGTTAAACGAGAAAAAGGGGTTTTGGGACTTTATATGAAGCAAGAACCAAAGGGGTACCTGCCTCCATCCCTGTCATTAATTTAAAAAAAGGGTAGAAGGAGAAGTGAGACTTTATATGAAGCACACAGCAGCAAATAAAGAAGTCAAGTGACTGGGAAGTTATGTTTATTTGTATTGTATAATCTCTTATAGGACATTTTGGGCATAAAACCTCTATGAACTTTTGATCACTCTCTACATAAATTACATAGTAATCCACAATCCAATAGACATTCATATATAATATAAGCATAAATGGCAACTGACACATCTGTATACATGGTCATAATACAATTGGAGCCTAAGTGGCCTGAATGACCTTCCTAGATTCCTCTCAAAACAGAAAGAGGGAGGGTACAAAAAAACGGGGCCAAAAATAGGCTCCAATTGTATTATGACCATGTATACAGATGTATCAGTTGCCATTTATGCTTATATTATATATGAATGTCTTTTGGATTGTGGATTACTATGTAATTTATGTTGAACGTGATCAAAAGTTCATTGTTTAGAGGTTTTATGCCCAAAATGTCCTATAAGAGATTATACATTATAAAAAAAATAACTTCCCAGTCACTTGACTTCTTTATTTGCTGCTGTGTGCTTCATAAAAAGCCCCACTTCTCCTTCTCCCCTTTTTTTCAGACTAGAAGAGTTTCAAGATGGAAAGGCATGTGTTAGCCATGGCTTCCATATTTTAAGAAATGTGGCTTGAGGGTTATTGAATTTGAGAATACTGCATAGTTTCTCATTAGCAGCATTATTTTCATGAGTTCCTTAAAATTTGGAAGATGAACAATTGGGTTCTTCCAGGCTGTGGCAGCCAGGGATGACACATTTTTCAACGCCCCTTCATGTGCTGTCTCATAGCCAAAACAGGAAGTGAGAGGAAAGCCTTTGAAAGTGAGGGAATCCCTGGTTGTCACAAGGGTCACCAGAAGCAGAGTCCCCATTGAAAGATCTCCCCTCTCCTCCTGTTCTGATGTTCAAACCAAAATTTGGGATTTTCTTTCACTTTCACTGATAACAGTCAGGACAGGACAAATAGAGAGGGTGGATCTCCTTAGTGGGGGCATAGACAGCAATAAAAACCTGACAGGTGTTCTAATCTCTCTTCACCCTAAAAAAATACCTGTTTTAGCCTTTAGGCATACTTTAAGAGGGTGCTCAAACATTTCAAAATGCAAATAAACAGCTGCTGAAAGAGCTCTTTTTCTCCCCAAAGTACATTAACATCTATATATGTTTTTCAACTGATTTTTTAAGACCTGTAAACACACATGGCATCACTCAAATCTTTAGGAAGCAATTGTCCAAAATTTTCCATGCCGCTCAACCTATTTTAGTGTCTTTGGAATTATCATGCGTATGGTGTATAGGGTACCCAGCAGACATCTTGATCTTCAATCAGTCCAGTCAATATCAGACAATAATGAACCAATGCCGGTATATCATTTTATGTGGCACCATCTTAGTTATGTCAGGGATGAAAGTCTTGCTCTTTAGCAAAAATGTACTATTAATTTCAGGTGTCAGGATAGAAGAGACAGAGATAGGAAAGAGAGAAGGTGCATTCTACCCCTTCTTCACCACACTTGGGAGCCAATTGTTGGACTGACAAGGATACTGTATATTTGCACATATGATGTTAAAGTGGTTGTAAAGGTTCACGTTTTTTCACCTTAATGCATCCTATGCATTAAGGTGAAAAAACATCCGACAATACCGCCCCCCCCCCCAGCCCCCCGTTTTACTTACCTCAGCCCCTAAACCTGCTGCGCTCGCCCCCGATGTCCTCTTCGCCGCTCAGCCTGGCCGTTGATTGGCTAGAGTGGATGGATTGAAAGCAGCGCAGCCATTGGCTTGCGCTGCTGTCAATCACATCCAATGACGCGGCGTGCCGGGGACGGGGCCGAGTGATACAGCGAGCTGCTATAGCCGCCGGCTGTATCACGGGAGCGCGCCCGCAAGAACTCACCACCATGCGAGATAGCTTGCATGAAGGTGATTAGTTCTTGTGGGGAGGAGCTGAGACAGCCGCTGAGGGACCCCAGAAGACCAGGTTCGGGGCCACTCTGTGCAAAACGAGCTGCACAGTGGAGGTAAGTATAACATGTTTGTTATTTAAAAAAAAAAAAAAAAAAATCCTTTACAACCTCTTTAATAACAAAGCAAGTCTCACCTTGGGTGGAAACTAAAGATTGATGCATTTTATTAAACGATCCTCTTGAAAAATTATACTTTCATATTCATTTTTGTGCCTACATAGAAATGGCCCTACACTCCCAGATACACATATACAAACTCTTTTTGTTGCCTGGGAAAAATTACTAGCACAGGGATTTGAATTGGAGTTTACAGGAAGTCTTGCTTGCTGTTGCTGTTGAGTAAAGAGTTCTGAGGTAAATTGCTCAGTAGAAGAAAAAAATTTTTTTAAAGTGGTGTTAGTGAAATGCCTCCCAGTTCACATTACATTTGGTGATTTTTTTAAAGTGGAAGTTTAGTCAGAAAAGTTCAGCTAGATCACTTCAGGCTGGACCTTTTGCAGCTATAGCTATGTAAAACATTAAAAATAAGTGGCTATACTGTTTAAAATCCAGCAATACACTGCTCTTCACATTCTCAGTTGCTCTCTATTTTTTGGCACTACTGTATTTGTAGTCCAATCTGCTTACAGACTTAAAGCGGAATAAAGCCCTCATATCCTTTACAGCCAAGGAACGTGCTTCTGTTTGATCTGCAACTGCCATGGTGCTGCACATGTGATCAGTTATGACACCAGCCATTTGATTGTTTGACAGTTTGGTTGAAAGCACAAACAATGTGACAGTTAGCAATCCCGGCACTCAAGGAATGTAACTGTTTTTTGAATCTGTTAAATAGATGGGTATAATTCTGCTTTCTGAGTTACTTCTGCTCAGGGGCTCTGGGCTTCAGCAAAATAGCAGCCTCCAACAAGAAGAAACCGGGGCAATGCTGGCAATTTACAGCACACACTAATTTTGGTAGCATAATTGTTAATGTGAAATGTATGTTCCTTGCTAAAGAATATTATTTTCTATCAAGTTGTTATGGGTAAAATTCCGCTTTAAGGCCCCTTTCACACGGGGTGGATCTGCTGGACCTGTGGGAGATCGCTGAGCAGGCGGATGACAGGTCCGTCTCTGCTTACCGTGCAAGATTGGACACTTTTCTACAATGTAAAGTAGTGAGTGTACAGATTGTATAACAGTGTCAATTTGCTGTCCCCTCAAAATAACTCAACACACAGCCATTAATGTCTAAACCGCTGGCAACAAAAGTGAGTACACCCCTAAGTGAAAATGTCCAGATTGGGCCCAATTAGCCATTTTTCCTCTCCTGTGTCATGTGACTCATTAGTGTTACAAGGTCTCAGGTGTGAATAGAGAGCAGGTGTGTTAAATTTGGTGTTATCGCTCTCACTCTCTCATACTGGTCACTGGAAGTTCAACATGGCACCTCATGGCAAAGAATTCTGTGAGGATCTTAAAAAAAAGACCTGTGGCTCTAGATAAAAATGGCTTAGGCTATAAGAAGATTGCCAAGACCCTGAAACTAAGCTGCAGCATGGTGGCCAAGACCATACATCGGTTTACCAGAACAGGTTCCACTCAGAACAGGCCTTGTCATGGTCGACCAAAGAAGTTGAATGCACGTGCTCAGTGTCATATCCAAAGGTTGTCTTTGGGAAATAGACGTATGAGTGCTGCCAGCATTGCTGCAGAGGTTGAAGGGGTAGGAGAGTCAGCCTGTCAGTGCTCAGACCATACGCTGCACACTGCATCAAAATTGGTCTGCATGGCTGTTGTCTCAGAATCAAGCCTCTTCTAAAGATGATGCACAAGAAGGCCTGCAAATAGTTTGCTGAAGACAAGCAGACTAAGGACATGGATTACTGGAACCATGTCCTGTGGTCTGATGAGACCAAGATAAACTTATTTGGTTCAGATGGTGTCGAGCGTGTGTGGCGGCAACCAGGTGAGGATGAGGAGTACAAAGACTTTTGTGTCTTGCCTACAGTCAAGCATGGTGGTGGGAGTGTCATGGTCATGGCTTCAGTATGTCATGTACTGTGACATACTGAAGCAGAGCATGACCCCCTCCCTTTGGAGACTGGGCCGCAGGGCAGTATTCCAACATGATAACGACCCCAAAAACACCTCCAAGATGACCACTGCCTTGCTAAAGAAGCTGAGAGTAAAGGTGATGGATTGGTGATGGACTGACCAAGCATGTCTCCAGACCTAAACCCTATTGAACATCTGTGGGGCATCCTCAAATAGAAGGCGGAGAAGCGCAAGGTCTCTAACATCCACCAGCTCCGTCATGGAGGAGCGGAAGAGGACTGTGAATCTCTGGTGAACTCGATGCCCAGGAGGGTTAAGGCAGTGCTGGAAAATAATGGTGGCCACACAAAATATTGACACTTTGGGCCCAATTTGGAGATTTTCACTTGGAGGGTACTCACTTTTGTTGCCAGCGGTTTAGACATTAATGGCTGTGTGTTAAGTTATTTTGAGGGGACAGCAAATTTACACTGTTATACAAGATGTACACTCACTATGTTATGTTGTAGAAAAGTGTAATTTCTTCAGTGTTGTCACATGAAAAGATATAATTAAATACTTACAAAAATGTGAGGGGTGTACTTACTTTTGTGAGATACTGTATATGAAAGTATGTTACCTGATTTTAGAACAGTTTTCAGTTGACATCATCACTGCAGAACCACCTGAATAAAATTTAAACTGGAGGTCCGACACTGACATTGTCCTTTCAGAACCATGGCAATCAAAGCTAAGCTGGCCAAAGAATCAAAGAAAACAGGGACAATAGCATTATCCAGCTTTGTTTTCGTAGATTTTTCCACACATTTGCATGGTTAGATCACTCAAGTGTGCATGTTTATTTCATTCCATGAAGAAACAGGAGGAGCAGACAGATATCTCTAGTCCCAGTTTATCTTGGGAAGTGGAAGTGATTATTGTAAATGATCCCACACGTAACATTGCCTTACGGCTGTCTGGTACAGTGTGATTGGCATACATAGATACAGTATTACAATTGTTGTGCCATTCCTAGGAAATCATACAAAAATTAGATCCTTGTACACCATGGGTGCCTTTCTAACCTATTTTATTTCAGACCTCAGTGCTACAGAGAAAGCAAAGATGTGTGCTATTAAAAAACAAACTACTATTTCAGCTTTCCTTTCTGTGGAGAAGTCAGAACAGTCCAAAGGGGTAACATTTTCAGTTTAAGGGATGTCAGCAAGAAATGAATTCTGATTGGTTACCATGAGTTGTTGAAGCCTATAACACTGCTACTGGCGTTCTTGCGTAAGCACGCACTTTTATTGATATGCCTTACATTGTTTATGGCAACAGAAGATTATGTATATCACACCATGCTCAAACAACCTTCCATGTCCTATTTTATTTAAAATGTGTCTCCGAGCACTGGAATCATTCCAAATCTCCAGTATACTATTTTAAGAATAGCTGTGGCCTGGTCACCTTATCTGTGGAGACACATGCAGCTTGGAAAAAGGTTAAGCTTACCTAGTTGTTTGAGTTTGGGGGAGTGGAATGTTTGTACAGTTTCTCTGAAGATTTTCACTTCAAAGAGCAGGTCCAGGCGATTCCTCTACTCGGTAGTCAATAGCTGTGTGGCTTGAGAACAGAGCGAAAACCTCAATGAGTAAAGCATAAAAAATGTCTGAAATGCCTGACCAGGTAAATACTCAGGAGACACTGTTGTAATATGGTAGAGACAGTCTTTCAAGTTACATGGAATTAACTAGTATAAATAAACTTTGTTTTGGAGCAATTCATGGTACTTAAACATATGACCTTAGGCCATGTCATTATGTGTCCCTAGCAATCATTCACTATTGTAAAGGAGTATTAATATTATTTTCCGTGTACATACACTAATTGATTTCCTCTATTATTATTATTAAAGGTACATATATAGCGCCGTCAATTTACGCAGTGCTTTAGATCTGTATTAACATTTCTGGCTTGGGTTGTTAGATTATTCACGCTTTTTTGTTAGTATAACAAAAAAAAATGGCAATTAAACTGGCAATTTTCATTTGAACATTGGACTGGCCTATGGGAGACATGTCCAGAACCGCTGTTAGAAATCATGGGGCCCTGTACAGCCTACCTGACGGGGCCCTCTTTGACACTGTCCTTGACCCCAACCCTGACCCCTTCTCCAAACAAAATGCAGCATTGTCTTCAAGCGGGTGGAAGGCATACAGTGCAGTGGTTGTGGAAGTGATTGGGCGGCTTTAGAGTTGCTCCTATCACTTCCACTTGAAACCCAACCGTTGCCGTTACAAATACACAGTGGGCTGGGGCCGGGAGTATGTTTATAAATGCATGTTTATAGCATGGTCCCAGCGCTATTTTGGAACCTCGCCAGGACTAAAGTAGTAAAAAGACAGTGGTTGGGTGTCAGTAAAAATGCAGCTCAGTTGCCTGTTTTTACTGCCCCTCAAATGCAAATGTAAAGGGGCTCGGTGTGCCTGATGATCTTTAGCATTAGGATAATAACACAGCACAGCAGCAGGGGCGGACTGTTAACTCATGGGGTCCCTGGGCAATAGGAGATTATGGGGCCCCCAGGCAATCAGAGATTATGGGGCCACACAGTATACACACACACAGTATACAATCACACAGTATACACATACATGTACACACAGTATACACAGACAGATGTAAAAAAAACACAGATTTATGCATACTGTTCCTGGTTTTATTGAGGCTGGCAACCCTGATGGGGCCCCCTAGTGGCCCAGGGCCCTCGGGCAGTGCCCGAGTGGCTCAATGGTCAGTCCGCCCCTGCACAGCAGGTGTCATATGGTTCTGTCATATGGCTGTTGGGTACTGACTTTGCTATGGCTGTACTGTCTTACAATCTGTAAGACCCCTTTCACACTGAGGCAGTTTTCAGGTGTTTTACCGCTTAAAAAAAGAGCATGTAAAGCGCCTGAAAACTGTCTCTCATGCCTCCCCAGTGTGAAAGCTCAAGTGCTTCCACACTGGGGTGGTGCGCTTGTGGGACGGGAAAAAAGTCCTGCAAGCAGCATCTTTGAGGCGGGGCATTGGAATTAATGGGCAGCGCTTTCGAAGCACCTGAAAAGCGCTTTGGAAGCGCTGCAACACGGGCGCTTTTAACCCCTACCTAAACCCTTTTTGGGGGTAAAAGCGCCCTGCTAGCAGCCGAAAAGCGATGCTTAAACAGCAGTAAAGCTCCCACTTAAACAGCAGTAAAGCCCTGCTAAAACTAGCGGCGCATTACTGCTAACGGACCTGCCGCCCCAGTGTGAACGCAGCCCTAACACACAGGACAGCCATAAATTAACAAAGTCAATACCCAACAGCCATGTGACAGAGCCATAGAGCACCTGCTGTGCTGTGTTATTATCCTAATGCTAAAGCTAATAAGGCACAGTGAGGATTTTGCAGTACTTAAAATGGAGTTCCACCCACTTTTACAACTCTTCAGCATCCCTCACTAAACTGTGCACTGTAAACGAATTGGATATATTTTTTTATTTGTTTTCTCAGCACCTATTGTATATCTGCTGTATTCATTTTTCACTTCCTCCTCCCTGGCTGTGACCCATCGCATCAGTTCCTGTTTGCATTGCCTTCTGGGAAGGGGCGGCAACTTCCTCTGACACTGCCGTTGCTATGAAAACCTATTAAACTGCTTGTGCTGCACTGAGCATGTGCGAGATCTGCAAGGATGAGATCCAGGAAGAAATACAGTCTGGCTTCAGATGCCCACACTTAAGATGGCCACAACCTGCTGTAAGTTTATAAAATAACAAACTACTGCTATAAACTAACAGAACAGATCTTAGTTTACAGACTAACTTTACTAGAATACATTAAGCTTGTGTATTATATGGGTATTTTTATTTAAAAGTATAATTTTGGCCGGAACACCACTTTAAGATATTAAAATGTGTAACTCCAGTCCTAACTCACTGTGTGCTGCAAGTGCCACGCTACCTGCTGCCACCAGGAATAGTGTAACAGCTCCCTGTCAGCCGCTTCACGTACATTGCAGCATCTGAGAGAGTGAAACAGTTACATTACATCAGATCATAACAATTAGATCACTCCACCGCCAGGGAAGGCAGTGGGCAGCCATCTGAAACTACTAAGAATGTGATGAGGTAAGGCGCAGAATTTTCTACATCAACCGGAAAATAAAGAAAGAGTTCCTGCAATGCTCCCACCTCTTTGGCCCCTCTGTTGACCTGATGGGGCCCTCATAACAGTCAGATCACTCCGCCGCCAGGGAAGGCGATGGGCAGCCGTCTGGAACTACTGAGAATGTGATGCGGCGCAGAATTATCTACATCGACCCGAAAATGAAGAAAGAGTCCCTGCAAAGGTCACACCTCCTGGGCCACTCTGTTGACCTGATGGGGCCTGGGCAAGTGTAATTATAAACCCCCCCCCCCCCAATCAAGTAGGAGCGGGGGTGTAGTTTAGTAAGTCCTATTTTTTTATTTGGAAGAAATAAACTATAACGCTGCCCGGACCCCCCTGTTGAGCTGATGGGGCCCAGGCCCCGTGCAAAAGGACTGGTTGTACTGCCTTATCAGCAGCCCTGGAAGTGTCTAATTTGTAGATCAAACTTTATGCTAAACAGATATTAGTTTTGTATCTTGCAAGCTATCATAAGCTTACAATAAAAAAATCAGTAGGAATGAGATCTCTTTTGCCCTTAATGCCATTAATATGTGGACTAATCTGGTTATGAAAGTTTTGGCAGTTTTCCCTATCTTGCAACCAGAAATGATTGCTTGGATTGCTTGGATTTTTTTACTGCAATAATAAATTATTAGTCCCAATAGCACAGTCTAGCTTGGCTTTCCTTATACAAAGCTGAACTCTAGGCAGATATAAATGGCACACATTATTGCAGATCTGTAGCTATTAGTTCATCCCTTAATGTAGTTTTGAAATGCAAGCAGTGTACAGTGTCTTGAAAAAGTATTCATATCCCTTGAAATTTTCCACATTTTGTCATGTTACATCCAAAAACGTAAATGCATTTTATTGGGATTTTATGTGATAGACCAACACAAAGTGGCACATAATTGTGAAGTGGAAGGAAAATGAAAAATGGTTTTCAACATTTTTTACAAATAAATATTTAAAAAGCATGGCATACATTTGTATTCAGCGCCCCTTTACTCTGATACCCCTAACTAAAATCTAGTGGAACCAATTGTCCTCAGAAGTCACCTAATTAGTAAATAGAGTCCACCTGTGTGTAATTTAATCTCAGTATAAATACAACTGTTCTGTGAAGCCCTTGGAGGTTTGTTAGAGAATCTTAGTATAATATGACAAAATGTGATAATTTTCAAGGGATATGAATACTTTTTCAAGGCACTGTAAGTACCTGAATTTGACTTAGTATCACCCTCTTGCAATTTACTGTTTAGACCAGCTTTTCTCAACCAGGTTTCCACCAGAGGTTGCTAGGAGGTTTTCTATAACCCTGATATGAATTTCTTTAAGGCTCCTTTCACACTGAGGTGCTTTGCAGGCGCTAAAGTGCTAAAAATAGCGCCTGCAAAGCGCCCCGAAAGAGCTGCTCAATGCACTCCAATGAGAAAGCCCCGAGGGCTTTCACACTGGAGCGGTGCGCTTGCAGGGCGGTCATAAAAGTCCTGCAAGCCGCATCTTTGGAACGCATTAGGGGCGGTGTAATTACCGCTCATAAAGCGCCCCTTCCCATTGAAAACAATGGGGCAGTACTGCAAACCCGCCCACAAAGCGCTGCTGCAGCGGCGCTTTTAACCCTTTTTCGGCCGCTAGCGGGGGGTTAAAACCGTCCCGCTAGCACCGCTAAAATGACGGTAAAGCGGCGCTATATTTATATACGCGCTGTCCGTTTTTGTCCGATCCCTCCATAGGCGGCAGCGGCGCATGACAAGCTCCTCCCCGCTCAGTGAGCAGAGAGGGACCTGTCATCCGCTGGCTCAGCGGAGATCAACAGACAGATCTCCCGCTGAGCCGACAGACCGAGGCGGGCTCCGTAGAAACGGAGTCCGCCTCGTGTGAAAGGGGCCTTAGACATACAAGGTTAATTTTAAAACCAGCTAGAAGCTGTAGCAATAAATCTGAGGGCAATAATTAGACCAAAATAGATAAACAAAGCCACAGCAAAGAAAATGGAATCTATGACTAGCAACAATCCTAAAGACTCCTCCTGTATTTCTGATGTCAGCTTTTCTAGACTGGAGACAACTTCTCCAATCCTTCTGCTAGGTAGTGATACACACTATAAGTTTTTTTCGTTCAACCCAATGGGCTGAACGAAAAAAACTGAGAGGTCGCCATGCTAAATAAGTGATGTTAGTGCGACGATCTCCGCCGCTGTGCCTTTGTGTTCTGACTTAGGGACTGCCCCCCTACCAGTACACACTGATCAGCGCTGGCAGTCCTGTTTTCCTGTATGGCCACTCACACACTTTTATTGTGTGTGCTTCTGTCTGTGTAACTTTACACAGAAAATATAGAAAACAGAATATATAGAAATAGAAATAGAAAATATAAGGAAATGAGTAAGTGCTGGCTCTTATCTGAATACTCTATAATTTGCAGCAAAGTCCTAAAGCACCATCATCACCATGGATGTGCAACAGCCACCATTTAACACTAATGCCCCGTCGGAAAATGTGTGATAGGACCTTGTTGTTGGAAATTCCAACCGTGTGTGGGCTCCATCACACATTTTCCATCGGAATTTCCGACACACAAAGTTTGAGAGCAGGCTATAAAATTTTCCAACAACAAAATCCGTTGTCGGAAATTCCGATCGTGTGTACACAAATCCAACACACAAAGTGCCACGCATGCTCAGAATAAATTAAGAAACGAAAGCTATTGGCTACTGCCCTGTTTATAGTCCCGCCGTACGTGTTTTACGTCACCACATTCAGAACGATCGGACTTTCAAGTTTGAGCCAACATCCGTCGGAAAAAATCCATGGATTTTGTTGTCGAAATGTCCGATCAATGTCCGACTGTGTGTACAGGGCATAACACTCTGAGGCAGTCTATGAAAGGTAATGTCAGATTTAAAATGTGAAAAGCAATGGATTATCAGAAATGTATAGCAACTATGATTCAAAGATACCTGTAGTGAGGACATATGGTGGTTTCCATTGCTGACCTTCAGTTTTGAAAATACTAGTTCCCTGGCTGATTATCTGATTTCAGGACTTTTTCTGGGACACTGAGTTAGGTGTTTTGACTTTATACGAGGGGTCTTCAAAAAGTTTCCACACTTTTATTTTTATTGGAAACTGTGAGAGTGGGAGCAGTAGTAATTAGTCGTGTCTGAGAGTGTCATGTGACTAGTCTGTCTAAAAAGCCAGTTGACCATAAGCAGATGGATAGACATCATCAATGACACCATGCCTATGGAGGAACTGCAGGCAAAGATGGGGGATACTTGGGATAAGCACATGAAATGATGGTACATCTGGCTTCACCACTCATCCTCTGCCCCCCTCCTTAACAGGATCTCTGCATAGGGAGCAGGTCTAATTTCATACAGATGCATGCTATATAATATTGGTTACCCCCCCCCCGCTAAGACCAGCCGATACACTAGGGTCCCCGAACTCTGAGGGCTACATTACCCTCCCAAGGTTCGAGATACCCGATATCAGGAATTCACCTTATATATACTGCTGGGTTCTCCCCCCCCTTTCCCCATCCTACCCCCTTCTTTTCCTTCTCCTATACCCCCCTCGACTGTTAGCTCATGAGTTATATATTATTACCTGTAACCAAAGTAATATTGATATCACATTGTTTTATTAAAATCTGTTTCAAGCACTTACACAACTGTCGTACATCACGTACGACGAGACTATAAAAGGGCAGTTCAGTACCAAGCACGCCACCCTTTGGGCTCCTTTTGCTAATCTCATGTTAGTAAAAGTTTGGTGAGAGACGATTCGCGCTTTTTCAGACTCATGGTTTTCAGATCGGATTTCTGTTGTTCAGTTTGTGCTTGTGGGTTTGTATCTGTTCTTCAGTGCGTGCAGTGAGTTCCCATTGCTTTTTCATTGTGATCTTGTCCGTTCTTTACTGATTTTCAGGTCACTCTTCACAGGCCTTGCTGTTCTTCAGTGCGTTCTGTTACTTCGTTCTGACCAGCCAACCGTTTTCTAGCCATGTTGCGTATACATACTCCTCATAGAGTTCGTGCTGTGCGGGGGCTTGGTGTTGGTGTTCTTACTTTGACACAAGTCCAGTCCATGAACAGGGTGGGGAGGAGTTCATGGACCAAGAATTGGTTGCTCCAGCGTGACCAATTCTGTCACATGCCTTTGCTCCGTGAGATCCTTGAGAATAATTCTGATGATTTCAGGAACTTTCTCAGGATGACGGACCCCGTATTTCACCATTTGTTGGCTTTGCTGACCCCTTATATCAGCAGGCAGGATACCTGCATGAGGCAAGCCATCACTCCAGAGCAGAGGCTAGTCGCCACCCTGCGGTACTTGGCGACGGGAAGAAGCCTGCAGTACCTCAAGTTCTCGACAGACATCTCCCCCCAGGCTCTGGGAATCATTATCCCAGAGACCTGTCTTGTCATCATCCAGGTCCTGCAGAAGGAGTATATTAAGGTAAGATTTTTATCCTTTAACATCACATTTTATTGTATTTAATGTTTACTAATGTATTGTATTTCTCTCCTTATTCCCTAATTACCATGATTGCAATATGCTGTGAATGTCCCCTTTGTCCTCATGCATGCTGGATTAAAAAAAAAAAATTGTCCTTCATACATATTTGCCTTTACTAACCTCCCCAGCATGCTCTCCTGGGCCCATATACACCTCGCCTAGTCACTTAACAGGGTATTTTGTCGAATCCATAGCAGTGCTTTACCCTAAATACCCCCTAAAATGTGTAAAAATGTGATTTGTGCTTTAAATTCTGGCAGAGTGCCAGAGTTTTTTTTTTGGGATCCCAAAATCATTTGAAACCCTCCCTCCCCCCCAACTGCTAGCTCAGCTGATACCAATCCTCTATCTGCTGACTATGCCAAACCCATACACACTATAACCACCTCTTTTGTGGTCAGATTTATGGATGAATTCCCCAACGCATGTAGTGCAAGGGCCTGCCTGAATACTTTCAAATGGTACTGTTAAAAGTTTTTGTATTCTATTATTATCTTGATAGGTAATAGCAGAATGTAAAAATGTGCTAAAATGTGTACAGTGTGTAATTATATCTTTCTATTATGACACTTCTTACCTGTCCAGTGGGCTGCCAATAGTGTAAGTAAGGAGGGGCTGTCCAAAGTAATACACATTATTTAGGCATTCATCTCTCAATGAAGTGGAGAGGGTTACCTGTCCAAAACATCCCCCCCTAAAATTTTTAAAATGGCCCATGAGAGGGGGGGTGAATCTGATAGGTGGACCTTATACCTTTGTCTTTAAATACTCCCTAAAATAAATGTTATACTGATGTTGGCCAAGAATGTTTGTGTCTAATCTGCTTTCAATGTTTATGTGCAAAATGCTTAATTTTTTTTCTTGTTTGCCTCCACACTTTCCTTCCAACCCACAGGAATGGCAGACTGTGGCCTCCCACTTTGCCCAGCGGTGGGACTTTCCCAACTGCATCGGGGCAATTGATGGGAAACACGTCCCACCCCCCAACTCAGGGTCATGCTATTATAATTACAAGGGGTTCAATAGTATTGTGATGTTGGCGGTGGTGTCGGCTACTTACGAGTTCCTGTATGTGGACGTGGGGAAGAATGGCCGGATGTCAGATGGTGGAGTCATCGCCCACAGGCGTGTTCTCCAGAATGGCAGCTTGGATTTGCCACCTCCAGAAGACAATGCGGAAGGACTCCCATTTGTCTTTGTTGCGGATGAAGCGTTTGCGCTGGGGGACCATCTTATGCGACCATTCCCTATGAGGACCCTCACCCCGCACCAGAGGGTTTTTAATTACAGGCTGGCCAGAGCCAGAAGGGTGATGGAGAACACGTTTGGAATAATGGCCAGCCGGTTCTGCCTATTTCTTACACCGATACACATGGCGGAATATAAACTGAATCACATCACCCTGGCTTGCTGTGTTCTCCACAATTTTTAAGGAGAAACTCTGTGAACTATGCTGGCTCAGTTGGGCCTGAGGCTGGAATTAATATTAACGAACCAACCCTGACGGCGCTTGAAACTGGTCGTCCTGGCTTGCCCCCCCAGAGTGCGCGAGAGGTCCGTCTAAGATACATGGAATACTTTGCGGGTAGGGGGGCCATCGATATGCCAGACAATGTCTGAGACATTTTTTAAATAAAAATATATTTTAAACTGAACAAATATTTGCTTAGATTTACTGCTTGGCTTACTTTTAGCTGACCATGACCGAAATTTGTGGAGTCCTGAAAATGACGTGATTGTGTAAAATTATAAAGCACTGTTGGCTGTTATTTACTAAAGGAAAATACACTTTGCACTACAAGTGCACTTGAGACTGCACTAAAACTGCACTTGTAGTGCAAAGTGGAGTTGCCTTTAGTAAATAACCCCCATTGTCACTGAAAACAACAACTTTATAGTCCAAAAAATGCTTTAGAGCATTGAAAGAAGAAGCCACACATTGATGATTATCAATCTTTTTAATCAAAGCACAATCACATGTGCGTTTAGAAAATGTTTTTTGAACAAACCAACATGTTTTTTGTATAACAATTTTTAGGTCACATTAATACGTAGAAATTGCCTTTTAAAGCGGATTCCATCCCTGAAAAAAATTTTTAAAAGTCAGCAGCTACAAACACTGTATATAAGTACTTACCTGTCCTGGGTGCCCACGATGTCAGTCGCCCGAGGCCGACTCGTCCCTCGGCTCTCTGGTCCCGGCACCGCCATCCTTGCGGCTTCACTGCCAGTTTCCTACTGCGCACGCGCGAGCGGAGCGGTGATCTGTGAATGGCCCCGTGGTTTTCTGGGAGCACACACAGTTCCCAGAAGGCAACGGGGCCACTCAGCTAGGAGCAGAACACGCCGTGAAATAGGAAGAGGCAGATTAGGAAGACTGCCTAGCAACAAGGGTTCAGGTAAGTTTAAATTTTTTTTTTCAAATGTTTTTTTTTTATTTTTTTTAGGATTTTTAGTGAAATTTTTTTTTTCAGGGTGGCCCACCACATTAAGGTAAAGCATGTTTTAAACAATAAAAAAATACACAACTCTGGAACTTACAAAGTTCAACTTTTATAGAAAGTGAAGGCAATATCAGACATGAGTATTTATAAACTGTGTTTGATATTGCGTTCAGCAGATGGGGTGATGTCACCCCTGGAAAAGCCAAATTTTGAAGATGCACACAAATTGCCTAATGTCAACATGTGCTAGCTGCCATCATGGGTGATCAATGGACGAGTTTTGTGGGTGCAACCCCTTCCTCTCAGCTACTTTATTATTGAGGAAGGGGTTGCACCCACAAAACGCGTACATTGATCTCCCGTGATGGCAGATAGCACATGTTGACACACTGTGTGCATCTTCAAAATTTGGCTTTTCTATAATATGTCAAAAAATAGTCAAAAAACAACAATAAACCTGCAATAAGTTAGGGATTTCTGGGTGTTTTATATTCTCCCTAAAACATCAATGATGTTCTTCATTTTGTTTTGAACATCATTGATGTTTTGCTTAATGTTTTCTAAATCCCTATTACACACAATTATCTCCCCAGTGAGGATCTGGGCACTTTCACTTGTGAAATTACATTCCTCTTCCACAACATCACGATCACCTAAAATAAAAAAAAATAAAAAAAAACACACCATGTATTATAAATATGCAGGCACCCATCTCTTACCTGAGACTGTGGTTGCAGACACTCACCGGTTGTGGTGACAATTTCGATAACGTCTCCCCCCTCCTCTGGTTGGGTTTGGGGTATTTCCCCTTCTTCCGGAGGTTGGGAGTTCTTGGTGTCCTCTGATGAGTGGTGTCCTCTGAGTCTTTTCTCCCCAATGTGAACAAACATTGGTATACTTAGCACACAGATATTTGATGGCAGAAATAGGAATATGAAACATTGCTTGGAAGTGGGGTACAATTGTCTCTTTTGGCAGAGTTCCAAGATGAAGAAATCTTTTTGTCCTTTGTCAAGCTTGAATACTTACCTGTTTTGTGCAAGCTTCACAGATGGAGACACCCCTATAGTATACACTGGAGCACCTGTGTGGGCCCCCTAATAAAAAGGGTGTTCTTTTGTCCCACACTAGTGCTCCAGCGTCCAGATGTGTAAACAGCTGCTGAGTGTCCTCTCCTTACACAGAATCTAGTTTGCATTTCATTCTAGTTACAAACCCATCTAGACAACAAACTTATTTTAAGAGAAGTAGGGCATAAAAAATGTATTGAGCTGCATCTGGACAAAACATGGTGTTTTAGTGGCCGAACGAACAATGTTTCCTACGAACGATTACTGTGCCCATGAACATGAAAGTTTCCATTTTAAACTGTACAACAGTAAAGAAAAGCACATGGAGCAGCACGAACGTAATAAAAAGAAAGAATAGGAACACAGGACAACTACTTACTTTTTTGCAGCACTCACCTGATCCTTCTATACTGATCGTGCTCCTTGATTTTGAGGTTCGGCCACCGCTTCCTCAGTTGATCCTTGGATCGCCGTACCCCAAAATTCTTCTGCAGACTCTTCACAACTTTCGCCATGATCTTGGCCTTTCTGACATTTGGGTTGGGGTAAGGTCCATGCTTCCCGTCATAGTCAGCCCTCTTCAATATGTCCACCATCTCAACAAAGGCCATATTCGATGCCTTAAATCTTCTCCGGGATCGTGACGTTTCTGGCTCCGGGCTTTCCTCATCCTCCTCGTTGCTGCTATCATCACACACCTGTTGTCTCTCCGCCATGTGCTCTTCCCCACTGCGCCGAACGAGAAGGGGCGGGGAATAGACTAGAAAGAACGTCAGGGGCGGGCAGAGTTTCACGTATGCGCAGTGTAAATAAAGCGTAACACGCGTGCATCGTACGTTTGATCTGTGAGCGGAGGAAGGAGTATCGGAAGCACCGATCGTGATAACGAAGGTACCATTTGAACTTGGGCCTATACTGCTTATAGATTGAGACCTATATTGGGACAAAATTAGGAGAGTTTAGCCTGACATTAGGGTTTGTCTTGTGTTGTGTCTTGCAGAGAAAATGGATCTAGTCAATGATCATAACTTTATGCCAATATTCATTGATATGTTCAGGGAGCTGCTCTGTCTGTGGCAGGTAAACCACCCCTATTATAACAATAAACCAAAGAGGAAGGCAGCGCTGGATCAATTGCTGGAATTTGTGAAGCCTGTGATCCCCACGGCAGACATCACCTATTTGAAGGCCCTAATTGGTGGCATGAGGAGCACTTATCTTAGGGAGCGCAAGAAGGTCCAGGATTCCCTGAGATCAGGAGCTGCAGATGCCATTTATGTACCCAGGCTGTGGTACTATGACGGACTGCATTTTCTGGCAGGCCAGACTGAACCCAGGCCAGCACTCTCCAGTCTTCCTTCCATGCTTCCCCCCCCCCCAGCTGAGGCTTATGACGTCCAATCTGGCCCTTCCAGGCAGCAACATGTGGAGGAGCCCAGCTTGAGCCAGGTATAGCATTCTTCTAAATATTTATGTTGGTAAAATCAATGTTAGTTTGGATTCCTAATTTCTGATTTCACAAAGTGTTTTACATATCAATAGACAGTAGTGGCCACAAATGATTGGGACAAGAATGAAAAATGCAGGGCTCAGAATGATAGTCTTTTCTATTTATTAACATTTAATTTGCAACAGTCATGAGATGAAAATTGTGTGTGATTGATGAACCAAAAACTAAAACTATGTCCCTTTTTCAAGTCTCAGCCAAATGTAAAAAGTAAAGTGTAGCGCTATAAATTATAAATAGACCATTAGATCAATAATGGATTAAATATCTCATCATACAAACAGTGATAATCATAAGTGTCAATAGAGAGATGTGACAATATACCTTGAAAGCTATTTTATAAATGCACGATAAATTAATATAGTGTCTTAAAGGAATAAAAATGTGAATAGTGAAAATAAAAAGGAAGATGTGCCACACTAGGACACAAAATGTCCAATCACACAGAAATCCAAAAGGTTTCACTAATTAAAGAAAAGTCCAAAATTTGAAGAGGACGATCACACAAATCCAGAGGCATGTTTATCAGACATCACTTAGAAGAGATTGAAAAGATAGGTAAGCCACCACCAGTAATCGTAAGGGGGCTCACCAGATGTTGATGACTTGGAAAGGCTTATGCCACCCAAGTCATAAAAGCTTATATCCAGCTAGCTGGAGAGATGCGCCTGCTTGAACAACCACGATGACTTGGTACAGATATTCTCGGGCATCAACTTGTGGATAATACTCTGAATGAAGAACTCAGATGGGGTGATCACAAACCATAAACTGATAAGGATATATTCAGCGCTGACTGGCACAAGGGCAGATTTGGAAATAAATGCTAGCAAGCACTAAGGTAAATTCAACAACACCTCCAATATACAGAAAAAAGCAAACAGTGCTGCGCAAATATAAATGTCCTTAAAACAATGCAACAGATGGAACAGATGAAGTAAGGAGATGAGATCACCGGTGAACACTCAAGACGACAGGGGATAGAACTATAGTGATTGTAATCCCTTCCCTGCACATGGATGGCCCCTCACCTGAAACATTCGACCTGAAACAGGTCACACAGCATATACACCATACAATGGGTGGAACGATCCAGATTGTAGTAGCCCCGTATTCAGCACTCGTCGGGTTAAAAGGATATCATATATGCAAATAAAAATGACAAATATAATGCTCTCTGCATATACATTTATTAAATAAAAAAGAGGGATAAAAGCTGCACTTACACAAACCGGCACTCAGATCCGAGTGCCGGCTAAACAGCGTGTGATCGTATCAGAAAGGCTGATGGCCGCGGGTGACGTCATGCGCTCCTGGCCCCCGTATGCGTTACGTCCGTAGGCGGGACTTCCTCAGCGTGGGGCTGTATACGCATAGACGGCCCGCTTTGTTTATAAATAGTCATAGCAACAACGATATGCCAATCACAGATTCGATGCAGCAATCACGGGACCCATTAGTCATAACATATCACCCAAGCTGCAAAGGACATATCATCGGCAATTACGCCCAGCCCCCACAAGGAGTGCAGAACAGATGGGTAAATCGTAACCATATATAACTCCTCAGATCAGAAAGTTTTAAATAAGCTCACAAGACTTTAGGAAACCAATCTTAGGAGCAAATCCGGGACATAAAAGTCACCTTAATACAGAAAATGGCTAGCATATTGCCCATTTCAGATAAGGGAATAGAAATATAAAATTGCAATTACAATTATAAAATCGCATATAAAATCGCATAAATAATCACATAAAGAAAAAATGATAAAAAGTATATCACTGACGTCAGACCACGGCTATTCCTTTGACACGATCACATAAACATGCTAAATTGCAGTAAATTACAGAAATATATATATACAACATATGTATAAAAATTAAGTAAAAAAATTAAGTAAAAAAATGTATCTATTAGAAATAAAGCAATTTATATCAAAATCTACATTCATTCCCGCTGGAGATAAAACCTTGGTCTCGTAAATCCAGAAGGATTCTCTGCGGCTCAGTTGTCTAATATAATGGCCACCTCTCCAGTGGCGGGGAACTTTTTCTATCCCCCAAAATTTGAGGCATTTAGGGTCCTTATGGTGACATAGACGAAAGTGCCTGGACACACTATGGGTCTTAACCCCCCGTTTAATATTGCTAATGTGTTCGCCCACTCTTACATGCAGTGCTCTGGAAGTGCGGCCCACATATTGTAGGCCACAATCGCACTCAAGCATGTAGACCACCCCTACAGAAGAACACGTAATTAAGCCTTCAATTTGATAGCTTCTATGAGTGACATTCGAAACAAATTTTTTACGCCTTTTGATATTTTTGCTGGCTTTTCTGCAAGTGGCACATTTGCCACACGCGTAAAATCCAGACAAAAAACCAAACAACCTATTAGTCCCTATTTTAGGTGGGTCAATAACACCTGGTGCTAACCGGTCACGTAGAGAGGGAGCTTTTCAATAAATGAACCGTGGGTGCTGGGGGAGGACAGACCCTAAGGTACGATCACATTTTAAAATTGGCCAATATCTAGCTATAATTTGCTCAAGTTTTTTATACTGGATATTGTAATCCAGTATAATACGATAGCCGATCGCATTATCATCTACTTCTGTGGTTTTAACCCTATCAGCCACAATAGTGTTCCTATCTGTGGACAATACTTTAACAATTTCAGAGTCAACCATAGATTGTGTATACCCTTTCTCTTTAAACCTAGTTGCCAAAATTTGTGACTGTGATAAGAAGTCATCTTCTGAGGTGCAATTACGACGCAAACAAATAAATTGGCTGTGGTCTTGAGTGTTCACCGGTGGTCTCATCTCCTTACTTCATCTGTTCCATCTGTTGCATTGTTTTAAGGACATTTATATTTGCGCAGCACTGTTTGCTTTTTTTTTATCACAAACCATGCAAAGACAAATGGAAATGCAAATACCGTAAGTATAAAAAATGTATTGAATAAAAAAGGGAATACACTCACATGATATCGGTCATCAAAAGGCATATATGGAAACACAAGCGGTAAATAAGTAGGTCCACCCAACGCGTTTCTGCTAATAAGCCATCATCTGGGGTCCCATCATCTGGGGTCCCAGATGATGGGGTCCCATCATCTGGGGTCCCAGATGATGGCTTATTAGCAGAAACACGTTTGGTGGACCTACTTATTTACCACTTGTGTTTCCATATATGCCTTTTGATGACCGATATCATGTGAATGTATTCCCTTTTTTATTCAATAAATTTTTTATACTTACGGTATCACGCTATGTGAGTTTCCATTTGTCTTTGCATGGTTTGTGATCACCCCATCTGAGTTCTTCATTCGGAGTATTATCCACAAGTTGATGCCCAAGAATATCTGTACCAAGTCATCGTGGTTGTTCAAGCAGACGCATCTCTCCAGCTAGCTGGTTATATGCTTTTACGACTTGGGTGGCATAAGCCTTTCCAAGTCATCAACATCTGGTGAGCCCCCTTACGATTACTGGTGGTGGCTTACCTATCTTTTCAATCTCTTCTGAGTGATGTCTGATAAACATGCCTCTGGATTTGTGCGATCGTCCTCTTCAAATTTTGGACTTTTCTTTAATTAGTGACACCTTTTGGATTTCTGTGTGATTGGACATTTTGTGTCCTAGTGTGGCACATC
The DNA here is from genome assembly GCA_037952925.1 of Lithobates clamitans. Lineage (NCBI taxonomy): Eukaryota > Metazoa > Chordata > Amphibia > Anura > Ranidae > Lithobates > Lithobates clamitans. The sequence continues at coordinate 708,266 of JBBGZY010001650.1, read as the reverse complement.
TTCCTTTTTATTTTCATTATTCACATTTTTATTCCTTTAAGACACTATAGTAATTTATCGTGCATTTATAAAATAGCTTTCAAGGTATATTGTCACATCTCTCTATTGACACTTATGATTATCACTGTTTGTATGATGAGATATTTAATCCATTATTGATCTATTTATAATTTATAGCACTACACTTTACTTTTTACATTTTGTTGCTTTGGTCTATAGCTGTGTTGGCTGCTATTCACATTTTCTACATAACGCTGTAATTTTTCTTCTATTTATACTTCAAGTCTCAGCCAGCCCGATACCCAGGTCCCTCCCCTCTGCCTTCAACCAAAAAGTGGCAGGAAGAGGAGTAACATGAAGGAGGCAGCAATTGGCCTATTTCTGAAGGCTACTGCGGCTCTCAGAACCCCCCACAGTGTTCTAGAGGACTTTGCATACATAACAGCCTGCAAAATGCTGGAAATGGAGGAGGGCCAACACCTAATATGTGAGTATATCATCTTACAAGCCCCAAATAAGGGGTTGAGGGGCCATCTCACAAGCAAAGCCACGTTTGTGAGTTCAACCATGGTCCTCCTCCTGCCACACCTCCAACACCAGAGCCACAGCCTGGAAGGAAGCATCTAAGGAAGACCAAAGAGTGATGACCTGGGTTCAGTCTGGTCTGGTAAAAGATGCAGGCTCTTGTATGACCACAGCCTGGGGACATGTATGTCATCTGCTGCTGTTCATGATCTCTTGGACTTCTGGACCAGATTGTACTCCCTTAGATAAGGACTCCTCAGGCCACCAATTTTTCATTAAAATAGTTGATGTGTGCCCTGGGGGCCAAAGGCTTCGCCAATTTCGGCAGTTTCTCCAGCATTGCCTCCCTCTTTATTTGGTTATGTCCCGTTAATAAAGGTATTTTTTTTCTATTATACTTGCCTATGTGTTTTCCTTCAAAAAGGATAATTTTTTTGTGAGGAGGCAGGTACATTTGCAAAATACAATGTGAAATTAACAAGAGACACCAAACAATCTCCTTGAGATTAAATAATACAAGAAAAAAATGGTGTTGTGGTAACTTGACACACAAAACACACCCAAAACTATTCTGGAGTTTAAAAAAAAATAATAAAAAAAATAACAGAAGATCAGGGTTTAAAATACTAAAAAAAAAATAATACAAAATATAAAAATATAAAAAAAACAAATTTTTTCGGGAGATGTGACAAATCAAAATATTATATTCATGAAATCACGATAAATAATAAAGAAAGAAATTTGTGCGAAGTCTGTGTGAATATGAGCAGCAAAACAACTTCATTCTTCTATCATTAAAAAGAAGAAGAGAGTGCGCTGCATAAAACATTGCAGCGTGACGAAAGTGCTATATCCATTACGAACGCTGATTTTACCAGACCGAGCAGTTCCGTCTCAGAATTTATTCTGAGCATGCGTGGCACTTTGTGCGTCAGGATTGTCCACACACGGTCGAAATTTACGCAAACTGATTTTGTTGTCGGAAAATTTTATAGCCTGCTCTCAAACTTTGTGTGTCGGAAATTCCAATGGAAAAAGTCTGATGGAGCCCACACACGGTCAGAATTTCCGACAACAAGCTCCGATCGCACATTTTCCGTCGGGAAATCCGACCGTGTGTACAGGGCATAAGAGTTGTCGTGCTGTGGTGAAGATGGCTGTGAAATGTATAAAAAAAAGTGCAGAAACTCGTATCAACTCGTATTAACTTTATTTGTGTGCATGTTTTTTCCAGGTCTGTGTCACAAATTTTGAGTCCAAAGACAGCCAAGTAACTAGTATAATCAGAAGGAGGTCAGCAATGGCAGCGTCTATATTTATCTCAGTACAGCTTTACCTTAATTATGGAGAAATGCAGACAAAGTTTTATTGGCTGTACTTCTCCTATGGATCACAGGAGTGCAGTTTGTTCCACACTCCTGTGACCTGTTTTCAGCCAACAGTGGGCTAAACATATATATATATATATATATATATATATATATATATATATATATATATATATATATATACAGGGTACCGGCGCAGAGAACCAAAAATCTACTATGCCAATCGATTATGTCCGCTGTAGTCAGAAAAGGCCCTCCCCACTCTCGGGTTAGGTTATGAAGAAAAAAGTGTTTTTTGGACTGCGTCAACTATTAAAATAAATGTGTGTACCACCACTGCTATTTATAACCATAAACCTTAATAATGTATATTAGTGTCAAAATGTCTTCACAATGTGCTCTTTAGGAAGCTATATGTCCGGTGATTAATAAGCCCTCAAGTACTATTGATTATGCCCTTCAAAAAATTAATTAATATGTACGTGCTCGTGTGCCCAAAAAAACATTTAATACATATAAAAGAACACTTGCTTTAGGTCTTGAAAGCAGCTACTGTAGTACTGAGATTGATAGTTATAGAAATGTGAAGTCATTTCTCAGCTGTCTTCTGTAAATGCTGCAACTGGTCTCTTTTTTTTTATCAAAAAGGTTTTTATTGAACATATTAAATAACTTCCAATGCACAAGCCATAACTTTTGAATATCGACAGTTACATATTCAGGTTAACGTTGCAGTAGCTACTGATCAAGACATAGCATACACTTCCACACTTCCACATTGCCCCCTCATGAACATGTCCCTTCATACATGCATCAAATTTATATCTTAATCACCCAGAGGGGCACTGTAGAAGTTGAGACAGTACCAATTCCCTGGGACTTAGTCCAGGTGTGTCTAGGCAACGTGACCATAGCCTTTCAAACCTGCCCGGGCATCCCCTGTGTTAATAGATATACCGTTCCATGATAAGGGTATTTCCCATATGTGTTATCCAGGAGGTTATAGTGGGTGGCGAGATTGATTTCCTGTCCGGAAACAGTGCCCTAGAGAATGCAATCCTTAGAAGTTCCTCAGGGATCATGTCCTCCAGAACCCCCAGTGTACAGCATATTGGGTGTAAAGGTACCTTAGTTTGGAAAACCCGGTTGAGTGTTCCAACCACTTCGCTCCAATAGCGGTGGAGCTTCGGGCAGCACCATATGAGGTGTATGAGATCCCCATTGTGTATTTGGCACCGACAAAACAGAGGGTCCACCAGTCTGCCCATTTTATGGAGTTTTGTCTTGGTATAGTGTACTCTCAGTATAATATAGAGTTGGGAAACTTTTTGTGCCACATTTAAAGAACAGGTAGATATGGACTGGATGGCCTCCTCCCACTGATCTCCTGTAAGTTGCCCCAGGTCTCTCTCCCATAAAGACACTGCCCTACTGGGGTATGTCCGTATGTGTTGTGTAAGTAGCATTGGGTAACACTGAGATATGATTCGCTTAGTTTCGGTGCTAGACTGCAGCACATGAAAAATAGGAGTGGGTGACAGTGCCCACTCTCCTGCAGCGCCCTGTGCATCAACGGCATGTCGGAGCTGGAGGTAAGAGTAGAACATAGTGGAGGGTAGTTTAAATCTGGTTTGTAGATCAGGGAAGGACAGCAGTTTACCATTGCTAAATATGTGAGATAGCAGAGTAACACCAAAGGTACGCCACCTGGGCTCCTGCTGCAACTTAGCTAATTCCACATATGAGAGATTACCCCATATAGGACTAAAATCCGTAAATCCCAGCACCTCCTGCAGTTGTCTGCCCTAGTTCCAAATTTTTTGGATTAGTGTGAGTGTTGGTGTCTGTTTATTGGATTTAAGGAACAATTGCGCCTCCAGACCTATCAGGATGGTCTCAGCTCCTGAGGCGAAAAGCATCAGCTGAGCCGATGAGCCCACTGGATCCTGGGACATAGAGCCAACCAGATATTGCATCTGTACAGCCAAGGGTTGGGTACCGCCAAGCCTCCAGTGCTGCAACTACTCCAGTTTAATCCTGGGGGGCTTAGTGTTCCATAATAATCGTCGAAAAAGGGTATTTACCACTCTAAAGATTTTGAGGTGTATCCCTACGGGTGAGTTGTGGAGGAAATATAGCAGCTAAGGCATTAAGATCATTTTAATTAGATTGGCTTTGCTTGCCAGTGACAGTTTGAGGTTGTTCCATGTATTAATCTTATCTCGAAAGCAGGACAGTAGGGGATGCACATTTAGGGAGCAATAATCCATGAGTCGGGACAAAATCTGTATTCCTGGGTAGGGATGAGCCGAACACCCCCCCTGTTCGGTTCGCACCAGAACATGCAAACAGGCAAAAAATTCATTCGAACACGCGAACACCGTTAAAGTCTATGGGACACGAACATGAATAATCAAAAGTGCTAATTTTAAAGGCTTATATGCAAGTTATTGTCATAAAAAGTGTTTGGGGACCTCGGTCCTGCCCCAGGGGACATGGATCAATGCAAAAAAAAGTTTTAAAAACTGACTTTTTTTGGGAGCAGTGATTTTAATAATGCTTAAAGTGAAACAATAAAAGTGTAATATTCCTTTAAATTTCATACCTGGGGGGTGTCTATAGTATGCCTGTAAAGGGGCACATGTTTCCCGTGTTTAGAATAGTCTGACAGCAAAATGACATTTTGGTAAGTAGTAATTAAGTACAGCGCTGCGCTTAAGGGAGTGAACAGCAGCCAACACACCTGTAGACTCAGGGTTAAACTAACATTCAAAATTCAAAAAGTGTAGCGCTATAAACTCCATACATAAAAACTAAAGAATGAACACTCAAAAATATTAAGTGATTATAAGATAGACATTCCAGTGTGAACCAAAAAGTGCTTATGTGAAGGAAATGTGATTGGTAAACAAAGCTTAAATACATTCATTAAATCCAATAATAAGTAAAAAACATCACAAAATAATATTATAAATGAAGTCCATGTCAAAATAAGTGAAAAAACTGTGATGATAGTGTATAAACGATGGTGGACAAGTGTTTCCTGGGCATGCGGAAGGGTTGTTTAGACCGAGCAGCTTGGTAGGTAAATGGGCCACATGGAGACCAAACGTGCACAGAGGATTGGGATCAGTGCCAGAACCATCACCAGGAATCATAGAGGCTTACCAGAAGTATTGGCCTGAAATAGCATATGCCAAAACAGGTCAAAAAGGCTTGATGACCGACAGGTCTGAATGTGACAGCTGGTCAGATGTCGTCGTCACACAGAGAAGGGGAAAGGAAATCAGCACGGCTTCCTCTTCACTGGGTACACCATAGGCCGATAGTATGTGTGGCATGTGAGGGAAAAACACTCACATAGCGTGATAACGTTTTTAAACTTGGATTTATTTAAAAAATAGATAAAAAACAGACTCACATTTTTTGAAGAAGAAAACAGCATATAAATCGTAAAGCGGTAGTCATGAGAGGTCCACCCAACATGTTTCAACTTAAACAGTCATCATCTGGGGTCCCCCTAAATTCCATACCAGGCCCTTCAGGTCTGGTATGGATATTAAGGGGAACCCCGGCCAAAAATTTTTTTTAAAAATGGCGTGGAGTCCCCCTCAAAATCTATACCAGACCCTTCGGGTCTGGTATGGATTTTAAGGGGAACCCCGCGCCCAAATTTTTAAAGAAATGGCGTGGGGTCTCCTCAAAAATCTATACCAGACCCTTATTCGAACACGCAACCTGGCAGGCCGCAGGAAAAAAGGTCCCCCCCTCCTGAACCGTACCAGGCCACATGCCCTCAACATTGGGAGGGTGCTTTGGGGTAGCCCCCCTAAACACCTTGTCCCCATGTTGATGGGGACAAGGGCCTCATCCCCACAACCCTTGGCCGGTGGTTGTGGGTGTCTGCGGGCGGGAGGCTTATCGGAATCTGGAAGCCCCCTTTATCAAGGGGAACCCCAGATCCTGGCCCTCCCCCCTGTGTGAAATGGTAAGGGGGTACAAAAGTACCCCTACCATTTCACAAAAAAAGTGTCAAAAATGTTAAAAATGACAAGAGACAGTTTTTGACAATTCCTTTATTTAAATGCTATTTCTTTCTTCTTTCTTCTATCTTCTATCTTCTATCCTCTTTCTTCTATCTTCTATCTTCCTTCGGTTTCTTCCTCCATCTTCTTCTTCTTCTGGTTCTTCTGGTTCTTCCTCCGGTGTTCTCGTCCGGCATCTTCCTCCGCGGCGCCGGCGTCTTCTTCCCCTCGTCTTCTCGGCCCGCTCCGCATCCAGCATGATGGGAAGCTCCCACTGTGTGATGCTTCTCCTCTTCTGACGGTTCTTAAATAACGGAGGGCGGGGCCACCCAGTGACCCCGCCCCCTCTGACGCACGGTGACTTCCCTGTCCGCGCCCCTGTGACGTCACGGGGAAAGCCACAGGGAAGTCCTCGTCAAGTCCCTGTGCGTCAGAGGGGGGCGGGGTCACCGGGTGGCCCCACCCTCCGTTATTTAAGAACCGTCAGAAGAGGAGAAGCATCACACAGCGGGAGCCTCCCATCATGCTGGATGCGGAGCGGCCCAAGAAGATGAAGGGAAGAAGACGCCGACGCCACGGAGAAAGATGCCGGACGAGAACACTGGAGGAAGAACCAGAAGAACCAGGAGAACCAGAAGAAGAAGAAGATGGAGGAAGAAACCGAAGGAAGATAGAAGATAGAAGAAAGAAGATAGAAGATAGAAGAAAGAAGAAAGAAGAAGCATTTAAATGAAGGAATTGTCAAAAACTGTCTCTTGTCATTTTTAACATTTTTGACACTTTTTTTGTGAAATGGTAGGGTTACTTTTGTACCCGGGATCTGGGGGTCCCCTTGTTAAGGGGGGGAAAGAGGGGGGGGAAGGAGGAAGAGAGGGAAAGAAGGAAAGGTAAAAAGGGTGGGGAGGGGGGAAGAAGGGAAGGGAAAGGAGGGGGTTGGGGGGGGGGGAAAGGAGGGAGAGAGGGACAGGTAAAGAAAGGGGGTTCTTGCACCTCAACAACAGCAGAAGAACGGGGTCTGGTATGCCTGACCTTGGCAGGGACCACAACTCCGTCGTCAGAGCTATCTGTCAGGGTGCCGCTGCTGTCTACAGGTTCGTATTCTGAGCCTGAATCTGACAGATGAGTGACTTCCTCTTCACTATCTGTCATGCTCAGAAACGTGTAGGCCTCTTCACTAGTGTACCTTTGATTTGACATTTTGGTCTCTAAATTTACTGGTACACTAGTGAGATTCACAGGTAAAAAAGCTCCTGACTGTCAGCGACTGATTCAAACACTACTAAAAAAATTGTTAGCATTCGCAGGGATCAGATCTGCGAACGCTGCAGTTATGTGTGTTGTGTTTTGTAAGTGACAGTGATCAATTGATACTGCACTTGGGTGGGCTGGGCTGGGCTGGGCTGGGCTGGGCGGAGGGGCTAAACATAGGTGCTAGCAGGTATCTGGGCTGATCCTGCTAACACTGCGTTTTTGGGAACCCTAAACTGCTGGGGACGCTAGTATAGATCTGATCAGATCAGATATTGATCCGTTCAGACACTATACTACTAAGGGAGGTGTATGGTGCGTGCGTGGGTGTTAGTGTTACTGGCACTAATCTGACGCTGACTGGGGTGATGCAGACCCTAACTGACGCTAAAACCTAACTTATATCACCCGCCGGGTGATCAGGGGGTTAAACCCTTATTAGGTAAAATACGGCAGGTGCCCTGATGCTATAAGAAGCAAACTAACTAACCAGTGTCACCCGTAAAACTAATACAGTGATCACTGGTGACAGGGGGTGAAAGGGTTAACTAGGGGGCAAACATTGGGTTAAAACCTTTATTAGGTAATATATGGGGTACCTGACGGTGAAACTAACTGGCTAACTAGCATCACAAGTGACACAAATACGGCGATCGATTAGTGACACTGGCGACAGGGGGTGAAAGGGTTAACCAGGGGGTTAAAACCTTTATTGGGTAGTATATATGGGGGTACTTGATGCTATAAAAACCTGACAGTGAAACGAATCACCTAACTGGCTAACTAGCGTCACCAGTGACACAAATACGGCAATCGATTAGTGACACTGGCAACAGGGGGTCAAAGGGTTAATTGGGGGCGATCAAGGGGTTGAACCTTTATTAGGGGGGTTTAGGGGGTAACCTAGACCTAACGGGGGCTACTACTAACTGCCCTAACACTTATTTCAGTCACAAATGGCACCAATGCAGTGATCAGTGAAAAATTTGAAAACTGCAATTGGTGACACAGTGACAGGAAGTGAAGGGGTTAACTGGGGGGGCGATCGGGGGGGTGATCAGGGGGTGGAAAGTGTACCTATGTGTGCTAATGTCAGTGTACTGTTGGTGCAACTCACGTTTAAATGTCTCCTCTCTCTCACTGGAATCGAAAAGACTCCACGAGGAGAGATGACATCACTTCCTCTTGTCTGTGTTTACATTTACACAGGCAGGGGAAGCTTTTCATTCATTGGGAGCGATCGCCAGGTCCAGACCATAAATCATTGGTCCGGCCCTAGGGACTGATCGCTCCCCTAACGAACCCGAACCCAACCCGGCACGATCGCGCCCCCTGCCCACGGGGAGGGCGGGACGTATAGGTATGCCCATTTGCCCACCCGTGCTGTTCTGCCGACGTAAATCGGCGCGCGGCGTGCGGGAACTGGTTAAGGGGCTGTGTTCAGATGCAAGTTTTCCATAGAAAAATACAATATTTGCATTGCCTCCCTTCACTCAGGACACTTTCTGGCTTGGTGGGCATCAAAGATAATGAATGAATTAATGATCCTATCAGGGGGTGGGCTTGGGTGTGTTTGGGGTCCTAGTCCTGGCCCGCCTGGTCCCATCTCTATCCCCATTCCTTAAGCCATTTCTGTGCCTTTCTTTTGGATCCATGCATTACCATTCTGGGATCCTGTCTATTAGTCAGCACCTCATGTATTAGGTTGCTGGTCCCAGTACTAGCCTCATTGCCTTCCTGAAATATTCTCATAGAGAGATCCTTGGATGGGGAATAATTGGTGCAGGCTCTGTCGAGCAACCTGACATGGTCCTCCAGATATTCCAGTGATTTGGATAGGTTCAGAGCCTTCAGAGATCGTCGCTGAAACTGACTCACCTTGGGAAAAGTTGACTCAGCCTTTGGTCAGGTTGCTCAGGGGTCTATCTCTCGAGCAAGGAAATCTTCTCTTCCTGTTTTAAGGAATCCCCATGGAAAGACACCTAAGACAGTGGATCATTCTGGGGAACAGACCTAGACACCCTTCATATCAAGGGGCTTGGTTGTCTTTGACGTCTTGTTTTCCAAAGTAACATCCAGAAGTTCTGGGCTGCTTTATATAATCTGGATCCAAGCAGACAATACCATAAAGGTGGCTTACTTCAATGTAAGCAAAAGACTAGACTGGTATCCTTGGCAAAATGTCAGGCTCCAGCCTTCTCAGGCATGAGCATTCCAGGTATACATCTTGGCAGGCAGACTGCATCTGACAGCAGTACCTAAACCCTTGAGATTGATTTTTACCCCTGAAGCTATTCCTAGAGGTGTGTCCCAGGTAGGCAACTTCAGAGGTTGACTACCGGACCCCTGGTGTCAAATTAAAGGCTAGGCAGTTTTGGCTCAGGTGCAGTTGTCCTCTGGTAGGATGCTCCTGTGACTTTCAGTACTTTCTTCCCTTGTTTGTCTCACAAGTTTGGAATGGAAAGCATTCCTGTGTTCCAGGCTGATCCAGGCAGATGTAATACGCCAACCTAAAAGGGGTGCCGGACAGTTGCTCCAAGGGATCTACTGGATCAGGGTCGTCTGTTCCCAAGGAATGTGTTTTGCCATCCAGCTTCAAGCTGCCTTTGACAGCTTGATAATTGAAGCTCAAATTTTGAGACCAGGCGTCTTGGATTCTAGGAATCCCTTGATGCTACGCAGGGAGGTCTACTTTGTTATGTTAAATCTATTGCTGGACATGTGGTGATTGCTTATCTTGGTGTAAGCCTCAGGACTTTCTCCCCAAAAGTTTCTTCGCTGGACGAGTCCTCTACTGCAGCTGGGCCTAGGTTAGCATTCTGCTCTTAATATTGCATCCCCTGTGACTTTGTAGGATCTTAAGTAGTTCACTCATAGCCTTCACTTGGGAAGATTACTGTTCAAGACTGATGACCTTGTCTGGCATGGAACATTTCACAGGTTTAACATAAGACAAGGTTGTTAGAACCCAGTTCTCCATCTTGGTCTGGTTTGTTTCTATCTGCCTCCTCAAATAGGACATTCTTATTCATTCTTAATTCGTCTCTTGGTTGGATGTGATCATGTTGGAAAGTTTATCTCTCAGCCTTTACTTTCCTCTTGTATTTCAAGATGGATCCTATACTGATGCTCTGTTTTTTTTAGCTCCATCATGTCAAGTTGACTAAGCAGACCATCAACCAACTCCATGATCTACGGTTCAGGTTCCATCCTGTCCTGACAAGATGCACTCTACTACATCTATGAGTGCACTTTGAGCTTTTGGCTGTAGACTATGGTTTCTCAGTTCAGCAAGGCTTCCACCTAGGCTTCTATCCTCACTTTGTTCTACCAGGGGCTTGGGGTGATTGTAGCCAGATTAACGCACTTTCTGCGGGAGCATTTGGGTGCTGTCCATTGTCCTTTTTTCCATTTGCACTGTAGTGTTTGGGGGTGTGTCCCCTTGAGGGGGTGTGCTCCGGGGCCTGCTGGTGTGCATAGGGAGGGTATAGCGGATGGTGCTCAACTGTTTTTCTACCAGGCACACATACGCCCTTATCTGAAGCCAGCTTCTGGTATAAGAATTATTGAGGAAGCTCTTCAAGCCGGAGGAAGTTCAGAGCCTTGCTGTTGTCATGGTATCAAGAGCCTGTGGTCATTTGTTTGCCTATCCCGTAGTGGGATTGCTTTGTCCGACTTAGGTGAAGTACTCCTTCAATACATCCAGATCAATGATGGCACACTTGCAAACAGTCATTAGCTAGCCAAAGTAGCTATACCTAGCTCCTTAGAAACCAACAATGGTAGAAGGCTCACCTTGTGGCTTCTAAAGTTAATTCTAAGGCCAGGCTGCAACATCCGAAAGTAATTGCTGTATGTTCCTCCAGCAGCATCTGAACATTGTGGGCACCTTATGCAGAGTTGACAGCCAACATGACAGGCAGGGGAGCCAATCTGGTTCTATTATGGCACATTCATTCAGTACTACTGATGGGCTTAGGAGTCCTCGCTACACCTGTCTTTGGCAGGAAGCCAGTAGCCTACTCACTATATTATGATAGAATTTGCTGAAACTTCCCACCCTGATAGCTAGTTATTGATCTATCATACGTATGCTGCCATGGAGGCACCAGGAAAACAGAAAATTGTATCATACTTACTGTAATTTTTTTTTCTGGTGCCTATTCATGGCAGCATACCGAACCCACCCGGTTCATTCCTAGCAATGTACAGGGAATGGGCTGTTGTGTGGGTTTTAACTTTTTTTAGCTATGTACTGGTCCTGTGGGTGGAAGTAGGCAGGGCTACTATTATACGTATGCTGCCATGGATAGGCACCAGGAAAAGAAAATTTACGGTAAGTATGATACAATTTTCTGTTTTTTTCTTTCAGTTTCGGATAGAGTGGAGATGGATTAGAACCCTTGTCAGATTTTTTATTGCTTTCTGTGTCCCTATTAGGGAGAATCACCCTCTCTATTTATGCTGTTTACCGTTATCACCAAGAGGGAACGTGAAATATGTTCCCAAATCTGGGTCGTTATCAGAACAGGAAAAGAGGGGAAATCGTCCAATGGGGACCCTAGTTTCGGGTGACCCAGGAATTGACTCACTTTTTAGCTATTTCCTTTCACTTCCTCTTTTGGCTATAAGGCCCCTTTCACACGATTGGACCGTTTAGGTCCGCCTGTAAGTTTTGACGGCGGACCTGAACGGGCGCTCCATGTTAGCCTATGGAGCGACGGATGTCAGCGGAGACATGTTCGCTGACATCCGACCCGGTCCGATCCGCAAAAAGCAGACGGATGGCCCTACATCCGGATCCGTCGCTGGCGGTGAGATCTGATGAAAACGGACATGTTGTCTGTTTTCATCCGATCCCTCCATAGGCAGCAGCGGCGCCTGACAAGCCCCTCCCCGCTCAGTGAGCAGAGAGGGACCTGTCATCTGCCGGCTCAGCGGAGATCAATTGAGAGATCTCCCGCTGAGCCGGCGGACAGAGGCGGACTCCGTGGAAGTGGAGTCCGCCTCATGTGAATGAGGCCTTAGACAGGTAGGGAGGGGAAATCCCCTAATGGGACAAACATGGCAAAAAACCTCAAAGGGGTTATATCCTTCCCGTATTCTAGTTTAAAAAGAAGTTTTGCCCTCACTTTTACTTTATTAAAAACATATGTTTGACTAACTTATTTCTTGAATTCTTGAACACTTAAATATATTGTAGTTATTTTTATTTAGAGGAAACATTAAACTGAACAAGTTAGTCTCCATAGCCAATTCTTTATTATAAAAGAATTTGAGGGGAATGTTAATATTCACAGATTATTTATGGAATTAAAGCCTATGCTTCTCTTACGTCCTCCCTAAGGAACAAGTATTAGTTTTGGATCGGCCTGTCTCATGAAGCTATGTATTAATCAATCTGCATGGCCCGTTTCTCTGTCTCTTAATAATATTATGAAATACTCAGCTACTTTTGTTTTATTGACCGCAGCATTATTCTTTCTTCTTCAAATGGTCTTCAAAGAGAAACTATCGTGCAATTTCAGTGAACACATATTTTTAGTTACTACCACTAGAATGTTAGGGCCACAAAAGAAAAAACTAGACAAGGGGCCCCATGGGATTGTTACCCCTACCACCCATTTTTTAAAATTCTATTCTTAATAGAGGGCTATGTTGATTGTTAAGTATATGTCTCTCAGGGGCTGTTTTACTGGTTCTCTTTTGTGTTAAGCTGCCTACTGTTGCTAGGAAGATTTACCTCAGTTGCTGGACAGATCTTCAATCAGGTGATTGCTGGTTTGGTGATGAACCTTTTTGGTGGGCCATCTGGCCAATGAGTGTAACCTTTCACCTATATATTCCCACCGCCACTGGGGGAGGTGTCAGCAGTTGCCTCAGATGTGTCATTTGGACTCACTTCTCGATTATCTTCAGCCTTCTTTTTTTAATCTTTTGACCTGCTCCCCGACCCACCACTCCCTTTACTTTTTTTAGCCTCATTACAGTCAATCCTTATGGAGTAATGTCGCCTATTGTAGGTGGACAGTGGTTGGTAAACTGTTATTTTGAGGATTCTTGGTGACTAAACATGTTGGTCTGTTAATGTTAACAGTGGTTTTGTTTGGTATTAAAGGTAAAATGTATTCTATAATTAAAATCTATTTAAACCTAATAAAGGGGCCGATGCCAAAAGTCTTCCGACAACCTTTTTCTTGTTGTTCATCATGTAGTTATGGTATGATGGGTATTAATGGGGTGTGCAATTCCATGCCCCACCTCATAACATATGCGTCTTTGTGTGCTCACTGGGGTATATTGCATTAGTCAGCCTATTCAAAATATATTGACTGCACCTCAACACATGAGGCCTCATTACAGGTTCCTTTGTAAAACTGAAGATCCCAAGTCTTAAGAGAAGGAGCTCCAGCATGCACCTTTTATGATGTTTATCATTAAGTATTTGGATATCCTGTTTTTATGTTTTTTTTGTACCAATAAAGAATTTAATATTTTTATTAAACCTTGAGTATACACAGTATAAGTTGGTACAGAGATAGTCCTTCAAAAACTCCCATTATGAGTGCTCGGATGGGGACCAACCTCCCAGTCTTTTTCCTTCTAAATTGGATGATGGTACACCATACTTTGGCTATATGCAATTTATATCAATAGAGGCTTTAATTTCTCAATTAAGCTTTGACAAATAAACTGATTGGTTAATATGCACAGCCGCACCAGATTTTGCACTCTCCGATTTCAGTAAGTCAACCCCTTAGTCTATATGTTGTGGACATCTGAAAGTGGGAGGGTTTGAGGAGTTTATCAGAAGAAACCTTAGCAGGGCTGAAACCACTCAGTCCACAACATTTCTGTGTGTAGTCTCGTTCCACAGGTATTCTGAGAAGAGTGCTTTTAGGCCATATCAACATGTATTTTTCTGTACTTTATTGTCTTAAAAGAGATAAAATATGGGGAAATGTGCATGTATTGTAGAGTTGTACTGAATGTTTTCATTAAAAGGACAAGTTCAGTAAAAATTCACCCCTGCTCTCCCCAGCTCTAGACCAGTGATGGCGAACCTTGGCACCCCAGATGTTTTGGAACTACATTTGGGAAATGTAGTTCCAAAACATCTGGGGTGCCAAGGTTTGCCATCACTGCCCTAGACAATACAGTAAACTGAGCCACCCTCCCACGGATCTTTACTTACCCTCCAGGTGCAGGGGTCTCCCGTGGCTGGTATATATCTAGTGCTGGATCAACTGTCTCCAGACAACTGCAGGAATGGGAGAAAGAGAATGGTAATAATGGGAACTTTATATCAGTGGGACAAGTGGCTATCTGCATATTGCTTTCTATGTTGCCAGCATAGCTAAGAAAAGCTCTTTGTTACAGATAATGAAAGCTGATATGCACATTTCTCTCTTATCTAAAGGCATTCGCCCTGTAAAATGTAAAGGTAATGTAATGTAATAATTATTCAACACTTTTTCTAATAAAGCCTTATCTAATTTACCAATAATGTATAGCATATTACTAAGGAGTAAACTTAATGCCTCAATCAACTGTAAAGCCTCGTACAAGCGATCGGATTGTTGGCTAACAAAACCGTGGACTTTTGTCCAAAGAGTGTTGGCCCAAACTTGTCTTGCATACACACGGCACACAATTGTTGGCCAACAATTACGAACGTAGTGATGTACTATATGGTTATTCAGCTGTTTAGCACCACCCTTTGGGCTCCTTCTGCTAATTTAGTGTTAGTAGAAGTTTGGTGAGTGTTGATTCACGCTTTTCATTTTGTGATTTTTAGCTCGTTTCTGAACGGCAGTTTGTCAACCACACATGTTGCAGAATGGGAGGAGATAACATTTTATTTATTATTGGCCTTGGAGTTATTGCCTTGACATTATTTTTTTGGTTGAATAATGATTTGGTTTGGTATATTTTCTATATTTTTGGATGCATCAAATGCACTTTTTGGTTAAGTTCTATTGGCAGATAGCATATCTAATTTTATTTGTTTTCTTTTTTTAATGCACAATAAAAAAAATTGTGTAGAATAATACTTGGCTATGTGTTTTACTTCAAATGACGGTTTGGGAGTAGGCAGTTACATTTAAAAAAAAATACAATGTAAAATTGACAAGGGACACCAACATAGTTGTATCTTTGATCTTAAAAAGTACAGGATAATGGTGTTGTGGTAACTTGCCCAAATAAAAAAAAAAAAAAAGCCTTTGAAAATTTGTTTGCAATAACTCCATCAGTATCATCAGCAAAGCAGCTTCATTATTATCCCATTAAAGAAGAAGAGAATGTGTGCTGCATTTCGAGATTTCATAATTTGCCACGTCACGAATGTTAATTCTCCATTATAAAGGCTAGTTTACAAGACCAACCGCTTCTGGCTCGTCCTTGCCTCAGAGCATGCATGTTTGTATTTTGGACTTTTGTCTGACGGACTTGTGTACACACACTCGGAAAATCCGACAACAGACATTTGTCCACGTAAAATTTTAAAACCTGCAAGCCAACATTTGTCCATGAAAAATCCGACAACAATTGTCCGATGGAGCGTACAAATGGTCGGATTTGCCAACAGCCTGTCATCCATCACACATTTCCCGTCGGAAAAGCCAATCATGTGTACGAGGCTTTAGTGATTTGGTTGCTGAGAACAGGAGTGCAGACTTCTCTTTGCCCAGCTACAGGTTTCAGATACTCTTAAAAAGTTCTAAGGTCTTTCTAGATGTTTTTATACACTGGGTCAATTTTTGCTTGATTTGACGAAGAACTATTAGGGATATTATTTTTCAAATAAGAGACAATAAAGCAAGATAAACTTTCGGTAAACATATATTTTGAGTTATTATTACAGGGCTTATTTTAAACTATTGTAATTTTTTTTGTAACTTTTTGAATGTGTGCATAGACCTACTGCCATACTTTTTATTTTAAATATGGAAATTTGTAGATGTGCCACCACAGGTAACGCTAGGTGTCTCACCTAAATTTTTGGCTACATAAGATATCAGCCACATACAGAGTAAATTGCTTTAATGAGTCCCCTGAAGTCTTAAGGGCCATACGGTATCAGCAACCGGCTGACATTCGATGTCGTCTGTCGAAGGGGCATGACCAAAAAAGATCTGCCGATCGCCATCCGATCAGTGATAAACTCTTCAGGTTTTTTTTTGTTCAGCCCACTGGGTTGAACAGAAGAAAAACGGATCGTGTGTACTAGGCTTTTGTTTGCTAGGTGAACATCCTCTAATCCTAAGTAAACTAACCCAATGTGGGAAAGCAAAGTAAAGAAGCTGAGTTTGAATTTGTATTAAGAAATATGGCTACCCTTATATGCATTTATAATTACTGATGCACTGATAAATGGAAACAAGGATTTTAAAACATTGATGCACATTATTACATTTTTTACACTAAAGTGAAAATAACATCTTAGACTGCAGTTGTAAACTTTCTTTTTAATTGGTAAACATCCTTTAACCATAATTTTTTTTGTGTGTGTGATGCACCAAATGTATTTGTAAATTGTTATTCTTATATAGAATTATTTTTAGTATTATATTCTAGAGAAGTATGTTCCTCGTACACATGAAACACGCAGGTCCTACAACTTCAGTGCTGGTGTCTCCCTTAGTACAAAAGGCAGATATCTATAAAGTGTTCTATTAAAAATGCTAGTTTGTATTTAATTACAGTACAAAGTGTTTCCACTTACTTTCTTTATATCAAGTTGGCAGCAATTTCATTTTCTATAACAAAATAAACACACATATAATTACTTTATCTCATATTATAAAGTAATGTGTTTGCCCATTTACTATGAGCTACAAGTGATTTCCTGAATCTTATCTTCATATCTCTCACTAGCATGGTTTGTTTATACTTTTAACAGTGAGGAATTCTCTTTATATCTGACACAATACAGAGATAGGCAGTAAACTGCATTGTGGAGGATACTTTCAACTTTAATAGATCATTATTTTTTACTTTTATTGTGTTAACAGGAAATATGATTGTATTATCTGATTTATTAATCATCCGCTACTCAAAGATATTTGATTGTGGCCAGGCATGCATCCTTTCTTGTGATCTTTCTAGAAATGTAAGGAATTAAAACCTTTTTAAAAGATTAATAAGGGGTCAAAGCCCTGTTCGGTTGCTGTCTGTGTCCCCACTGGGGAGATTCCCTGCATTTGATCTGATGACCTTTGTCACTGGGTGTACAAGTTAGAGAATCTAAAATTTTAGGATGGAACTAAAACAAATGGCAACTTTCTAAGAAGGAGTTCATGTCACTTTGGAGTTTTCCTCTTGCTTCCTGTTGTGTCTACAGGACAGGAAGCATAGCCTCTCAACTTTATAACTTGAGAAAGTGGGACACCTTAGAGTAGCCTTTCTCAACCCTTTTAACACAGGAATCCGTGAAATAACTTTCTGGTCTCAGGGAACCCCTACTAAAAATTACTATAACTACAACTCATGCTTCATTAGTGTGATGGCCAGTGGGAAGAATGCTCCTTACACTTGTGGTCATTAGGAAAAAATACACCCTTACAGATATCTAATAAGATCAATGGTGTCAGTGGAAACTTTTCTAGGAGGCAGAAATTGCTCATTGCTCAACCCCTAGCAACCTCTGGAGCTGCAGCTGCTCCATGCACCGGCCCCTAATCTCCATGCGGGGCGCCAGATGCATGGATTTTTATGGGGGGGGGGGGGGGTTGTGAAGCACATGATTAGAGCCCGAAGCTCTAAATGGCTACAAAAATGTTGGGCTCAGGGCGCAGAGTCCACCCACTTGTGACATTAGCGAATGTTGATTCACTATTATCTTCCTGATTCTTCTCCCAGCCAATCAGGACAGGAAGCGGGTCCTAAGACCGGATTGGCCAGGAGGAGAAGCGATCGGATTTGCTGGAAGGAGAAGCCAAGGAAGCTGCTGTGACCTAGATGGGGTAAGTGTGGGGCTGACGGGCGAGTTGGCGGGTGGGTCTTGGGTTTGTTTGCCCCCCCCTCAAAAATGGAGCACCAGCTGCCACTGCTCTGAAGGATCCCTAGTTGAGAAACCCTGTCTTAGAGAGACAAGGACCTGTAGCATCCATAGCGCATTGTGGTGAAAAGTGGGCATGATTAAATTACACTGGATAATGTGTGTGGCTTAACAGAGTTTAAGCCTACTCTTATCACTTTTCACATGTATGCTGCATTCCTTGTACTCACAAAACATTCCGTTATTACAGTGGCACAAATGTCTTACAGATACACATATCTCTCTCACAAAGCATAATTTTCCTCTGCAAAAGAATATAGGCAGACAGCAAACACTTTATCTGATCCAAATGCAGTTAAATAGTTGGGGACTACATAGCAACCAGAAAGTGTTGAGACAGTAAACACTGTGGTCAGGAGTATGCAATGTACAGCACAGCCTATAGAGTGCAGTGGTCAGAACTATATAACATAAATCACAGTGAACATGGCAGTCAGTAGTATGTAATGTACAACATAGCTTATGGAATGCAAGGATCAAAAGTAGAGCATACAGCACAAGATACAGAGTGCAAAGGTCAGGAGTATGCAACATAGCCCCGTCTGCTTGTCAGCAAAACTGCCATGACCTTGAGAATCAGTGGAAGATAAATATGCCCCAGCGTCAGTGGGAGGCAAAACTGTTCTGATATGTTAGTCACATGCCTGAAGCCAGAAGAGGGGATAGAAAGCTTTCCTGCTCTCCTGCACTGGCCCCATTCTGGTCAGAGGTATGGCCATTTACAGGCAAAGGATCTTGAATGTGAATTTTCAGGCACCCGTGCCAGGACACAGGATGGGTCTGCGGGACCATAAGATTTCATTTAAATCTGGGGGAAAATTCTTGATTAGGGCACAGATGGGGAAAAAACCCTTATAGGGGATTTACCCATTCGCTTATCTAGCCAAAACTAAGAAAAGTGTTGGCTTTAGATATACTTTGGACCACCTGCCAGTGTACATATTTATGTCTGTGGAGGATCGAGGGAGGAGAGTAGATGGAGCTCGCTTATCATTAACAGAAAACTAAAGAGATTGGCTGGGAAAGTCCAACCTGGGCAGTTTTTTCATTAAGAACTCTTGGTCAGGGTGTGTCTGGAGAAATCACAGTTTCTAAAGTAGGGGTAGGCAAGCACAGTGTGCTGAAAGCACAGTGTGCCGAAAAATGTTTTCAAAGAAATTGAGTATGTCGATTTTATAACAAAAAACTTCACACTCTCAATCACGAAAAGGATTTTTTATAAAGTAAATGCTGTAAACTACTTTAGTAGTGAGACATTAACATCCTGCACTCTCACGCCTCAGATCAGCCCCAATTCCAGCAACTCGACACGTCAGATCACTGTCCCCCCTGCAAATCTGTTTCACCACTGTAACCCCCTGCACATCTGCCCCACCACTGTAACCCCCTGCACATCTGCCCCACCACTGCACATCTGCCCCACCACCGTACTACCCTGCACATCTGCCCCACCACTGTACCCCCTGTACATCTGCCCCACCACTGTAACCCCCTGTACATCTGCCCCACCACTGTACCACCCTGCTCATCTGCCCCACCAATGTACCCCCTTTCTCATCTGCCCCACCACTGTAACCCCCTGCACATCTGCCCCACCACTGTACCCCCTGTACATCTGCCCCACCACTGTAACCCCCTGTACATCTGCCCCACCACTGTACCACCCTGCTCATCTGCCCCACCAATGTACCCCCTTTCTCATCTGCCCCACCACTGTAACCCCCTGTACATCTGCCCCACCACTGTACCCCCCTGCTCATCTGTACCACTACTGTACACCCCTGTACATCTGCCCCACCACTGTACCACCCTGCTCTTCTGTCCCACCACTGTAACCCCCTGCTCATCTGCCCCACCAATGTTCCCCCTTTCTCATCTGCCCCACCACTGTACCTCCATGCACATCTGCTCCACCATTGAACCATCTTCTCATCTGTCATAACACTGAGCTTATCTGCTCATCTGCCCCACCTTTGTAACCCCCTTTTTGATCTGCCCCACAACTGTACCTCTTGCACATCTGTCCCACCTTTGTTCCCCCTGCTCTTCTCTCCCACCATTGTAACCCCCTGTTTATGTATTCCACTGATGTACCCCCTTTCTTCTCTGCACCCCTCTGCACATCTGTCCCACCTCTGTACCCCCTGCTCCTCTGACCCACCGCTGTAATCCCCTGCTCACTGGCCCACCAATATACCTTCTTTGTCCTCTGCCCCAACACTGAACCCCCCTGCTCATCTTTCCCACCACTGTAACCCCCTTCTCATCAGGCCCAACACTGAACCCCCCTGCTCATCTGTCCCACCACTGTAACCCCCTGTTCATCTGCCCCATCACTGTACCCCTCTGCTTTTCTGTCCCACCGTTGAACCCCCTCCTTATCTTTCCCACCACTGTACCTCCTGCACATCTGCCCCACCACTGTACTCCCTTACTCTTCTGTTCCACCACTGTAACCCCCCTGCTCATTTGCCCCACCACTGTACCTCCTTGTACATCTGCTCCACCGCCGTATCACCATGCTCTTCTGTCTCGCTACTGAATCACCTTCTCATCTGTCCTAACACTGAACCCATCTGCTCACCTGCTGCATCACTGTAACCCGCTTTCTTGTCTGCCCCACCAGTGTACCTCCTGCACATCTGTCTCACCTCTGTACCTCACTGCTCTTCTGCTCCATCTCTGTTCCCCTGATCTCCTGCCCCACCACTGTTCCCCCTGCTCTCCTGCCCCACCACTGTAACCCCCTGCTCATCTGCCCCATGAATATACCTCCTTTCACATCTTTCCCACTGCTCTACCCCCTTGCTTTTCTGCCCCAACACCAAAGCCCCCTGCTCATGTGGCCCAACACTGGACCCCCATGCTCATGTGGCCCAACACTGAACCCCCCTGCTCATGTTGCCCAACATTGAACCCCCCTGCTCATCTGGTCCATCACTGTACCCCCCTGCTCTTCTGTCCCACTGCTGAACCCCCTTCTCATCTCTTCCACCACTGTACCTTCCTGCACATCTGCCCCACCGCTGTACCTTCCTGCTCTTCTGCTCCACCTCTGAACCCCTACTGCTCATTTTCCCCACCACTGTACCCTTTTGCTCATCTGATCCACCGCTGTACCCTCTTCTCATCTATGATATGCGTGATATGCAGAGTGGTGAAAGTAAGCAGAGATGAGACACATCTACCTGTCCTGGCATACTCATCCTGCTGATTCACCTCTCACATCCAGCCCACGTGCTTTTATGTGATGTCACATACAAGCATATGGAATGGATGTGCAATGATGAGCTCAGGTCAGGGGCATTGTCTGAAAGCAGTGGACCTGTGTGCAGGATCATAAGTTGGGCAGCTGAGATAAAAGGTTGGGTGTGATTTTCATTGCGCTGAATACTGGCTGTGGCTTAAAGGGACAGATAGTGCAGGGTTCCAGTTGTAAGTGGCGCAAAGGTTCAGGAATAATTTCAACATAGTTCCCAGAAGCTCAACAGTAATTCCACAAACTGTCACCTGATTGTGGTTTTCTCAATCACAGTGAAATCCCTTCTTTCTGAGATTGGCAGTGGCAACCAAGCGAGTCATCTTCCTCCAGATGGTGGATGGGGCTAGCAGGACTGTGATTGGCTTTAGCAGTGGCCAAGACAGTCCTCCTGCTCCTGCAGAACTGCACCCAATCTCTTCCGCATCACAAAAGCTGATGATCGCAGCTACAGCAAAGTTAGAGAGCCAAACAATGTTTCCTATCCTTTACAATGTGTTGGGGCACAGCGCCTCCCCTTTAGTGCAGGTGTTGTGTGGGGAATTCTGAAATTGGAATGCATTAGTGTCTCACTGACACTTCCCTGCACTGCTCTGCTGATGGGGAGGGAGTCGAGTGCCGGCAAAAGAGGCTTTGTGGGCCACTTGAGGCACCAGTGCCGGGGTTGCCTACCCCTGTTCTAAAGACATATGATTATTTTCCAACTTCACCATTTGGATCAGATGATCATCATACGTATGGCCAGTATTAAATCAAAATTTTTAGATTAGTGGCATCTTAAATATAACAGTAATAATTGTATACAAAGATCAAATCTATAGCTTAGATAGATAATTTTTAAAATTATAGTTTATTGGATCTTTTGGTACCTCAAAAGTACATATATAAATTTCATGTGTTTATTTATCAAGTAAATGATTGATTTGTTACTTTAATCAAATATAGAAAATGCTATTTTTTACAACCATTTTGATCACTTTTGACTGATTGTTGGGGAATCATTGTGAGTGAAAGTGATTGCAGGAAACTGGACTATTCATATTTTAAAGTCAGTCATGTGGTGCAGAGAGTAATCAATACATTTAATATATCATGTTTAGTTTTAGTATACTCTTTCTAGTAAATATTTGAAATAAAAAGTGAACGTATTGAGGCAGGCAAATTTGCTACTAGTCTTTTCAGACATATAATTGTTTCAAAAGTCAGACCAAAATGTTGGTCCCATTAAAAATCAATATATGGTTGGCCTGTATAATATTATTTTTGTCACTGTGGTAATGGCATGTGTATTGATAATATCATTATGCTTTGCTTGGAACTGCTGATTTGAATTTGTATTGCTTTGTTATTCATGTCTGTGGCTTTAGTATTTTCTATCATTAAAATGAAGTAGCTAATTTATTATACATTATGAAAATCCAATGTTTGTTTTATGTTTTCCTGAACCTTCTCTATCAGGTTATTTATTTTACATCTTCTAAATAGATAACTAGGTGACCTTTCCTTCCTATATTAAGAATCCCTTATCAGTGAAGTGAGCTGATACAAGGTTCATGCCAATGGAATTGTGCTGGGCTCCTAGGTACAGTATGAATGATCTTCTCTCTATTTACTATCTACCATGTTTTATGATAACTTGTTGCACTCTGACAGTACTAGTGTACACCCATTAAAGTCCTCGAACCTTTCCTCTAAAAACTGAAATAAATTACCAATGTCACTTGAAGAAAAAGCTTCATCCTGCAGACTTAATGTAATAAGGTCATGGAGGCGAGTGGCTTCCGTGTCTAATTAAATGCTTCCTGTAAGTCTGTGCCAATTGTGCATCTTGTAAGTTGGAGTAAGGAACCCTTTGCCTTAAAACCTGCTTCCTGTTTAACAAGATTTAACAAGTCTGGCCAAACATGTACAATGAAAACCTTTATTAACTAAGGCGATCTGCGTCTTTTTTTTTTTTTTTTTTTTGTGGCTGCTAGTCCCAGTGAGTAATCAGTGCCTTTATACACAGGCCAAGGTAAAAATGCTTTTTGGTCAGGTAGAATTGGTTTCAGATTCGCTTGGATGGTTAAAGGTGAAGATTTTAAAGAGTCAGTTAACTCATAATTACAATTTGGATTATATAAAACACCTTTAAACAACATTCATGAATTAATATTTAAATAATGCAGGAGAATATCAGAACTACAATGTTTAAAAAGACCCTGTTACCAGACCATTCATTTCAACAACAGTCAGCCTATAATATTATTAGTGCATTTACCTACATTGACGCATTTTTTTTTTACCTGTAAAATCCTCCCTTGTTTAGACATCCAGAAGTCCTGAGACTACTGGTGGATGCCACCATCATGGATGTGATATCAGCGGCCAAAGCACACACAGAACTGTTCTTCCAGTGGTACTTAATGCTCAGTTGACACCAGTTAAATTTTAGATACAACTTGAATCACACAAAATCGCATAACAGTGAAAGTCACATTGTTTTCAATTGTGCCCATTCACATCAATGCAACTCGGCATGGCACCATTCTGGAAGAGGTTCCTTTTCTACTTTGGTGTGATTCCAGCATAATTTTTGCCCCATTAAATATGTAAACCACTTCAAAGTAGCATGAAAGCGGCATCCAAGTTGCACTTCATAATCGTACTGAATGTCGGATCAAAAATCAGATCGTAGAAGTGTGAACTTAGCCTCATAGTAATTCCCTCTACTCCTTCCCTGGTTGGGGACCGTGCTAGGGAATTGATACTTTCTGAAGTGTAATTTAGGTAGTCGGTTTTATGTGCTTTTACCTGCATTTGTTTAAGTTGATGACTTTAAATACTGATATAATGGTGGTTTTACCTAAATCAAATGTTCTTTGAAATCTTCCCTTAAAAGATGACTAAACAGAAAGTTTTATATAATGCAGCTTACCAGTCTTTAGATTTGGTGACTGCATTAGTGTTCAATTTTCAGGCTAAGAAGATTTTAAAGAAGTAAAAAAAATACTTGTTGATCTTGCCAGAAATTCAGTGACCTTCTTGTAAACTACCCAATCCAAATGTTCTCTTTCTTTTACAAACTACTAAACCCAGCTTACAACCATGTAATAGAGATGAATAAGGGAAGACATGTTTGACGTCAAGCCTGGGTTGCAACCATGGCTCCATTTATAGATACAGTGGAGGATAAACGTGGCTCTCCATAGCTGTCGTTTTTGACAGATTTTACAAGCTGTGATTATCACACAATATTCATATTAAAAGAGAAGTATCGGAATTGTTTTTTTTTTTTTAAATCATACTCACCTTGGTGGATGCAGCATCTATCCGATGCTGCATATGTCCCCCACCAGCTCTAAGGGTGAGAACCAAGTGATCAAATACTGATCACTCGGTTCTCACAGCTCCATTGTGATTTTTTTTTACCAAAGATATGTACAAGCATGTAAACTGAGGATTTTTTTTTTTTTTAATGTGGGATATTTATTATAGCAAAAAGTCAAATATATTGTGTTTTTTTCTAAATTGTCGCTTTTCCTTTGTTTATAGCGCAAAAAATAAAAATCGCAGAGGTGATCAAATACAACAAAAAAAAAGCTCTATTTGTGGGGAAAAACGTAAAAAGGCGTAAATTTTGTTTGGGTACAGCGTCGCACGACCGCACAATTGTCAGTTTGAACAACGTAGTGCCGTATCGCAAAAAATGGCCTGGTCAGGAAGGGGGTAAATTTTTCCGGGGCTGAAGTGGTTAAACAATAATCCCTTCAAAATGTGTAATAGGTTTTACTGCCATATCTGTACAATCTAGAAGTTTGTAGAAAGTCAAATGATTTCCAGATCATTTGGAGAATAATGGCCATCCTAATTTGATAGAAAGCCTCTTTTATCCTGAAATTACAAATATCTTAACTCAGTCAGTGAGTTTAGCCACTTCATCCCCGAGCCGATTTGGACACTTCTCACATACATGTAAAAATCTACATTTTTTTTTTCTAGAAAATTACTTAAAACCCCCAAACATTATATATTTTAAAGCAGAGGCCCCAGAGAAAAAAATGGTGGGTGTTGCAATTTTTTATGTCACACTTTATTTTTATTGCAAAACACAATATAATAGCCAATTGTTTGTCAAATATAAAAGATGATGTAAGGACAAGAAAATACTTAACATGTCATGCTTTAAAATTGCGCACGCTCGTGAAACAGCACCAAACTATGGCACTTAAAAATCTCCATAGGCGACGGTTTATAAGCCTTTACAAGTTACCATATAAGGTAAAAAAGACCTGCGCTGACCCCTCACCAAGCGGATGATTGTAGAAAAAATTAATCAAAAAATATATGTACCATATAATGTTATACAAATACACATTTAGTGAGTATTAAATGGAAATGTACACAGAAATTGTGCATAAAAACACTGCCAAACTATGTGACTAGAAGTGGATTAATAAACGTAAATAATATGGTCTAGATCAATTTGTCCGAAAACTAGATCAATTAGTCCGAAAGCTAACTCTTGGACGCTAGGCGACTAGAAAGTCACAAGACTAATAGATAAATAATCCCACATATTCGTGAATAATAAAGTGAATCTCTATACAGTGAAAAACAACAAAAATATATATAAATCAAAGATAACACATAACATAAAGTCTATTAGATCACACAGTTCCTTCACAGGAGGACAATCTGCAGACTTCAAGCTTATTCATTCATATGGTAAATTTAAATGACAGATAATGCTGATGCCGGTAATGCTTGAGAGGAGACTTTTGGAATCACAAACCTCGCATTCCACCAAAAGGAGAAGAGAAAACACATAGCATAAAACCTATGACACCATGAGATCACCTGCGCATAAAAGCGCTACTCACGGAACCGATGTGCAGAGCAGGCATTCAGATATAAAGTTGGTGTTCGCTGCTAGACGGCGTGCGTTCCACCAACTCCAGGAAGTGATGTCACGCGAGGTTTGTGATTCCAAAAGTCTCCTCTCAAGCATTACCGGCATCAGCCTTATCTGTCATTTAAATTTACCATATGAATGAATAAGCTTGAAGTCTGCAGATTGTCCTCCTGTGAAGGAACTGTGTGATCTAATAGACTTATGTTATGTGTGATCTTTGATTTATATATATTTTTGTTGTTTTTCACTATATAGAGATTCACTTTATTATTCACGAATATGTGGGATTATTTATCTATTAGTCTAGTGACTTTCTAGTCGCCTAGCGTCCAAGAGTTAGCTTTCGGACGAATTGATCTAGTTTTCAGACAAATTGATCTAGACCATATTATTTACGTTTATTAATCCACTTCTAGTCACATAGTTTGGCAGTGTGTTTATGCACAATTTCTGTGTACATTTCCATTTAATACTCACTAAATGTGTATTTGTATAACATTATATGGTACATATATTTTTTGATTAATTTTTTCTACAATCATCCGCTTGGTGAGGGGTCAGCGCAGGTCTTTTTTTCCTTATATATTACCAAAGTGTCAGCACTTTTTACCTAGCAGCTACAACACATGAACTAGTTCCAAATATAATTTATTTATTTGCGAGCGCTGTTTTTTCATCTATTTACAAGTCACCAGTTTAGCGTTACCCAGGAGGTCTGGTGCTGGAATTATTGTGCTCTCTGTAACGTTCGTGGCGATACCTCACATGTGTGTTGTGATTGCCGTTTACACATGCGCGTGGGACTGACATGTGCGTTCGCCTTTGTGCGTTCGCCTTTGTGCGCAAGCATGGTGGGACAGGGATGCTTTAAAAATGTATTTTATTTCAATTATTTTTTTTTGTTACACTGTAACTTTTTTGTTGATTACTTTTCTTACTATCATAAAGGATGAACATCCATTGTAATAGCATGGGCAGTGACAGGTCCTCTTTATGGAAAGATGCCCACCAAGGCATCTGATCAAGGATCGGTTTGATCTGACGCTTGTACAGATCAGCAATGGCTTGTCTAACTGAGATGGAGACAAAATCCTTGTCGCTTCCGGTTTCTGACTTCACACAGTGGGAGGAACATCATTTGTTCCTCTCACTTTGTCTAAGGAACCACATGCCACCGGTTGCATTCTTGCCGGGATCCCCGATTGCTCGAGAGAGCCCAGTAAAGGTGGCGGAAGTGGTAGGACTTGGAGGGGGGTTGACCCCACCTGTAAAATTGATCCAGCAGTTCTTTAGCTGCTCAGATTACTTTTACCAGCTTCAGAACTGCTGGCTGAAACGAATTACAACTCAGTCATTGCTGCACTGATGACTGAGATATCGTCTTTCCAATTCAGCAATTTACGGGTACATCGCTGGTCAGCAAGTGGTTAAATTGTTGACATTATTTATTTAGATAATAGACTTGTTTTATTTGCCACCAGGCCATTAGCAAATGGAGCACACCAAGACCATTGTAAACAACAGACTGGTGTCTACACTGAAAGCACCGGGTGTTGCGTTCACTGAACACATCCTATTGGTTGAATGCATTAAGGCTGATTTAGTAAAAGAGCTCAGAATGATAAATACATTGTTTTAATCTTCACTTCAATTATGCAATCATGGTGGATTGCTTTTCAGAAGGCATTTAAAAAAGTGTGAGGAGGGAATATATTGTCTCCTCACTGCCTGTTTTACAGAATAAGTTCCCCTTAACAAAAAAAATAATAAGTGCACATTTTTTGCAATTAAAAAAAAATGGGCATTTATTTATTTATTTATTTATTTTTTATCCAACCTTTTACTTTTCCTGGGCCATAGTGTAAGAAGAGGAATTTTCTTGGGGTCACACATAAAATACGCTAACAATAAGGATAGCTGATGAGCACTGATATAGATAATGTACCTATCTGAGGAAGAAAACTTCATTTTTTTTTGTAATATTTTTTATTATAAAAGTAAAAGAGAAGCCTGGTTCTGATTCTTTTGATGAATCCTTGCAGGAGATCTAGTCTTGACTCATATACTAAGTGATGTCTGATCTGTCTATTACTGACTGTCTCGTTTATGTAGGCATGATGGGCCCACCTCCAGGCTTGAGGCCACCCATGGGTCTACCAATGGGCATGCCCCCAGGCAGAGGCGGACCAATGGGAATGCCACCACCTAACATGAGACCTCCACCACCTGGAATGAGGGGTTCTCCACCACCAGGCATGAGGCCACCCATGGGTCCACCAATGGGCATGCCCCCAGGCAGAGGAGGACCAATGGGAATGCCACCACCTAATGAGACCGCCACCACCTGGAATAAGGGGTTCTCCACCACCAGGCATGAGGCCAACCAGGCCATGATCCAAGCTGCTCTGAAGTCTTCACTTGTACATCTGGTGTTCCTCATTTGCTCTCGTCACAGGACTGTTGTAGTTAAATGTTTTGTAACCTTTTCTTTGTAAATTTTTAATAAAGTAAAAAAACTCAAAAAAAAAAAAAACCTCAAAACAAAAAAAAAGTAAAGAGCAAGATAAAACTAGTGCGATATTTGACACTGCTTTTTTTTTTAATAAACTAAAGCATCAATATCTGGTTGGATGGATGGAATAGAAATTCTCAATTAATTATCAAGATGCTCATCAGATATTTTGGTTATAATTTTGTTATTGCGATATTATATATTTGAAACTATTTTTTATAGGCGAACGCATCTGCTTCGGTGATATTTTGGTTGTAATTTTGCCCTTCGTGTGCTGTCCTTGAAAATAGTTGCTCACAAATATACAGTAGGTGCTGCTGGAAAAATTAAGACAAGAATTCAGGTGTACTTAAGTGTACTTATCTTTTAAGCCTAAACAGACTGAACCACTTAGCTGCAACCATGTGCAGTGCATAAAATTGCAGGGCGGTCGTGGCGCAGCCCCTATACACTTGAATGGGTCATGCTCAACGGTGGTACTGTCTGCCAAATGCAATTTGCACTTAATTTTTTACCACAACATGTGTACAGCACTGAGCGGCTGCATGCCCTTTTGTAGGTGGGTGGTTGGGGTGGTACAACCACAGCTCCCCCACTTGCTTTTACCACCTTCCCCCATGGCCACCGGTGTGAATGAGCCCTTAGATCTCACTCTGCCAGTATACTGCTATGAGGCTGCAGACACAGGAGTGACTAGGCACACTTATACACCAAGAAGTGCACCGCAATTTGTCAGGAAGATTTCCAGTCAAATAGTAGATTTTTCAGGGTACTGGTGTAATTGACATTTCTAAATGTTCCCTGTAACAGAGCACATTTTCATCTTGAGTGTAGTTTCACTTTAACCACTTGCAGACCACCCGCCATATTAGCCTAAACTGATGAAGAAATTAGGTTTTTTTTTTTTCGTTTTTTTGGGGGGGGGGGGGATATTTATTATAGCAAAAAAGTAAAAAATATAGTTTTTTTTTTCAAAATTGTCAGTCTTTTTTTGTTTATAGCGCAAAAAATAAAAACCGCAGAGGTGATCAAATACCACCAAAAGAAAGCTCTAATTGTTGGAAAAAAAGGACGTCAATTTTGTTTGTGTACAACGCTGCACGACCGCGCAATTGTCAGGTAAACTGTAGCAGTGCTGTATCACAAAAAATAGCCTTCCTTTTCCGCGGTGTGTTCTTCTCCTCGGTGAGCGGCCCCATTGTCTCCTGGGAACTGCGTGTGTTCCCAGAACACCACGGGGCCATTCACAGAGCGCCGCGCTGCTCGCGCGTGCACAGTAGAAAACTGGCAGTGAAGCCGCAAGGCTTACCTAGGATGGCGGTGCCGGGACCCGAGAGCCGAGGGACTGGTCGGCCTCGGGCGGCCGACATCGTGGGCACCCAGGACAGCTAACTACTTATTTAAAGTCAGCAGCTGCAGTGTTTGTAGCTGCTGACTTTTAATTTTTTTTTTAAGGCCCGCTTTAAGTGGTTAAAGAGATTTAAAAGGATAATATTCAAATGTACAGAGTATCATGGAAAGCACAAATGCCCATGGTGTCGGTGAGAAGAACTCTGATTGAAGATGAATGAATGTAGGTGTGGCGCTGTACTAAATGATGAGTATTTGACTAACTCCTGATCTGATGATCCTGCTGTGTTATACCCTCTGCAATATGCAAGAATATATAAACCAACTAAGGAGAAAAAAATACCCTAAAAGGGATATGCAGAAGAATATTAATGGCAGTGTATGCCAATTGGAGTAAGTTCTGTTCAACTTGGTCTATAACTGCTTAGGTACTACAGGGGCGTAAGGGGGGGCCCAGGGGCGTAACTACCACCATAGCGACCCATGCGGGCGCTATGGGGCCCGCAGCCAAGTGGGGCCCAGTGAGGATGAGATCACCGCCGGCACAGTGTCCCAGCCAGGAGAAGAGAGAGGAGAGGAAGAGGCAAGGAGAGGAAGAGGCTAGCTGTGACCTGTGCCCAATGCAGCATGACCTGTGCCCAATACAGCATTGCCTGTGCCCAATACAGCCTGGTCTGCCTGTGCCCCATACAGCCTCACCTGTGCAGAAGAGGAGGCAAGCCACCCGGATCATCAGAGAGCTGAATTGCCCGATGTAATAGCTTTCATTAGAACTTCCAGTGTTCCCGGGGCTCACGTCACATAGCTCCACCTCTTGGCCCGGCGCCTTTGATAGACAGAACGCCAATCCAATGCGGGATGTGTGACGTCATCAAAGGCGTCAGGTCAAGAGGTGGGGCTATGTGACGATGAGCCCCGGGAAGACGGGAAATTCAAATAAAAGCTATTACAGCGGGCAATCCCGCTCTCTGCTGATCCGGGTGGCTTGCCTCTTCCTCTGCACAGGTGAGGCTGTATGGGGCACATGCAGACCAGGCTGTATTGGGCACAGGCAATGCTGTATTGGGCACAGGTCACACTGCATTGGGCACAGGTCACGCTGTATGGGGCACAGGTCATGCTGTATGGGGCACAGGTCACGCTGCATTGGGCACAGGTCACACTGCATTGGGCACAGGTCACGTTGTATGGGGCACAGGTCACGCTGTATGGGGCACAGGTCACACTGCATTGGGCACAGGTCACACTGTATGGGGCACAGGTCACGCTGTATGGGGCACAGGTCACGCTGCATTGGGCACAGGTCACGCTGCATTGGGCACAGGTCACGTTGTATGGGGCACAGGTCACGCTGTATGGGGCACAGGTCACGCTGCATTGGGCACAGGTCACACTGTTTGGGGCACAGGTCACGCTGCATTGGGCACAGGTCATGCTGCATTGTGCACAGGTCACGCTGTATGGGGCACAGGTCACGCTGTATGGGGCACAGGTCATGCTGTATGGAGCACAGGTCACACTGTATGGGGCACAGGTCACGCTGTATGGGGCACAGGTCATGCTGTATGGGGCACAGGTCACACTGTATGGGGCACAGGTCACGCTGCATTGGGCACAGGTCACGATCTATTGGGCACAGGTCATGCTGCAGTGGGCACAGGTCACGCTGTATGGGGCACAGGTCACGCTGTATGGGGCACAGGTCACGCTGCATTGGGCACAGGTCACACTGCATTGGGCACAGGTCACGCTGTATGGGGCACAGGTCACGCTGTATTGGGCACAGGTCACGCTGCATTGGGCACAGGTCACACTGTATGGTGCACAGGTCATGCTGTATGGGGCACAGGTCACGCTGCATTGGGCACAGGTCACGCTGTATGGGGCACAGGTCACGCTGCATTGGGCACAGGTCACGATGAATTGGGCACAGGTCATGCTGCATTGGGCACAGGTCACGCTGTATGGGGCACAGGTCACGCTGCATTGGGCACAGGTCACGCTGCATTGGGCACAGGTCACGCTGCATTGGGCACAGGTCACGCTGTATGGGGCACAGGTCACGCTGTATTGGGCACAGGTCACGCTGCATTGGGCAAAGGTCACGTTGCATTGGGCACAGGTCATGCTGTATGGGGCACAGGTCACGCTGCGTTGGGCACAGTTCACGCTGCATTGGGCACAGGTCATGCTGTATGGGGCACAGGTCACACTGCATTGGGCACAGGTCACGCTGCATTGTGCACAGGTCACGCTGCATTGTGCACAGGTCACGCTGCATTGACACTAGGGCAGCTGTGGGGGGGGGCTGTTTGCAGGGGGGCCCCATACAACATTTTGCTATGGGGCCCTGCAATTTCTAGTTATGCCCCTGCTACACCCCCTGCATTAGTAGATGCAAAAATGAGCGCCAAATGTTCTGATGGGTAAGACCAGTTGGGAAGGAATGTGTGGTGAAATTCCTAGTAGATCAGAAGTGGGAATCAAAAGGTAGGTGATATGGACTCCCAAAAAAAAAAAATTTTTGTAATTGATGTGCTTGTTGTGCTACAACCTCTGAGTAAAATAAGTGTTTATCTTATTTATCTTATCTTATGGTTATCTTAAGATTACACAACCTATCACATTGCTATAATCTTTTTATATGGACTATAACCTGAAGGACCTATGATTAAATGGTTGTGGAACGAATCATTTGAGTTTCCATGATTTCTTATGGGGAAATTTGCTTTCATATACAAGTGCTTTGGATTGCACGCATGTTTCTGGAACGAATTATGCTCGCAATCCAAGGTTTTACTGTAATGGTATTATGAATATTATCATTATCAGTATTTTTCCGGTACTGCCTATTATTGCGACATATTTCTTATACATTCGTATTATTACAATAAGTTCAGGGCACTTTAGTTGAACTTAAGTAGCTGATGTTTTTGTTAACAAGGTGTCCTAGCATGGATGCTCAAGTCATCAGCCAGCTCTAGTCATAAGAAACAGAAGGACATTGTCTGTTGAGAAAACTATTATGTGTGGATATCACACTCTATCTGAAGCCAAGGTCACAAATAACTACATTATTCTGCATTAATACAGCGTTTTGAAAAACACATTGGGGAAATATTGTCATCTGTGAGCTTTTGACAGGGTAATAGAACTCTGTCCAGAGGAGGCTTGGCTACACTTTTCTTTTTTTGGCTACTAAGGGACTAAAAAAAAAAGTCAGGACTTCTGGCAAGGCCATGGGGACAGAGAGCTAGGGTCAGTATAATCATCTTGTCATAGGCACACTTGAATGAAGATACCATTTTGTACAAGCTCCGCTTCTTGTGTAATGTGCATATTTTACTTCACTTTCTCAATCAACATTGACTATCTTTAAAGTGTTACTAAACCCAGTAATATGAAAATAGTTCACCCCCCCCCCCCCACAGTGCCCACAGTTTATAAATCTTCTTTTTACATTAAAATATTGCTACTGTATACCTTTTTCGATGGTCTGTATAGCACGGTTACATCAAAAACTGCACAGTTTGTACAGTGCTGAGAGTTCAGGAAGGTGGAGATTTTCACTGCAGCCTACGCCCACACGTGTGATGTCAATATCATGTGACCTGACTATCTCTGACAACAACGAACTGTTCTCTCCAGCATAAAAGACACAACTGAGCATGTGCAGGTTGGCTATTGCCTGTGTGTTAGCTGGCCTTCCCCAGTTAGACATTGCAGGGAGGGGAAGGATCTATGCATACAGGATAAAACAGCCTTTTTACACAATGCCAAGGATTAACCCCTTAAGTCCCATGCATATGCTATGCTCCAGATACAGACTGATTTTACTGTTGTGGGTTTAGCAACACTCTAATCCTTATTCTGCTAGAATTAGTATAGAGATAGCAACGTATATTATATTTTCTTGTTTTGTATATTTTTTTGCATTTCTTTAGTCACTTCCTTGTTTCCATGCCTAGCCAATTGATGTCATACATCCTAGGAGTCTTCAGAAAAGGAGGAAGGGTTTTCTCAGCAAAACA
This sequence comes from Lithobates clamitans, assembly GCA_037952925.1. Taxonomy (NCBI): domain Eukaryota; kingdom Metazoa; phylum Chordata; class Amphibia; order Anura; family Ranidae; genus Lithobates; species Lithobates clamitans. The sequence goes on along the minus strand of JBBGZY010001650.1, from coordinate 674,032 downwards.
CACCCTCTAGCCTGTATGCCTGAGCTAAGGGCAGATGGATTACAGGAAGTAAATGCTACATGAATCATTTGCTCTTACTCAAGATGGCCATAGCCAGGAATGCTAGGGGGTGTTTTTTAAAGTGATTCCTCAGCAAAATAAAACAGGAAGACAAGGATAGATGGGGGCATTTGCTTCGAATATCAAAAATTAATTAATTAGTGTTTTAAGTTTGTGGTGGTCAGATGCAGTGCAGTTCCACTTTAAAATGAATACTAGAATGTGCTAAAAGAGTTAAAGTGTTACTAAACCCACAACAGTAACATCAGTCTGTGTATGCAGTAAGGCATGCTTGTTATGCCGCGTAAATACGATCGGAATTTCTGACAACAAATGTTCGATGTGAGCTTCCGACCGTGTGTAGGCTCCATCGGACATTTTTTGTCAGAATTTACGACCAACAGAATTTGAGAGCTGGTTGTCAAATTTTCCGACAACGAAATCCATTGTCGTAAATTCCGATTGTGTGTACACAATTCCGATGCACAAAATGCAACGCATGCACAGAATCAAACAGAAGAGCCGCACTGGCTATTGAACTTCCTTTTTCTAGTCCCGTCGTTTGTGTTGCACGTCACCGCGTTCTTGACGTTCGGAGTTTCCGACAACATTTTTGGGACCGTGTGTATGCAAGACAAGTTTCAGCCAACACCCGTCGGAAATAAATCCACGGTTTGGTTGTCGGAAATTCCAATCGTGTGTATGGGGCATAAGGCTACTTTAACCCTGCTAGCGGTGGAAGAGGTTAAAAGCGCCCGTGTTATCCATCTGCTGATAGAATAGAGCCTTGGAGTCAGGCTGCACATGCTCAGTTTGGTGTGTATTGCTAGAGAGTTTTTCTTTTCTTGGGAGAGTGCATGTGATCAGGCCAATCAGAGAGACAGAGGGTCAGGGGTCCTGCGGCCTCATAAGACAATCAGGGGAGAATAAAAATTCTTCCTACAAGCGCTGGCCAGTGCTCTGCTGGACACTGATAGAAGTCAAAAGGCTGCTAGATACTGCTGATGAGAAAAGGTATTTAGCAGTTTATATTTACTAAAACTATTGCATTCCTATGGGGGTTATTTATTAAAAGCAAATCCACTTTGCACTACAAGTGCACTTCGAATTGCAGTCACTGTAGATCTGAGGGGGACAGGCAAGGAAAATAAAAAACAGCATTGTAGCTTGCACATGATTGGATGGTAAAATCAGCAGAGCTTCCCCTCATTTCAGATCTTCCCCTCAGATCTACAGCACCTGCACTTCCAAATGCACTTTCAGTGCACTTGCAGTGCACTTGTAGTGCAAAGTGGATTTGCCTTTAGTAAATCAACCCCTTGGTTCTGTGCACTGTGGGAGACCAGATATAGCGAATGCAGGGTCCTGGGTTTAGAAACACTTTAACATACTGATCTGACTAAACTCCATATTTACAATTTTTTAAAGCATATATAAAGCCCAAACTTTTCTTTTCTTTTTTTATGGAATTGGAAGTGTCAGGTTTCATCTGTGCCCCACTGGGGAGACGTTATTTCCTGTCCTATAGACAAAACAGGAAGTGAGAAGAAATTTCTCCAATTGAAGAAAATGCACTCCTGGGCAGTTGCCGCCAGAACAGGTGTCCCCATTGGAAGATTTTATGAATTTTCCCTCACTCGTAGTCCCGGTGACTTTGGTAACAACGATAAACAGAAAGGGTCAAATTCCCTAGCGGAGATACAGACAATAATAAAAAAATGTAGAGGGGTTCTAACCCCTACTTATTCAAAACTACTATACAAAACAAAAAAAAATCTTGGCTCTATATAAACTTTAATTGCGTCAAAATGATTATGGCTCTTCATTTGAGTTGTGATTAAAGTGTGATTAAAGTGGAGCTCCACCCAAAAAGGGAAGTTCTTCTTTAAGCATTCCTCTCGCCCCTCCTATGCCGCATTTGGCATGTCATTTATTTAGGGGGGCAGGTACCTAGTTTTGACAAGTACCTGCTCCCGCTTCCGCTCGGGCCGCCTAGGTGACTCGAGCGGAAGTTCTCCTATATAGTGAACAATGAAAAAGGTATAAAGTATAAGGAATATAAAAACGAAAACAAATACAACTGTACCAGAACAAGAAGATTGATCAGATATTGATCTGGGAACCTAGAAGTCCATGGTGACAATGTGCATTAAAGACCTTTAAAGTGTTAGATTGAATAGCAAAGTGTCTTTTATAAGAATGTTGCGTTTTAACCCTTTGTACAACTTCTTCGGTGTTAGGGGCTAAGGTAGTTTTCCATTCAGCTGTAATTGTCAGACGGGCCACAATAAGAATATGAGTTATTATGCTCCTGAGTTGGGTTGGTACTTTCTTCATGGTGAGGTTAGGAAGGGCTGTAACTGCTGACTTAATAAACACAAAGACAACTGGAACTTTGCTTTAATGACAATTCTTGGAACTGAGGTCTTTTTTTCAAGCTTACCTGGTGTCATCTGTTCATATAACTACAATTTTACAACAGTTATTTACAGTTTGCTTACAGTTTTTGTTCTATTATGGAAGTAAACACTAGAGCGATCAAGTCTGTGATCTACCTAATTTCTTGTTTATTTATGATCAATTAAGAGACGTTCTAAAAAAAATGAATGCTTAATGCATGTTTTTGTAATATATAAATATTTGTTGCGTTTAAAAAATTCAAGAGATTACAAAATTGTGTTACTTTGGCAGTTAGAATAGTATTTCCACTACCAATGAATATTCTATGGTATACTTTATGACTGCATGCTTGAAATAAAAATAATATAGCCACTGCTCTCAAGTATCAAAAGTCTTTGAAATTTTCACCAGATAAATTGTAATCTCAGTTTCAAAACATAAAATGTAATTTGAAAAGAATTCCAATTTACTCTGTAAGGCCCAGCCAAACACGGAGCAAATTTCATTCCTGCAACTGCGGGTTGCAGGAAAGAAATTCGCTCAATTCCACTATCAACACAGACAGTGTTGATGCGGGAATCCCTCCTGCCGAGCCATTGTCTTCTCCCGGCGGGGGGGGGGGGAGCCGTCCCCGCTGGAGGAAAACATTGATTGCTAGCGATAATTGAAAAAGAATCAGGCTGGTTGTATCCAAGTTACATAGTTACATAGTAGGTGAGGTCAATTGATTAACCCCACTGGCGGTATTCCCGAGTCTGGCTCGGGGTGGATTGTCAGTACCATAAGCGGTAACCCCGAGCCAGACTCGGGATCGCATCGCAGGATCCATGTAGAGGTTACTTACCGTGCCCCCTAGATCCTGCGATGTCTCCCCGCTGTGATCTGTGAGCCGCCGTGTCTCGCTCGATTCACAGTGCCGAGCTCCATCCCCTGCTAACCGTTGCGACGCACGGGGACGGAGTTCGGTGCCAAATTCAAAAAGTAAAAAACACAGTATAGATACAGTATACTGTAATCTTACAGATTACAGTACTGTATCAAATAATTACACATCCCCTTTGTCCCTAGTGGTCTGTCCAGTGTTCTGCATGCAGTTTTATATTATAAATACTATTCTTTCTGCCAGGAAACTGGAGATTGTCCATAGCAACCAAAAAATGTCTGTTTACGTCAAAAGTGCTTTTAGACCAGCTAGAAAACAGCGATAATAAATTAGAATCACTTGCAGAGTTGAGCGATAGTGATTTGTGGGGAAATTTGTCATCAAACACTAAAAGTAATGACAGCGACAATTCTGCAACTGAGCAAATTTCAGTGTTTTTGATTTGATTACATTATTGAATAATTTTTATTATATTATTATTTGTTATAATTATTTATAGTTATTTATTATATTATAATTTTTGATTTTGTTTTTCAAACTTTATCATACCCGGGATGTCTACTAGACTCTGGTTTGGACAGATTTAAGTGAGTTATTCCTAAGAATTACAGGCCTGCAATATAAAACGCCAAATTTCCATGCAAAATAATTGTACCGCTTTCAGCACCTAAAATCTGAAATAATCATACCGCCAGGGAGGTTAACATGGTAGATTCAGCCTGCCCAATGGTTCGAATTCAGCAGGAACCGGCCGAGATTTGAACCCTGTATGGCCGGCCTTAATGTGATTCTGAAGATGTTCTAAAGAAACAAATTCATTTCTGACTTACATATATAATTATTAAGGACATAGCAAGCCTTGATAACAGGTAAGACTCCTTTCACCCTGAAGCAGTATTCAGACGTTTTAGCGCTAAAAAAAACACTTGTAAAGTGCCTAAAAATTGCCTCTCATGCCACCCCAGTGTGAAAGCCTGAGTGCTTCCACACTGGGGCGGTGCGCTTGCTGGATGGGAAAAAAAGTCATGCAAGCAGCTTCTTTGGGGCGGTGTAGGAGCGGTGTATACGAATGGGCAGCGCTTCCAAATCGCCTGAAAAGCGCTTCAGAAACATTGCAACACGGGCGCTTTTAACCTCTTCTTCCGCCGCTAGCAGGGTTAAAGTAGCCTTATACACACGATCGGACTTTCCGACAACAAAACCGTGGAATTTTGTTCGAAGGTTGTTGGCTCCAACTTGTCTTGCATACACATGGTCACACAAATGTTGACCAACAATTACGAACGTAGTGACGTAGAAGACGTACGGCGAGCCAATAAAAAGGAAGTTCAATAGTCGTGCACCACCCTTTGGGCTCCTTCTGCTAGTGTTGTGTTTGGTGAGCATTGGTTCCGAGCATGCGTGTTTGTACTTTGGACTTTTGTTCGACGGACTTGTGTACACACGATCGGAAAATCCGACAACACACATTTGTTGGCGGAAAAGTTGAGAACATGCTAGCCAACATTTGTTGGCGGAAAGTCCGACAACAATTGTCCGATGGAGCATACACACGGTCGGACTTTCCTCCACCACCTCACATCCAACATTTGTTGTCAGAAAATCCGATCATGTGTACGGGGCATAAGTGTTGAGTTGTAAATGGCTAATAAAAATATGCCATTCATTAACCAACACACTAGAGGTACATTTGACCATTGTTCCACAACTGCTGAGCCTGCAATTAAAGTGGTTGTAAACCCTTACAAATACCCAATGAAGTGAATGGCCTGAGGTTATACACAGAGATGAAAAAAATCCTCCTACCTGTACCTGTTTATCTGCATTCTTCTCTTCTTTACATCCGTTCAAAGTGCTGACTTTTTAAAGCTTGTCTGAGAGTTCAGAAAAAAGAGGGTAGAGAGCTGAAACTACACTCCGCAGAGCTCAGTGAGAAGAGTCTTGAGAGCTGATTGGAGGGAAGATACACACACCCCTCCATACAGTACACAGGAATAGAGCTGAGGCTGTCAATCTGTTGGAGCTCCCTTTCTGTCCCCATTTTTCTCTAAGTTTCAGTAAAACTTGTCAGAAGTGATTCAAGTTGATTGTAGAGAAAGGAAACAGACAGAAATCACACTTAGTGCTTTTTGAGACCAGTACACACTACAGGCACACCCCACTTTTAAGTACACAATGGGGTTTATTTACTAAAGCTGGAAAGTGCAAAATCAGGCTCACTTCTGCATATAAACCAATGAGCTTCTAACTTCGGCTTGTTCAATTAAGGTTTGGTAATAAAATCTGGAAACTCATTGGTTTCTATGCAGAAGTGAGCCTGATTTTGCACATTCCAGCTTTAGTAAATAAACCCTATTATGTACTTAAAGTGGAGTTTCACCCAAAAGTGGAACTTCCACTCATCAGATTCCTCCCCCCCTCCGGTGACACAGTTGGCACCTTTCAGGGGGGAGGGGGGTACAGATACCTGTATATTACAGGTATCTGTACCCACTTCCGGCATAGATAGCAGCAGAATCTGTGGTTATTTACGCCACTTCCTGCTCCCTCCCCGCTGCCTGCTGGGAAACACACGGGTCCCAGAGGCAGCAGGGACCATCCGTATTGCGCTGCGCGACTCGCGCATGCGCAGTAGGGAACCGGGAAGTGAAGCCGCACGGCTTCACTTCCTGATTCCCTTACCGAAGATGGAGGCGGCAGCACCCGAGGACGGAGAGACGCTGACTGCTGACTTTAAAAAAAAAAAATTTCGGCGGCGCTCCGCTTTAAAAGTGGGGTGTTCCTGTATAGAGGGGTATGCTTTGTTCATATTTCATGTCTGAGGTGTACAACCACTTTAATACATTTCTTGGTGTAGTCCCAGCCTTCCATATATATGACTTACACAAGTCTGTACAAATTTAGGACTTGCCTGCAATATAACATAATGTTTTTTCAGGTACACACCAGGTAAATTTGTAGGTTGTTAAATTAAAATCTGAAGGGATTTTCAAAGTTCTGCCATTATAAAATACAATTATTTTGTTACAGTAAATCTCTTTTCAAACCAGACTAATTGGATAATAGTTGCACACTACAGTTACATTTCATCTGTGGATTATGTTTTGTTTTTTTAATTTGCAGATAAACTCCTCTTCATATTTGCATATTGGAAGGCCAAGTGGGCACTTCTAGGTCCTGACTCCTGAGATATTAGCCCTAAGCTAAAGTCTTGCACCCCAGGTCTCAATTCTTCATCTATTACCTTCTAAGAAAGAGGTCTTGGGTATCATAGCTGCAAAGACAAAGACTGTAACAAATGCACAGCAACTTTCTGTGCCAAACCTAAAGTGTTTCAAATAGTTATAAAGGGTTCCTGTCTGGAACTATAAGCCAAAGAAGAAATATAGACTGTCTATCTATCTACTGTAAGGATGAGCAATGTGTAAGGTCTTAGCGGAGAGGAAGGAAACCTCAAAAAGTTTTAGAGAATATGAAATGTCACAGTGGCTTGGTGGTAAACAATGCTGTCTTGCAGCATTGGGGTCCTCATTTAAAATCCCAGCCAGGACCACTGTCTGCATGATCTACCTGTACATGCATGGTCCCCACTCCACACACTCATTTCATGTAGACATGCCGATAGGTAAACTGGCCCTTGTATGTTTACGCATGTAAGATAGGAACCAGGGACCAATGTAACTTTACAGTATGTAAAGTGCAAATTAGTAATAAAAAGTGTAAATAAAATAAATACATTGTGCAAGTAACATAAAGTCCATAAAAATGTATAATGAAAATACACTCAATTGATGAGTGAACAAAAATCCAGAAAAATCAAATTGTTCTGAAAGTGCAATTGCAAAAGCGTCCACACTAGTAATGTGATGAAATAAAGCAATCTAATTGGTGTCATAATCCAACCTCCATCACCAAACTAATGTGAATCCACCACCAGCTGTATGAATTGCTTACCAGCTCCTATTGACCCCTTGTTGTAGGGGGTCAATGTACACCTGTGGCTTATCACCCAGCTGGGGTCTTTTTCCATGTCTCAGCACTGCTCCACACTTCCGCTGTCACCCATCAGATAGGTATAGAGTGGGGTACCGAAAAAAGAGACCAAGAGGCTCCGTATAGCGTAAAATCATTTTGGAGGTTTATTGTAAAAATCCATATACTCACAGCATAAATGGAAAGTAAAAAGTAAAAAATAAGATGCCTAAAGTCTGATGTGTCGGCTGTACACACCAAAGACAGCCCGTCCGTCTGGATACGGGAGTGGTGGTGACATCAGCACATCACTTCTGACCTACGTGCTTTGTCGCAACTGCTCCCGGGGGAACAGGCGGTGTACTGCATCACCACCTTATATATACAGTATGTCACAATAGTGAGTACACCCCTCACATTTTTGTAAATATTTTATTATATCTTTTCATGTGACAACATTGAAGAAATTACACTTTGCGACAATGTAAAGTAGTGAGTGTACAGCTTGTATAAGAGTGTAAATTTGCTGTTCCCTCAAAATAACTCAACACACAGCCGTTATTGTCTAAACCGCTGGCAACAACAGTGAGTACACCCCTAAGTGAAAATATCCAAATTGGGCCCAAAGTGTTAATATTTTGTGTGGCCACCATTATTTTCCAGCACTACCTTAACCCTCTTGGGCATGGAGTTCACCAGAGTTTCACAGGTTGCCACTGGAGTCCTCTTCCACTCCTCCATTATGACATCACGGAGCTGGTGGATGTTAGAGACCTTGCGCTCCTCCACCTTCTGTTTGAGGATGTTCCACAGATGCTCAATAGGGTTTAGGTCTGGAGACATGCTTGGTCAGTCCACCACCTTTACCCTCAGCTTCTTTAGCAAGGCAGTGGTCATCTTGCAGGTGTGTTTGGGGTCATTATCATGTAGGAATACTGCCCTGCGGCCCAGTCTCCGAAGGGAGAGGATCATGCTCTGCTTCAGTATGTCACAGTACATGTTGGCATTCATGGTTCCCTTAACAATGGGGGATATACCAGGTACCACTTCTTCTATTTAAGATAAGAAAACACTGCAGATATATGTCCCCAGCTCAGATTTCATGAATTGGGTTTAACCTTAAACTACATAGAGGGTTCTTTACTGTAAGAATGGCAAGAATGTGGAATTCCCTTCCACAGGCGGTGGTCTCAGCGGGAGCATCGATAGTTTCAAAAAACTATTAGATAAGCACCTGAACGACCGCAACATACAGGGACATACAATGTAATACTGACTTATAATCACACACACAAGTTGGACTTGATGGACTTGTGTCTTTTTCAACCTCACCTACTATGTAACTATGTATGTAACATCCACTTTAAAGTGTACAGTATGTATAGCCAACACTTTCAGTTTTAGTTTTTAGAGTAGGGAAGTGTTCATACTCCTGCTAGTTTATTTTAAGCTCTCCAGTTGACCAGGTTTCCCTTAAAGTGGCTCTAAAGTTAAAACATTTTTTTTTACCTTAATGCAGGGGTGTCAAACTCAATTTCATCATGAGCCACATCAGCATTATGATTGTCCTCAAAAGGGCCGGTTGTATCTATAAGATTAGATGTCCAGCGCATCCCCTCCCCTTACATTAGATGTCAAGAGCCACCCCACCATCAGAAGTTGAGTCCCCTACTCTCCCTAACATCACAGTGCACCCCCTTTCCTTATGCTGCTGCTGGGAAGAAGCTGGATGCATTGCTTGAAAGCAGAAAGTAGGGGTCTGGAGGAGGACCAGAGTAGGGCCGGAGTTCTCCTGCAGCTGCAGGAGAGGTGTGAGGGCCACATAAAAATGGCCTGGAGGGCCGGATTCGGCCCACGGGCCTTGTGTTTGACACCTGTGCCTTAATGCACTCCCTACATTACCCACCCCCCGACCGTCTGGCATGAGTACTCATTTGCCAGTTAAAGTAGCGCAGTCCTAAAGAGCAAAAAATGTCCTAGTCATGAAGGGGGTAAAACCAAAGGTCAAGTGGTTAAGGAAACTTTCTATACTATGGATGCAACAAAAAGTGAGAGGAAATCTCTACAAAGTGACACATAAAACAAATAGTGAAGCTAAAATAAAGAACGCAAAATGTGCATAAAAATGCACGTTCGATGCATTGTGGTGAGCTTTTATGTGCAGTATGGTGTGAAAGAACTCTAACTGACTTAAGGCCCGTACACACGATCAGATTTTCTGGCGGGAAATGTTCGATATCAGCTGTTGGCGGAAATCCGACCGTGTGTATGCTCCGTCGGACAATGGTTGGACTTCCCGCCAACAAATGTTGGCTAGCATATCTTCAAATTTTCCGCCAACAAATGTGTGTTGTCGGATTTTCCAATCGTGTGTACACAAGTCCATCGGACAAAAGTCCAAAGTACAAACACGCATGCTCGGAAGCAAGGACGGGCCAGAAGCGGTCGGTCTTGTAAACTAGCGTTCTTAATGGAGAATTAACATTCGTGACGTGACAAATTATGAAATCTCCAAATGCAGCGCACAATTCTCCTCTTCTTTAATGGGATAATAATGAAGCTGCTTTGCTGGTGATACTGATGGAGTTATTGCAAACTCATTTTCAAAGGTTTTTTTTTTCTAGTGAAATCAAAAATAATATTATTATGCTTTTTTTTTATTTTTATTTGGGCAAGTTACCACAACACCATTATCCCGTAGTTTTTAAGAACAAAGATACAACTATGCTGGTGTCCCTTGTCAATTTTACATTGTATTTTTTTAAATGTAACTGCCTACTTCCAAACTGTCATTTGAAGTAAAACACATAGCCAAGTATTATTCTCCACAATTTTTTTGTGCATTAAAAAAATAAAACAAATAAAATTAGACATGCTATCTGCCAATAGAACCAAAAAGTGCATTCTATGCATCCAAAAATATAGAAAATATAACAAATCAAATCATTATTCAACCAAAAAAATAATGTCAAAGCAATAACTCCAAGGCCAATAATAAATAACACATTATCTCCTCCGATTCCGTAACATAGCTGGTTGACGAACGGGAGTTCAGAAACTAACTGAAAAGCGCAAACTGAAAAGCGCAAAATGAAAAGTGCAAAATGAAAAGTGCAAATCAACACTCACCAAATTCTACTAACACAAAAATAGCAGAAGGAGCCCAAAGGATGGCACAAAGGAGCTGAAAAACCACGTAGTATGTCTAGTACGTCACTACGTTCGTAATTGTTGGCCAACAATTGTGTGACTGTGTGTATGCAAGACGAGTTTGGGCCAATGCCCTTCGGACAAAATTCCACGGTTTTGTTGGCGGAAAGTCCGATCGTGTGTATGAGGCATAACTGTTGACATGAGGGAACTGCTATATAGTAAAGTAATCCTACAGAACATGATGTTTTAAAAGTGTACCTTTTTTGGGACCCTTTTTTTAGAGGCTGACACAAACTCTAGACAAGTATCATCATTACCAATATTCCTTTTTTTATTTAAATACTAAGGTGTTGTAATGTCTGCAATAGTGTTGCCATTGTTTGGGCTGCTTGTTAAACTTCTAGTTTACAGGGTAAAGACACTGAACTGTTTCATGGGAGCCAGAAATAATAACAGCAGTAAGAACAGAATTGTTGTTTTGAGCAAGGTCTGCAGAACATGTGATGTCACCTAGTAGTGTAATGTTACCAGAAGAACAGTATGCTTGCACCACACAGGAACTGCTGACAGGAGAATTAGGGGACCTTGCTGGTCTGCACTCTTCCTCTGTCTCCTGGAAATCTTGGCATAAAATACTGCCATAGCAATGCAAGCTACATTGGAGGCACCGAAAAAAGAAACTCATTATGTGCAGCTGACAAAAATGAGTTATATCGTTTTCTGCTAACAAATTTGTTTAAATTTTCCATAGGAAATGGGGTGTATTAGTAAGTTGTGTATGCGTAGATAGCCAAAATAGCCATATAACATTGGAAACATGTTATTTCTTATTAGAGACAATCAAGGGTGTACTGTTTTGTTTAAACAGCTAAAATGTGGAAGTGCAATTTTGTACAGTGAAGGTCAGTGCATGGGTTTTTTGTTTTTTACAAGGTGGAACAAATTTTTCTTTATATTCATAACTACATTTTTGGTTTAATAAATGACCATACATTTGCTAGTTGGAGATAATTGTGCATACTTAAAGCAGAGCTCCATCCAAAAGGGGAAGCTCCCCTTGTTCGCACCCTCCACTGCCACATTTGGCACTTTTTGGGGGGGAGCAGGTACCTGGTTTTGACAGGTACCCGCTCCCACTTCCTGGTAAGATCGCCGCATGGCGATCTGCATCACTTCCGGCCCCTCTGCTTTGCCCCAGCTGCCTTCTGTGACACGCAGAGGTCCTAGAAGACGGCGAGACCAATAAGAAAGTGCAACATGACTCAAGCATGCGCAGTAGGAAACAGGCTGTGTTCACTTCATTTTACCCTTACCACAGATGCCGGCGCCTGCGACCGAAGCCGATTGACGATTTGGCTAGAGGTGCCGACATTACAAGATCCCTGGACAAGTAAGTGTCCTTATATTAAAAGTCAGTGACTACAGTATTTGTAGCTGCTGACTTTAATTTTTTTTTTTTTTACAGACTGGAACTTTAAAGTGTATGTACAGCTAAAACTCTGGGGTTGATTTACTCAGGCTGGGTTCACACTGGTGCGACACGACAGCCGTCCTACTTTGGATCCGACTTTGCCCTGCGACATGAAGCTGGCATGCGTCCGACTTTCAATGAACGGGGATCCGACTTGGATCCCGCCAATGCCCGGCACTGTGTTTGGTATGAATCTTGAGGGGGAACTCCGCACCAAATTTAAATAAAAAACTGACATGGGTTCCCCCCTCCAAGAGCATACCAGGCCCTTGGGTCTGGTATGGACCTCAAGGGGAACCCCCCTACGCTGAAAAAACGGCCCCCCTACACCGAAAAAATGGTGTGGGGGTCCCCCCCAATCCATACCAGGCCCTTATCTGAGCACGCAGCCCGGCCGGTCAGGAATGGGGTGGGGAGAGTGAGCGCCCCCCCCTCCTGAACCGTACCAGGCTGCATGCCCTCAACATGGGGGAGTGGGGCCCCCCCCAAAGCACCTTGTCCCCATGTTAATGAGGACAAGGGCCTCTTCCCGACAACCCTGGCCGTTAATAAGAGGGCCTCCAGATCCCGGCCCCCCCACCTTATGTGAATGAGTATGGGGAACATGGTACCCCTACCCATTCACCTAGGGAAAAAGTGTCAATAAAAAAACACACTACACGGGTTTTTAAAGTAATTTATTAGGCAGCTCCGGGGTCTTCTTCCAGCTTCGGGGGTCTTCTTCCGACTCCGGGGGTCTTCTTCCGACTTCGGGGGTCTCTCCAGTGTCGTGATCTTCTGCCGGCTCCTCCGCTATCTTCTGCGGCTCTTTTGCTAGCGGTGGCCTGGACTTCTGCCTTCTGCATGCGGCCTGCATGAACCGTACCAGGCATGCGGCCTGGTACAGTTCAGGGGGGGGCGCTCGCTCATCCCCACCCCCATTCCTGACCGGCCGGGCTGCGTGCTCGGATAAGGGTCTGGTATGGACTTGGGGGGGACCCCCACGCCGGTTTTTCGGCGTAGGGGGATCCCCTTAAGGTCCATACCAGACCCAAGGGCCTGGTATGCTCTTGGAGGGTGCCGGTTTTTTAAATAAAAAACCATGCCGGTTTTTTATTTAAAATTTGGCGCGGAGTTCCCCCTCAAGATCATCTGAGCACAACTCGCATGCCAAAGTCGGATCATGCGAGACGGCGATCTGACTTTGATCCGACTTCAATGATAGTCAATGGGCTGAAGTAGGATCAAAGTCGGATCAAAGTAGCACAGGGAGCATTTCTAAAGTCGGAACGACTTGTATCGGACCAGTTAGGACGGCTCCCATAGGGAAACAATGAATTTCACACGTCATGCGACATGAGCTCCCAATGTCGGAGCGTTTGTCGGACCAGTGTGAACCCGGCCTCAAACTGGAGAGTGCAAAATCTGGTGCAGCTGTGCATGGTGGCCAATCAGCCTCTAACTTCAGCTTGTTCAATTGAGCTTTACCAAAAAAAAAAAAAATGGAACCTGATTGGTTTTTATGTAGTTCAGGTGGTAGTTAGAGCAGAGCTGTAGTGTAGAATGTGGATGTCAGTGCAAGGGTGGTGTAATTAGAGTACTCATCAGCCCAATGGGGACTAGGGGTTGGGGACTGATGGCTGCTAGACTTGAAGTTTAATTTTCTATTCATCTGGAAGTAGAGTTCACTATCACATCGGAATTAGGGGTAAAGCTGGTAATCAACCCTGAGGGGGTACATGAAATGTGGTTATACATTTGGAGAATAGGGTGTGAGAATCAATCCCATAAAGGATAGGGATAAATCGACAATAGATTGACTTGTGTACAACCAGCTAGCCCATACATGAATAAAAATTCAGCCAGTCCCTGCTGAATGGGGCGAATTTCAGTCCGTGTATGGCTAGCTTTAGATGGCTACATGCTGATCAGAGACACAAGAGAAAAGAAGGGAAAGCACCTCTAAGTGCAGATCTTTATCATATCTATTGTTAAAAGGCAGGTACGCCAAATGGTCATATACAAGATATATGTAAATGACAGGCTCATCTTATGTTGTGGAAGTCCAGGAGACAGAGGGGGGTGGACGCTGGGGGGTGCCAGGGACCGCTTACACCCTGTGGGTGGAAGGGGGAAGCTGGTCCGGAGAGCTCCAAGTTAGCATTGAACTGCACACATGGCCCGCAGCATCAGCGGGATGACGTCACCAGATAGGAGACCTAGCTGCCCAAAGACACAAATTTAGCCTTCTGTAAGGAGTGAGTGCCATCAGTCTCAGTAATGGCAGCAGGATAGGGCAACTGTCAGGGGAGATTGTCATCAGTTTAGGAGCTGTTACCTGTCTGGGGAGGTCTTATATTGTTAGAAAGTGGCATTAGGTCTGGTAGCGAGCAAATATGATTGGTATGTTTTGGAGAGAGGTGACAGTAGTCCAGGGGTGCACTCAGGGGATTTTAGGCTCATTTGACTGTGCAGGAGGTTTACTTTAAAGGAAATCTTTCCTAAGAGAAAATTGGAAGCTGCCAATGCTGACTTCTTGTTCTGCATGCTAGTTGCCTGGCTGTTAGTCTGACCCAACTATTTCAATGCTTTGAGTCCCTGACATTGAACAAGTATGCACACAAGGATTTCTGACTATACCCTGATTTTCCATTTTTTTATGTCAGGTATTTTTGTATAGTGCCAACAATTTACACAGCACTTTACATATACAGTATATATCTTTATAGTGTACATTTATGACAGTCCTTGCCCTCAAGGACCTTACAATCTACGGTTCTTAACTCACATTCATACATACACTAGGGCCAGGAGTCAATCAATCTATCAGCATGTCTTTGGAACCTTGGAGGAAACCCATGCAGGCACGGGTAGAACATGCAAACTCCAGGTGGGTAGTGCCATGGTTGGGATTGAAACCAACAACCCTAGTGCTGTCAGGTGAATGTGCTAACCTCTTAGCCACTGTGCTGACTGTATATACCTGCCTGTAATCATTTACAGTATATTAGCATTTTTCTCTCAGGAACAGCTTACTTTTTTTGTGGTACAGATGAGTGAAGTCAAAAAGGAAATTTCAGGTTTTGACTGTCTAGTGAAGCTGGGCATTTCATTTTGGGATTTTGGATGTTAACCACTTTAGCCCCGGAAGGATTTACCCCCTTCCTGACCAGAGAACTTTTTGCGATACGGCACTGCGTCGCTAACTGACAATTGTGCAGTCGTGCGACGTTGCACCCAAACAAAATTGACATCCTTTTTTTCCCACAAATAGAGCTTTCTTTTGGTGGTATTTGATCACCTCTACGGTTTTTCTTTTTTGCGCTTTAAACAAAAAAAGAGCGATAATTACGAAAAAAAAGTAATCTTTTTTACTTTTTGCTATAATAAATATCCCAAAAAATATATAAAAAAGTTCTTTCTTAGTTTAGGCTGATATGTATTCTTCTACATATTTTTGGTAACAAAAATTGCAATAAGCGTATATTGATTGGTTTGCACAAAAGTTATAGCGTCTACAAAATAGGGGATAGATTTCTGGCATTTTTATTATTATTTTTTTTATTTTATTAGTAATGGCAGGGAGCAGTAGATCCCTGTCATGTTGCTAGGCAGAACAGGGAAATGCCTTGTTTGCATAGGCATCTCCCCGTTCTGCCTCTCTGTGCCATGATTGCGGACCACCAGCGGATATCAAGTTTGCGCGCCCACTAGCCTGCGATTTAAAGGGGACATACAGGTACGCCCATTTGCGCAGCTGTCGTGCCGATGTACATTGCCGTGCGCTGGTCAGCAAGCAGTTAAAGTACATGTGGGGGTGTCATGTATTGGTAAGAAGCCCAACATCTTTGCAGACTGTGATTTCTATTCATTTAATAAAACAGGTAAACTGTATTTAATGCCTCTATCAGATTTTCTTCTCTTTTATGTATCCCAAGTTTTGCCTTTATTTGCTGTCCCAGTGGTGCAGCAGGAAGTGAAAGTATATGTCTCCATATCCCTTCTCAAAGGGATTGTAAACCTTCATGTTTTTTCACCTTAATGCATCCTATGCATCAAGGTGAAAAAACACCTGGCAGTGACAGGCCCCCCAGCCCCCCGTTTTACTTACCTGAGCCTTGGAACTTGACCCGGCGGTGCCCTGGGTTCTCGGCTCTTGATTGGATAGATTGATAGCAGCGCAGCCATTGGCTCCCGCTGCTGTCAATCAAATCCAATGACGTGGGCACTGGGGGGCGGGGTGGAGTCATACATTCAGCGTCTATGGAGGCCAATTGCTGGACTCGGGAGCGCGCCCGCAAGGCAACCCCCTCGGGAGACCGCTTCTCCTAGGGGGTTATCTGATGTGGGGAGGAGCCGCGAGAGCCATCGGGGGACCCCAGAAGACCAGGTTCAGGGCCACTCTGTGCAAAATGAGCTGCACAGTGGAGGTGAGTATGACATAAGTTTGTTATTGAAAAAGAATTTAAAAAGGAACCCTTACAATCACTTTAAGCCTTGTACACACTACTAGTACAGCTTAGGTCGGAGCCACTAACAATCCGATGTTAGTACAGCGATCTCCCCTTCTGTGCTATTGTGACAGGGGGATGTCAGAACACTCCGATCAGCACTCTCAGCCATTGGCTGAGAGCGCTGATGGGGAGCAAATCGGCAGACCTTTTTAGGTCATGCCCCTGCAGTACACACGGGCCAAATATTGAATAGACCGATGCCGCCCGACATTCGACTCATGTGTACTAGGCTTTAGACCAGGGGTCTTCAAACTATGGCCCTCCAGTTGTTCAGCAGCTACAATTCCCATCATGCCTAGTCATGTCTGTGAATGTCAGAGTTTGACAATGCCTCATGGGATGTGTAGTTCCACAACAGCTGGAGGGCCGTAGTTTGAGGATCCCTGCTTTAGACAGTTGCCAATGGAACAGTTGTCTCCATTTGAAAATTAACCCCCCCCTCCCCACTTCGTGTGATGAGTCAAACCTAAACAGACGCTATGGGGGTTATTAACAAAAGGCAAATCTGCTTTGCAGTACAAGTGCAAACTACAAATGCAAAGTGCACTTGAAATTGCACTGAAAGTGCACTTGGAAGTGCAGTCGCTGTAAATCTGAGGGGTATATCTGAAATGAGGGGAAGCTCTGCCGATTTTATTATCAAATCATGTGCAAGCTAAAAATGCTGTTTTTTTAATTT
The DNA here is from genome assembly GCA_037952925.1 of Lithobates clamitans. Lineage (NCBI taxonomy): Eukaryota > Metazoa > Chordata > Amphibia > Anura > Ranidae > Lithobates > Lithobates clamitans. The sequence goes on along the minus strand of JBBGZY010001650.1, from coordinate 656,942 downwards.
TCCTTGCATGTCCCCCTCAGATCTACAGCGACTGCACTTCCAAGTGCACTTTCAGTGCAATTTCAAGTGCACTTTGCACTTGTAGTTTGCACTTGTAGTGCAAAGTGGATTTGCCTTTAGTAATTAACCCCTAATGTGTACATGAGGCCTGAGGTGAGAGAACCATACTGGATGAATAGAGGCACTCAGGACCGGGCTTTCATGAAGGGTCTAATTTGCTCTCCCTGCGATCACATCACCTACATGTGTCATGTACAACATATGATCATGCTCAACAATCAACATATGATTTTCACAAGCAACAAAACTATTTTTAGACAAATTAAGCACTGGTATTGATATTTGTGGTGGTGCATGTGTTAAGAAATCAGTAATAAAGGGAATCAGTATTGAAAGAAATTGGTAGTATTTGATCATTTGAAAACTGCCTGATGTTGGAAAGCTTCTGTACAACCTCTACAAACTGCACAAAATATAATTCGAGGGGAGAGCAGCTTGACTTGGACTTTGAACTCATGGCCGAAGTGGTTGCTAAAGAACAGGAATTTGAATAGATCTGTTTTAAATAACTGCCATTTATAGCCAGCTTTATGGGTGTGGCTGACTTGTGTTTATTGTCAAATGCAGCATGCTTTCAGGGGCCTTCACATTCCATTTGAACATCCAACATGTTTTTTGACCATTCTGAGTTCCTTCACATGTGCTTCTGACATCCTTCTGGCCTGCAATTAATATGAAACTAAGCCTATCGATTCAGTTGTTTGCCATAACCCTTCCATTCATGGCATGCCATTATTGCTGTCACAGTTGCATGTGCCCTCAACCGAACTGTCAAGCCATCAAATAACTGGTGTTGAACGAAAAAAAAAAATAATAGAGTATACCAGGCTTTAGGCTGGCAAAACTGTACATAATACAGTATTACATACATACAGTACATACGTACAGTATGTATACAATTTTGTTATTGGATTCCCCTTAGGTTTACCTTCAATTATGTAGTGCAAGGGCCTACCTAATTACATACAAATTTAAAGTGTTTAGGTTTGATCTCATATTATATGGTTTTAGTAATTTTAAAGGAAAATTGTACAAGGAAATTGTATAATACATGGCCAGCCTTTGTATAAGGTCTATGGCGTTAGTAAACTTGAGACAATTTCTGTGTGCCCAAAGATGATAGTTTTACATGTGGATAGTGATAGACATTTTGCTCAGGGAAGATGCTATAGGCAGGGTTGACTTTATTTACACATAACATGTTGCTACCCAATAAGAAAAGTCACAGAGTGTTTGGCTGCTCTCCTGCCCTTTCCTCCGTAGACACCAACATGCATGTTTGGTAAATACAAGCATTCATGTCAATAGAATTATTTATATAAGACAATTGCCATGTGTCATCTGCGATTAACTTTAATACTACATCAGACATCCCCTCAGGGGCAGATCCAGGGGGAGGGGCAAAGGGGTCCATTTCCCCCCCTCCCCGGGAAAATAGTGAGCAGGCTGTGCTGATGCTGACCCCTGATCAGGACACAGGGCAGCGGCACCGAAATTGACAGGCTCTGTGAAGGGACACAGGCAGAGCCGAAGTTGCGGGGGATTTCCACCCCTCCTTCTCCTCCTTGAGCCAAGCATGCTCTTATTCACCCAGCAATGCCCGCTCCTATTGGCTACATTCAGGGCCAATGTCTGGGAAACTAACACTAAGAGGATTATGGGACATGTAGTCCCGGATACCAGCAGGCCCAGGACGATTCCCTGAGAGTGCACTGCAACCCCCACATGCCAAGCGGGAGGAGGGGAAAGGGGCACCGTGAGAGAAGAAGAGGAACCACGAGACTATTGGGTGGAGGGAACCAGAGAGAAAGTGCCAGTGATCTGATTCTACTATATATCCCCCAAGGTAAGAACTTAGGTGGGGGGGTGAGGATGTAGGCTTTCATAGAAGTACAGGACCTTATCACTGGCTGCTCCCACTCTGTCCTCCCTTCCACCTGGCTGCTCCCACTCTGTCCTCCCCTCCACCTGGCTGCTCCCACCTTTTGCTCCCTTCCACCTGGCTGCTCCCACTCTGTCCTCCCCTCCACCTGGCTGCACCCACCCCGTGCTCCCTTCCACCTGGCTGCTCCCACTCTGTCCTCCCTTCCACCTGGCTGCTCTCACCCTGTCCTCCCCTCCACCTGGCTGCATCCGCCCTGTCCTCCCCTCCACCTGGCTGCATTCACCCTGTCCTCCCCTCCACCTGGCTGTTCCCACCCTCCCCTCCCCTCCACCTGGCTGCTCCCACCCTGTCCTCTCCTCCACCTGGCTGCATACACCCTGTCCTCCCCTCCACCTGGCTGCATCCACCCTGTCCTCCCCCTCCACATGGCTGCATCCACCGTGTCCTCCCCTCCACCTGGCTGCTCCCACTCTGTCCTTCCCTCCACCTGGCTGCTCCCACCCTGTGCTCCCATCCATCTGGCTGCTCCCGCTCTGTCCTCTCCTCTACCTGGCAGCTCCCACAAGACACTGGGGGTTATTTACGAAAGGCAAATCCACTTTGCACTACAAGTGCAAACTACAAGTGCAAAGTGTACTTGAAATTGCACTGAAAGTGCACTTGAAAGTGCAGTCGCTGTAAATCTGAGGGGTGGATCTGAAATGAGGGGAAGCTCTGCTGATTTTATCATCCAATCATGTGCAAGCTAAAATGCTGTTTTTTATTTTCCTTGCATGTCCCCCTCAGATCTACAGCAACTGCACTTCTAAGTTCACTTTCAGTGCAAATTCAAGTGCACTTTGCATTTGTAGTCTGCACTTGTAGTGCAAAGTGGATTTGCCTTTCATAAATAACCCCCACTGTGTATTTATGTGTGTGTGTGTGTATATATAATTGCATTTTATAGTTGGCCCCCCCTACTTTTGTCCCTGTCCCCCAAGTGCCCCCCCTAAATATGAAAGCTGGAGACGCCACTGTCTCTCATCACCCTCCTGCATCACCTGCATTTCTGCATCTAAAAGAAGACTGCCAATACTGTGTAGGCGCAGGCAGCAGAGAGATGACATCATCTCTCACTGCCCGCCCTTACTCTGGAACAACAGGTGACGTAGCAAGTGACACACTCAGGGCTCCCACTGATTCTGCATTATGGTGAGTTGAACTATTTCATTTTATATTGCAATGTAATAATAAAAATAATGCGCTTCAATCTTTCTGACACCATATTAACCATGGTGCCGTGATGATTGAAGTGCCAACACCAGCCCCTGATGATGTCATTTCTGACGAAACAGCCGTAGGATTGACACGCTCGTACCGACGGCGCATGCGAGAAGTTTCGTTTTAAAGCTGTATTGGTTCCTTGCAAGGAAAAGTGTTTTTATGGATGCCAGTGAGGCGACTTTTAATAAACAAGAGATAAAACGTTCTACACCATTGGAGTTTTCTCTTTTCTTTTAAACACGGTGAGAGCTCTCTTCCCTGATTGTACCGCTGTCTGGAAGCCTGTGGCGATCGTTTGTGGATCTACATCCATCATCCCAGCTAAAGTTCCAGCCGCTGTGGAGGGCAAACCCCAAGCTGTTAGCTCTATGCCTCTGATCAGAGGCTATCTGGTAAGCCTTCAATCTATACCAGGTGACGGGATTTCAACACGGTGACAGTCACGGATTTATTATTCATAGAAAGTCACATTTAATTGCTTTTTTGGACATTTGTTTTGACATAATTTTTGCATCTTTGGACTTTTTCTAAATGTGTGGATAAAAAACTGGGAATAGTCACGCATATATATCACTATAGTAAAGCATCCATGTTATTGTTCACGCATATATATCACTATAGTGAAGCATTCATGTTATTGTTTATTTTTATTTTTTTCTTTTACCACATATGAAAGTTGTTGGTGCTTTAATAGTAATATCAATTTTTGTTGTATTTTTGCATTTATATCCAGCGCTGTGCTTTTTGTTATATCTATTATGGTGAGTTGAACTATTTCATTTTATATTACAATGTAATAATAAAAATAATGCGCTTCAATCTTTCTGACACCATATTAACCATGGTGCCGTGATGATTGAAGCGCCAACACCAGCCATTGCCCGCAAACATTTTGGCAGTGCCCCTCCCAAGATTAGACTCTGGATCTGCCCCTGCATCCCCTTAGTTAATGATTACCATTTTTTGTAAATGTAAGTGAACTTTTCAGGAAAATATATTATATAAGATCCACATGTGCAGAAATGATGTCCCCACATATAACAGAATGATCTGAAATGGTAGTGCAACATAAATTGCTAATAATAAGTAATGGAAGGAAATTAAAAATAGATCATAGAGCATATATTCGTTTATTTATTTATTTATTTTTTTAATTCACTAAATAGTATATGGACTAAGACATATAAAATGTGTGTTATCAGGGTAGTTGCGACATATGTCTGGGAGGATTATAAAAGATGGACTTAAAGTTACTGAACAGAGAGCAATAGCACTGACCCCAGAGTCTCTGTTGTGATATGGACATGGCTAATTGGGGTGGTCTGACACACCCCAGACACTGGTGTAATAAATAGCTTTGTGAGGCTTACAGATAGCAAAGTGTGTATTACAAGGGAATCCTGATGGTGCCTATAAAGGTGGTGACATGGGAAAGGCAGAATGGAATCCTTCCCTTGTGGTACTTGTCACCTTATCAATTTTTATCTACAGTGTTGTATTACACTTACACAATATTTATCCCAAATGTAGAATAATATATATATATATATATATATATATATATATATATATATATATATATATATATATATATATATATATATATATATATGTGTGTATATATATATATATATATATATATATATATATATATATATATATATATATATATATATATATATATATATACAATATCTAACAAAAGTGAGTCCACCCCTCACATTTTTGTAAATATTTTATTATAACTTTTCATGTGACAACACTTTGCTACAATGTAAAGTAGTGAGTGTACAGCTTGTATAACAGTGTAAATTTGCTGTCCCCTCGAAAATAACTCAACACACAGCCATTAATGTCCAAACTGCTGGCAACAAAAGTGAGTACACCCCTAAGTGAAAATGTCCAAATTGGGCCCAAAGTGTCAATATTTTCTGTGGCCACCATTATTTTCCAGCACTGCCTTAACCCTCTTGGTCATGAAGTGCACCAGAGCTACACAGGTTGCCACTGGAGTCCTCTTCCACTCCTCCATGACGACATCACGGAGCTGGTGGATGTTAGAGACCTTGCGCTCCTCCAACTTCCATTTGAGGATGCCCCACAGATGCTCAATAGGGTTTAGGTCTGGAGACACGCTTGACCAGTCCATCACCTTTACCCTTAGCTTCTTTAGCAAGGCGGTGGTCGTCTTGGTGGTGTGTTTTGGGTTGTTATCATGTTGGAATACTGCCCTGTGGCCCAGTCTCCGAACGGAGGGGATCATGCTCTGCTTCTGTATGTCACAGTACATGTTGGCATTCATGCTTCCCTCAATGAACTGTAGCTCCCCAGTAGCAGTAGCACTCATGCAGCCCCAGACCATGACACTCCCACCAACATGCTTGACTGTAGGCAAGACACACTTGTCTTTGTTCTCCACACCTGGTTGCCGCCACACATGCTTGACACCATCTGAACCAAATAAGTTTATCTTGGTCTCATCAGACCACAGAACATGGTTCCAGTAATCCATGTCCTTAGTCTGCTTGTCTTCAGGAAACTGTTTGCGGGCTTTCTTGTGCATCATCTTTAGAAGAGGCTTCTTTCTGGGATGACAGCCATGCAGACCAATTTTATGCAGTGTGCGGCGTATGGTCTGAGCACTGACAGGCTGAAACCCCCCCCCTTGATCCTTTCAACCTCTGCAGCAATGCATTATACGTCTATCGGTAACCTTCTTATAGCCTAGGCCATCTTTATTTACTTTATTTAGAGAAACAATTTTTTTTTTCAGATCCTCAGAAAGTTGGTTGCCATGGGGTGCCATGTTCAATTTTCAGTGTGACCAGTATGAGAGTGAGAGCAATAACACCAAATTTAACACACCTGCACCCCATTCATACCTGAGACCTTGTAACACTAACGAGTCACATGACATCTGGGAGGGAAAATGGCTAATTGGGCCCAATTTGGACATTTTCAATTAGGAGTGTGCTCACTTTTGTTGCCAGCGGTTTAGACATTAATGGCTGTGTGTTGAGTTATTGTGAAGGGACAGCAAATTTACACTGTTGTACAAGCTGTACACTCACTACTTTACATTGTAGCAAAGTGTCATTTCTTCAGTGTTGTCACATGAAAAGGTATAATAAAATATTTTAAAAAATGTGAGGGGTGTACTCACTTTTGTGTGATACTGTATATATATATATATATATATATATATATATATATATATATATATATATATATATATATATATATATATATATATATATATAATATATAATGAACCTTAGTTGGGGATAATGCAACTTTTGTGATTACTCTTTATTCTGATTTTACATTGTTCATATTGAGGGTGACTTTAAAGGGGCATAATTAAAAGTCATAGAGCCCTGGTATAAACTTAAACATGGGTCATTTAAATTTTATACACTATATTGTTTAATAAAAGAAAAAACAAATTGTGTTTCAACACAGAAAGAAAACAGCAATAATAATACAAAACATGGGTATGTTTAAAAATGGTAAAACTCATGTTTTTTTTTTTATAATAAAGTTCCCTAATAAGTTGATAGATAAAGATCCATAAAGAGGGTAGGAAAGCATTCATAAAATAACCAATTTCAGACAAAGGGGGGATTAGCAGATCAATAAACAGTAACAATCTGCTTGATCAAATTTCTTTTCAGCAATGTTCTGAAATAGGGAAAAGTTTTCCAACCTGAAGCCTGGTTGATTGTTCCCCACACAGCAGCGTTAGTGATCTCCTGTAGATATGAGATCATTGATTTGCAATCTTAGGTCTATTATAATTATTAGGGAGAACATGTTCTGTTTTTACTCCTTGATCTCATGGATCCTTGGACAGTTGTACTTTTTGCACCCTCTGGTTAGATACAATAATATTAACTAAGTAGTTTTTTAGGATCCTAACCAGGGATTTTTTTCTCAGAAAATAGGTACAGGAACTCAACCACAACCACAATCTTCCCCCACCAAAAACCCCCTCCCCCCACATACCCACACCCTTCAAGGGTCTAAAGCCTAGTACATATGGGCCAAATGTCGGGGTGGCTGGTTCAATAAAAACCATTCAACCTGTCTGTATGGCAGACGGACCAACAGAAGCTGACTGACGGCCGTTCAGCTGGCTTCTATTGTACAAGCATGCTGGAAAACCAGAAGCCGATTGTTAGTACAGTGGCTCCGATCTAAGCTGCCAGTTTTTTTTGATCAACCCACTGGGTTAAATGAAAAAAAAAAGGATAGTGTGTACTAGGCTTTAAAGGGGCATTAAATACCAAGAGTGCATTATGAACAAAGTGTAGAGTTGGGGGGGGGGGGAATTACACACAGAGTGCAGAGTTCGGAGGTTCATTATGTACATAGTGCGGAGTTCAGGGTACGCTGCATACAGAGTGTAGAGTTTAGGGGTGTGCTGCATACAGAGTGCAGAGTTCGGGGGTGCACTGCATACAGAGTGCAGAGTTCAGCCCTCTTCCATGGCTGCATACCTCTGCATCCTCATGCATCCACATCTCACTTTCGCCCCTCTTCAGCTCTGACCTCTGCATGCAACCCTCCTCTCCACTGCCCCCATAATCTCCCACCTCCTTAAAATCTCCACCATCTTCCACTTGTCTTAAATTTGTTGTCACTTTAAGCACCCAGTCGACTCTAGTACCTCCCTGAACACTGTAGCTCTGCCTCTCTCACTTGCGGGGAGATCATCCAGTGGGGATGTCGGCATCTGCATTGCACCCCAAGCACCTGCATCTCCCTTGTGCCCATCCTGCACCTAGTGGGAGCCACTCAGGAAATCAGATCTGTGGGTGCCATTGGGAGACAAGCTGTCACTTGTAAACACAGAGGCTGGACTTCTGTATTTACAAGTGATAATGGTGAGCAGGGAGCAGAGGGCCAGAGCCAGAGGTGGTGGAACCGAGTTGCACCAAGTTCCAGCTGAAAAAAAGCCCTGATCCTAACAAAGACACTGGTATTAGATAATGAGTACCAATTGCCAAAAGGCGCCTTTAGTGATTTCATTAGAAACATGCACCAACACTGTATGGGCAAAACTTGGACATCCCTCCAAATGATTAGTTCAGGTGTTCAAGTGAATGGTACTGTTAATGCTACGGCATACAAAGATATCTTAGAAAATTGTGCACTTCTAAACTTGTGGAAACAGGTTGGGTCAGGCCATTCTCCTTCCAGCATTATAGTGCAATCCATAGAAGTGAGATCCATAAAGACATGGGTGCATGAGTTTGGTGCAAAGGAACTTCAGTGGTCTACATAGCATTGACCTCAACCATACTAAACATCTTTGGGACAAATCGAAATGTAGATTGTGAACCAGAATGCCTTCCCAGAAGAAAGGAGGCTATTATAGCCACAAAAGGGGAGGGGGCCCACATCAGTCTTATGCCACGTACACACGTTCGGAATTTCGGTCCGCAAAAGACCGATGAGAGTTTTTCCGTTGGACCGTGTGTATGCTCCATCGGACTTTTGCTGGCCAAATTCCAGCCAGCAAAAAATTGAGAGCATGTTCCTAATTTTTCGGTCGGGAAAAGTTCCTATCCGAAAATGCGATCGTCTGTGGCAATTCCAACGCGCAAAATTCCTACACATGCTCGGAAACAATTCGACGCATGCTCAGAAGCATTGAATTTCATTTTCTCGGCTTGACGGAGTGTTGAACATCACCGCGTTCTTGACGGTCGTAAGTTCAGCAAACTTTTGCGTGACCGTGTGTATGCAAGGCAAACTTGAGCAGAATCCCGACGGAAAAGCCGTCATATCTTTTTCTGACGAGAAGTCCGATCATGTGTACGTGGCATAAGGGTTTTGGATTGGATCTCCAAAAAACTCATATGGTTGTGAAGGTCTGACGTCAAAAATATATACTGTATGTGGGCTTAGCTTAAGGGCAGCACAGTGGCTTGGTGACTTTAACCTTGCAGCACCGGGTTCATTTGTTGGTTCTCCATGTGATTGTGTTTCCTCCCGAACGCCAAAGACATGTAGGTATGTTAACTGACTCCTGTCTAAATTGGCAGTAGTATGTGTATGTATGCATGGGGGATAGGGACCTTAGACTATAAGCTCCTTTGGGGTAGGGACAGTGAATTCACATTTTGTAATGTGCTGCGTAAATTGTTGGCGCTATATAAATACCTGTTATAAATAAGGGTAAGACTGAATAAAGCTAGCCATAGTTTTTCTATCTAATGATCGACGTCTGTCAAACAGGAGCGTCTAGACATAAATCAAATTTAGGTGCTTCCTACTGAATCCAGCCAAATTTCGAACCATCTTTGGCCAGCTTTAGGGGGCTAAGCTAATACTCAGTGGCCAGGCATAAAAGTGTTATTACCATTCCACAACTCACATTATCATTTTTCTGTATTTCTTTTTACAAATTGCACTATTTGTGATGGTTTATGCTCAGATTCTACAAAAGCACACACTGTTTCTTTTATTCCTTACTCTAGAAAAACCATGATTCACAGAAGTCAGGTTATTTTACAGAGATTTCTGAAAAGAACAAATGCAGTATCTCCCTTGATATAATCCAGGCCCATCCACTTTTATGTAAATTAGCTATTATTGTGAAACTTGAGGCTGCATTCACACCTGAGCGCTTCAAAGTCGCGCGTTTTTACCGCGATTTTGCCGCTTTTTTCAGCTTTTTTTATTGCGTTTTTTGCTGCGATTTTGTTCAGGTGACCAATGTAAAAGGCAGAAAAACTCCTGTAATCTGCCCCAAAAAAGCTCATGTTCTTTTTTGAGCTCAGGGCGTTTTTCAGGCGTTTTGCTTCAGGTGACAAAACGCTTAGATGTGAACAGGTGCCATTGAAATGAATGGGATTTTGCTTGTTGGGCGTTTTTCAGGTGTTTTTTCAGGCGTTTTACAAGCGTTTTATGAGCTGAAAACGCTCAGGTGTGAATGCAGCCTAATGCCCCGTACATGCGAGTGGAATTTCCTTCAAAAAAAGTGTGATGGGAGCTTTTGGTCGGATATTCCGACCGTGTGTATGCGCCATCCAACTTTTTCTGTCTGAATTTCTGCCAGCAAAAGATTGAGAGCTGGTTCTCTATTTTTACGACGGAAAAAGTTCTTGACGGAAATTCCATCCGTCTGTATGCAATTCCGACGTGCAAAAAACCACGCATGCTCGGAAACAATTTGATGCATTCTCGGAAGCATTGAACTTAATTAATTAATTAATTAATTAAGATTAATTAATAAATTGTAGTTTACCATTTCTTTATTTAGCATTTTTTAACCTTTTTACCTAGAGGAACCCTTGAAAAACTTTCAGGTGCTGGAGAACCCCTGCTAATTATTACTATGTCTGCAAAGTACATTACCTTGAGCATTAAGGTTAGATATAAGAAAAATGAAATAACATGAAGAACTTCAGCGTACTTAGGGGGTTATTTACTAAAGGCAAATCCACTTTGCACTACAGGTGCAAAGTGCATTTGAAATTGCACTGAAAGTGCACTTGGAAGTGCAGTCACTGTAGATCCGAGGGGGACATGCAAGGAAAATAAAAAACAGCACTTTGGCTTGCACATGATTGGATAATACAATCAGCAGAGCTTCCCCTCATTTCAGATCTACCCCTCATATTTACAGCGACTGCACTTCCAAGTGCACTTTCAGTGCAATTTCAAGTGCACTTTGCACTTGTAGCTTGCAATGTGAATTTGCCTTTCATAAATAACCCCTTAGTGTATGTAAAACACAGGGCTACTTTATACATCAAAACTATTGGAAATTGAAATGGAATGAAGAATAATGACTAGAAAAAAATACAGACTGTGAAAATTGTAACGTCCCCTTACATTGGTGGTCAGTGTAGTGCCCCCTATATTGGTGGTCAGTGTAGTGCCCCTTACATTGGTGGTCAGTGTAGTGCCCTTTATATTGGTGGTCAGTATAGTGTCCCTTAAATTGGTGGTCAGTATAGTGCCCCTTATATTGATGGTCAGTGTAGTGTCCCTTATATTGGTGGTCAGTATAGTGCCCCTTATATTGGTGGTCAGTGTAGTGCCCCTTATATTGGTGGTCAGTGTAGTGGCCCTTATATTGGTGGCCAGTGTAGTTCCCCTTTCATTGGTGGTCAGTGTAGTGTCCCCTTTTATTGGTGGTCAGTGTAGTGCCCCTTATATTGGTGGTCAGTGTAGTGTCCCTTATATTGGTGGTTAGTGTAGTGTCCCCTTTTATTGGTGGTCAGTGTAGTGTCCCTTATATTGGTGGTCAGTGTAGTGCCCCTTATATTGGTGGATGGTGGTCAGTGTAGTGCCCCTTATATTGAATAACAGTGAAGTGCCCCCTTACAATGGTGGTCAGTGTCGTGCCCCCTTACACTGGCGGTTAGTGTAGTGCCACCTTACATTGGTAGTTAGTATTTGGCGGTCAGTATAGTGCCCTTTTACATTGGTAGGCAGTGCAATGCTCCTATACATTGGTGGTAAGTGCAATGTCACCCTACATTGATGGTTGGTGAAATGCTCCTTTATGTTGGAGTTAAAGTGTCTCTAAACCCTGATGCTCTCCCCTTGGAGTTAGGCTGGACACAACATCCACAATTAAATTATCAATTAAACACAGCAAAATTATTTTAAAAAATACTGTTTTTATTCCAGTTTGTGCAGGTCACGTGATCCCTATCCCATTCATCTGCCCTGCACGGTCTGGGTTGGTTGGTGAGACTAACATACAGTATGTCACATGATGTTGCTACTCCTGATTCCCATCCCTTGGCCCTGGCCATGTAAAGCAGAATGAGGCAAAAACAACCACGAGTGTAAGCAGCATAAAAAATAATTGCCTGTTAGCCGCTGCAACACTTACATATTCATTATATTAGTGAATTGCTTCCTGCTGATCTCCACTGCGGGAAGCAGGTCGCCCAAAAATAGTTCAGGAGCTACTTTTGGGCAACTTGCGTCCCACGATGGAGGTTGCCGCGATTGCAGCACGTGTTATCGCATGACAATCGCGGCAGACCCGCACCGCGATTTGAGGTGGCATTCAAATGAATGGCATCTCGAATGCAAGTCCCGTGTTTTGTCATTTACACCTCGGCCATGTCTAATCGCAGGCAGTTCCGTGGCAAATCTGCCACAATTCAAAACGATTTAGTGTGAATGAGCACTTAGAGTGGGTAAGCCACCATGCCTCCACTCTTTTGAGCGTTGTTTTTACTCTGGGATATAGTGATGTGCCCTGTTTTATGAACTGTTGAGAAACCATTGCAGAATTGTTTTCCTGTAATATGTTTCAAAAATCTTGAAATTAACTTTGCATTAAATTTAAGCGCTAATAAGCTGATATCATAATGCTTTTTTGTGAACAATAGAGAGAGAAACTGCTTTTGCATCAAATGACTAATTGGGGTGGTATAGAAAGTGAATCTTTTGAATACATTTTGGAGGAGATTATAAATTCAAACATACTGGAAAGCAAATTTATGATCTGTGAGACAATAGTAACTCTATGCAGATTGTTATGGTGATAAATAAAATCTTTTATATAAAATGTAAATCCCCTGTACTCCAAATATATCAAATGTGAAAAATAACAAAATATTTAACACAATGTTGTGCTGCTACTTTAAAATATTATCTATCAAACAAGTGAAAATACAAAAAAATCATAACATGTAAATAGTACGTCCATAGTAGCAAAAAATCTTCAATCAAAAAACAAATTGATAATCCAAAAAATCAATAGTTGAAACAAAGTCCAATAAAGTCTTCTTGTAAGGAAATTCCATGCAAATGTATAACCTCCCGTGATATCCTATTGAAGGTAGGTCACCAAAAACTCCACCACCGCCGTGTGTCAAATCCAACCCACTCCCATAGGACAGCAACTCACCAGATTGTATTGCCCCCCATTCTCATGAGTGGGCGAATACACTTAATAATCAATGTTGTTGTTCTCCTTACTAAGCCACTCCACTTCTCCACCCCTCTTGCAGTATGAATTCACATCAGTGGGTATATAAAAAAGAGAAAGGAAGGGCTCCACTAATGGGATATTGTCATCACTTAGTCATTTTTTTAAGAAACAGTTCACAGTTCACTCGCATATTCAGCATCTTGCATCAGGCATTGTACAATGTGTTCGTAAATTATCAAAGTATAATGGTCCCTACTTCTCTCACAAACTCCATGCTGGCTACCAATCATTACAGGGAGACACCATTCGCACTCACAATGTCGATGCAACACTTCTGGGTGCCGTACAGTCACGCCCCGATGCATTTCGTCACTTCCAACTTCTTCAGAGGGGGGCACCAATGTGGAGTTGGTGAGACAAGTAGAGACCGCTATACTTTGTTAACCACTTGCTGACCAGTGCACGACGATATACGTCGGCACAAGGGCATGGTTGTGCAAATGGGCGTACCTGTACATCCCCTTTAAGACGTGCAATTGTGGGCGCGCGCCGCGAACTCCATGACCGTGCCCGAGGGTCCCGCGGACTCGATATCCGCCGGTGTCCTGCGATCGTGTCACGGAGTGGCAGAATGGGGAGATGCCTATGTAAACAAGGCATTTCCCTGTTCTGCTTAGTGACATGACAAGGATCTACTGCTCCCTGTCATCGGGAGCAGTGATCGCTGTCATGTCAGTGGTAGCCCATCCCCCCACAGTTAGAATCACGCCCTAGGACACACTTAACCCCTTGATCGCCCCCTAGTGTTTAACCCCTTCCCTTCATTTATACAGTAATCAGTGCATTCTTATAGCACTGATCGCTTTATAAATGAAAATTGGCCCTAAAATACTGTCAAAAGTGTTCAATGTTTCTGCCAAAATGTCGCAGTCACGATAAAAATTGCAGATCGCCGCCATTACTAATAAAAAAAAAATTATAATAAAAATGCCATAAATCTATCCCCTATTTTGTAGACGCTATAACTTTTGCGCAAACCAATTCAATATTCGCTTATTGCGATTTCTTTTTTTACCAAAAATATGTAGAAGAATACATATCGGCCTGAACTGAGGAAGAAATTTGTATTTTTATATATTTTTGGGGGATATTTATTATAGCAAAAAGTAAAAAATATTGCTTTTTTTTCAAAATTGTCGCTCTTTTTTTGTTTCTAGTGCAAAAAATAAAAACCGCAGAGTTGATCAAATACCACCAAAAGAAAGCTCTATTTGTGGGAAAAAAAGGCCATCAATTTTGTTTGGGTGCAACGTCGCACGTGCACTTGTCAGTTAAAGCGGCGCAGTGCCATATTGCAAAAAGTGCTCTGGTCAGGAAGGAGGTAAATTCTTCCAGGGCTGAAGTGGTTAATTTAGGAAAACATTGTACAATGCCTGATGCAACATGCAAAACATGTCAAGGGTTTTTGGGTTCCTTCTACTAGCTTTCATTCTGCGGTAAGGGTCTAGTGCCATTTTTTAAAGAAGATCTGGATTATTATAGCATGAGAGACTTACTGTGAATGATTTATTGTAGGGAGATCTGTACATTTTTGAGGCAGTTAAATTAAGTTTATTCATTTTTATTTTAATGCAAGAATGCGATTAACAATAAGAATGGCCCCAACATTTGGCCAATAAGTCATTGCAATAAAGAGAATGTACAGTGTGTTATTATAGGCTGAGAGCAAGCTAACAGTGCTGTGTCTAGGGATGAACATTAAGAAACATTTGAATGGATTGAAGTCGGCCTAGTAGGTAGCAGGCAAATGGAAGGGGCAAGGTCTCAATTATAAAGTGGGAAGTGCTTGGGTGTGCTTGGGTTTGGTCCAAACCCATGTTTGGCCAAACCCATAAGGAAACTGTCAGTGCCGTCTCAGTCAGCTGTGCCCAGGACATCAACACCAACCCTCCTTCAGCTGCACGTACACAAAAGAGTTGGTATGCTTGTGCCATCATTGATCGAAAATGGCCACATGGCCATACTGAGTCAGTGATATTGATCTAACAAAATATCAGAGTGGGAAGAACCTTATGGACCCAGAATTAATCATATCTGAACCCCCCTGGGAGTATTGGATGCCTGGTCCCCCAGTGCACGCCGTGTTTCCAACAATGGCTGCTATGTCGCTACAGCACTGCAGGGACACACTACTGACATAACAATTGGTGGAACAATAGCAGGTATTGGGGGATGCAGATATCCAACAAACCCATATGTGTGTTAGATGCTGAAGAATGGCTGGTGTAGCTTCACAAAAGAGCGAAGAGGCCAGCATGACAGGTAAGTATTATTCCCTTTATTTCTTCTTTTTTATTTTTGACAACAGATTTACTTTAATTGCTCTTTAAACAATTACAAAACTGTTATAAAAATATTGTTTATAGTAATGTTGGCTGTGTTGTATGCCACAGGGAGGGAAAAAAGTATTTGATCCCCTGCTGATTTTGTACGTTTTCCCACTGACAAACAAATGATCAGTCTATAATTTTAATAGTAGGTTTATTTTAACAGTGAGAGATAGAATAACAACAAAAAAAAAAAAATCCAGAAAAACCCATTTCAAAAAAGTTAAAAATTGATTTGCATTTTAATGAGTGAAATAAGTATTTGACCCCTTTGGTCAGACATTTCTTGTAGTTGGCCACCAGGTTTGTACGCGACTCAGGAAGAATTTTGTCCCATTCCTCTTTGCGGATCCTCTCCAAGTTATTAAGGTTTTGAGGCCGACGTTTGGTAACTCGAACCTTCCGCTCCCTCCACATATTTGCTTTGGGATTAAGGTCTGGAGATTGGCTAGGCCACTCCAGGACCTTAATTTGCTTCTTCTTGAGCCACTCCTTTGTTGCCTTGGCTGTGTGTTTTGGGCCATTGTCTAGCTGGAATACCCATCCATGACCCATTTTCAATGCCCTGGCTGAGGGAAGGATGTTCTCACCCAAGATTTGAAGGCACATGGCCCTGTCTATCGTCCCTTTAATGCAGTGAAGTTGTCCTGTCCCCTTAGCAGAAAAACACCCCCAAAGCATGATGTTTTTACCTCAGTGTTTGACGGTGAGAGACAGAATAACAACAAAAATATCCAAAAAAACACATTTCAAAAAAGTTATAAATTGATTTGCATTTTAATGAGTAAAATATGTATTGGATCCCGTATCAATCAGCAAGATTTCTGGCTCACAGGTGTCTTCTATACAGGTAAGGAGCTGACATTAGGAGCACTCTCTTAAAGGGAGTGCTCCTAATCTCAGCTTGTTACCTGTATAAAAGACACCTGTCCACAGAAGCAATCAATCAGATTTCAGTCTCTCCACCATAGCCAAGACCAAACAGCTGTCCAAGGATGTCAGGAACAAGATTGTAGATGTTCACAAAGCTGCAATGGGCTACAAGACCATGGCCAAGCAGCTTTGTGAGAGGGTGACAATAGTTGGTGTGATTATTCACAAATGGAAGAAACACAAAATAGCTATCAATCTCCCTCAGTCTGGGGCTCCAAGTAAGATCTCAACTCGTGGAGTTTCAGTGATCGTGAGGAATCAGCCCAGAACTACACGGGAAAAATCTTGTCAATGATCTCAAAACAATTGCTAGAGTGAAATCCTGCAGTACCTGCAAGGTCCCCCTGCTCAAGAAAGCACATGTACAGGCCTGTCTGAAGTTTACTAATTAACATTTGAACAATTCAAAGGAGAACTGGGTGAGTATTGTGGTCAGATGAGACCAAAATCGAGCTCTTTGTCATCAATTCAACTTGCCATGTTTGGAGGAGGAGGAATGCTGCCTATGACCCCAAGAACACCATCCCCACCGTCAAACATGGAGATGGAAACATTATGCTTTGGGGGTTTTTTCTGCTAAGGGGACAGGACAACTTTACCACATCAAAGGGATGACGGACAGGCCATGTACCATCAAATCTTGGGTGAGAACCTCCTTTCCTCAGCCAGGGTATTGAAAATGGGTCGTGGATGGCTATTCCAGGATGACAATGACCCAAAACACATGACCAAGGCAACAAATGAGTGGCCCATGAAAAATCACATTAAGGTCCTGGAGTGGCCTAGTCAGTCTCCAGACCTTGATTCCATAGAAAATATGTGGAGGGAGCTGAAGGTTCGAGTTACCAAATGTCAGCCTCAAAACCTTAAAGAGGAACCGCAGTCTGCTCACATAATTTGTAATAAAAACATCTGATGCTTTCCTCCAACCACTTTGCATCTTATTTTATATACAGTATCTCACAAAAGTGAGTAAACCCCTCACATTTTTGTAAATATTTTATTATATCTTTTCATGTGACAACACTGAAGAAACTGCACTTTTCTACAATTTAAAGTAGTGAGTGTACAGCTTGTATAACAGTGTCAATTTGCTGTCCCCTTAAAATAACTCAAGACACAGCCATTGATGTCTAAACTGCTGGCAACAAAGGTGAGTACACCCCTAAGGGAAAATGTCCAAATTGGGCCCAATTAGCCATTTTCCCTCCCCGGTTTCATGTGACTTAATAGTGTTACAAGATCTCAGGTGTGAATGGGGAGCAGGTGTGTTTAATTTGGTGTTATCACTCTCACTCTCTCATACTGGTCACTGGAAGTTTAACATGGCACATCATGGCAAAGAACTCTCTGAGGATCTAAAAAAAAATTTTTTTGCTCTACATAAACATGGTTTAGGCTATAAGAAGATTGCCAAGACCCTGAAGGTGAGCTGCAGCACGGTGGTCAAGACCATACAGCAGTTTACCAGGACAGGTTCCACTCAGAACAGGCCTCACCATGGTCGACCAAAGAAGTTGAGTGCACTTGCTCAGAATCATACCCTGAGGTTATTTTTGGGACGTATTAGTGCTGCTAACATTGCTGCAGAGGTTGAGGGGTCAGCCTGTCAGTGCTCAGACCATACGTCGCACATTGCATCAAATTGGTCTGCATGGCTGTCCTCCCAGAAGGAAGCCTCTTCTAAAGATGATGCACAAGAAAGCCTGCAAACAGTTTGCTGAAGACAAGCAGACTAAGGACATAGATTACTGGAACCATGTCCTGTGGTCTGATGAGACCAAGATATACTTACTTGGTTCAGATGGTATCAAACTTGTGTGGTGGCAACAAGGTGAGAAGTACAAAGAGAAGTATGTCTTGGCTACAGTCAAGCATGGTGGTGGGAGTGTCATGGTCGGGGGCTGCATGAGTGCATAGAGGGAATCATGAATGCCAACACGTACTGTGACACACTGAAGCAGAGCAAGATCCCCTCCCTTCGGGCTGCAGGGCAGTATTCCAATACGATAACGACCCCAAACACACCTCCAAGATGACCACTGCCTTGCTAAAGAACCTGAGGGTAAAGGTGATGGACTGGCCAGGCATTTCTCCAGACCTAAACCCTATTGAGCATCTGTGAGACATCCTCAAACGGAAAGTGGAGGAGCGCAAGGTCTCTAACATCCACCAGCTCTGTGATGTCATCATGGAGGAGTGGAAGACGACTCCAGTGGCAACCTGTGAAGCTCTGGTGAACTCCATGCCCAAGAAGCTTAAGGCAGTGCTGGAAATTAAATAATGGTGGCCACACAAAATATTGACACTTTGGGACCAATTTGGATATTTTCACTTAGGGGTGAAAAATATACTAAAGCTCTGAAATTAATATTTAAAAATAAACTATATTAGAAAATAGCAAAATAATTAAGCTGCAACCATTAAAATAGTGCTCAGACACTATAAGTGAAAAATAAAAACCAAAAAATGGTGCGCTACAATTAACTTTCTACTAAGTACACAATATCAAAAATGTAAACAAAAATAGTGATATAATAATTAAGATAAGTAACCCATATCGTGCTTATGTAAGAAAAAATATGTAGAATAAATAAATAATCCGTGCTAAAATGTAATTTCTGCCTTCAATCACTAATGATGGGAGCTGATAACCCCTCAAGGTTCACAAGGTTAGCCACGAGGTTGGCTATAATAAAGGCACATATCCTAGGTCATAATTGTATTCCAAATACAGGTGATTGTGGACATAGAGCCCATGGGGATCAACATAAATTTCCAGGTATATTCAGCATCAAGAACGCTCCTTCTAGGTTTACAAGTCACCAATAATGTTTTTATTTTTAGAGGGTTTTTATTTTTCACTTAAGGGTGTACTCACTATTGTTGCCAGCAGTTTAGACATTAATGACTGTGTGTTGAGTTATTTTGAGGGGACAGCAAATTTACACTGTTATACAAGCTGTACACTCACTACTTTACATTGCGACACAGTGGTGTAGTGGGTAGCACTCTCACCTAGCAGTAAAAAGGGTCAATTCTATCCATGACACTACCTGCCTGGAGTTTGCATGTTCTCCCTGTGCCTGTGTGGGTTTACTCCGGTTTCCTCCAACACTCCAAAGACACGCTGGTAGGTTAATTGGCTTCTGTCTAAAAATAAAAATAAAATTGACCCTAGTATATGAATGTGAGTTAGGGACCTTAGATTGTAAGCTCCTTGAGGGTAGGGAACAATGTGAATGTACAATGTATATGTGAAGCACTGTGTAAATAAGTACCTTAAATAATAATAAATAATTGTAGTAAAGTGTCATTTCTTCAGTGTTGTCACACGAAAAGATATAATACAAAAATTAGAGGGGTGTGCTCACTTCTGTGAGATACTGTATCTATGATTCTGTACTTGCCAAATATGCTGCAGAAATCTCCCTCCACTAAGTCTGGCTGCATTCATTTCAACTGTGGGCAGCTGAAGCTGTTGCCTGTTCACTTCCTGGATTTACACAGAAGATTTAATAGATGGAAAGTTGACAAAATGATGGACGGACCCTTTGATGACTTGGAGAGGATCTGCAAAGAGGAATGGGACAGGATCCCTCCTGAGATGTGTGCAAATCTGGTGGCCAACTACAAGAAACGTCTGATCTCTGTGATTGCCAACAAGGGTTTTGCCAAGTACTAAGTCATGTTTTGCAAAGGGGAGAAAATACTTATTTCACTCATTAAAATGCAAATCAATTTTTAACTTTTTTGAAATGCATTTTTCTGTTGTTATTCTGTCTCTCACTGTTAAAATAAACCTACCATTAAAATTATAGACTGATCATTTTTTTTTGCCAGTGGGCAAACATCCAAAATCAGCAGGGGATCAAATACTTATTTCCCTTACAGTATAATTAAGGGTAAAGCACAACTCAACCAAGTAAAAATTGAATACATCCTATACTACATATCTACATAAGCATACTTTGTGCCATATGTAGTAGTTACTGTTAGTATGTTTAGTAGTAATTTTAATTTGTTTAGTGTTATAATTTATTTCCAAAAAGTAATGTTTCTTCAGGAGCAGTCCTGTTAAGGTAAATTATTTATATATAACATGCAACACGCACTTCATAAGAAGTAAAACAAGGAACAACAATGTATTTTACTAAGAAGTTATTTAAATACAAAGGTAATAATTAACATGCTATATTATATTCATATCCATTGCCAGCGCTACAAAATAGATAATAAATACTGCTTCATATTTCTTACTAACTGGTCATTGATCAGCAATGTTAAAGGTCACACTGCTACTTTATTACTATCAGCAATATTCATCCTGAACAAATTTCTCATCTGCAGACATATCAAGAGCAATTTACTCATATTTGAAGCTAGATCACATGATTTTATTTATTTATTTTAACTATTTCAGGTACTTATATAGCGCCGTCAATTTACGCAACGCTTTACATATACATTGTACATTCACATCAGTCCCTACCCTCAAGGAGCTTACAATCTAAGGTCCCTAACTCACATGCATACATACTAGAGACAATTTAGACAGGATCCAATTAACCTACCAGCATGTCTTTGGAGTGTGGGAGGAAACCGGAGTACCCGGAGAAAACCCACGCAGGCACAGGGAGAACATGCAAACTCCAGGCAGGTAGTGTCGTGGTCGGGATTCGAACCAGCGACCCTTCTTACTGCTAGGCAAGAGTGCTACCCACTACACCACTGTTCCACCTGAGCAGTTAGTATTGTCCCACATTCACCAATCAGATTCCAGTTGTCTCCCGCTTTCATTTTTGCAGCCATCTACTCCATCCAGCAGTAGGTTACAATATTGTTTTCGTTAAATATATATATATATTTTTTTTTGTTTCTAAACATGAAAACAGTTCAATACAGGCATAGGTAAGATACATTATCTGTTAGATGTAACATATCCAAAGTAGTTACAATGTTCAAATTGTAAAAAAACAGGCATAGTCACAAAGCATGGGTGAACATCAGCATTGTCCCAACCTAGGACAGATGGGGGTGGTGAGAAAAACACACAAAGCTCTGCTGTATATAAGGTTTCTATATGCACAACAGGGTAACAATAATGAAAACACCCACAAGTAAGTAGCAAAAATAAGAGACTTGATATCTAAAGCAGAGTATACACAGACCAAAAATCATCCGTTCAACAGGGACTGGTTGAATTTCACTGTGTGTGTGTAACTTTCACCAAATCGTGGAACATCACCACCTTCTAAAATGAAAACTCACCAGAGCCAAAATAAAAAGACGCCTTTGGTTTATGCCTGGGTTAACCACTTTACTCATATGGATATGTCTGATGGTTTCCAGTGATCACTCCATAAATCTCCACAATAATCTCAGGATCTCATAGAAAGCAAATAGCCATCATTGAGCAACATATTATGCTTTATTCAATCAATAAAATAAATATAAAATTTCCAACCACTCACAAGTGAGTCTTTCCAGCAATACTTTTGGGGTTAGCAAGTCTCCCGGGGTCGGCGTGCGATCCAAGCCTCGATATGGTGTGGGTTGAGGCAGGAAGTGATGTTGGCGTTACCCAGAAGCCTCTGCGCGTTTTGCATCCAATCATGCGTCTTCAGGAAAAGGTAAAGTGTACCCTTGCAGTGGGACCCTCCCACAAAGGTGAAGTGCTTGTTTAGTTTAGGAGTGCATTAATATGGAGTAGTATTTTCCTTATTCATTGCTCCAGCAGGGTTCCTCCAGCTGTGCGAATGGTTTGATGCTGCCTCGCATGCTTACAAACAATGAAGGGTTAATGGCCCTGCACTGTGCATTCTCCAGATGTCATTTATACTGTTGTTGAACTCTCTAATGAACTTTTCCATCTAATGTAGGCCATACATGGAGCATTTTTTTAATTCTTTCCTGCAACCACAGACAGTGTTGACAGGGAAATCCTTCCCACCAAGCCATTGTATTCTCCTGGTGCGTGGCGGGGGAAGCCACCTCTGCCGCGTGAAGACAGTGGTTATTGCTAGCGGCTTTACCAGCCATTAGCGATAATCGCATAAAAAATATGGTAGGCTGGTTCTACTAAAGTTGATTGATTGATCAGCTTGGTACATTCAGCCTGCCCATACATGGTTCAAATCTTGGCCGATTCCTGCTAGATTCAAACTATCTATGACCGGCCTAGGTAACTATACTGAGCAAAATTATAAACGCAACAATTTTGTGTTTGCCTCTATTAATCATGAGCTAAACTTAAAGATCTATGACTTTTTCTATGTACACAAAAGGTCTATTTCTCTCAAATTTTGTTTTACAAATCTGTCTAAATCTGTGTTAGTGAGCACTTCTCCTTTGCCGACATAATTCATCCACCTCACAGGTGTGGCATATCAAGATGCTGATTAGACAGCATGATTATTGCACAGGTGTGCCTTAGGCTGGCCACAATAAAAGGCCACTCTAAAATGTGCAGTTTTACTGTATAGGGGGGGTCGGGGGGTCCGAAAACCAGTCAGTATCTGGTGTAACCACTATTTGCCTCACGCAGTGCAGCACATTTTCTTCGCATAGAGTTGATCATGTTGTTGATTGTGGCCTGTGGAATGTTGGTCCATTTCTCTTCAATGGCTGTGCGAAGTTTCTGGATATTGGCAGGAACTGGAAAACGCTGTCTTATATTCCGATCCAGAGCATCCCAAAGATGCTCAATGGGTGACATGTCCGGTGAGTATGCTGGCCATGCAAGAAATGGGATGTTTTCAACTTCCAGGAATTGTGTACAGATCCTTGCAACATGGGGCTGTGCATTATCATTCTGCAACATGAGTTGATGGTCATGAATGAATCGCACAACAATGGGCCTCAGGATCTCATCACGGTATCTCTGTGCATTCAAAATGGTATCAATAAAATGCAACTGTGTTTGTTTGTCATAGCATACACCTGCCCATGGGGAAGGGATCACCGCTCTAGGTGGATGTGTAGAAATGGCACTCTCCTCAAGGTGGAAGCATCAGGTGCAGGCTAAGCATATAGCAATTAGAAAAGGGAAGGTCTGGACAGCCGCACTCCAATAAAAATGCCTTTATTGTGCAAAATAACAAAAGTACAAACCACAGCAGGGAACAGGATAAAAGCTGACGCGTTTCACACTCTCTACAGTGCTTAGTTATAACTAATAGCTATGATGTGTCAGACCTTCCCTCTTCTAATACACCTGCCCATAACACAACCCCACCGCCACCATGGGCCACTTGATCCACAATGTTGACATCAGCAAACCGCTCACCCACATGACGCCATACACGCTGTCTGCCATCTGCACTGTACAGTGAAAAACGGATTCATCCGTGAAGAGAACACCTCTCCAAAGAGCCAGATGCCATAGAATGTGAGCATTTGCCCACTCAAGTCTGTTACGACGATGAACTGCAGTCAGGTCGAGACCCCGATGAAGACGACGAGCATGCAGATGAGCTTCCCTGAGATGGTTTCTGACAGTTTGTGCTGAAATTCGTTGGTTATGCAAACTGATTGTTGCAGCAGCTGTCCGGGTGGCTGGTCTCAGACGATCTTGGAGGTGAACATGCTGGACGTGGAAGTCCTGGGCTGATGTGGTTATACATGATCTGCGGATGTGAGGCCGGTTGGATGTATTGCCAAATTCTCTGAAACGTCTTTGGAGACGGCTTATGGTAGAGAAATTAACATTAAATTCAAGGGTAACAGCTCTGGTGGACATTCCTGCAGTCAGCATGCCAATTGCACGCTCCCTCAAAACTTTTGACATCTGTGGCATTGTGCTGTGTGATAAAACTGCACATTTTAGAGTGACCTTTTATTGTGGCCAGCCTAAGGCACACCTGTGCAATAATCATGCTGTCTAATCAGCGTCTTGATATGCCACACCTGTGAGGTGGATGGATTATCTCAGTAAAGGAGAAGTGCTCACTAAGGGCTCCTTCACACAGACGTGTCCATGTACGGAGCCCACTCTGCTCAGCATGGGATCACTCCGTCGATCCCCGCTGAGCAGGCAGATGACAGGTCCGTCTCTGCACACTGTGCAGGGACGGACCTGTCAGTGCGCCGCTCTCCTCTATGGGGGATCGGGTAAAGATGGACTGTAGAGTCCGTCGTCACCCGATCCGCAGACGGATGGAAAAGTAGGTTTTTCCTCCGTCACACTTTTTCGGATCGGAGCGGGTCGGATGTCAGCGGACACGTCACCACTGACATACGACGCTCCATAGAGGTCTATGGGGCATCCGTTCAGGTCTGCCTAAAAAACTGACAAGCGGACCTGGACGGATCGTCCATGTGAAAGAGGCCTAACACAGATTTAGACAGATTTGTGAACAATATTTGAGAGAAATAGGCCTTTTGTGTAAATAGAAAAAGTCGTAGATCTTTAAGTTCAGTTCATGATAAATAGGGGCAAACACAAAAGTGTTGCATTTATAATTTTGCTCAGTGTTTATACTCAAAAAATCTAAAGCCTAGCACAATTGCCTTTGGAACTTCTTCTTCAAGTTTTTGTACTAAAGACAAACAGATGGTTGTGATAACTTTAGACCCCTTTCACACTGGGGTGCTTTGCAGGCACCTTAGCGCCTGCAAAGCGCCCTGAAAGTGCCGCTGCTTTGTCTCCAATGTGAAAGCCCCGAGGGCTTTCACACTGGAGCGGTGCGCTAGCAGGTCGGGGGAAAAAAGTCCTGCTAGCAGCATCTTTGGAGCGGTGAAGGAGCGGTGTGTATACCGCTCCTGCTCATTGAAATCAATGGGGCACCGTGGCTATACCGTTGGCAAAGCGCCTCTGCAGAGGCGCTTTGCAGTGGTTTTTAACCCTTTCTTGGCCGCTAGCAAGCGGTAAAACCACCCCGCTAGTGGCCGAATACTTCAGCTAAAATGACGGTAAAGCTTTGCTAAAAATAGCAGCGATGCACTTCCCGCCCCAGTGTGAAAGGGGCCTTATTCATAGTATTAAATGATCATTTACAATGCTTTGTTATTGTTGTTTTTTTTTTTGTTTTTTTTACACTGGTCATTTGCAAACTTGATATTTTGTAATATAGCATGTTATTTCTTTTTTTTTGTTTTGTTAACAATAAGATTTTTATTGTGATATGTCATTTACAAAAAATAGCATACACATTTCAGCATCAGTACACATGAAAGGTAAAGAAGACTGCAAACAGAAAACAAAAGGAAAACAGTATAATAAACACTGAAGTTACCATGAAGATCATCAATGACAAACATGTGACCATCTTATTGAAGCTTCAACTGCATGTATCAACATATTATTTCTACATGTGCCATATATAATATGTAAAAAAAAGAGAACGTTACAAAAATAAATCTAAAGTAGGCTATGAACGAGCCAAAAACAGAATGAAAATTCTTGTTGATCTCCAGGTTGTTCGTTTTTCGCATCATTAGTGTACCAGCTGACACATGATTTCCATGCTGCGATCAAATGTGCCTGATCCAACATACTGAATTATTTATTTGTTAAAAAAAAAAAGAATGATGGCACAATCATATGTGCCATTTAGGTTTTTTCGATCTACGGAATGTTCCGTTTTTGACTATTGTCTATGGCTAGCCTAACAGGTATTTTAGCCCTTTCCTACAATACTAAAATAAGCGGCTTTATTTCTGTCCGTATTGCTGTTGGGAAGTTCCCCTCACATCCTGTCTCGTAGTGTTTCTCAACCTTTTTCCAGGCACGGTGCCCTTGAAAAGTATTTTCTTTCTCCAGGCACCCCACCAAGGCTTGGTTCACATTACTGCATTTCCAGGAATGTGAGCAAAATTGCATGCGTTCCTGACATGCAGACAAATGCGCTGCAGACGCACAGGGGTCCCATTAATTCTCAATGGTATCTCCACGCATTGGCAAACACAGAGCATTTTTGATATAGCACGATTTTAAAAAAGTGTTGGAGACTTATTTCTCTATATTACTGCAGGTAGGACAGCCCATTAAAATTAATAGGTTGCCCCATATGGAGCACGCAGCCACACAGATGTGAACCAAGAGTTCATTCACACAATGGATTGGAGGGGCGGTAAAACCACATGGTTGAGATATTTTTACCACTTCTAACTGCCCCCCTTTAGCTGCCAGGATCATACACATGCTGTGGCTGCAGATGGTCATGTACCCCCAGGTGAATGGGGCCGTACTGCAAACGCTCCACAACCATGTGCATTACAATAGACGTGACAAATTTTGCATGAAAACCATAAAAAATGTTGTTCCTTTGCCAAGCCAATGATTTGACTTCTGTGTTTGATTTTAGAATGCACATGTGCAATACAATAAGTATGATTTTCTTAAACCAGAACCACATTCACAAAGAGAATTTTGTTTGATGGAGAAACATTTTGCAAACAATAGTGAATTTGACACCAATAAAGTGATTGTAAAGGTTCTTTTTTTTAAAATAGCAAACATGTTATACTTACCTGCTCTGTGCAGTGGCTTTACACAGAGTGGCCTAGATCCTCCTCTTCTGGGATCCCCTGCCGATGCTCTCTGTTCATTCTCTTCTCTGTGTGCCACCATAGGAAGTTGCTTCCTATGGCGGCACACGTGTGGGCTTGATCCCAAGCTGCGCTGTGCGTGTCTATTAACATACACAATGCGGCTCAGCCCCACCCCAGCCCCCTCATCACTGGGTTTGATTGACAGTAACAAGAGCCAATGGCTCCCATTGCTCTCACTAAGTCCTGTGAGGAAGGAGAGAGAGAGAGCAGTGCCGCTGCTTTCAGGCACAGCTCTGCATAGAGATCAGGCTCAGGTAAGTATTTAGGGGGGCTGGGGGGAGCTGTACATAAAAGGTTTTTTACCTTAATGAAAAGAATGCATTAACCACTTCCGACCGCTGCACGCCGATATACATCGGCACAATGGCAGCGGTGGGCAAATGGGCGTACCTGTGCATCCCCTTTAATTGGTGGGGCTAACGGGTGCACACGCGCCCGCTGCGTACAGCATGACCGTGCCCGCGGGACACGTGGACTCGATGTCCACCGGTGTCCCGGCGATCGTGTCATGAAGCCGCAGAACGGGGAAGTGCCTATATAAACAAGGCATTTTCCCATTCTGCCTTGTGACATGGCACAGATCACTGCTCCCGAAGCAGTGATCGTTGTCATGTGAGTGGAAGCCCCCCCCCACACAGTTAGAATCACTCCCTAGGACACACTTAACCCCTTGAATGCCCCCTAGTGTATAACCCCTTCCCTGCCAGTGTCATTTACACAGTAATCAGTGCATTTTTATAGCACTGATCGCTGTATAAATGACAGTGGTCCCAAAATAGTGTCAAAAGTGTCCGATCTGTTCACCATAATGACGCAGTCATGATAAAAATTGCAGATCGCTGCCATTACTAATAAAAAAAAATTAATAATAAAAATACCATAAAACTATCCCCTTTTTTTCAAAATTGTCGCTCTTTTTTTGTTTATAGCGCAAAAAATAAAAACCGCAGAGGTGATCAAATACCACCAAATGAAAGGTCTATTTGTGGGGAAAAAGGACGTCAATTTTGTTTGGGTGCAACATCGCACGACCGCGCAAATGTCAGTTAAAGCAACGCAGTGCCAAATCACAAAAAGTGCTCTGGTCAGGAAGGGGTAAAATCTTCTGGGGCTGAAGCGCTTAAGGTAGAAAACCTGAAGCCTTTACAACTGCTTTAACCATTAGAAAATCGAACAATACTGCAAATAAAATTTTTACAAACAAAATTCTACTGGTGTATGGGCAGCTTAAATTTACCCTAGTATGTGTGTGTGTGTGTGCTTGCTAGGTAGGAACCAGTGGCAGCCCGTCCATAAGGGGCGCATGGGCGGCACCCCCCCACCCATGCATCCGGCCCCCTAATCTACATGCAGGGCGCCGGATGCATGGATTCCAATGGGGGGGTTTGAAGCACCTGATTAGAGCCAGAGGCACTAATAGGCTTCAAAAAGGGGTTTCCCGATTGGCCAAAAGGAGAAGCTACCCTATTGGCCGAAGGAGGAGGAGGGTGGAGACGCATGGCAAGGTCACCGCCATGATGCCAAGAAGGAAACACAGATGAAGCCGGATGCCCATCGCCCAGAGGGAAGTGCTGCCCCTGGTAAGTGTTGCGGGTGACCGACCAACTGACCTTAGATTGTTTCCTTGAGGGCAGGGACTGATGTGAATGTACAATATGTAAAGCGTTGCATAAATATGTCTAATAATAAATAAAAAAATAGGTTTGGGTTGGGCATACACATTTTTTTCAGTGGCAGCTCAGCATTTGGAGTAGACAGAAAGAGCACTCTGAAGTGAGTGCACCCCTCACATTTTTATAAATATTCTTTAGATCTTTTCATGTGACAACACTGAAGAAATGACACTTTGCTACAATGTAAAGTGGTTAGTGTATAGCTTGTATAACAGTGTAAATATACTGTCCCCTTTAAAATAACTCAATACACAGCCATTAATGTCTAAACCGTTGGCAGCAAAAGTGAGTACACCCCTAAGTGAAAATGTCCGAATTGGGCACAATTAGCCATTTTCCCTCCCCGGTGTCATGTGACTCGTTAGTGTTACAAGGTCTCAGGTGTGAATGGGGGATAGGTGTGTTAAATTTGGTGTTGTCGCTCTCACTCTCTCATACTGGTCTCTGGAAGTTCAACATGGCACCTCCTGGCAAAGAACTCTCTGAGGATCTGAAAAAAAGAATTGCTGCTCTACATATAGATGGCCTAGGCTATAAGAAGATTGCCAGGACCCTGAAACCGAGCTGCAACACAGTTGCCAAGACCATACAGCAGTTTAAAAGGACAGGTTCCACTCAGAACAGGCCTTGCCATGGTCAACCAAAGGGGTTGAGTACACATGCTCAGCGTCATATCCAGAGGTTATCTTTGGGAAATAGACATATGAGTGCTTCCAGCATTGCTGCAGAAGTTGAAGGGGTGGGGTGTCAGCCTGTCAGTGCTCAGACCATATACCGCACACTGCATCAAATTTGTCTGCATGACTGTCATCCCAGAAGGAAGCCTCTTCTAAAGATGATGCACAAGAAAGCCCGCAAACAGTTTGCTGAAGACAACCAGACTAAAGACATGGATTACTGGAACCATGTCCTGTGGTCTGATGAGACCAAGATAAACTTATTTGGTTCAGATGGTGTCAAGCGTATGTGGTGGCAACCAGGTGAGGAGTACAAAGACATAAAGTGTGTCTTTCCAACAGTCAAGCATGGTGGTGGGAGTGTCATGGTCTGGGACTGCATGAGTGCTGCCCGCACTGGGGAGCTACAGTTCATTAGGGGAACCATGAATGCCAACATGTACTGTGACATACTGAAGCAGAGCATGATCCCCTCCCTTCAGAGACTGGGCCGCAGGGCAGTATTCCAACATGATAACTACCCCAAACACACCTCCAAGACGACCACTGCCTTGCTAAAGAAGCTGAGGGTGATGGACTGGCCAAGAATGTCTCCAGATCTAAACCCTATTGAGCATCTGTGGGGTTTTCTCAAACGGAAGGTGGAGGAGCGCAAGGTTTCTAACATCCACCAGCTCTGTGATGTCATCATGGAGGAGTGGAGGAGGACTTCAGTGGCAGCCTGTGAACTTCTGGTGAACTCCATGCCCAAAATGTGTAAGGCAGTGCTGGAAAATAATGGTGGCCACACAAAATATTGACACTTTGGGCCCAATTTGGACATTTTCACTTAGGAGTGTACTCACGTTTGTTGCCAGCAGTTTAGACATTAATGGCTGTGCATTGAGTTATTTTGAGGGGACAGAAAATTGACACTGTGATACAAGCTGTACACTCACTACGTTACATTGTAGCAAAGTGTAATTTATTCAGTGTTGTCACATAAAAAGGTATAATAAAATATTTACAAAAATGTGAGGGGTGTACTCACTTTTGTGAGATAGTGTATGCTGGCCTGGCAACTGCCTTTGTGCATCTCTGACACCCTAGACAGGACAGCACAAGACACACAAGTATTCCAGGGTAGAATGAGACAACAGGGCCAGGATGACATTTGCAGGCAGTCTTGGTGCCAGCTTATCTTAAAGAAAGCAATAACAATTGCTCAAGGTCTTCCAATCTGCCTGATCGCTTTCTCAATGAGTGAGGTCATTAGGATCTACAGACATTCGATTTTCTCTTCAACCACCCAAAGGGAGACTGTCATCAAATCTTTATAGTCACCTAGTTATGAAAAATTAATTTATGCTGAAAATGGTGGAGTCTAAACAAAAAAGTCATGCAGAGCTGGAGGATCTCTCAATATAGCTCTGTGGGACAGTGCAACTACATTTTTTTATTCAACTATTGAATACAAATACTAGTTATTACAATAATAATTTTTTATGCTGGGAATAGTAAATCCTAAGAACAGTCTGGTAGGCATTTTGCTCCTGGTACAAGTTGACAATTGTCTGAATTTTTGATCTTTTGCATCACAATGTAAGCCGTGTTGTAGTATTTTAGTGAAGTTTTCAAACTTCCCCAGAGCGTGCAGGCTGTTACATCACCCCCGCGTTCCAGTTGTGCTCACACAGCACAATGCATGGACTTATGCAAATGAACTTATCAGATGGTCAGTCAATATCTTAGAAATGATTTACTGGTCAACCAAATTACAGATTGGCATTGTGTTCATGGGGTAAAAGCATTATATTCTTTGTAAAATGTTACATTTTATAGTTAAACTAACCTGATCTTTTAAAATGTATTAGACTTTCTAATTAGTGCCATATAAAAATTATTGGTGATTTACAAAGAAAAGCGGTATTAAGTTCAAAACCAAAAGTTAAATATATTGCAGCTTACCATAGATTAGATTTGGAAGATATTTTCACCCTATACACCTCCTGTATTAGACCCCTTTCACACTGGGGCCGCCCGTGCGTTCGCGGTAAAGCGCTGTTCGTTTTAGCGGTGCTTTTTGGCCGCTAGCGGGTCGCTTTTAACCCCAAAAAAGGGGTTAAAAAGTCCCATGTTGTGGCGCTTCCGAAGCGCCTGAAAAGTTCATTGCAATGAGCAGGGGCGTTTTGGGAGCGCTGTATATAGCGCTCCCAAACCGCCCCAAAGATGCTGCTTGCAGAATTTTTTATAACGTCCCGCAAGCTCACCACCCGGGTGTAAAAGCACCTATAGCAATGAATGGGATGCAGCTTTCAGGCGCTTTACAGGCGCTATTTCTAGCGCTAAAACGCCTGAAAACTGCCTCAGTGTGAAAGGGGTCTTACAGTGCCCAACTCTGGATGAAGGAGCACATGGGCACCTTTGGGCAGCAGCATTGATAGTCTGGGAGGAGAAGAATGTTAAATGTATTAGCAGATTCAAATACACTAACACATTGAAGCCAAACTCCAGCTAACACTTTTTAAGCAGTTACAGCAACAAACTAGCTTCTTTGGGGATAAAGGTTTTACATAAATGAATAAAAAAGCTGTACATTGTCAGTGTTAAATAGTATGTCTCAATCCTCTAACTGCTTTATCTGCAGGACAACGTGTTCTGTTAAAAAACAACAGACTTTCTGACAGGATCAGCAGGTGAAAATAAAAAAAGAAAGTCTAAAAATGAAAATGAATGCAGCCATCCCATCTAAGAATTGGAAAGCTGCAATATAATAAATGTTTGCTTTTAAGCTTATTACTGCTTTAACCAGATTTCACCTTTCCCTCGCAGCATAATAAAATATATTGTTGATCGTTTGTTATTTTATAGCACTTTACACAAAATGCTTTGCCTTTTTAAATATCTAGCTAGCTGATTCTTTTATATTCTAAAATGGGGAGGTACAGTTGTTTACTACTGTAGTATATAACAAGAGTGATTTTGAATTGAATTACAAGGTTACGAAAGGAGGGGCTCCCAGCATGGAGCCAACTCCCTTATCATCCAATGGTATATAATGTAGATTTAGATTATATAAACACATTATAAAGTAAAATGTTTTAGGGTGGTGCACAGAGACTGATTGTGGCAAGAGACAAGCAAATAGGGTTTGCCTGGGAGGTTGCAACAACAAACATTTCTGATCTTTGGAAGTTTGTTGGAAAATATCTGCGGGAGCAAAATCCTTTCTTTTTTATTAACCAAAAGAGAGAAAATTGTTCATCATGAAGATGAACCAGAAAGGAGATCATGGTGGATCTCAGTAGTGCAAAGATACATATATGGGCAAATGTCCCAGCAGTGTGCTGGGACATTTGGGGGGGGGGGGGGGGGGGCATGTGAGCACCTGCGGCCAGCCTGGCATCCCCTTTTCGGTTATTGCTGAAAGGATGGTCTGGTTCTGCGTGTATAAAGAGGAGCAAGTATGTCTAGGGAGGATGACAATAGTAAATTAGTAAATAACCCCATTGTTTACTTAAAAATGG
Source organism: Lithobates clamitans (assembly GCA_037952925.1). Classification (NCBI taxonomy): domain Eukaryota; kingdom Metazoa; phylum Chordata; class Amphibia; order Anura; family Ranidae; genus Lithobates; species Lithobates clamitans. The sequence goes on along the minus strand of JBBGZY010001650.1, from coordinate 624,094 downwards.
GGTATGCCTGCATAGATCTGTAGGACAGGGTAGGAAAGATAAGCTCCAGATACCTCCATCTGACTTGTTTTTCTAATTTGGCCAATTATTCTCCCTGATGATCCTCAGCCAGAAGTACCGACAGGTCACTCATAGACATATTATCTTCTGATCTGGCCAAGTGGCCATAAAAAATGCCAAATCAGGGACTGTCTTAATTTTTATGTGCATCTAGAGACATGAGTTTCCCAGTCTCAATGTAGTTGTCTGCATTAGGCAACAATCCCTCAAATCAATCAATGGACACCTTAATCTGCAAACTTTGTCTCCTCCTTCTGAGCACCATGTAGCCACTGTAGCAGGGAGTCTGTTTATTATTGCTTTTCTTTGTTTTCCATGGAACATTTGTAACCATTGAACCCTGTGTTCTGTTTGTTTATTTGCTCTACCTGGCCAAAAATCTGCAAGGTTTAATAGGCACCAGGAGAAATGATCATTGCAATGCTCTTGTGTTCTAGCAGTGCCATAAATACTACACAGCTGCACTGTATTAGTATTTAGTATTATTATGTTACCTTTTATTGTATTATTAAACTGAAGTCAGATTTTATTTTATTTATGTTTTCTTACCTGTAAAAATAAAGAGATCACAGAGTTCTGATTGGCTGATAGGGGAAACGCATATATTTCCTTTGTACTTGCAATTATTGACTGTATTGCAAGTTGCAACTCTTGAACTTAGTATCGAAAACCTTAAAGTACCATTTTGAAAAAAAAAAAAAATAAAATAAAAAATGTGTGCCAGCTGGTTGAACATAGCCATACATCGGTATAAAACCAGGATCACACCATAATGCTCATCTGCTAGAGGAGAGGTGCCAGTCCTATAGATGTGCTAAAGCGCTGAGTAGCAGCAGTCTGGGTGCTGTGATGAGAGATAATGTGATAATTTCTCCACTCAGGTAGACTGCACCAAAGGGACAATTACATTACTGATCACTCCTGCTGGGCTCTCCCTGCTGGCTTCATTCACAGAGGCTTTGGTGTGGAAAAATAAGCAGCTTTCCTGACATTTGCCTCTTTCTACGTAATATGCTAATGAACTCAGTAGACAAGCTAATCAGCACTGGCTGTATATATGTGGATAGCTGGAGATAAGACTCAGGTCACCTCCAAGTCAGAGACCTCTACAGGGGATGGATGATCAGAGGAGGGACTGGAACTGCTGCAGGACAGACATGAAGACGACCTATCTGATCCACAAAGTGCTCTTCCCAATAGCAAGGAATAGCAGCTTTACAGGGGCTCATTTAACAAAGCTGGTCATACACTACACAATCGGATTGTATAACCTTTGTACAATCTCAGTTTAGACTTACCAAAATTGTGTAGTATGAAGTCATATCTAAACAATCCAATTAAATAGCATAAAATCATGCAGGCCCTTTATGGTAGCTGGTAGATCTAAAGAAGATTGTATAATCCAATTGAGCCATTTTTCACCAACTTGATATCACTTGAAATCGGGTTCAGGTGTGGATCAGTATTATTATTATTATTATTTTATAATTGATGATGATATGATAATAATATACACCATTATTATTATTATTATTTATAAATTGTGACGATAACGATGATATAATAACAATTATTAATATGATTCATGATTTATTATTTTTATTAAATATTATACCTATTTTGTATTATAATTATTATTATTATTAATGCTGATATAATAATAATTATAATACAATTAATAATTATTATTATTTATAAATGTTGATGGTGATATAATAATAATTCAAATAATAAATAACGAATTATTATTAATAATTATAATAATTCATATTATTATTAACAATAATATTATTGTTGTTATTATTATTACAACATCTTTATTTATAAATAATAATAATAATAATAATAATAATAATAATAATAATAATAATAATAATAATAATTATTATTATTATTATTATTATTATTATTATTATTATTATTATTATTATTATTATTATTATTATTATTATTATTATTATTTCTATTATTATTATAAGGTAATTCACATATGAAATAAAGAGCTACATAAAAAAAAGTACATCAGATTATTTGGAGTTTATTTTCTAAGAGTAGACTGTTCACTTTGTTTAGAATAAGGAAAAGCTGTGTTCATTTCAATAGTTCAACCTTTTGCACGCACAATTTTTTTTTCTGTTTTTTTGGTGTTTTTATGTCTTGCATGTGATTAGATATTTATTGCTAACACCGTTTCACTATATTTACTAAAACTAGTGAATGTTCCTTTTCCAGTGCAAATATTCACTATGCTGAGTGAAAAATCTCTACTCCACAATTTGCAATGAATGTACATTTGGGTGAACATGATTCACCCTATTCATCAATTAAGGGAACAGTCAAATTTTGCTAATTTAATATTCTCTATTTATGTAATAATCCGACCCTAAATGTATTCTGTTGCAGTGCTTTCAAATGCAGATAGGAACATTTACATACTGAACTGATTCAAAGGTTTTCCTAATTTAATTTTTATTTTTGGAGGCAACTGCTTACTATATTAGGGTATAGATAAGTTGGTTAATCGCCGTTTACAATAAAAATGGATCATAGACCTGAAGGATGGAGAGGAAATTAAAGACAAGAGAAATGTGGGTTGATTTGCTTAAGGAGTTTAGAATGTTCACTCAAAAAAGTGCGTGAATATGTTCTTCAGTTATCTAATCATGCGAAAAGCATCTGAATATAATTGAGCATTAAGGTTTAATAAACGGTGTTATTTCTTGATTGAACAATCATGTATCTTTCACATGATTGGATAATTGACCTGAATATTCACGCGATTTTTTTAAAGTCAAGATTATCAACTCTGTTAGTAAATGAGCTGTCAAGTGTGTCATTTAAACCGGGGAAGACATTATTTGTCGCAAATAAAAAATGTTTTTCATTGTTGAAAAAATTGTATGATACCTTTTTTAGTCTTCTATCCCGGTTTTCTTCCGTTGCTCTTTGTTTTTATCTGGCAAGGACATAGCATTCCAAAGTGTAAATCTGTTTTTATTGGGAATCATTTTATTACAAAGCAATGATAGCCATGCAGCCTACAGTAATGTACATTATCTGTCCTTACAAACTCCAAATAAATATTTTATAGGGCCACATAAATTCACACCAAAGCAGCTTGTTGGCGTGTCTGCTGGAATAAATACACCACAGAGCAATATCAATCAGAAAGGCATGGGCTCTCAAGGGTTAAAGCTAATTCATGTGAATGCTCCAGAGAGGGAAAGAAGATGCTCTATGACGTCACATTGCTGACATCGACCAGACAGCGGAAAATATGGAAAATCGGCGGCTTTGCTGCGCCCTGTCTGTGTGTATTGTGGCGAGCAGAGTGGATTGCTGGCTGATTTATGTTGGTACAATGTTATCTGGGGGAGATGATAAAATAAGAAGAGAATTGTGTGCCTTGGAATTCACTGCCTGGCTAATTAGACCTATTTAGACAGCCCATATTCAACAATCAATTAAATGTTGATTGTCTTAAAATAATACAAAGTACACCGGTTTACTGGCTTTGTATTCACGGAAAGGTCTGTCTGGGCTTCCTTCATCAAAGAAAGGGGAGAAAATCAAGTAAATAAAAAAATATATATTCCACCCGTCTGAAATTTAACTGGGTGGAGATGTATCAATTGTTAAAGCTCGATAAGTAATTACTTTCCCAAAAAGAGGAGACAGATACTATACAAAGGGATTACTTTTGTTTAATCAGAGTCACTTTAAAGCATTCTCCTTATAGTTTAATATTTTCTACTACTACTACTACCACTGCTACTACTACTACTACTACTACTAATAATAATAATAATATGTTTTCATATTTCAAATCTTCTCTGGTAAAAACAAAAAACAAATAAAAAAGCTACTACTACTACTACCGTTACTACTACTAATAATAATATTATAATAATAAATCATTATTACATTGTAATATTTCGAACCATCCACATTACAAAAGTCTATTACTATTACTACTAGTACAACTACTACTAATATTACTTCTGCTTCTACTAATAATAACCATAATATATTTTAATATTTGAACCATCTCCATTCAAAACGACTAATACTATTACTACTGCTACTACTATAATAACAATACTCATTATTTGTATTATTATTATTATTATTATTATTATTATTATTATTATTAGCCTCGTTTAATATCGTTTTCCTTTCAATATGTAGAAAACTCACTGCTCGCTATCTTACATATAAACAAAAAAAAAAAACGGAGAATTAAATCGAGACTTGTAAAGCATATCTAGAAATTAATTAAAATAATACATTACAAATATGTTTACACTGCTCGTGGCGAGCAAATCGATATTATGCCACAGACATTCAAATAGGAGTCGCATAGAATAAATGTCTTGATTATACTAATTAGAATCTTGTTATATCACATAATAGACAGCTCAGGTTAACAAGAGCAATAATTGTCGTTGTACTCTAAAAATGTAAAATAATATTTGCAAAGAAGTTATAGGCAAGGTTAAAATTTAACCTTTAGCAATTACGGTAAGCAAGGTTAAAGTACATTAAAAATAACGTATATCTATATCTAGTTATATATATATATATATATATATATATATATATATATATATATATATATATATATATATATATATATATATATATGTGTGTGTGTGCGTGTATATAAAAGTATAAAAGACATCTATATCTATCTGTCTATATATCTATCTATACATCTAACTATATCAATATATATCAATATATATCAATATATATATATATATATATATATATATATATATATAGATATATATCTAGATAGATAGATAGATAGATAGATAGATAGATAGATAGATAGATAGATAGATAGATAGATAGATAGATAGATAGATATATCTATATCTATCTATATATCTATCTATCTATCTATCTATCTATCTATCTATCTATCTATCTATCTATCTATCTATCTATCTATCTATCTATCTATCTATCTATCTATCTATCTATCTATCTAGATATATATCTATATATATATTTATATAGATAGATAGATAGATAGATAGATAGATATATCTATATCTATCTATCTATCTATCTATCTATCTATCTATCTATCTATCTATCTATCTATCTATCTATCTATCTATTATATGTGTGTGTGTTTTATGTATCTGTTAAGAGTGGATCAGTTTGCTACTAACCTTTAGGACAGGATTACATTGGACCCTATTGATCCCCCTGGTTAGGAGGGCATGGCCCCTAGAGAGGAGAATGCTGGGTACTAGGCAGAACTGGTGACAGACCTGCTCCTGATAACCTCATTCAGGGGACACTCACATCTTTTTATTTTCACTCACTTTCCTGCTCGGACAGTATCAGTATGTCCACTCAGGAGATAACCAGCAGCTGAAAAGTGCTTTTGCTGGAGGTGTCAGGGGACTAGCAGCCTACCTGTGTGACCTGCCTTTGACTTACCTGTTCACAATGAGAAGGAGGAGTCTATTTACTGACATGTACTACTCAAATAGGGACTTGTGATCCAGCCTGGAGGGTCCTATGTATTATTTTGCTCCTGAGACCACACCATAGCTGATGTTTCGGGCTTTATACAGGACAGATATTCTCAGCTATTTGGATATATGATCTGATGATTGGAGGCTGTGTATTCTTACATTTAGCAGGTAAGGATATAGATTTGTTTTATTATTAGTAGTAGTATTATTATTTATAAGACTGTGGGGCTGCTGTGAGTTGTAAAGCTTTGATCATGTGTTTGAGAAGAGACTCGTGTTTTTGTAGCCCCCCTTGTTGGATAGATCCATACACACACCCCATAGTGGGCTGCCCACCCTCCCCATGCTATGGCCATCAGTCAGCCTGTCTCTGCTGCCTGGTTGAGGCCAGTGCAGTGTTTACAGTGGGCTCCATGTAAAGTGCTAGGACTGGCACCCCTGGTGAGCGTTGTGTTTATTTAGAGCTGCATGAATCCAATCAGAAGTTGCAGCAATCTGAAGGCAGAGAGCTGTAAGAGGCGTCTCCTCCTCCTCCTCCTCCTCCTCCTCCTGCTTCACATTGCACAGAGACAGAGGAGCCCCACAATCGCCTATGCTGCCCTGATCTGCACTCTGTACGATCGCTGGATCTCTCTGCACCATCAATGGGCTCTGCCAGGATATAGGTTAGCAAATGTCCTTCTTACTTTTCTATATGATCTGGGGATATACTGATTTCTGATCTAGGATTACAGATTGGGGAGAGTTTCCCAGTAAGTTCAGTTAACTTTTTCGCAGCAGAGAGACATTGGGAAGCAAGGGGTTAAGACTGGATGCAGTACCTGGGCACCTGGCTGCGGTGCCAGGCACCGATCTGTTGGGAAGTCTGTGGGATTCAGTGTGCCAGCTCTTTGCTCAGCTCTGTTGATAGTGGAAATGTGCCATTTGTAAGGTGTGTTGCCTGAAACACGCAGGCGAATGTAAACCTTGGGAGGCCCTAAGTAAATGGTGCTGCCTGGCACAAAGTTGCTGATGAAGGTACATTGGCTTCCCCTGGCTCTCCCCTCCCATAGATCTGAGTCAGAGAGTGTGTGGATGGGGCCAAGCACCTCTCCTACACAAGGAAGGGAAAGGCAGCACAACTTCCCAGAACTGCAGGATATGGTATATAGAAAGTACTACAGAGCAGATCATTGCTGACTTCAGACAGACTCAAGATTGGGGACGGTTGGTGACAATTAACTTTGTAGCCTTAACCATGACCAGCTCTCTTGCTGAATGAACTTAATGGGGTTAACCTGATGGGATTTGCATTTCAGTCTGTTGATGTTATTTGCTGTCTGATCCAATAATCTGCTCCTCTTTTCATACTGATGAGAGGCCCTTTGTTTGGTGTCTGGGTATTTAGGTGTTGAGGGACTTTTTGTGTAGTATTTGATGTCTCCTAATTTGGTGTCTTCTTGCTTTTCTCCATGGACTGTCTCTAAAAGGAAGCACACTTTTCGGTACCCATTCCTCTCACCTGGATGGACCATCCTGAGGATTCCTGGTCCGATGTCAAAAGACTCAGCATAGGAAACACCTTGTACTCTTCCAAAATAAAAGAACCTGACAGCTCTTCCTCGTCCCCATCGTCTTGTTCTCAGGGGGACCTGGGTTCCAGCAGAGCTCATCAGTCGGACAACGAGAGGAACCAGGCTCTACAGGAAGGCAGGTCGCCCACGACTGCCCACCACCTGGGTCTTACCCATTTCTCCACCCTACCCAACCCGGAAGACGTCATACTTTTCAGGGATTTAGATCACATCAACAAACTGATCTTACCCAACAGAGAAGCAAGATATAGTGCTTTGCCTGAATCTCAAGGGGACATGTACCAAACCCTGACCATAACTGCGACTCAGGGGCCTGTCAGCTATGATGGCTCACCTGGAAGCTTCATGCACTCCGCTGCCAGCTCTCCGGTCTATGTGCCCACTACCAGGGTTGGATCTATGCTTACACCCATCTCCTACCTATCTGGCAGTGGCCATTCCCAAGGTTCCCACTCTGTGAGCAATCACTCAGTGTGGTCCCAACCCGCATCAGAGACCTCCTCATATAACAGCAATAGCCCTCATGCCTCCAGCAGATACCATTACTCTCCCAGTCCACCCATGGCCAATGGGACTAACAGGGACGCTGGTTACAACAATGGCATCACCGTAAATGGCAGAGATCAATATACTTCCTTGGCTCGGCCTATAAACGGATCCTATGCTAGTCCTTACTCGTCTTACATGCCACCTCCTCTGCCTACAGCCTGGCCTTCTGGACCCTTTGACAACTCCATGCTGCATAGTCTTCAGAGCAGACCAGGGGGCATCCCTATGAGAGGACATCCTGGAGGTAAGGACAATGTATCCAACAATGTATCATTATCGGCCTTGGGGTTTATTGTTTGATATGGATCTTTTCCAACAATATAAAATGTATATATAAAGATTTATATATGTCCCAAAAAAAGTACATAATTTATGTGTTGTAGAGTTAAAGATCTGTCATGGGGAAATAACCTACGACTGATACATTTAATGTACACCATATATATATATATATATATATATATATATATATATATATATATATATATATATATATATATATATATATATATATATATATTACTATCTTTTAAAAAATAGCCTACTAAAGGACGAACTGAAATAGGTATATGTGATATATTTATTTATATATAGATAGTACGTGAACATATTTGAATATTTCATCTCATGAAGGCCACGCTAAGAGATCTTAGTTGGTAATATTGGGGATGAAATGTTCATTATTAGATATTAAGCTTTCTGGTTAAATACATATTCCATTATGATCTGACTATTGATCAGTGTGAACTTTTTTTTCATGGTATTTTCTCCATGTCACTATCAGGTTAAAATATATACCTGTCCCAATTAATTTATATAATGTATTATATTTAGTGAGAATAGAGCTATGGAATTATCGATGTGTGTTACTGTATTTACAGTGACACGAGATATATGATATTTTGTATTTAATATCTGAAATTATTATTATTACTACTTCTACTCCCGCTCCAACTCTCAGGCTCCAAGGCATGTTCTTGTGTCTAATAAATAACTACAAGTCTCAGCATGCCAACCAGATCATCTCCAGTGTCATATCATCCCCAGATCTGATCTTTACCTTAGGCACCATTGCAGATCACCAGTCATCCATTTTTTTTATAATGGGAACATTGGTGAAGTATTGAACACATGGAGCATGTAACTGTCCAGTGACACGCCATCCTTCATCTGCTGTGTCGCCATGTCACACCATGTTATCAGATGGCTGGGACCACTTTACTAGAAGAAGACCCTATAGAATAACACAAGGAGTGGAGAGTAATCCCTGTCCCAGCGGTGTCACTCTCCACCAATATGTGTCACATGGCTGAGTGCACTCTCACTTCCTGCTGTCACCCTGACTGGCCTTCTATTGCACTCTACAAGGGCTGAGCTGGCTGGAGGAAGGAGAGTTCAAGCAAAGCCCTTTCCTATAGCACACAGTTAACTTTTATTTTTTTTTAAGCTTAATGAAATCTGAATAGTTAGTTGCTCCAGTTTAACTAGATCGCCAGTTATAATCAATCAACTGAAATGTTTCATCGTTAAACAATATCCCATTGCAGTTTGGTGATCTGTGGCCCTCCAGCAGAGGCTTAGGGCCAATAGTGGTCAGTGTGGTTATATGCTTGATTGTTTCCTTTACCCTTCGCCAATATTTATAATGGTTTAATTTGGATTTCACTACAGGAATACCGTTTTAATGTAATAGGATATTACAGGTTTACGCTAAGAAAATGTTTCCTTTTACCGGATCTACCTTTCTAATTGCTATAAAGAATGATTGTTATTTTAAGGCACATGGTGGTCAGTTTACAATCTAGTGTATGTATCCCCTGTGTACAGTCTTTCTTCATTGTGTGTGGACATGATCCAAGAAACCCAACATGTCTGATTTATTGGAGCAAAGATAATTGGAGGTGGTCATTTAACCAATCTGATTCTATGTTTCACTTTTTCCTCTGGAAATGAACAGCTGATTGGTTGGAATTGATAAGAGCTCCAATTTTCTTTACATTAGATTATTTGGCAGACTCGTTCTAATGTTCATTAATTATAAATAGTAAGGATAATCCACTGAACCTGCCAACTGTACCCAACGAGTACATCTACTACTTACTGCTGAGTATTACTGGTTTAAGGCTTGAAATGAGAATGAGGCTCACATAATATAATTTATTAAAGAAGGCAACAATTATTTTTATTTTCCTTGAATCTGATTGACCATTTGAAGCAAGATGGAAAATTCTCCTTTAGTAATTCAGCTGCTTATGTCCTTGGCCTTTTTATTCATCCATATTATGATACCCCGGTAATTATCATAATATACATATATATGCATATAAGGCATAGAAATGATGAGCTAATATTTTCAGTGTTTATAATCCAGTAGTATGAACATATATTAAATCTCTATTAGTACATGTACTGGAACACCACATTATTAGGAGCAATATGGATCCCAGCACCTACTACAAAGATCCCTGCAGTCTTTAATAAATGACATAGTTGTAACCTTAAGGCTCTCCTAGATACATCACTGTGAACATCATCTAAATACATCATCTATAAGAATACGAATTTATCTGCAGCAAAACATCTTCATATAACCGGTAGCCCTATTACAGCAGACGGAAATAGAGATTTACTAAACTCTAGGCGAATTACTAAAGTTGTCATTTCAGGCTTTATTACTTTCAAACACATTAAAGTCATATCGGGCCTTATTCAAACACGCAATCGGTTTAAAGGAAATTTTAGAGTAAAATGGAAATTCCTCATTAGATTAGAACTAAAGGCAAAACGTTTTTTTTTTTTTTTCATTTTGCCTAGAGCAAGAGAGGGTTATAACACCTTAAATTGTTTTTCTCCACCTGTGTCCCATTGCAGAGATTTCTTTTCACTTCCTGCCCCATAGCCAAACAGGAAGTGAGAGCAAATCCCTACAAATTAAGGAAATTCCTTGGGGAGGTCACCAGAACTAGTCCCCCCCATTGGAAGATTTCCCTTCTTATTATTTTTCGGGGGACAATCAAAAATGTGGGATTTCTTTTACTTTCACTTTCAATGATAATGGTAAACAGGACAAATATAGAGGGGTGATCTCCTTAATGGGGGCACAGACAGCAGTAAACACTGACAGGGGTTCTAATCTCTCTCCCCTTTAAGCAAAACCTTAGTTATACTTTAATGTTTAAGGGTGATTTACTAAAGAAGTCATTTTCAGGTTAGTATGAATTAATGTCCTCCATCTAATCAGTTTTAGGCTAAATTAACTTTTTTTTATAACTTTTATTAGCTTGATATGTAACATGAATCCAAACTAGAGCTAAAATGAGCTGCATTAGCTGGGCAGGATATTGACCTCTGATCATTACCATCCAATGTAGTGTGAGTGCTGGATGCATATTCCATAAACATTCCTACATGGTCAATCAAAGTCTGGTTTCCTTATTGCAGCAAGACTCTGAATATCTATAGCTACCTACATCCTCCAGCCAGATATACCTAACAATATAACTATCCATACTTGTGGCAGGACCCTCCTGATCTGACTGCTATGTACTGGCAGGCCTATGCATGCTGCCTCTCCCCAGGTGACAGTAGTGACATCCCATATGGAGACTGTCACCCTGCTGTGCCTCTGCTCCTGACAATCCTGCACTCTTTATACCATTTATGTCACCACAAGGATTCCTGACATTGAGATCAAACTCTACAGCTATTTTTAATATTGCAACAACCATCAATCTGATAAAGGTACTCCTGTGAGGCAGTATACTCGATCTTTGCGATAATTCCCAGGTTTATCAGTGAGATAATACCCTTTGATCGATGACATAGTCGTGTGTACATGTTAATCTGTGGACTCATACTGAAAGACTTGTATGAAATCATATGAGGATGATCCACATGAGGCAATGCACTGGTTGATCCATGAGACTCTATATATAACAGTACATAGATATGCTGAAGAACTTTAACCTAAGAGGCAATACATATAGGTTGATAAGATCACAGTCTGACCTGTGCTATGACATAATACAACACTTAAATACATTTCATGTAGTTGATCTGTTATATTTGCTGGTAATCTAGAATATATTTTGAACTGATGCTCAATTCACAAAGCTACCATACTAGAATATTATTATTATTATTATTATTATTATTATTATTATTATTATTATTATTATTATTATTATTATTATTAAGGATTTATATAGCACCAACAGTTAAGGTGCTATATAAAAGGGAGTTTTTTTTTTCTAAGTAACAGCTATTTTCAATTAGGTCCAATAAAATTTGGAAATGATAGTTACATAGCTAAAATAAAGATAATTACTGTGTTGAAACTTTGTGAATCGAGCCTCAGTCTAGATGTATTTATTCACATTTAATTCCCTCCCCTACATTTGAATATGTGTCTCTGTTTTTTGTATTTATTTCTTTTAGGTATTTTTTTCAAAATTTATGTTAATTAGGCCTCATTCACACAACTGTAAAACAACAACAAAATATGAGCATTTTTTTACGCATCTGAACGCAGCTCCATTGTTTGCTTCATGCACACCGAGCTTAAAAAACTCCTGTTCCTTTGGTAGAAAAAAATGCTCATAGAGCATTTTTTATACACAGTTTAGGAGAGTTTAGCGCTTTTTTTTTCAGCCAGAAAGCTCCAACCAGAAACGCAAACCAGAAGGGATTTTTCCCTAGGCTGAGTTTAAAATATGCCTCTGATTGTCCTATGTGTATGGGCAGTTACATAGGACAACATTGATCTGCTTCTACAAAACAAAAAACTCCTGTAGAATAAGCGATTTACATGGAGATAAATTCACAGGTGCTAAAGATGCACTGGGGTTGATTTACTAAATCTGGAGAGTGAAAAATCTGGTGCAACTGTAACCAATCAGCTTCCAGGTTTTTGTTTTGTTTTTTTGTCAAAACTTGAACAAGCTGAAGTTAGAAACTAATTGGCTACCATGCAGAGCTGCAACAGATTTTGCACTCTCCAGTTTTAGTAAATCATCCCCACTGTGGTTCAGATCAAACTCCAAGAATCTGAGGACATATACACATACCAGACATTCATGTATTTAAAAAAAAGAACAATTTTACAAACAGTTCAAGTATCATGACATGCAGGAACTAAAACATAATTAAAATGTTTACAGCCATGTGAATGTAACCTAGTTCTGATTGGTAGGTTGAAAAGTACTTTAGTTGGTAGCCTAGTGATTGGTTATACTGCCGGACTACAACCTTGAGATTATCCAATTTATATAAGGAGACCAAATGAGCGACTGATTCATAAAGGAGTTGTATAAGATAGGAGAGCTGGCCACCATCCGTCAGGTGGTAGGTACCCCATGTGCCATGGCAGAGCAGAGGGCACCAACCCCTGTGTCATGGTGTGAGAGGTATACAATGAAGAATCAACATTGTCCTGTCTCAGTATCCTCACAGCTTGTAAACATTGCAGAGTAGATCGTCCCTTCCAGAGATTATTCATTTGTAAAACCCCTGACAGTCTGTTTATCATAAAATTCCTCCGAGAATTTCCTTTACAGTCATTGAAGATCAAGGAGCAGTCACAGTAAAACAAAATATTTTAATTTCGTTACTTAACCTAGCTGTCTAATACACCCCCCCCCCCGAAAAATATATATATATATATATATATATATATATATATATATATATATATATATATATATATATACACAAAATATATATATATATATATATATATATATATATATATATATACATACGCATATAATATATATATATATATATATATATATATATATATATATATATATATATATATACACAATATATATATATATATATATATATATATATATATATATATATATATATATATATATATATATATATATATATATATATATATATATATATATTCAGATAGTCTACATCACCTAATATTGAAGAAACACTGAAAAAAATAAAATAGAATGATAAAAACATAAAAGGCATAAAAAGATCTATCTATATATCCAAAGATATAGGTGTATATATAGATAGATATATATACATCTCTCTCTCTCTCTCTCTCTCTCTCTCTCTCTCTCTCTCTCTCTCTCTCTCTCTCTCTCGTTTATTTCTGGGCTAATCTAGTGTATAATAAAATTCGGAAATATACCAGTGATTCTGAATCTATTTTTTTTTTTAAACAAATTTCTATAAGAATTTCTTTATTCAGCAGAGCCAAAATTTGTTGTTGTTGGTTCGGATGTTAATAATTGTATTATTATTATTATTATTATTATTATTATTATTATTATTATTATTATTATTATTATTATTATTATTATTGTTATTAATAATAATAATATTTTTATTGTTTCTCGAAATAAACATTTAGAACAATCTAGCAAGCCCCTAAAATCTTGCCATCAGTCACCTGTACAATAGCAAAATGTTATTTTTGAAAGAGAATTTCTTTTCTCTTTCGGCCTGAAAGGTCAACCTTCTGCAGAGTTTAAACCTTAACTGGGGTTATTTCCACCTATTACTCATTGCTCTAAATTGTGCAATATAACAGGGACTCATCCAGGGTCTGACGGATTGCTGTTTAACTCTAACGTCCTTGAAGTGTCAGGATTTTATGGATTGCTAAATTAAAAAAAAAAAAAAAACAGCTCTGTCCCTGCTATCCGTGGTCTAGAAATTAACTTCTGTTTTGTAACATTACTATTTCCTGGAATATTAGAAACCTTCCTATATTAAATTTGCTCTGCCTGCGTTAAAGGTTAAGACAGTATTATTTTTATGGTTATCATTATTATTATTATTATGTTATATATTACTGGTGCTAAAGCATAATGCGCTTTTGTTAAATAGTTAAAGACATACACATCTAGATTGGTTTTTGTCATTTTTTTTTATCAAACAAAAATGTGTACTAAATATTTATCGTAAATGATATTTATACATAACAGATTACTGTTGATACTACTACCACTACTAGTATTACTACAGTTTTTTCAAAGTTATACTGTTTTTACTAAATCTAGCAGTATTTCTATTTCAATGTAACAATCTGCTATGGTCAAATTTATTGTATTTAGCTAATCTGATGATGATGATTCCAAAAATATGTACGAAAATGTTGATGACATGTTCTTCATTTATTGTAAATACAGATTGCAATGTGTATGTATTACAAGAGGTATCAAAACTGTTTGTCTATACAAGGGCTGACAACCGTAACATATCTACAAGCATATAGCATTTAAAAAAGAAATACTTTTTATTACATATCAAAGTATACATAATAGATAAAAATACAATGTCTCTTTTGTAACTATTGGGTTTCTAAGATCTTATTCAGTAGCTGGCACTGAAATCAGTCAGTAATTGGTGGTAAGGGAAAGATTGGGGGTCAGCGCAGACTTGTTGGGGTTGATTTGGGCAACTAAACTGTTGACTTGGCAAAGGGAATTTTCCCCAGGGCTTAGCAATAAGGTGAAGCTCTACTGACATCTATCATCCAATCAAAAATACAGTTTCTTTATTTTCTTGTATTTGATTGGATTTTCTTTGTATAGTGAAATTTCACCATGTTCGCTAAGCTCTGGGGGCAAATTCTCTTGCAAAGAAGACAGCCTATTTGCCTTAAGTAAATCAACCCTATAATAGAACTTGTCTAATTATTAGAAGTTGTGACTTGATCTGCTATCACCAATATAAATGTAGGATTTCATCTCAATCAGCCAAGTCCCAGCCTGTAGAGTGCACATAGCTATGTCTAGTACTTGGCAGAAATAAATGCTGCGACTTGTAGTCCCACTGCAGCTAACTAGTCATAACATTGGGGGTTGTGGTCTTCAGAGGTTTGAAAGATGTTTCCTTTAAACTTGGAAATCGAATACAGAAAGATTTATTTTCTATCTGTGGAAGGAGATAGACTGAAGGAAGAAATGTGAAAGTTATTCTGCAGCACAGAAATGTGTCCAGGACTGGAGGAGCTCATAGAAATGCCAGATCACTTTTTTTCTGATTATTTTTTTTTCTGTATTGTGATTTTCTTTTATAATGTGATATTGTTTTATGTATTATTCCAGCTACAGTATGAATTAAGCCAACGCTGATTCCACTTTTGTTGCATTTAAAAAAAAAAAAAAAAATTAGGATTCTTGTATTTATTAAAGTGGAAATTCCTTGTAAAGGTTTCCATGGAGTGATGGATCGCACATGTGTAGGAGATCGGAACTGATCGCTGTGTCTGTTGCCCACAGATGTCCTGGAGGAGCTCCCAGAGAGCAGAGAGTGTGTGAACTGCGGCTCAGTGCAGACCCCCCTATGGAGACGGGACGGCACCGGCCACTATCTGTGCAATGCATGCGGCCTGTACAGCAAGATGAATGGCCTGAGCCGACCGCTCATCAAACAACAGAAGAGGGTGGTGAGTGATCGGGGAGGGCTGCTGCTACATCTCTTTTATATATGTATCTTCATTTCTTATATAGGAGACAGGATCTGTTATGTATGACCACACTGATATAGACATTATACAACTCTTCTAAATCAGCTCTGCACTTTATTTCCCATATCAATTTCTACAGAAGCTATAAAGACACTACCATTTAGGTTGACCACACACTATACAGTCTGATTGTACAATCCACCATCAACTATGTAGTACAAGAGTCTGCTTTGATACAAATTGAATAGATTACTCAGATTTGTCCTCCTATTGTTAAAGTAGAACTATGGATAAAACTTTTTTTTTCATTTTGGATAGAGTAAGGGAGGGTTATAACCCCTGTCAGATTTTTTTTTTGCCATCTCTGTTTCATTGTGGGGGTTTCCCTTCACTTCCTGTCCCATAGGCAAACAGGAAGTAAGAGAAAAAATTAAGGGAATTCTTTGGGGACCCCCAGGTCATCAGAACTAGTGTCCTCATTGGAAAATTTACCCTCTATTACTTTTCCGGGGACAACCCAAAATTTGGGATTTTCTTTTACTTTCACTTTTAATGATTATGGTAAACAAGGCAAACAGAGAGGATGAATCTCCCCAATGTGGGCACAATGAGCAGTAAAAAGGACAGGTGTTCTCCCTCCACTCTATCCAAAACTAAAAAAAAAAGAAAAAGTTTTGCTGTTAGTTGTACTTTAACTTTACAACTCCTGTATAATAATACTATTAATAATAATAATAATAATTCATACAGCTATAAAAATGTTGCTGATGCAAAAGTTCCTTCATATACACTTTTCGATCCATTATATGCGTAAAATGGTCCTATTGTCTTTTTCAACATCAGAATGCATATGTCCAGAGATTTTTGGGATTTTGTGTTAAAGGGGTAGTAAACAGCTGCAATAAAAAAATAATAATAAAAAAATTTCCCCTGCAAAATATTAGCATAATGTGCTAGTATGAATAACATACTAGCACATTTTGAAATACTTACCTTAGAACGAAGCCTTCCAGCAGCACGCTGTCATCGCTGACAGGGCTTCCATCTTCACCCGGTCTTCCTTCCGGGTTTGCGGACTCCGGCTGTGAGAGAGTCCTTGGTTGTGGCACTGAGGGTCCAGCTATGTCGGACCTTAAGAGCGTATGCACTGGGGACATCACCGGCTGCGTCCAGTGTAAATATCACCGTTTAGGAAGATTTTAATTTTACCAATAGGTAAGTCTTATTATAGGCTTACCTGTAGGGAAAATTCACAAAGCGGACTTTACTACCCCTTTAAGGATCTGAACACAGGGCATGTTTACACACCTGTGTGAATGTCTCCAATGAAAACAATGCAGTTGCGTTTAGATCCGTAAATTAAAAAAAACTCTTGCAAAAGTCTAAAGCCTCGTATACATGATAAGAATATCAGACGAATGATCGGCCCTTATTTTTTGTATGCTAGTCTCATATGGAAAAACAATAAGTTACTAAAGTTAAGAAAATTCTCCTACGACAGAGCACAACTTCGAAGGTGATGTCATGTATTGCACTGTATTGTATTGTAACGTATTCTTTCATTTCCGAGCATGTGTGGATTTTTTTTCGTACAAATTCCATACTAATTACATGAAAATCGTTCATTCTGTTATCATATTAAAATTTCATGCATGCTCCTTCGGATATTTTCACATAAGCTGTCATGATCGGCTCTTGAAAGCTGTGTAGCAACGATCAGATTATTGCACGGTCACTCAGAAAGCGTTGTTTTTCATCCGATTTTCTTATTGTGTATACTAGGCATAAGAGTACATGTAAAAGACAAAACAAAAACAAAAAAACAGGAAAAAACAAATTTCAGAGCATTTTTGGTTTATGGATATCTGGATTTATTTTGAATACCTGAATGCAGGGGTATTGTTTTCAACAGGGACATGTATACAGGTGCTATAAAATGTGCTGCGTTCAGATCTGTAACCACAAATCAAAGTATCTGCATCTGAAGACATGCAATTTGCTCAATTATGCAATGAAACACATATATATGTATAAACATAAATACAAAATTTGCATTCTGGGATTGAAAACAGATCAGAAGGATATAAAACTAGAAGTTTACGCATTTAGACCCCTACACGTCCTTATGCATTTGAACGCTCATATACAAACATTTTACTGATCATTTACACAGGAGCTTTTTGTGCCAGAAAAACAACGTGTATTTGATGAGTAAAATTCTTATGGCCATGTGCATGTAGCTTTAAAAGTGGCCATATGGTATACAATCTCATTGTACAATTTTCTTTAGCTCTACCATCAACTATACAGCGCAAGGGCCTGCCTGATTTGATTCAAGTTGAATAGGTCATTTAGGCGTGTCCTCCTATTACATATTTTTGGTAAATCTAAATGAGATTGTACAGAGACCGTACAATCAGATTGTTTAGTGTATGGACAGCTTTACTCCTAAAATGCAATATAGCAAATCTCTGGAATTCTAGTAGCTATAGTTCACCCTGCTAGCCCCTGTTTTATATAGCTCTTTGCAATTAGGCTGGAATATGCCACCAGTGGGAACGTTTCATCTATAAGTCAGATAAGGTCATTGTGTTCTACTATGTATAAAAGGTCATTCAAGCATAATTACAACCTGTTTTGTGGCTTGGTGTTGATTTATTAGGAAGAATAAGTGAGGGGAGATCTCCCCAAATCCTAAGGGCAACAATCATTTCATAGAGAAGTTTTAGAACATCCGTCCTCCCAGGTTTGTCGGCAATACCTCACATGTGTGATTTGAATAGGGTTTACATTTGCGGGTGCGATTTACCTATGTGTTTTCTTTGCTGCGTGAGCACACGGCGACGGTGGAACTTAAACCACTTCAGCCCTGAAGGATTTACCCCCTTCCTAACCAGAGCACTTTTTGCGATTCGGCACTGCGTCGCTTTAACTGACAATTGCGCGGCCGTGCGACGTTACACCAAAACAAAATTGACGTCCTTTTTTCCCACAAATAGAGCTTTCTTTTGGTGGGCGCGCGCCCACTAGCCCCACAAATTAAAGGGGACGTACAGGTCCCGTATATCGGCGTGCGGCGGTCGGCAAATGGCTAAAAAAAAAATTTTTCTTATTTTTTTACATTGTCTAATATGACCCCAAACCCCTCCTTTGCACTTAAAAATATTCCGATCGCCAAAATCTGCGATTCTGAATACTGTTATTTTTTTAAAAACTGCGCCATTGGCAGCCGAGTGACCCGGAAGTGACTTTGTGATGTCACTTCTGGGATTTTACATCAGAGACCCGATTAAAGCCAAATCCGGCTTTGTTCGGGTCTCAGCCTAGGTTGCGGACACGCCGACTGGTGGCTCGGGTCTCCCGATGGGACGGGAGGCTCGGGAAGAGGGATGGAAGGCGGTGGAAGGCGGTGGCGGCTTTTAGCCACATCGGTTGTTATCACTAAAAAGCCAACCGCTGGGTCTAAAAAACGGAGCCTGCAGCTGCAAGGTTCACCCTGTTATAACCCCTTCAAGCCATGAACACAAATTTGCGTATGGTCGGTGCGAAGGGGTTAAAGTAGTAAACATGAAAAAAAAAAAGAGTACCGGTACTTTCCCTGCAAGGTTAAGGCATAATATGCTATTATGCATCACATACTAGCACATTATGAGGGACTTACTTTGAAACGAAGCCCTCCAGAGGTGCACTGTCACCACTGCAGAGGCTTCCATCTTCATGAGGTCTTCCTTCCAGGTTCGTGGGCTGCGACCGCTTGATTGGCTGAGCCGCAATGACGTCACTCCCGCGTAGCTGCGCAGGAGACACGGCCGTGGCACAGAGTTCTGAAGGAACGGCCCGGGTATGCTGTTCCTTCAGAGCGCATGCGCCGGTGATGTCACTGGCTGCTGCTCACTAGAATATCGACCTAAATGGTGCACGTTTAGGAGATATTCATTTAACCTACAGGTAAGCTTTATTATTTGATTATTTTACCTGTCAGTAAAAATAAAAACACAGGGATTGCTTTAAATAAATCGTTTCAAGCGAATTTCCCATGTTTATGAAAGTCATGCAGACATCACTTTCTAAGATTCACAGGTAATATTTCTAAATAAAAAATAAACAGTGTCTTGTGAGCTACCATGTGAAAATCCAAATGACAATTAGAGATGATTAAAGGACAGCTGCTAGCATTGACCACGTCCCATATGCTCGTGCCAAATAAAAAAATATATACCGTATATATATTTCTAAATAATTAGAAGTTTTGACATTGCTGAAATTTCAAACCAATCAAATAGTATAGGTTTGAGAAGTGAGAAGCTTGTAGTTTAAAAAAAGAAAGCAAGAGAAAAACATACATACTCCCGGTGCAGCGTCTGTCTGATGCTGCAGTTGTCCCCTGCCGGCTCTAAGCCTGAGAAATGAGCGTTCACATGTCCGCTGATTGCTCAATTCTCAGTCATCCCAGAGCAGAGAGCCAGAGACTGTTAGCCACCGTCTATCTGCTCTGCTCCTCCAGAGCTCACTGGGGTGCAATGCTGGGGAGGGGGTGGGATCAGCTGGCTCAGGCTCTTAGCGACTCACTGAGAGGCTGAGCCAACAGCTGATCAGTCATCCTGACAATATGGTCGGGATCCTTCCAGAGCCTGAATCAGCTGTAGGTTGATTCTGGGTCACAGGAGAGCACAAGGAAGTGCATTCCTGTGATTGGCAAGGATTTTTTTGGCCATACTTCTCTTTTACACTCTGTTTTTATCCCAACTCACCCTTGGGGGGGAGCGGAGATCTGACAGGTCCGTCTCTGCACAGTGAGCTGGACCTGTGATCCGCTGGCTCAGCGGGAATCAGCGGATCGATCCCCTGCTGAGCAAGCGGTGACCATGAAAACGGATCGGCATGTGTGAAAGGGGCTTTAAAAGGGTGAAACAAATTGCTACTCCCAGCACAGTTCAGAGAGCTTAGGGTAGGTTCAGGCACTGGTGGTAGGTTAACCACATAGCAAAACAAGGCACCCAGACAGTATGATTTTCCTGGAACTATGTGTGATTTTCCTGGAAGTACTCTTTATATAAACATGGCAATAGAATCATGACATTCACAGTTCATGATCATCTGGATTGCTAAACTCCTATGCACATCTGAATCTGTGCATATTCGGAGATTCAAGATTTAGTTATACCAATTGACTGGCATTTTAGTCTCCCAATTGTAGACTGGCTAATCCTATTTCTGTAATATTTTATAATAATTTAATGACTCCACCTTTTACGTCTTTGCAGACATTAACACTAAATATATTTGTAGGGATTTTTACCTGTTTCCTATTAGACCAAAGACCAGACTCTTATCTTTCCTTGAACAGTAGTTAAATGTCCATCATGGAATATGTGGACCAGTGCCATAGCTATGCGCTGAACCTGTAACATTTTTTTGCACCTGAAAACTTGATCATGTTTCCAAACCTTAAGCCTAGGTTCACACTGACAGCGGGAATGAAATCGTGCAAGTTCAGCTGAACTCGGATGATTTCATTCCCGCATGTCAGTCCCGACTTCAGAGACGTCTGTGTGGGTTGCTGCACAGATGTCAATGGAAATCGCACCCCGAAGTCGCCAGAAGAAACTACTTTTGGTAATTGGCGCGACGGCGCAAATGCGGTGTTGCACTCATTCGGACGTTGCCATTGCTGGCAATTGCCGCCGATTTGGCATGCGATTTGACATGTCAAATCGCATGCCAAATCGCTCCAGTGTGAACCTGGGTTTGCACTATTGCGACTGGGATGCAGATTTCCCTGCTTCCAATTCGCATGACAGAAGAGTGTGACCGGCTCTCAATGGAGCCGGTTCACACATATCCAGGGCGGCCACAGGTGCGAAAAATTCGGACCTGTTTCCCCCCTGAAATTTAGAACAAGGATGCACCGGACCCCCTGCTGCGAGCCGCTCCGCACAACAGTGTGAACCCAGCCTGAATGATTCGATAAATGACTAAAATGCCAAGTTATAAAAACAAGTTAGTTATTTATTGATTAAATAATGTTACCATTGACATAAATATTAGATTGTTAAGCACACATGCAATAAAGTGTAACTAAACTCAATTTTTTTTTTTTTGGATAGAGTGCAGATGGATTAGAACACCTGTCAGTTTTTACTGCTGTCTGTGCCCCGGTTAGTGAGATTTACCTTTTTCTATTTGTCCTTTTTTTACGGTTATAATTGAAAGTGAAAGGAAAAGAAAATCCCAAATTTTGGGTTGACATCAGAACACTAACAGAGGATACATTTTCCAATGGGGACACTAGTTGTGATGACCCTGGTGTCACACCACAGTTCCCTCACTTTTAAGGGTTTTCCTCTCACTTCCTGTTTTGGCGATGGGCTTTTAGACAGGAAGTGAAGCAAATCTCCCCTATAGAATACAGACAGCAAAAAAAAAACAAAAAACTGACAGGGGTTATAACCCTCCCTTACTTTATCCAAAATGAAAAGTTTAGTTACGCTTTAAGCATGAAAGACTGTAAAATCAGGATAAAAAAGTTTTCTATTCCTTATAACATTTTAACTCTCTGAATAGCAATACAGTTGCACAAAAAGCTGCTTTTGAGCAACTACTTACTTAACTATTTTGAGGACCTTTTATTTTGAGACAGTTATGGGGGCAAAATATGGGTCAATCAATTGTATGAGAGTAAGACAAAGTGTAAAACAAGTTGACAGAGTGCATTCATGAAATGCAAACATACTTGTTGGTATATATGTTGCAGTGCAGGAGTAAAAACACAGGGGTATGGTTCACTCTTTTACATTTAGTACATCAGCTTTAATGAAGTTCTTCCCAGTTTATCTACAGTGAATTTTATATTGTAGCATTATTATTCCATAGCATTAGCTGGCAGGGCAGACACGTGTGTAATATCTAACTGCTGCATGTCCAAGCTCTTTTGTCCGGGTGACAGGTTCCCAGTAAAAGCTAGCTTACGTAAAAGAGCACTATCATTAAAAATATGCAATAACTATATAAAATTTAAATATTTTTTTTTAACATAAATAATAAAAAGCACAGTATGCTGATTAAAATGCCTTTTACAATGCACTTTAATTTGCATATTGTGTTTTTATTATTTATGTTATATTTGAATGGGTATTTGAATGTAGCAGCAGTGAGAGGGTTTTTATTTACCCTTTATTATTATAATTAGATTAATATTTCATTGCACTTGTTTGAGCATGGGGATATATTCATATATTTATTTTTTAAGCTAAAATAAAAACAAAACTCTAGAAAAGAACGCTGATAATAGTGTTTTTGTGCCAGCTTGTGGTAACATTTTAGTAGCTTTTAGAAGCTATTAAATGCTAAAAAAAAAAAGAGAGAAAAATGCGGCTATTCTGCATTTATGAGCGTTTTTGAGCCATAAGCTTTTGTGGAGGTATAGTTTTACTAAAAAACACTTATGTAAGAATGCTGCGAAACTTGCGTTTTCAAGGCAGCATTCTACAGCTAAAGCTACTGCCATTTTTATAATGCCCAGTGTGCATGAGGCCTTAGGCTGTATGCACACTAGCTTAAAAAAAACGCTCCTAGCAGCAGATTTTGAGGATTTTTTTTCTGTTTCTAAAAGCCAATCATTTTATCCAATGTGTCCATGCACACTATTTTGTCTAGAAGCGTTTTTGCGATATTTCATGTCAATTTATGATCTTGCATGTTTTTAAATTTTGCAATATGAAAATGAATAAAAAGTAAATAATAAAGGAAAAAGAGAAAGGGAAGAAGAGTTTTTGAAGCTTCAGCTTCTAGCAGTACGAAAAAAAATTTTTTTGTTTTTTTTGCGTTTTTGGGAGAGATTTGACAGCAGAAAAAGAAGCTGAATACCCCTAACCGCTGCTAAAAGCTGGCACAAAAACATTATTCGCATTTTTCACACAGCATTTTTCTGTCATTTTTTTTAGCTTATAGTGTTCATGGGTCTGTGCACACTGTGCTTGAAAAAACTCCAATTTCTTTGGCAGGAAAAAAATGCTAATTTTGAGTGTTTTTGTATTAGTGATTAGGAGAGTTTAGCGTTTTTTTCTTCTGCCAGAAAACCGCATAGAAGTAAAGACAAGTTTTAAATCTTCAATGAGAGTTGCCGCGTCAGTTTATACTTAAGGAGAGTAAAGGCCCATTTAGATCTATGTGTGTGCTTAGAAGGTAAATTTTTGTGGAATTAGGGAGGTGCATTGTCATACCTCAACATGCATTTCCTTTGTGCTTTGATGTGCATTTTCTGGTTTTTGAATTTGGAGTGTATAGGGTTAACAGCCAATGACCAAGGTTTGTTAATATTTTTTGCCAACACATCAAAACAATGGGCTTGACTTACTGTGCATGTTTGAAGTGCATTTGCATTATTTTTTTCCTAATAAATGTGAATGTGGTAAAGCTTCAAGAATACCCAATCAGATGCAAGCATGTTGCCAACCTCCCGCAGCATTTTTTACTGACAAACATAGAAAATGTACTGACAGAGCACATTTCTTTACTGACAACCTGAAAATTGGCTCAACTGCTATTAAAAACAAAGACAATCAATATTTAAACAGCATAAACATAATATAGAAACACTAACAATACCCTTAACAAGTAATTTGCCTGGTATACACTTAAAAGTCAACAAAGCATAACAAATGATCAGCCCCTGATATTTAAAAACAGTTGTAAAAAATTACTGATTTTTACAAACTGTCCGTAAATTTATTGACGGTTGTCAACCCTCGATGCAAGGAAAATAAAAAATTGCATGATTTGATGATAGAAATCAGCAGAGCTTTACCACAATTACTAACATCTGGGGAGAATGAGTGCAACTGGACTTGCAAAGCTATTTGCCTTTAGTAAATCAACCCCAATGTTATAAATATGCATTTGATGTGACTCCATTGACTTCTTTTGGTTTCTCAACACATTAAAATGCAGAAAAATTGGCGTATCAAATTTTTCATAGCAATCTGCAGTGCAGTGTTTTGATGGGAACAAATACCATCTTTTTTATTACGAACCATGACTTATGTGTTTTATTGCACCGTGGTCATGATTTGTCTTGAGGGTCTATTCACCTATGCATTTTAACCCATGTGAATGCATGCATGCAGGTTAATCATTATTTTAAATAGTTCTAATTCTTATCTGAGTAATGTGTTGATGTGTATTGTCCACTGTTTGATGCATCAGCATGTGTTATAGGGCCTACTGATAGCAATGATAAAGCAAAAAAAAAAAGGGCATGTCTTATTTTTCAAAAGCACTGAGATGGGAACAGACACCGTCATTATAATGAGGAACCGAGGCATATGCATTTTAGCATGTCAGGGTCACGCTTAGCCCTGGAGAGCCGTTCACACCTATGTGCTTAAACACATGTGAACACATGCACAGATGTTACCATTGTTTTAAATGCTTTTAGATTACATCTGTATAATGCATGGATGTCCGTTGTTCATTGTTTGATGCATCAGAAAGTGATACAGGGCCTATTGATGGCAATTGCAAAGCATGGAAATGTATTCTTCGTCTCAACCATTATCACTGTCACTTTTACTGGACAGCTTGGTCTGCAAAATGGGGAGAAATGGTAAATGGGGGATATATATATATATATATATATATATATATATATATATATATATATATATATTCACTGTATGTATTTATCAACATACAGTATTTTTCATTATATTTATCCCTGTGTTCTGGATGAAGATGCCCTATAAGAGGGAATCATCTACAGAAACAGACATTTATTTTTACCTAATAGGCTGTATTTATCAGGTTCACTGGGCTGGGAAATGTTTAATGAACAATTCCCTAAATGTATTGTTATGTGACCATAGTATAATATACAGTATATTATGCCATGAAACAAAAGAACAGCGTCTTGTGCTGAAATGGTTGTATAACAAGATTGTACATAGCTCTCAGAATGTGTGTGCCACATAGAAATAGATATTGCCTGGGTAATTTACTAAAGTTTTGTTTTCCCAGAAAACCTGTATATGGTAAAGTAACCAATTAGGTTGAATATAAATGTATATATAACCAAATTTAGAGAGGAGACTGCAATGGCAAAAAGCCAGAGATTTCTAAGGAACATTTTCCGAAGTTGTTTTACTAGAACTGAGAACTGAGCGGGCATCAAAGCCTTGACATTTGTTCCACTTAGCAGGGTAAAATGATAATAAAATGCCATCTTCTATCAATGACTGAAATATGTGCCAAAGTCCCCATTTCTGTGCAGATGTTGGCATATTTCACATTGTGTTCACATTTGCTAGGACGCTTAGTGCAGCCGGTGTCCTTCAGTTATACCGGTAAAGGGAAGTCAGATGTGATATAGAAAATGTTTTGGTTGTTTTGCTGAGTGCACTGCAAAGCAATTCAATAAAACATATCTTACTGAAGGATTTGCAGTGCCCTTGTAAACTTGTCCTATGCTGTAAAATACTACAAAATATTTAGATTATTTTCTTTTAAAATAAACATATTACATACCTTGATGATGAGTATGACCTAATATATGTATAGGAAAATGTTACTGCATGTCTTAGCGCTTAATAGATCTCCAGAAATATATGCACAAGAAGTTATAGGCATATCTTTCCATTCCTGGCTTTCATTTAAAAAAGTCAATTTCAACAGATTATATATCTGGATCTACTGAATGCTTTTACACAAAATTTTCTTTGGAACTATCATCTGCTTATACATGTTTTAATTATATTCTCACTCTAAATGGCACAGGCTTGTGACAGCCTCTTTAAGCACAAGATTAAAAGTGAATTATTATTATTGGGAATTGTTACACAAACCCAGTAAAAAAAGTTTTTGTTTCATAGACCAAAGACGTTGGGAAAAAGTTTAACAGGTTAACAAAAATAAATAAATGTATAAAAAAATGTTGCTGTAGAACATATACCCCCAAATCAGCTAATACGGTGAATATCTTTTTTAGCTAATGACAAGTAATAGAGGTGGTTGTGTTGATACACTTTATGTCAGGAAGAACTTTTATTTTCCTTTTACTGGAAACAGAGATAAACATAAAGAATGACGTTGGATTATCTAATAACTGCAGTGCACACTATTACCATTAGGAATGAGGTTCAGATTCCCCACTACAATGCATTCAAAGCAAAGTCTACAGGTTCAAGATTCATGGTCCTCATGAATTTTTTGTGCTTATGCACCTGGGAGAATTTTTTAAACCGCAATGTACTGCATGGCATTTGAACTATGGCCAGCAGGTTGCAAAGGGCCAAAAAGGGTGCTTTTGGATAAGGCAGCCCATTCACTATACAAGGAAGGAGTGTGGAGGGGGACGCACACAATAACCATGGTGTCACTGTATTAGAAGCTTCTATAGAAAAGGCATAAGCTTTTACTAAACCGTGCTTTAATTCTTTCCAAAAGTGCAAGCCTCAGGTGGCATCTGCCCCCAGAATGGCCCATTTAGGTTTCAAGTGCAGCATTTATTTAATAACCATTTGTTCTTGGAACTGCTTTTGTTGCATCTAAAGCACCTGAAGTTATATCAGTCACATTTACTGCAATCCCCTATCACTATAGATAAAATAAAAGTTAGACTTACACAGATTAGGCCTAATATCCCTGATTAAAACTGTCCTGTTGCTGTATCCCTTGCAGTATATCTATTCTTGTGATAATGTCACAGCTTGTACTCTTTATCTCTAGTAAATTTGGGCCTAGCCTGATGCTGGCCAATTTCACAATGGCATCAGCAAATTACTGGCATATTTCTATCAGCCAGTCAAAGCAGGTCAGTTAGGCCCCTTTCACACTGGGGCGGTTTGCAGGCGTTATTGCGCTAAAAATACCGCCTACACACCGCCCCAAAACAGCCTCCGCTGTTTGTTCAGTGTGAAAGCCGAGGGCTTTCACACTGAAGCGGTGCGCTGGCAGGAGAAGAAAAAATCTCCTGCAAGCCGCATCTTTGGAGCGGTGAAGGAGCGGTGTATTCACCGCTCTTAAACCGCTCCTGCCCATTGAAATCAATGGAACAGCGTGGCAATACCGCGGCATACCGCGGCTATAGCCGCACTATACGAGGGGTTTTAACCCTTTTTCGGCCGCCAGCGGGGGGTTAAAACCGCACCGTTAGCGGCCGAATACCGCGGTAAAACAGCGCTAAAAATAGCGTTTTTTTTACCGCCGATTCCCCCTACCGCCCCAGTGTAAAAGCAGCCTTACTGTTTAATAAAATAACATGTGTCACTTCTAAAACGACCTCTACATTCATTTTCTCGAAACGGAATTGAATCAGATTAGGGTGTTGCTGCTCTACGTTGTAAGCCATTTTACTTGTAAAGGAAAAGATTCACAGCCAAATATGCACTGCCAGTGTGTGTTGTTGTTTGTTTGTAAAAATACTGTTCCAAAACCCAGGCACAATTTTTAATTTTTAATTAAAATGAAATTCAAATTAAGTTAGTGTATTTTCAATGTTGCTTTCAAAGCCACATGGAAAGAGCCCTTTACTGCTGTATGATATATATATATATATACAGGCATACCCCACTTTTAAGTACACAATGGGGTTTATTTACTAAAGCTGGAAAGTGCAAAATCAGTCTCACTTCTGCATAGAAACCAATGAGCATTTAACCACAGCTTGTTCATCTAAGCTTTGGTAATAAAACCTGGAAGGTCATTGGTTTCTATGCAGAAGTGAGCCTGATTTTGCAGCTTTAGTAAATAAACTCCATTGTGTACTTAAACGTGGGGTATGTATGTATGTATATATATATATATATATAGATATATATATATATATACCGTATATATTGCATTGGTACATGTCCCCATGTGTCCTTTAGACTTTTTTGGACAGTATATAGCTTACTAGCCCTAAAATTGGCCAGAATTTAGTTACAGGATTTGCCCCTACAGTCTTCAGTGAGATTCACTACTAAGTTTGGGTTCTCTAATCGAACCTGGGCAGATTCAATCATCCCTATTTACCAATCACATGTACAATATCGTTTCTTAGTCTATGTTGGTCTCCTTTAGTTCTTGCAAGATATTAAAGCATGTACAGAGAAAAACACCTGTTTCATTATATTTTTTAAATTTGCTAGAATAATCTGATCTATTTCCTTTTATTTTATCTAGCCATCTTCTAGAAGAATTGGCTTGGCTTGTGCCAACTGTCATACTACCACAACAACGTTATGGCGTAGAAATACAGAGGGAGAGCCAGTATGCAATGCCTGTGGCCTATATATGAAACTACATGGGGTAAGTATTATTATTATTGCTACCTTGTCACAGTCACATCCCTGCTTAGCTTGTTGTGGGTAAAGTTTTTCCCAATGTGGCCTGCTGCTTTTAAGACATGATGGCAGGTTGAATCAACCACTGGTGTTTTTTGAGTATTGTGGACCCTGGTGGTGAGATTACCAGAGTTCCCAACTCAAACCTTGTAAAAAAAAAAAGGGGGGGGGGGGCTAAATACCTTAAAAAAACAAACCCTATGCCGACATCCTGACCCTCGTCCTCCACTTTGTAAATATTACAGACCTAAGATACACGCTTCGGCCCAACCCTATAGCACTACCTAATAGTATACTATTTTCTACTCTAGTATACTCTAATCATTAAAGCTGAACCCCAGGAAAGCAGATAAACACACAGATTAATTTCATATAATGGGACTGTTTCACCTGCCAAAGGATTTATATTTCTGTCTATCCTGTTCAGGGATTTATAGATCCCTGCCAGACAGCACAGACAGATGGAAGACACAACTTAGATAAGGAATACAGTGGTGTCCTCTGTCCACCCACAGCCTGCTGATTGGACCAATGAAGGAACAGCAGCACACTAATACAATCACCCCCATTACTCACTCTGCTCTTTCCTTCTATCAGTAAGTTCTCTGTCAACACGTTGGCATGCAGCACACTTGATTGTCTCTCAACCCATCCCCTCCATCTCCCAGTCTTGCCATACATAAAAAGTTTTGCCATATAGGTGATTGCAAGAGGCTGGTGCACTGGTTGCATTTAAAAAATAATTTCATTATTTATAAATGAATACATATCCTTGCTTGTTCAAAATGTAATATAATTTACATACTTTTACATTTTTGTAATTGTTCAGAAAAAAACAAAAAACAATTTTTTTCTGCTTGCTGTAGATTACAGTGCATTCTGCACCTTAGTTTGTCACAATAAAATAAAAATCAATTTAGCATTGTATTAGACTACAGTGTTGAACACTGTTCTATATGTTGTGTTGATAAGAAATGGATAGGAACAGTTATGTTGGAATAGTAACTTGTTCGCTTTACACCCTTCCTACTTACTAACGCGCTGAACATGCAAAGCAGCTACTACATCACTTATTTTATTGGTAATAAAATAAACAGGCAGAAACATAGTGTACAAAAATATAATTTTCAAGAACTCCCCTAATCACATAATATACCGTAACTGCAACGTTAGAACAACAGCAATCTTTTCTATGTAAAAACAGTGTAGGGTGCTCAGGTGCTATGTAACTGTAACAGTCATACACATGTGAAGAATTACAAAAATTATGAGCCCCTTCTTTTCAGTATGTCATAGCTATTGAGCTTGGACAGGTGAAGACATTGCATATCTCTTACTGACTACCAGTACTCTTAGGGCACTTTCACACTGGTTCGCTTCAAAACTGCCAGTAAAACACCTATGTCTTAATGAAGCGCTTTTGCTGTGCCTTTGGTGCAGTTTTAAAAGAACACGTGACTCAAAAATGGCACCAAAAAGGCTTTGTGGGGGTGTTTTTGAGGTACTTTTGAGGCGGTTCCCATTCATTTTAATTGAGAGGTACGTTTTTGGTGCGTTTTTTTTAGCTCCCTAAACATGCTCCAAAGATGTTGTAAGCAGGATTTTTTTCACCGCATACGAAAGCGCACCACCCCAGTGTGAAAACATTCATTGATTTTAAAGGGAAGCATTTTTCTAGAGCTTTTCAGGTGCTTAAAAAAAAAACTCCTCAGTGTGAAAGGGCCTTTAAAGGAAGGTTATAATGGGGTTTGTTAAAAGTATTTTATGCATTAAAAATGTATTACCTGATCTTTTTATTGATTATATTTTTACTTGTGTAGTTAACATCCTAATTTTAGAAATGTGCTTTTGAAACCATATAAAAACTAAAATGTTATTTTTGTTATAGATTTTTTTGTATAGCACTGGGGAGGAGATACAAGGTTTTTTATTGCTGCATGTGCCCCCGTTGGGTTCATTTTTGTTCACTTCATGTCTCTTTGTCACTAGGACAGGAAATGATGGTAAGCCTTTCCAAAAGAGACACAGAGGGCAAAACCCCAACTAATTTTATTAGAAAAGGGAAAGTTAGAACATTTATTGACACACTGTGCATTATAGTTTGTCAGGGTAAAAGAAGAAATCTTTACACAAGGGCACAAACAGCAAAATGAAAAAATAAAAATAAAATTAAACACAATAGCTGAAGCTGGTCTTAAATACCATGTTCTTCCATGCCCCTGTGTTTGCAGAGAAATCTGTGATTAAAAAAAAGCTGCTTCCTTTTGGACTGCTTCACAAGGAAGCCTCCTAAGCACATGTTATCGTTAACAACAACATATTTCTAATTTTTGCATGGCTTCAAAAAATCTTGTTGCAGCAATGTAAATTAAAACAGTTTAAATATGCGGGCTGGTCAACTAAATTTTAATAATGTGCTTTTATAATATAATAATGGTTCTATTGCTGTTGCAGGTACCACGGCCGCTGGCTATGAAGAAAGATGGAATTCAAACTAGAAAAAGAAAGCCAAAGAATCTAAATAAGTCAAAAGCATCTTCTAGTAATGGTACGTAAGTTCTAATATATATTACTATATACATTACATTGGTAGAATTACCGTATTTTGCACCCTTCAGTGTTGGGCTTGCTTGACTAACCCTGTAACGCTGTATCTGAGAAATTACCTTACATTATGAAAAACAGAGAAGGTGATTTATGGAATCATTGTTTTGTGTGTACAGTGGATATGTGAACCTTTTAAAGGGAAACTATAGTTTTTACTTTACAGTCTGAGTAATGCTTTCCTAAGAGTTACTTTTAATAAGACTTTTATAATTTTTTCCTGCTTTCTGTATCCTATTTGGATTATTGTACTTCGTATACAGTTTTGCAAATGCTCTCTCTAGAGGCCATTTGTATATCAGGGAATGCTATTAGCATTTCCTGCACATTGGTCACCATTTGCGCATATATAGAGTATTTACAAACTAAACACAGAAACAAGGCTTTAATGCTCAATAATTAAATGCTTTGCATACTGTACAGCTCATCTCTTTTACATATACATATACTGTATATCTAAAATAAAGCAGCAAAGAAACTATGGCTTTCCTTTCAACTCCCATTGAAACGGAACAGAAAGTTCCTCTTTTTTCTCCCCTAATGCTTCCAGGAGGTCTATTACTTCTGTACAAAAAAACTACAATTCAAAAGTCACTAGCAGACTTAATTCCATTGCCAAAGTACTTCAACGTTCCATCCGCTCCCTCTGGCACTTCAGGCTGTGGGCAGTCCTTCATTGTCATATTACAATGAAGGGCTTTTAACCCTGCATTATACGAGGATGAAGCAAGCATGCGACTGCAGCCAGAAGCATCCTGGGGAGGAGGCTTTGCGGGACAGGTTGCACCTTGGAAGGACCCTGCTAGAGCGAGGAACGAGTATTCCTCTACTCTCATAGAAAAGTATAATTCTTGCAGTGTGAGAGCCCCCACTACAAGGATAATTTATTTCTTGTGCCCACAGTTACACTTTAAGCAGATACATAGTATGAATTGAGTCACACAGTATTTTCATTTCTATGGGTGCCCAACAATATTTTAGAAGAGCTTTTGCTACCTGTGCGTGACTTTTTAACTGCTCAAAAATAAAATCATCATGGGTTCCACTGATCCTTATAACAATATAAGGGCCTCTGTTGATGGAATTTGAGCTTGTAACGATGAGTAAATCTAGCATATTCTGCTTGCATTCATCCTCCTTCTTACTTGCATTTGACCTCCTTCTTACTTTCATTTGACCTCTTTCTGACTTGCATTTGACCTCCTTCTGACTTGCATTTGACCTTCCTATAAATTGCTTCCTCTGGTATCATGCTGCTTTTAGTTTCGCATAGAATTGCATGAGAAGAGAAATAGTTATAAAGGGAACAAAGGTCTGGTAATAACACACCCTTTATACAGTATGTGTGTGTGCACAGGACACACAGCTGTCAACGCAATCACAAGTCTCTTTTTGGTGTCTCGCCATAAATGAACAGCTTCACTTATACTCATCATCCAAAATTTCTGGAGTATATTGCATTATGGAGATCATCTTGAACAGCACTAATTATTTTCATTATAGGGTCCCTGTTCCAAGTTTCTTGTACCCCCTTAGACCTGGATCTCTTGCTTGTGACCATGGCCCACAGAGTGCCAGGGTATTACTTGCTAGTGTTTAAGGTAGTGCAGGGCAGCTGTGCTTTAATGTGTGCAATTCAGCATAGAGTGCCAGGGAAGAAAGATTTTAGGAGCTTCTTGGCTGACACTATAGTCCAAACAATACTACACAGAGAGATGATCTCTTGAAAGGCTTGTCATAGTTCTGTGTTGTTCTCCAAAAAGGGGAAAGTGAAAGATGTTAGAAAGTGGAAGAGAAGAAAAAGAGGAGATAGTAAAATATTGGGTGTTTGCAAAATACTAAGACAAAAAAGATTGTGGAGGGGGAAGAGATGGTGTGATCTAACCCATACTCCAAAAAAATGTGCTTCCTGGGCCTTTTCAAAATGGTAGCAATGCTCCTGGTCATCGGCTTTCAGATGGGCACCTAATGTAGACAAATATGTAAATTCCCTCTTTGTGAATTAACTTTATGTGCTCAGTGTTACTAAACTGTTATATTTAAATAAACAATTGTACTTTTTCAGGTACCAGTAGCCACCAAATCCCTATGACTCCAACTTCCACAACGTCACCAACAAACTCGGATGACTGTATAAAGAACGGTTCTCCTAACAATCAGAGCACTGCTTCTGGGGTAAATGTCATAATGATAGCTTAAGAATACAATACACTGTCTTATCTCTCTCCCTATCTTATCTAGGGGAAGTTATCTCAGCAAACATTTAGCTTTCTATACTTGATAGTATGTTTCCAAGAATTTCATCTGTTCTGCCTGAACAGATGGAAAATATACGTATTCAAACAGAAACCATATATTTACATGCTGAATTTTTCTTTTCAACATTCTACTATCAGATATGAATATGGTTTTGGAAAGAACAGGGAGACATAGAATTCCTGCCTAATGATATGATAAGGTTTGATGAGTTCTTTAATTCTGTGTTCCCCCACTTGGCATTATCATCATACTCTAGCTCTTTCTTTGCTATATTGGCTAGTTATGGAACTAAACTACTTTCCACACTGTACTGATGGTATAGTTTCCTTGCCATTCAGTCTCCAAACCAGAATACCTGCAAGTCTTGCAAGTCCCAGGGTTGACTGACAGTTTGTGAGGTGTAGTATGATGTCAATGTCATACTGCGCAATACGTCATGTCTTATATCATCAGTTTCTATACGCAAATATACGCTTGATGTTCTTCAGAAGTAGAGGAATAGGCGCGAAGGCTCTATATACCATCTAAGAGATACAAGATAAAAACTTCCTGGGTCCCTGAAAAGGGTTTTTACCCTTCCCTACACTATGCAAAACTTTTGGCTTTAGATGTACTTTAATGAAGAAAAAAATGACAGTTAAAAAATTCACTACATGAGTGTTTTAGCCTAGAAAACATGGTTACATTTCTATCTTATTCAATATCCTCTTAACCACGTGATCTAACTGGATCTTTACATTTCCCTTATAAAACTAACTTTCCTTCACATATCAACCCCCAAAGAGACTTCCAATAGTACATACAGTGTACAAGTAAAGGGTGCAGGTATAACTGTATTTTGGTGATGCCACTTTAGGGACACAGATGACAGTTGTTTAACTTCTGCTCTGTATCATTACATATGCTCCCAGGATAATAAGCATGTAGAAAACTGCTGGATTACAGCAATCTGTACAGCATTGCTGAGTGGAACTGAAGGAATGCTAAAAGAATTTACTGTTTAGGGCACTAAATGGATTTATTGCAAAACAGTTCCCAGCACTGTGAGATTCTGGCATAAATCCATTCACTAAAATGTGGTGTCAGCAATTTCATCTTCATACCACAGATGTTTTACCTACACACCCAAATCTTCACACACAGGGATGCTCAGCTGTGTACCAAAGCCAGCAATATGGATTTTTATGTTAATACGTAGAGTTTTAACATAATACATTAACTATTACTACATGTATGTTTGCATGAAATTCTGGAGCAAAGTTAAAAATGATTGATCAACAATTCAGACTGCCAAGCAAAACCCACATCTTAAAGGTCCATCAAATTTATTAGCATTTATTTTTTTATTAAGCTGAAAGTGTGCTAATTGGGCAGATTGTAAAAGAGTAACATTTACTTCTGGCCCCTTGCATCTATGTAAATGTCTTGGCAGTAATAAAAATGATCTCCCCATAATATTAGGACAGCCACACACGAAAGTCCTCTGAACAGCCAACCACAAATAAGAATTTTGCTTTTATTATTACTGAGTCTGTCAGGACTCAAGTTCTCTCAAAAATAATAGCATGATCTAAATGTCAACTATCATTATACTGGCCCATAATACCCCTGCAACCATTATGAGTGCTCACTCTGTCACTGCTGTAATGAATTATATCAAAGGCAAGATTGTCACTAACATTTCTTTAAGACCGGTGTTTAAATTTTACTTGTTGCACATTTCTGGTTTATTAAGGCTGGATTGACATTAGTGAGAATCTAAAGTCCTGCAACTTCCTGCGTGAATTTGCAGTGTGACATTCATGGGACTTATTACACTCTATATTCAAGTCACAAGAAAGTCGCATCAAAGTTGTACAGGAACCTTTTTTAAAAGAGGCTGCGACTTTAGTCACAGAGATTGGAACGAGTGCCATTGAAATAAATGGGTTTCGGCTTGTCATGTGACTTTATGGGGTTGATTTTCTAAAGGCAAATAGGATGTGCAATTTTGAAAAGTACAGTTGCACCCTGCAAGTGGAGTTTGCCCAGAGCTTAGCAAATGTGGTAAGGCTTCACTTTGCAAAGATTTCCCAATCTTGTGCAAGAAAAAAATAAATAAATGCATTTTGTTTTGCTGCACATGATTGGATGATGGAATTTAGCAGAGCGTCTGATCATTTACTAAGCTCTAGAGCAACTGTTCTGGCAAAGTTCAACTGTACTCTGCAAAGTGCACAGTCTATTTGCCTTTAGTAAATCAACCCCTATGTGTGGCATGACTAATGTGAATCAAGCCTAAAGGAGTTAGTTAAATTGTATGAAATAATCTAATGCCCAATCTAATCTATTGCAACGCTTTACATACATAAACATGTTACATGCGTTTACAACCATCAAGTAAACTTGCCGCTACCATGATGAAAGGCATCTAGGAGAGATCACCAAAGCATTCAGTGTGCGTCAGGCCTTAAAGCGTTTGTTTAGGCATTATTATAAGTCTATGCCAGCCCCTCTATTAGAGGCTGGCATAGCATAATGTGTAAGTTGTATTTAAAAAGGAGCGTTCTAAATACTGAATATCAGCTGTCTTCAGGCCGGTTACATTACTAGCGGCCGCTTTCCAGCTCCGATAGATGTCTTCTGCGGGAGGGGCCATGATCTCCCTCTGACATCAGAGGGAGATCATCTGGCTGCTCATCTCCTCCGCAGAAGCCACTCATCGGAGCTAGAAAGCAGCCACAAATCACGTGACCGGCCTGAAGACAGCTGATATTCTGTATTTACAGCGCTCATTTTTAAACACAACTTACACATTGTGCTATGCCAGCCTCTAATAGAGAGGCTGGCAGTGACAAATTAAAAATTTTAATATTAAAATAATAGCAGCGGGCGGGGCCGGGCCAGAGACAGACAGAGAGGGCACTGACAGGGAGGAAGGAGGGGGGTGAGGGGGGAGAGAGGAGAGCAGAGAGCAGGCAGTCTATTACGGAGGGAGGCACTTAGACCCTGGTGATCAGGGCGGAGCTGACCTGGTTATCGTGGTCTGTTTAGAGAGGGCATACAGGAAGAGGTAGGTTTGTTTTTTTTTTCTTTTTTTTTACAGTTTAGAGGGGGGCAGATTACATGACACAAGCGCCGTGCTGTGTAATCTGCTTTAAGGGACCAGAATCAAAATTTTATTTTTTGGGTTAACAAACTCTTTAAGTTTCCCATAAAAAGAAAACAAACAAACAAGTCCTTAGTTTTATGACACTAGGCTTAGATCTGAACAATTTTAGAACATCTGACCGTAGGTTCTATCATTAATAAATCTATTGGTGGGCCCCCTTTCCCTGACCAGCTCAAGGAACATTTCCTCCCTATCCCATTATTTGAAATGTCTCCTGTGAAATAAGTACGGGTTCACCCTGCTAGCATAAACCACCCTTATTTATAAATCATTCATGTTATATTAAATGAAATGCATGACTGGTTCACTTTAAGAAGGGTGGAGTAAGGGTAATTAATCAAAACCACAAAATGGGAATAATGGAACTCAATAATATTGGCCTTTTA
This sequence comes from Lithobates clamitans, assembly GCA_037952925.1. Taxonomy (NCBI): domain Eukaryota; kingdom Metazoa; phylum Chordata; class Amphibia; order Anura; family Ranidae; genus Lithobates; species Lithobates clamitans. The sequence goes on along the minus strand of JBBGZY010001650.1, from coordinate 586,254 downwards.
CTGCAATTCCATAGTTATTAGATCCTTGCAAACCTCGATGCCATAATTTACAGTGACAACTTAAGTCTAGCTGTGTGGAATTCCTAGCGGAGTGTGCCTGATATGTCTGGCTGTGTGAATTCCTTGGAGAGGCAAAACACATATCTATCTTGCAGCTTGAATTTGGAAGCCTTTTCACAAAGTAATAGATATTTTTTGAGAAAAGTAATGATTTAGGTTTCTAGTGCAGCATAAATAACAACAGTAGATAAAAAGGTCGTGTCCCAATCCCAGTAGATTCTTTTATATTCACATCTCCACTCTCCTTATAAATAAATTGTTGGCAATGACCAACAGCGTGTTAGAGTATTTCTCAACATGGCGGATAAGGAAGGTACAAAGGTGCTGCTACAATGGCTTGCAATAGTTTTAATGATTCCAAATATTTTACAGCACATACAGTTCATCCGCAAGCATAAACCAAGATTTTGTTTTATGAGTTGTAATAATAACTTACTTCCAGTTACTGCTGGATTTATTTTTTTCTTACTGATCTATTGTGCAACCTTCAGAAACACATGTAAAACATTTTATGACCATGAGTTACTTTTATATCTTGGATATTTATGAAATACTCAGTTTAGAGAGCAGCAATATAAATTTAAACAGTTTATTCATGTTGCCCAGCAGCAAACGTTAAAAACACTAAACTGACACCTGAAAACAGATTGAGAAATGTTGTATTTGTACTGCTTATGGGAGAATATATAAAAAAACAATAATGTTGTTTTTCATATGCAGAAAATGCTTAAAAATATATTTAGTGTGTTGTTATCAATGAATGTGTATAACAATGATTTAGTATACAGACCTGTAGTATAATACACATTTATTAATTATGTGGATGGCCTACTCTGTACAATCACCTTGGTGCATTTTTAAAACCTTTCCAGAATATCAACATGGCTTTCTATTTTAAAAAATAAAACAAAAGAATAAAATCATTTTTGTGCTATTCTGTAATACTTTAAATTATTTTTGCATCTCCCTAATTATGAATGGTTTAGGTAAAAATACTCCTATACTAAATCGATATCTCTCTTTCCCTATTTATAAACATTATTTTTTGTGTAATAAATATATATATGTATATATATATATATATATATATATATATATATATATATATATATACAGATGCTCAAGAGGGTTTAGGTCTGGAGACATGCTTGACCAGTCCATCACTTTTACCCTCAGCTTCTTTAGGAAGGCAGTGGTCGTCTTGGAGGTGTGTTTGGGGTCGTTATCATGTTGGTCTCTGAAGGGAAGGGATCATGCTCTGCTTCAGTATGTCACAGTACATGTTGGCATTCATGGTTCCCTCAATTAACTGTATTTCCCCAGTGCCGGCAGCACTCATGCAGCCCCAGACCATAACACTCCCACCACCATGCTTGACTGTAGGCAAGACACACTTGTCTTTGTACTCCTCTCATAGTTGCCGCCACACACACATGACACCATAAGAATCAAATACATTTATCTTGGTCTCATCAGACCACAGGACATGGTTCCAGTAATCAATGTCCTTAGTTTTCTTGTCTTGTGCATCATCTTTAGAAGAGTCTTCCTTCTGGGATGACAGCCATGCAGACCAATTTGATGCAGTGTACGGCGTATGGTCTGAGCACTGACAGGCTGACCTCCCACCCCTTCAATCTCTGCAGCAATGCTGGCAGCACTCATACGCCTATTTCCCAAAGACAACCTCTGGATATGAAGCTGAGCACGTGCACTCAGCTTCTTTGGTCGACCATGACGAGGCCTGTTCTGAGTGGAATCTGTCCTGTTAAACCGCTGTATGGTCTTGGCCACTGTGCTGCAGCTCAGTTTCAGGGTCTTGGCAATCTTCTTATAGCCCAGGACATCTTTCTGTAGAGCAACAGTTTTTCAGAGGGTTCTTTGCCATGAGGTGCCATGGTGAACTTCCAGTGACCAGTATGAGAGAGTAAGAGTGATAACACCAAATTTACCACACCCGCTCCCCATTCACACCTGAGACCTGAAACCTTACAAGTCACATGACACCGGGGAGGACAAAATGGCTAATTGGGCCCAATTTGGACATTTTCCCTTAGGGGTGTACTCACTTTTGTTGCCAGCGGTTTAGACATTGATGACTGTGTGTTGAGTTATTTTGAGGGGACAGCAAATTTACACTGTTATACAAGCTGTACACTCACTACTTTACATTGTAGAAAAGTGTAATTTCTTTAGTGTTGTCACATGAAAAGATATAATAAAATATTTACAAAAATGTGAGGGGTGTACTCACTTTTGTGAGATACTATATACATATACAAATGTTATGGCTCCTCTCCTCTGACAGCACAAACACAAATCCCTGTGCTGGCGCTCGTGCAAGCAACCGTGCAAGGTCGGGGGCAATCGTTCCCTGCCTGCCACGCCATGCGCATGCCCTCTGGTGGCCGAAAAAGGGTAATCCTGTACCCGTATGGGATTTCACCCAGGAGAGCCATTGTGCTGCAGTATATCTGTGTGACATGGTCGGCAGGTGATTAAGATATACTTGCAATATAAACACTTGTATAGTTTGTATTATGTAAAATGTTCATGTCCTAGAGCCATCTAGAGTTAGGTAAAGACAAATGCTCAAAGGTAAAGACGAATGGTGTTTGAAATGCTCGGCTGATCTTGAAATGTCCCTTAAAAAGTTGCTTTAGTTTTGATTGCAGAAAAAATTGACCCTTGGATCTTTGTTTATTTAAACATATATTAGATTGTGTTTGTGTGATGTGATCAGATGTGAATAGGAGATCATATTATAGCTAAAGAGTAACATACATTTTCTTACATTTCTCTGAAGGTGGGCTCCTCCATGATGTCTTCACAGCAAAGTGGAAGTACCAGTCCAGATAACAACACATTGAAGTACACAGGACAAGATGGCTTGTATTCAGCAGTCATTTTGGGATCTTCACCTGACGTTGGGGGATCGGTCAGACAAGATACATGGTGTGCTTTGGCCTCAGCTTGACTTTTACAACCAGAAGGGCAACCTCTTCATTCATGAGTGCTTTTTTAGCAAGTTGATGGACCCGGGATGCTCAAATAACATTTTCTCAACTTCCATAAAGAACATTTCCTTCACTTTTTCATTTTTAGTGTTTCAGTTTAAGTGGAGCTTTGTGGGGAACGTAATAATATGATCTTCATCTATGCAAGAGGCTTGGGTCTGAGACACACACCTTACTTACTACTTACTTTATAAACCATCATTGACTGAACGTTCAGACATAGATGAATGCAATGACTGTGTTAGAAAGCCTGTATACTCCAGCATGCATTGAGAAATGCTGCCTTTTGAGAAGAAACGTGACCCAGTTTTCTTTTTAAGGTTCACAAGTAATGGATTTTCTTCCTGCTGCCTTATCTACTATGTTTGGTTGGATCCAATGTTTAGATCTCTATGATAATTTCATTAAAGGTTTACAGTCACTCCTGTCACTACACCAATCAGATTACTTATAACTACTGCAATATAAGCTTCTGACGGGGAATGCGATATTGCTGGACAGACATACAAAGAGCCACAAAGATCTTACAGAATCTTACATTAAAAGTAGATGAGCAATTAAAGCACCATAATGAAAAAGATCAATATGAGCTATAGCAGTTTATATAAATAAATCCAGCACTACTATATTCTTATGGTGCTAGCTAGTTGGGTTTTCCATTATACATATGACACACTACTAGGTGGATTATCTATTGTATACACTACAAGAAAACAAGGAAGTATCTTTTATTTAATCTTTCTGTTGTATGCCATGTCCTAAAAATCACTTTCCCCTGTAATCCAGCAAAACAAATGACATGTGACCAGCATACACTGGCAAGCCTACATTAATTTACAGCATGCACCCATAAAAAGTACACTGTATTAAGTTTTCACTGCAACTTGTTATGGTGAGTTATATCTGATGAATTAGATCCTCCATAATACTACCTACCATTCAATGTCAATGATATTATCAGTTATCAGAGAAGTTTGCTAAATCTCATTAAAAAGCAAACATTTCTTTAATATATATAGCTTACTTCAACTCTTCAAAGGAGAGAAACACATTAATATCTTGTTAGGAAGCTAGTACCCCACTACCCCCCTTTCTGAGTTGCATACTTGCCTCAAAACCATAGCTGTGGCCTCCTTGAATTGTTTCCATCCAAGTCTATGGGGATCTACTGTGCAGGCAAACCCAGTGTACAACAGAATTTCAGAGAAGGGTGGGAGGGAGCTAGGTATGCATCTGGGGAAGGGGAAAGTAGGGTACTTTAGGTTGGGGGTGAACATAAATCATAAGTGCATTTGTACTTTAAATACGTGTGAGTCATCATCTAGATGGTTAAAAAGAAATGCATAAAAGACAATATCATTTTCTCCAGTGATGGACAGTCACTCATCATTTTTTATTTTATTTAACCCTAAAGTAGAACTCTAGCCAAACCTGTATTTATTAAAAATTAGTTTTTTTTGTTTTTCTAATTTTTGCACAGATTATGCACTGGTTTAAACCACTGTCAAGTTTTCTTTTTCATTTGTGCCTGTGTTTATATCAACCTAAACTGATAGGAGTTCTAACTGTTCCCTGCTTTACTAATAAAAACATTTATTGCTGCCTGGATCTCCACTGGAGAGATTCTTCTTACTTTCTATCTCCTTGACACAACAGGAAATGAAAGAAAAACTCCCGGGCAGTACTAAATCCATAACAAAGGTTTTTTATTCACTTTTCGTCCCACTCTATTCAAACTTAAAAAAAAATTGTCTGGAATTCTGCTTTAAAATGACTGGCTGCGTGATGTGAATGCATATTTGTTTTTTTCCAAACCATTAGTTTGTCTTTTCAGTAACAATGGTGACCAAATATGTAGAGAAGGATGGCCTTGTATTTTCACCTGTAGTTACTGTTATAGTTGATCATTTCCATTCCCATACAGGTGTACAGAAATCTCTTTATGGTTCAAACAAAACTTGTATCCAAGACATTATGCAGCATTTCTGAAGCCGATGTTCAGGTGGAGGGTTTTTGTGTTTATGAAGTAATGTGACTGGTTTAAGCCATCTCTATTTACGTACAGGGTAGAAAATTGTATTTTTTTTTCCATAATACAATATTTTTTTGAAGAGAAAAGAAGTGCAATTTTCATTGCATCAATCAGTGTTAAATCATTTACATAAGATTTAACAACTTTTGTATCAAATGTATACAATGTAACTTAATGGTACTTTTAATTATTTAATAATGTTAAGCTGGCTTTTTTTTTTTTTTTTTTTTATAATGTTCCCCGTTTGTGACAGGCAACCCTTTTAGAAAAATGAAGCTAGCATTTTGTGTTTTCTATTTCTCTAATTTTAATTTTACTTTGAAGAACAAAGATTCTCAGGAAAATGGTCTTTATTGTTGAAAAATGCAAATAACCCCACTACCTATTTGCTGTCAGATGTAAATGCGTACAAAAGAATGCAATATATTTGAGAAAGTTCATCTGGTAAATATGTATATATGTTTTACGGTAATGAACCAAAATTAAGCGACTGGCACATTGCTAAGTTGGTTTATGTTTTTTTTTTTTTTTAATGGGATGTTGTTTTGAACAATAGACCTTCAAAAATAATAAAAATAGCATATTGTTTTTATTGACCCTTGTGATGTTTGTCTTGGTAATGACATTATACACCAAAAAAAACCTCAATGATACCCTATCATAGTGTTAGCAATTCCAAGCATAAATTGTGCATATTTATTTTTTTTTAGTTTGCAGTGACAACGTGTGAGTAAGCGATTTCTAACTTGTTTCAAAAAGAAGCAAGTGTTGCTAGTGCAAGTGTTAACAAACACTACTTGACATTGACAGTACATGCAGACAGAAGTCAAATGGCAAAGTACACACGAGGGCTTGGCAAAATATCATCGTTATCTTGAACAGCACACTACTAAAATAAATGCACTATAGTATCTACTGTAAGCATTGATACTGGTGTGGCTGTTTATTAGTGTTGCTCAGTATGAAGGACTAGATAGTGATTTTTTTTTACACAGGCCCTTTGGTCTAGTGTGGGTAGCATCCCAAATATTCCCTTATATATGAAGACAGAAAAAAACACATAAATAAAAATGAATAAAAGAACAAGTGGAGAGGGACCATGCAGGAACAAAGTGCATTTTAATAATATCAAGACATTTCTGTGACACTTGTGCCAGAGTGTATTTGTATAGCTATAAAAACACACTGGGGTTGATTTACGAAAACTGGAGAGTGCAAAATCTGGTGCAGCTGTGCATGGTAGCCATTCAGCTTCTAACTTCCGTTTGTTCAATTAACCACCTAAGGACCGGAAGATTTGCCCCCTTAATGACCAGGTCATTTTTTTGCAATATGACACTGTGTCGCTTTAACCGACAATTGCGCAATCATGTGACGTTGCACCCACACAAAATTGATGTCCTTTTTTTCCCCACAAATAGAGCTTTCTTTTGGTGGTATTTGATCACCTCTGCGGTTTTTATTTTTTACGCTATAAACAAAAAAGACCGACAATTTTGAAAAAAAAAACAATATTTTTACCTTTTTGCTATAATAAATATCCCCCAAACAATGCAAAAAAAAACAAATTCTTTCATCAGTTTAGGCCAATATGTATTCTTCTACATATTTTTGGTAAAAAAAAATCGCAATAAACGTATATTGCTTGGTTTGCGCAAAAGTTACAGTGTCTACACCATAGAGAATAGATTTATGGCATTTTTATTGTTATTTTTGTTTTTTTTACCAGTAAGGGCGGTGATCAGCGATTTTTAAGCTCTAGCAAGCAGGGCCCTCTGATTCCTCTTGTACCAAATTGTAATGTTTACCTTCATTTTATTAAGCGCTGCGTAAACTGTAGGCGCTATATAAATCCTGTATAATAATAATTTTTAGCGGGACTGTGACATTGCGGCTGACAAATCGGATACTTTTGACACTTTTTTTGGCACCAGTGACATTTGTACAGCGATCAGAGCTAAAAATAGCCACTGATTAATGTATAAATGACACTGGTATGGAAGGGGTTAACACTAGGCGGCAATCAAGGGGTTAAGTGTTCCCTACGGTGGTGTTTCTAACTGTGGGGGTAGTGGACTGACAGGGATTAGAGATAGATCGCTGTTCCTAATCACTAGGATCAGAAGATCTCTCTACTTCCCTGACAGAACGTGTACCTGTCTGGTTACCTTAACAGATACCGGTTCTGTCCCTCTCTGGAGCGATCGTGGGTCACCGGCGGACATCACGGCCGCCGGCCACGTGCATCAGCTCCGGTGTCACACTGTGGGCGTGCCCCCTATAGCCCTTAAAGCAGCCACCGTACAGCTATGGCGATTCACGCAGGGGAGCCGACCTGTTGCCAAGTAACGACAGAGGCTGGTCGGCAAGTAGTTAAGCTTTGACAAAAAAAAACTTGGAAGCTGATTGGTTTCTATGCAGAGCTGCACCAGATTTTGCACTCTACAGTTTTAATAAATCAACTCCACAGTTACAAGTGTCACAAAAATATCTTGCGTTAAAAAACAAAAACATTATTATTGCATACATGGTGCCTCTCCAATATGATTTTAAGTAATACTAAAGGCTCATTTTTTTTTTTAATTAACAAACATGTTATACTTACCTTTTGTATGCAATCGCTTTGCACAGAGTAGCCACAGTCCTCCTTTTCTCGGGTCCCCCGCCAGCGCTCCTGGCTCCATCCCTCCCCTTGAGTGCCCTTGTAGCCAGCCGCTTGCTATGAGGCAGCTTGCTTGCTCCCGGGCTCTGCACTGCATCTGCATAAGACACACAGAGGGACCCCTGCTCCCTCCTCACTGGCTCAGATTGACAGCAGCGGGAGCCAATGGCTTCTACTGCAGCAGCTAAGCCAATAAGGAATGAGAGACCCAAAAGAGCCTCAGCTCTCGTGTACATTGCTGGATTGGGCATAGGTATGTATTTGGGGGAGGGGGCGGGCTGCGGGGGAAGCTACGTGCAAAGGTTTTTTCCCTTACTGCATGGAGTGCAGGGAAATAACTTCTCCGCAGGATGTGAAAACCTTGCAAGAAGATCTGAACAAATTAATGGGGTGGGCAACTACATGGCAAATGAGGTTTATGTAGAAAAATGTAAAATAATGCATTTGGATGGCAAAAATATGAATGCAATCTACTCACTAGGGGGAGAACCCTCTGGGGGAATCTAGGATGGAGAAGGACCTGGGGTCCTAGTAGATGATATAAAAAAAAGGGGTAGCGCTATAAACCTAAATAATCAAACTCTAAAAATAATAAGGCAAAAAGTTAGAATCCCAATATAACGGGCTATAGAACACCAATAGTAAAATTTGTGAAAAGTTCCCAATTGAGGGGACATACATAAATATGATCATAACATGTGCAAAATACATACTACAGTATATATGTGCATACTAGTGATAAAGATAACAAATGTGAATTTAGTGCCAAAATATGCATCAAAAAATATATGGATCTTTTTATAAGAAAAGGTAAAGTCCAGGTATAGTTTGGAAAAATTAATATTTATTAAGTCCAAAGATAAAAAGAAAATCTTCAAACCCCAGGACCAATATTCATAAACATCCACACCTCAAGGGAGACTAGGATAGTAAGGGAGCCACCACCGAAGGTCTTAGGAGGCTTACCAGATGATGGTGACTTGGGAAGGCTTATACCACCCAAGTCGCAAAGGCTTTTAAACCAGCTGACTGAAAGGGTACATCTCCTGGGACAGCCACAATGGATCCTAGACCAAGACGGCAGCTCGATACCAACGATCACGGACACCAACATAAGAATAATGTTCCAATGGGGGGCCCCAAACCGATGTTCACATACCATGCGAAAATAGAGAAAAAACTTGCATAGCGTGATACCGTATAAACTTATTTTTATTAAAGGAATAAGAATTAAAACTCACATGTTAAAAGACGTCAAGAGCATATACAAGAACAAAAAGCGGTATATGAAGTGGGTTCACCCGACGCGTTTCTGCTAAAAAGCCTAGTAGATGATAGGCTCAACAATGGCATAAAATGCCAAGCTGCTGCTAACAACGGAAACAGAATATTGGCATGCATTAAAAAGGGGATTAACTCCAGAGATAAAACGATAATTCTCCCGCTCTACAAGACTCTGGTCCGGCCACACCTAGAGTATTCTGTCCAGTTCTGGGCACCAGTCCTCAGGAAGGATGTGCTGGAACTGAAGAGAGTCCAGAGTAGGGCACTTCTAATAAAGGGACTGGAGGACATTAGTTATGAGGAAAGATTACAAGCACTGAACTTATTCTCTCTGGAGAAGAGACGCTTGAGAGGGGATATTATTTCAATGTACAAATACCGTACTGGTGACCCCACAATAGGGATAAAGCTTTTCCGCGAAAGGGAATTTAATAAGACACGGGCCATTCACTAAAATTAGAAGAAACGCGGTTCTTTACTGTAAGAGCGGTTAGGATGTGGAATTCCCTTCCACAGGCGGTGGTCTCAGCGGGGGGGCATCGATAATTTCGAAAAACTATTAGATAAGCACCTGAACGACCACAACAATGTAATACTGACATATAATCACACGCATAGGTTGGACTTGATGGACTTGTGTCTTTTTTCAACCTCACCTACTATGTAACTATGTAAGTTAAAAAAAAAAAAAACCTTTTGCTTTTAGAACTACTTTAACTTTCATTTTATTTTTCAATTGTTATTTTTCCTGCCTTGTTATGTCTTAATTAAATTTTCATTAAAGTGGGGTTCCACCCAAAAAAAAAAACTACATGAAAAATGTAAAAAAAAATACAAAAAGAATTTGGATATTTTTTTTTTTTACTTACCTCTAAATGCCTGTTGCTAGGTGGTCCCTCGTAGTCTGCCTCTTCCAGTGCCTGGGCTGGTGACATCACTTCCCCCTCGGCACAGGAAGGGCTCAGCTCTGCTCCCTCCCTCCTGTCAATCATCTGGGACCCATTACAGGTCCCAGGTGACTGAGGGGCCAATCACGGCTCGCGGCGCCGCTCGCGCATGCGCAGTGGGTGCCAGGCTGTGAAGCCACAGCCTGGCGCCCACAGTTGCAATGCCGGCGCCGCTGAACGGAGGGGGAGACGAGCGGGGCTTCGATCCCCCGCATCGCTGGACCCTGGGACAGGTAAGTGTCCAATTAAAAGTCAGCAGCTGCAGTATTTGTAGCTGCTGACTTTTAATTTTTTTTTTTTTTTTTTTTTTTACCGGACCTCGGGTGGAACTCCTCTTTAAGGAGTATGTTGCGAGATCAGATCATGGTCACAAATCTCTCTTTTCTTCACTTTCACAAAACATCATGACCACTTGCTGCATATACTATTTGCTTCTCTTCTCAGTCAGAAAGAGAGGTAAAATTGTTAATAAACATGCTTTCCTCTGAGAGCTTTAAAACACATGGAATAGCTGTGATGTGTAAAAGAGCAATAAATTGAGTTTTTTTTAAGTGGACACCAATAAGCACTGTACTAACACAAACATACACGTCTATCTAGACAAAATGGGGATGATTTGCTAAAACTGGGGAGAGCAAAATCTGGTGCAATAGTGCATGGTAGCCAATCAGCTTCTAACTTCAGCTTGTTCAGTTAAGCTTTAACAATAAAACCTGGAAGCTGATTGGTTTCTATGCAGAGCTGCACCAGATTTTGCACTCTCCACTTTTAGTAAATCAACCCCTATCAGTATTATAATGACACAAGCAAAAAATCTGCTGAGACACACAATCAGTACTGCACTGACACATCAGTAAAAGCAAGCTCCTGTAGCTAATCTTTCCTTTTACAGAGAACAGTTGCTTGTTTTACTCGGGGGTTGATTTACTAAAACTGGGGAGTATAAAATCTGCTGCTCTGCATAGAAACAAATATGCTTTCAGTTTTTTTGTCAAAGCTTAACGTATTACTAAATTCTCATTTTATTTTCTTTAAAAATAACAAACATATTATACTTACCTGCTCTGGGCAGTGGTTTTTCACTCCTCTTCTCGGGTCCCTCTTCTGTGCTCCTTGTCCCTCCCTCCTGTGGAGTGCCCCCACAGCAAGCAGCTTACTATGGGGGCACCCCAGCCAAGCCGCATCTCTGTGTGTCCATTCAGACCCCGCTGCCTCTCGCTCCTGATTGGCTAACTGACTTTGAATGACTGCTGCTGTGTCTCAGCAAGTTCCAGATGGCCATGGCACTCCTGCACATAGCTGGATAGAGAGGGCGCTCAGGTAAGTATTAGGGGGAACAAATAAGAATTACGCCCTTTGGACTTTAAATGAGGTGAGCACAATGAGTAAACCATGTTTATTTTGTATACTCGTATTGACCTTTTTGTGCTCACCTTATTTAAAGTCCCAAGGGCGTAATTCTTCTTTGTTGCATTTAATTTGAGGATGGAGGTGTGTCACTGGCAACACCCGACCATTTTCTTTGTAAGTATTAGGGGGGCTACTGCACACAGAAGAATGCATTAAGATAAAAAAAACCTTCTGAATTTACAACCACTTTAATTGAACAAGTTGAAGTTAGAAGCTGATTGGCTACAATGCACAGCTGCACCAGATTTTGCACTTTCCAGTTTTACTAAATCAACCCCACTGAGCGAAGCAGACAGTATGCAGCAATCTAGAATATAGGGCACTTAGCACATTGTGCAGTGTGCAATGGTCCACATCAGGGCTGGACTGGGACAAAAATTTGGCCCTGGACTTCATCCAGACTGGCCCACTTTACTTTTGCAAACAAGCACAAAAGCATTATATAAACTATAATTGTGAAAAAAAAACATAAGTAGCATAACATAAATAGTCCTCACTAACCTCTTTTATTATTTCACTTATTCTCCTCTGTATTTTTCTCACTCTTCTCACATCCCTGCATGAAGTTGAGAGCGAGCCGCGCAGCCATTATTTTGACAGGCTGTCACTGAAACTGGCCCACTGAGCCATCGGCCCACTGGGAAACTCCCTGTAGTCCTGATGGCCAGTACATGCCTGGTCCACATTATGTAAGCAGTCATAGTTCATATTTGAAATAGATAAGGCTAAAGGGTAGTGGTTAATAAGAACAAAAAGTGCCCCAGCATCAGTGGGAGGAAAAAAAGTCCCAACATAAGTGGTTATTGGAAGGAAAATTCCCCAGTATCAGTAGTCAGTGGAATAAATGCCTTGGCAATGGTGGTTAGTTGGAGTAAAAGGTGCAGTGGCATCTGATAAAGTGCCCATAGGTTAGTAGTAAGTGAAAGGAAGAATGCCCTGGTGTTGGTGGTGAATGGAAAAATGAACATCCTGGTATCGCCCCAGTGTCAATGGCTGGTGTGATAAAGAAAGCCCCAACACTGTTGTTGGTGGGTGAGAAGAACAAAAATGCTTTGGCATTAAAGGTTAGTGATAGGAAAAGATGCCCTGATGTCAGTGGTCAGTGATAGGAAAAGGTGCCCTGATATTGTGCGAATAAACACTACATACACAACAGAATTCCCATAACACTATGAGTTAGCTAAAGAGAGATCAGCAGACACTGCTCACTTTGCACCTCCTTTTATCTGGCTGAAATCTCAAAGGGTTTAAAGGATTTTTTCTCAGCTCTAGTAACGTGGGTGGGAATCTCACATTTCAAATCTCAGTGAGGGGAGCGCTGAGCCCTGATTGGAAGGACACCTTTCAGTGTCAGGAAAAGCTGTTTGAAGTGACTCATACAGATAACAGCTGAACAAGACAGCAGAGTGAAATCACACTCTTTGGATAGAGGCAAGTACATAGTGTAGAAGGATGTGCTTTGTTCATATTTCATGTCTGAGGTTTACAACCGCTTTAAAGATTTTTGGTTTCTAATTTTCACACGTTTTAAACGTATGTTTTGTAAAGCACCCTTTTTCCCTTTCTGGTCATCTTCCTTTAACTGAGGCTTCATACAGTACTGTAAATTGTAGAAGAGGAGTGAGAGAGAGAGGAGAGAGCAGAGAGAAAAGTCTCATGACTATTTTTTTGTGTAATTTGAACTTTACCAGAACTGGTAAACATGTAGAAAGAAGTTTAGTTTACAGCTCCACTTGCTGGCTTGAAATAATAAATATCAACTATTCTCATTTAGTAGTTCATATTTATCAAACTAATAAAGTAAAAAATATTTTATAAAATCATATTTTAATTCCTTTCTTTCTAAAGACTTGTTTAACAATGCATGTACAGGCAGTCCCTGAGTTACAAACACCCGAGTTACAAACGACTCCTACTTACGAACGGCCTCAAATGCCGGCCACTTGTGCTCCATGCTGGTCCTGGATACCTCCGGACACATCCCGTACTGCAGTACTACATGTACTGCATGGCCAGAAGAACCCCAGATAACATAACAAGCGCCCGGAACATCCCACATCCATGCACAGGCGGACGTTACACTTACGAATGCAGTGTTCTGACCGGAAGTTACACTTACAAATGCAGTGTTGGGACTTACGAACAACTTTGACTTACGAACAAACCAACAGTCCCTATTTTGTTCGTAACTTGGGGACTTCCTGTAAAGGCAAAACATTTTTTTCTAGTTTTGGATAGAGTGAACAGGGGGTTAGACCCCTGAGTCCCCACTAGGGAGAGTCATTCCCTTATTTGTCCCTGTAACCGTTGTCACTGAGACAGAACTTAAAGCGGAACTTTACCCATAACAATTTAATCAAAAATAATGTTCTTTAGCAAGGAACATACATTCCACATTAATAATAATGCCACCAAAATTAGTGTGTGCTGTAAATTGCCTCTAGCATTGTTCCTATTTCTTCTTGCTGGAGGCAGCCATTTTGCTGAAGCCCAGAGCCCCAGCAGTAAATCATAAAGCGGAACTAAACCTATCGATTTAACAGTTTCAAAAAACAGTTACATTTCTGGAATGCCATGATTGCTAACTGTAACATTTGCTTGTCTCCTCAACCAAACTGTCAAACCATCAAATGGCTAGTGTTGTAACTGATCACACAGAAGCAGCTTCCTTGGCTGTAAAGGATAGGAGGGTTTAATTCTGCTTTAAGGATGTCAGCAGATTGGCCTCTACAAACTCAGCAATAGGGATGGGCGAACGATTTGACCGAAGCGTGAGTTTGGGCCGAACATTGGCTGTTCGCCCGTTCGACGAACACCCGAATTATTGGGGTGTTTGACCATTTGTTCAGCTTGCCGAATGATCACAATGCACTGGGCTGCTGCTCAGAGCATTGGAAACCCTGATTGGCTGAAGCAATGACAGCTTTGCCCAATTAGGGTATATAGCACTGTCAAAGCCATGATTAGAGAAAGTAATGATGACTCTATCCAATCATGGCTCGTTGCTTTTAGCCCTGCCCCACATTATAAAAGTATTCTTTCAATAGCGGCCATTTGTAGTGTGAAATTGGCATGGAGAGAGATAGAACAGGGCTCTATTCAGTGCTACTAGAGAGTTAGTGTGCTATAGTTTTCTATTGTGATTCTATTGTCAGTCTAGAATATCAGTTTAGCTTGAATCTAGTGATAGTTCAGTGAGTGAAGTGACCATTCATTTTTACTTTAGTGTCCCTTTAGTGTGAATCTAGTGATAGTTCAATCAGTGTGAGTGTAGTGGCCATTCATTTTTACATTAGTGTCATTTTTTTCGTCAGGACAGGTTTACTGCAGTATAGTTCAGTGCGTTAATACATGGATAACGCAGTACATTTCTGTGCGTTACTGCGCGTTTAACACAATATATATCTGTGCATTACTGCACGTTTAACACAGTATATTGCAGGGCATTAGTGCAGTTTTACTGCAGTATATTGTAGTGTGTCAGTGGAGTATGTCTGTGTAGTGAGTACTCAGGTTAAAGTGCACTAAACACCTCTTTCCATTGATTAAAGTGCATCCACATACACAATTACACATATTTATTACATTTTGTTAATAAGACCCCCCCCCCCCCCCCCCATCATGTCTGGGAGGCCAACAAGGAGAGACAGATGTTCCCATGGCACTGTAGGGGGCCAGCAGCGTATGTGTCCACAGACAAAAGTGGATGTGGTCAGTCCTCAGGCAGGGCATCATTTCCTCTGTTTAGTGATGTTGCCCATGCTATTCAGCCACAGCATGCAGAGGAGGTAGTGAACTGGCTTACTAAACCATCCTCATCCTCCGTCACCCAAGCAGAGACTAGTGCACAGTCCACTGCAGCTGCCAAAGTGGCTTTTTCTGCCTCCTTGTCCACAGCTATTCCTGCCAAAGCCCCAGCATCAGGCATTGAGGAGTCAGCTGAGTTATTTGAACACAGCGTCAGCCACTTGCTCTTGATGATGCACAACTATTATTTGATTCAGATGTTGGTTCTGAGGTAAAGGAGGGTAGGAACATGAGCCTACAGAGAGGGTAGAAGACTGGTACACAAAAAAGCAGTCATGTTCCCCCAGCTGCAGTGTATTGCCAAGTTGTCTCCAGTGATAATGAGGATGGAGGAGACGATGATGATGAGGTCACTGACGCCACTTGGGTGCCGGACAGAGCAGAGGAGGAAAGTGAGAGTGAAGCACAACCCCAACGAGGCAGTTATCATGGAAGAGTAGAGAAAAGCCACCCTATTCCATCACATTGTGGAGCTGTTATCTCTCGGCCCACTTCCCACAGCTCAGCTGCCTGGGCCTTTTTTAGCACATGTGCAGCCGATCGCACTGTTGCACTTTGTCTCAAGTACATCAAGAGTGGCAAAAACCCCAGCCATTTGGGTACCACATGCTTGACAAGGCATTTAAACTCCCACCACTTAGCCCTTTGGCAAGAGCACCTGAAAGCCACACAAAAGGTACGCAATTCTGTTCCTCCTCCTTACTCATCTCAGTCTACCCCCACTATACCTCATGACCTCTCAGCAGCCTCCACAGACAGGGATGATAGAATAGCGCAGGGTGTCCCAGGTCATTGCAGCACATCTGCCAGTAGCACACCACCAGCTGTAGACTATAGCTGGCAAATGTTTCTGCCCCATCTGCTGCAGCGAAAAAAAAAATACAGTCACTGCCACTCACATGCCCAGCGTCTAAATGCAAGTTTGTCAAAGCTGCTGGCTTTACAACTCCTGCCATTCTGTCTGGTGAATTCTGCCCCCTTCTGTGATTTTGCAGAATGCGATGTACCACAATGGTAGGTTCCCAGTCACTATTTCTTTCTATTTCATGTAAGGCCATTCCAGCTCTGTACCATCACGTGGAAGGCAATGTTGTGGCATCATTGGGCAAGGCAGTCAGCCACAATGTCCACGTTACTGCTGACACA
This sequence comes from Lithobates clamitans, assembly GCA_037952925.1. Classification (NCBI taxonomy): domain Eukaryota; kingdom Metazoa; phylum Chordata; class Amphibia; order Anura; family Ranidae; genus Lithobates; species Lithobates clamitans. Next base: position 569,889 of record JBBGZY010001650.1, on the reverse strand, counting down.
TATTCCAGCAAGCATGGGCGGGAACGATATATTTTGTTCACAACACACTGGGTAACTCTGCTAGCAACTCAGAAGGATGCAGAACAAGGCTCAGTGCTGCAGCTTGTTGTGCCGCCACATCTCCATACAGCTACTGGTGATGATGCAAGATTTGTCAGCTCTACCCCCTCTTCCTCTTCCTCATCCTCATCAATGCAGTCCTCTGCTGAATTGTCCTATAAACCACAAGTACCCCCCTAAGTGTTCAAGGGGCTATTCAATTAGTCAGGCTAAAAGGTGCCATGCAGTGCTTCAGCTAGTGTGTCTAGAGGAAAGGAACCACACTGGAGCAGAGATTCTTGCAACTCTGCCCAGAGGTGGTTCACGCCAGCTGGAGCCAGGAATGGTGGTGTGCGATAATGGCACAAACCTCCTGTCTGCCCTTAGACAGGAAAAGTTGACATATGTGCCATGCCTGGCACATGTGCTCAATTTGGTGGTGTAGCATTTGGAAGATCTGCTAAAGCAGTCCAGAAGAGTCTGTAGCCACTTCTGATGGTCATACACAGCCAGTGTTAGGTTGTCTGAAATTCAGGGGGAATTCCACCTGCCCGTAAACCACCTGATTTGTTACATGCCCACTGGGTGGAACTCGACTTTGGCAACGCTGCAGCGACTGCACATGCAGCAGAGGGCCGTTAACGAGTAGCTGTGTGAGTATGGCACAACAACAAACGCTCAGGCTGATTCAGCTTTTTCTCCCCTCGCCAATGGCTGCTCATAAAGGATGCATGCACTGTACTGTCACCATTTGAGGAGGCCACAAGTATGGTGAGCCGTGACAATGCATGCATCAGTGACACAATCCCTGTTGTGTTCCTGCTGGAGCAGATTCTGTATGGCATTACGGACAGGGCACTCGAGGCAGAGCAATGGGGAGGAAGAGGAGGACTTTGTTTCCTCTTAAGGCTCTCTTTATGCAGACACCATTATTCCTACGCCACAGAACACACAAGAGGAGAGGGAGAAGGAGGGTTCTGGCAGTTTTGGAGGCATTGGAGCAGAGGAAGACATACATCAAAACCTTAAGAGATGGTTTTCCATCCCCAGAACCCTTGGGAGTAGTACGTGGCTGGGAGGACGCAGTTCCAGATATTGTAATCCTCAGTGACCCAGAGGAGTCTGCTTCTCATGCCTCCACAAACTTGCGGTGCATGGGCTCCCTCATGCTTGAAAGCCTGCAAAAGGACCCAAGAATAAGTGGCATCCAGGAGAAGGATCACTATTGGTTGGCAATCCCTCCTTGACCACCGTTACAAGGGAAAAGTCTCAGAACTCTTCCCCTCCCCACAGAGGGTGCAGAAGTTGAAATTTCTTGAGGACACCTTAAAGAGGAGTTTATCTAATGCTTTTCCTGACTGTGGTAGGTTACAGTGCTGTGGAGGCTTCTGTTTGTCAAGAGAGGAGTGGGGGCCGCCTAAGTGATGCGTTTCACAATTTTTTTAGCCCTCGCCGCCCAGGGTTGTCAGCTTCCACATCCCACCAGCAGCATCTGCATCATATGGTAGATGATTATCTAGGGGCGAAAACAGAGATTTCCAGTTGATGATCCACTGGTTTACTGGGTCATGAGAATAGACCACTGGCCAGAACTTGCTCAGTATGCAATTGAGCTGCTGAGCTGCCCTGCATCCAGCGTGCTTTCTGAACAGGCTTTCTGTGCTGCTGGAGGATTTGTTACTGATAATAGCGTGCGTCTGTCCACAGACTCTGTGGGCCATCTGACAAATATCAAAATGAATCAGTCCTGGATTACCAGCAGCTATGAAGCCCCTGATGCCGATGTCGCTGATTACGTGTTTTTGGGATGTGGAATCTCTGCAGTACTTCTACACTGCCTAGCATTGTGGGTGTTGATTTCATCTGGAAGAATTTTGGTGTAGGTTTCATGGGCGCAATTCAATTTTTGACAGCAAGGCCAATTCTTGCTTTCATCAAGAGTACCTCTATAGGATTACAGTGTGAAAGCACCTCCGGCACCCAAAGACCAATTTTTCCGCACCTGTTTTATTTGGTGCATAAAGTTTAAATTTTTGACAGCAAGGCAATTCTTGCTTTCATCAAGAGTACTTCTATAGGGTTACAGTGTGAAAACCTCCGACACCAAAGAGCAATTTTTCTGCACCTATTACTTCTATCCAAAGTCTGCAGAATAGACACCAGAATTTATCCAAAAAATCTCTAATCTTGTTCCCAGTGCACTACATTGTGGCCTCATCACACACACTGGCTCCCCAAGTCGTTGTTTACAAAATAAAGAATGCTTTTTTTGGCTTTATAAATGCAATTATAGCTGCAGCAGCTTCTATACACAGTGCAGATGTGCCAATTAACAGGTAGACACAGTGCCCCCCCCGGCACTATATTGAAAGGAATTTTTAATTTTTATGCTGTCACTTTGAGCATCAGTAAATCACTGCTCATTTAAAAATGAAGTTTTTTACAAACTTTTTTTTCATTGATACATGTCCCCCAAGGCAGTACATTGTATCTATAACCATTGTATGCCCAATTACTTGCATATCAGCCTTCAAAATGGGACTTCAAATGGGTTCGTTATTTGGTTTCCAAACTTTTGCGATGTTCTAAAGTTCTGGTGCAAACCGAACAGGGGGTCATTCGGCCCATCCCTGCTCAGCAATGCCTAAAAATGGAGAGCAACTGAGCATGTGCAGAGCAGGGTGAGACAGTGTATTACTGGATTTTAAACAGTATAGACACTTATGTTTATTGTTTTACGAAGCTATACCTGCAAAAGGTGCTAGCCTGAAGTGATCTAGCAGGACTTAATTTTCTGATTAAAGTTCCACTTTAAAGCACATCTAAACCCAAAAACAAAAATGGAATACATTGCAGCTTGTCAGTCCTCAGATGTGGTGGCTGCAATAGTTTCCCTTGCTAAGGCTTTTTTCTCTTCCTTTCACCTGGTATTTCCACCTGTAAGACACTTCCTGTCCAAGGGTTACAATGCTCACTCATTGAGCCTATAGATCAGGGTTTCTCAACTGGGGGTTCCAGGAGAGGCCCCCAGGGGCTCTGTTGTGATCTACCCATCAATTGCAGGCAGCTAGATTGCATCTTCACCACTGACACAGGCAGAGTTAGGCAACGATGCAGCTGTGATTGTCCTGGTTTAACAACTCATGCTCCTGTCCAACCCAGGTGTCACCCCAATCCCTAACCTTGTGCTGCTGGCCTGAAATTAGCCTGCCCAATGCCCTGTAGGGCATTGTGGCAGGCTAGATAGGAGAGAGACCGATGGGGGGATAACACCATGTTTTACTGCACCAGGTGATACCAACCTTAGTGACTTCACTGTGCCCTGCTCCCATGAAATGTGCAGTGCCCTCGTTTAAAGTGCCCAAACCCCATGTAATGTTACCTGCCCTAATATAATGTGCCATGCTCCCACGTAATGTTCCCTACTCCAATGTAAAGTGCCCTGACCCCATGTATTATAACCTGTCCTTGTATAATGTGCAATGAGCTCACAAAATAAGCCCTGCCCCCATGTAAAGTGCCCTTCTCCCTTGTAATGTGACCTGCTCTAATTGAATGTGTTATGCCTCCAAAAAAGTGCCCTGCCCCCATAGAAAGTGTCTTGCCCCCATGTAAAGAACCCTGCCCCCATGTAAAGAGCCCTGCCCCCATGTAAAGAGCCCTGCTCCCATGTAATGGGCACTGCTCTCATGTAATGTGCTTTGCTTCCATGTAACATGCCTTGTGCTCATATAATGGGCTTTCCCCAATATAAAGTGCCCTGCTACTGTGTAAAGTGCCCTGCCCCCATGTAATGTGCCCTGCTCCCATGTAAGGTGCATTGCTCTCATGTAAACTGCCATGCTCTCATGTAATCTGCTCTGCTCCCATGTAAAGTGCCCTGCTCTGTTCTACCGTGTCCCGCCCCCATGTGCTATGCCCTGCTTTCATGTATTGTGCCCTGGTCTTTTCTAATAAAAAGTTTTCTTATTGAGATGTCATATTTCCACAAACATTGGGGCTTTTTATTCATTTTTAGCGCTGCACTTTGTGATTTATGTTATTTTGTCTTTTTGCCAGATTTGTGTCAGCAGCTGTGTTGCTATTTTTAATGTTATCATTCATTAGCGCGGTTATTTTTGTTTTTCATTCCTCATATAATGTGCTTGCCACCATATCAAGTGCCCTGCTACCATGTAAAGTGCTCTACTCACATGTAAAGTGCCCTGTGCTTATGTAATGTGCCTTGAGCTTATGTAGTGTGCCCTACTCTCATGTAATTAATGCGCCCATGTAAAGTGCCCTGCTCCCTTGCAATATGCCCTGCTCCCATGTAATGTTCCCTGCTCCTATGTAATGTGCCCTGCTCCCATGTAATGTGCCCTACCCCCTGTAAAGTGCCCTCCTCCCATTTAAAGTGGCCTACTCTCATGCAAAGTGCCTTGCTTCTATTTAATGCTCCCTGCTTTAATATAGTGTGCCCAGCCCCCCCATATAAAGTGTCCTGCTGCCATGTAAAGTAACCTGCTCTCATGTAATGTGCCCTGTTCTCTTCTAAAGTGTCCTACTCATATGTAATGTGCCCTGTTCCACTGTAATGTGCCCTGCCCCATGTAAAGTGCCCTGCTTCATGTAATATACAAAAGAAAATGGTTTGGTGTTGCCAGGGACACAACTTCACCCCCAAATTAAATGCAACAAAGAAGAATTATGCCCATGAGACTTTAAATGAGGTGAGCACTGAGCACAAAAGGGTCAACGAGAGTATACAGAATACATTTATTAAAATTGTATAATATTGATAGTATAAGAAATGCATGAACAAAGCTGCCAAACCACTTGGCAGTGATAAAACACAACATTACCAAGCGGTCACATACATATATATTTAGATTTGTTGATGTACAGTAATACACAGGCATCGTATAACTCGACACGTTTCTCGAGTCGCTGCTCGCTTCTTCAGGAGTAGATGTAAATGCAGTGTATCTACAGAATAAAAATGTCAATGAGATTTATACAACATAAAAATATATACCATACAGCAAATATGGGGGACCTTACACAAAAAGATCCCATACTCACATATGGCCTGAGTCAACGTGTCAAAAGCCATTAAACCAACAGGTGGTGGCGAGGTGTGTCTATCTCTGGACCTGAAGGGAAGGAACCAGCAAAGACCCACCAGGGGACAGATGGAGGGCAAGCATAACATGGGAGCCAAAGAGTGTGACCTTTGATGTCTCTCAATGTCCAACATGATTTGCAGCTGCAACAAAAGTGTATATCTAAGTAGTGAAATATGTACTAGGAAGGCCAACCATATGTGTAGCATATATGTAAGGGGTCTATAGAGTATATGACCAAATCAGGTAATATTATAGACCTATCTGGTAATGCGGCAGATACCCAGAAAGCTAACCATATATGTAGGTGTATGTAGTAAATAATGAAAAAAGTCTACATAGCATACAAGCAAATCAAATATAAGTGTGGCCATGGAAACAGATGGGGAGTGAGGTGCAAAACAATATTGATGGGAACAACAATGAAAGGTAAACTGTGATGAAAAATAAAAAATAAAAACAAAACCAGACAAAAAGTGATTTGTGAACCCTGTTGCACAGGTGTAGAGATAAATGTTGTGTTGCATGCTAGTGAAGATTAATGCCCTGTACACACGGTCGGACATTGATCGGACATTCCGACAACAAAATCCTGAGGATTTTTTCCGACGAATGTTGGCTCAAACTTGTCTTGCATACACACGGTCACACAAAGTTGTCAGAAAATCTGGTCGTTCTGAACGTGGTGACGTAAAACACGTACGTCGGCACTATAAACGGGGCAGTAGCCAATAGCTTTCCTCTCTTAATTTAGTCTGAGCATGCGAGGCACTTTGTGCGTCGGATTTGTGTACACACGATCGGAATTTCCGACAACGGATTTTGTTGTTGGAAAATTTTATAGCAAGCTCTCAACCTTTGTGTGTCGGAAATTCCTATGGAAAATGTGTGATGGAGCCTACACACAGTAGGAATTTCTGACAACAAGGTCCTATCACACATTTTCCGTCGGAAAATCCTTTCGTGTGTACAGGGCATATAGCTCTTTACCATTATCCACGTGTGCTCAGCATGTGAAGTGTGGGGCCATGAAGTGAGAAATTCCATGATGCTAATCCCTCCATATATATATACCCCCCAGAGGGCGCGGCAGGTTCCACCCTAACTCCACATGCAGGTGGCTGAATGGCTCAAAAGCCAATCAGCCAACAGGTGGAGGCAATGTGTGTCTATCCCAGGGGCTAAAGGGAAGGAACCAACAAAGACCCCCCCAGGGGACAGATGGAGGGCAAGCATAACATGGAAGCCAAAATGTGTAACATTTGATGTTCCTCAATGTCCAACATGATTGGCAGCTGCAACAAAAGTGTACACTATCTCACAAAAGTGAGTACACCCCTCACATTTTTGTAAATATTTTATTATATCTTTTCATGTGACAACACTAAAGAAATTACACTTTGCTACATTGTAAAGTAGTGAGTGTACGGCGTGTATAACAGTTTAAATTTGCTGTCCCCTCAAAATAACTCAACACACAGCCATTAATATCTAAACTGCTGGCAACAAAAGTGAGTACACCCCTAAGTTAAAATGTTCAAATTGGGCCCAGAGTATCAATATTTTGTGTGGCCACCATTATTTTCCAGCACTGCCTTAACCCTCTTGGGCATGGAGTTAACCAGAGCTTCACAGGTTGCCACAGGAGTCCTCTTCCACTCCTCCATGATGACATCACAGAGCTGGTTAGATGTTAGAGACCTTGCGCTCCTCCACCTTCCATTTGAGGATGCCCCACAGATGCTCAATAGGGTTTAGGTCTGGAGACATGCTTAGCCAGTCCATAACCTTTACCCTCATCTTCTTTAGCAAGGCATGGGTCGTCTTGGAGGTGTGTTTGGGGTCGTTATCATGCTGGAATACTGTCCTGCAGTCCAGTCTCTGAAGGGAGGAGATCATGCTCTGCTTCAGTATGTCACAGTACATGTTGGCATTCATGGTTCCCTCAATGAACTGTAGCTCCCCAGTGCCGGCAGCACTCATGCAGCCCCAGACCATGACACTCCCACCACCATGTTTGACAGTAGGCAAGACACACTTGACTTTGTACTCCTCACCTGGTTGCTGCCACACACGCTTGATACCATCTGAACCAAATAAGTTTATCTTGGTCTCATCAGACCACAGGACATGGTTCCAGTAATCCTTGTCCTTAGTCTCCTTCTTCAGCAAACTGTTTGCAGGCTTTCTTGTGGATTATCTTTAGAAGAGGCTTCCTTCTGGGACGACAGCCATACAGGCCAATTTGATGCAGTGTGCGGTGTATGGTCTGCACACTGACAGGCTGACCCCCCACCCCTTCAACCTATGCAGCAATGCTGGCAGCACTCATACGTCTATTTCCCAAAGATAACCTCTGGATATGACGCTGAGCACGTGCACTCAATTTCTTTGGCCGACCATGGTGAGGCCTGTTCTGAGTGGAACCTGTCCTGTTAAACCGCTGTATGGTCTTGGCCACCGTGCTGCAGCTCAGTTTCAGGGTCTTGGCATTCTTCTTTTAGCCTAGGCCATCTTTATGTAGAGCAACAATTCTTTTTTTCAGATCCTCAGAGAGTTCTTTGCCATGAGGTGCCATGTTGAACTTTCAGTGACCAGTATGAGAGAGTGAGAGCGATAATACCAAATTTAACACACCTGCTCCACATTCACACCTGAGACCTTGTAACACTAACGAGTCACATGACACTGGGGAGGGAAAATGGGTAATTGGGCCCAATTCAGACATTTTCACTTGGGGGTGTACTCACTTCTGTTGCAAGCGGTTTAGACATTAATGGCTGTGTGTTGAGTTTTTTTTGAGGGAATGACAAATGTACACTGTTATACAAGCTGTACACTCACTACTTTACATTGTAGCAAAGTGTCATTTCTTCAGTGTTGTCACATGAAAAGATATAATAAAATATTTACAAAAATGTGAGGGGTGTACTCACTTGTGTGAGATACTGTATATCTAAGTAGTCAAATTATTACAAGGAAGGCCAACCATATGTAAAGGGTCTATATAGTTTATGACCCAATCAGATAATATTGTAGACATATCTGGTAATAAGGTATATACCCGGAAAGCCAACCATATATATATATATAGGTGTATGTAGTAAATAATGAAAAAAAAATCTACATAGTATACAACTCAATGAAGTATGAATGTGGGCATGGAGACAGATAAGTTGTTTCCTGACACCCTATCACTTTTTGCTTCTGTGTGGGGTAGGGGGAGGGAATACACCACTGTAGGGGGAGGAGCAAAACCAAATCTATTCTAGAGCTAGAGCAGCTCATCCTCATATATAATCCCCCCCTCCCCCACACACACACATAATATACCCCCTGCCCCCCACACACACATAATGCACCCCCTGCCTCCTCCACACACACGTTATACATTCTCTGCCCTCCATACACATATTACATGCCCTGACCCCCCCCCCCCCCCACACACACACACACACACACACAATACATCTCCTGCCCCTCTCCCGCACGTCTTATATTCATACTTTACCCTGTATAAATTCCTTCACCTCTATTATCATGCACATAAGCCCCTCATGTCCATCCTCCTACTTTATATCACCTGTACATTACCCCTTCACTTTCTCCCCCTCCCTCTGTGTAGGATGTATATATATTAATAAGGAGTTGTATCTGGTGCACCATTGCAAGCTCCATTTTATAATAAAAAAAAATAATAATTTAATTAAAAAAAAGCAATGGTTTAATAAATACTATCAAAAGAATGTTTTATGTTTCAAATATATATATATATATAAAAAAATCCTCTGGGTACAGTGGTGCATGACCAAATAATTGACAAAGGGATTAATAAAGGGGCATCCAGATTCTGATAAGCTTCCTACCGAAGAACCCAATAACCACCGGCTAGGGTTGTTGGGAAGAGACCCTTATCCTCATCAACACAGGAACCCCAAATTTTGAGGTTATGTAGCCTGGTATGGTTCAGGAGGAGGGCATGCCCATTCCTTTCTTTCCACAAATAAGGGTTTGGTATGGATTTTTCAGAGGCCCTCATGCTTTTTTGTTGATTTTTGCATAGGGCTCCCTCATAAAATGTATACTAGACCCAAAGGGCCTGGTTTGAAATTTAGGGGGCCTAATCTTTTTTTTTTTGCATGGGGTCCCCCATTAAAACTAATGCCAGACCTGAAGAGGGGGGAAAGCCCAATGCCTTTTTTGTGGGATCCCCTATTAACATCTATATGAGATCCTTATCTTGCATAAGGATCTAGTATAGCTGAAGGGAATCCCAGCTGCTTTGTTTACAGACAAGAACAAAGTGGCCAGGAGCTGTCATTTTGCTGGCAATTTAAACACATTTTTGCTTTGTAAATGTCAGTTTTTCTTCAGTAGGTTGTATACATCACACAGATGTGCCACGTCACAGTAAGGGTGAGTGCCCCCCCCCCCCCCCCCGGCATGTTATTTAAAGGAATTTTGCATTTTTAAAATTAACCAACACCAAAGTCGCTGCTCCCATTCTTTTTTACCTGGGTACATGTCCTCCCAAGGGCAGTGCCCAGTCCTCCATGCCATTTGTTTGAAATCCCTTGCCTATTAGCTTTAAAAATATTCATTACTGCTTTTTAACATTCAGTCCACATTGACTACAATAGGGTTCAAATTCGGCACCCAAACTTTAGTAATGTTTGCTGAACCTAATTCGAACCAAACCCAGGTATGTTCAGCACATTACTAGAGATCAGGACAATTAGAGAAAGTGAATCGCCCATTTGAACAAATACAGCAATTAAAACCTTCTTGTGGTTCCAATCCCTCGCCACTTTATCCAAACTGAAAAAAAGTTTTGCCTTTGAAGGAATGCACCTCCCACCTTTCCTTTTACACCGAGCAACCCTACTTTTACTACAAATCTAAAGATACCTGCATAAGTGAACATCTTGAAAAAAACATAAATCGGAACACAATAGGAACAAATGGGAAAAGAAAAGGTATGAAATGTAACATTTGGTAAATATTTATGTGTTTTTGTGTTTATTAAAAGTCAGCAGCTACAAAAAGTGTAGCTGCTGACTTTTAATAAACTCACACTCACCTGTGCTACGATCCAGCGATGCGGCCACCCGAACCCTCGCTTCTCTCCCTCGCCTCTCCCCAGCATTACAAGTGTGGGCACCTGGCTGTGACAGCCTGCAGCTTTACAGCCGGGTGCGCCTCCTCAATGGTCAATGGTCAGGCAATCTTCTGGGACCTGTGACATGTCCCAGAAGAGGGTGGGAGAGGTGGGAGAGGAGGACCTCCGCTCGAGTCGCCTAGGTGGCTCAAGCGGAGGTGAGAGCAGGTACAGTACCTGTCAAAACTAGGAACCTGCTCCCAACCGCCCCAAAAAAAAAGATTTGTAATATATAGCGATACATACAATAATGTTGTTAGCATGGACTAATAAGCAAACATTTTACAATCAACCTTGTTTGAGGGGCATATTGCTGTGGATAAAAAGACATGGCCTCACTTATAGCAGAGTAAATAATGTAAGTAATGTAAGTAATGTAAGCTTTTGCGGGTGCCAGAGTGTGAGGAGACCTGGGCCTATGTCCTGCATCATACACCACCTTATAATCAGGGCCGGATATCTGCATAGCCAAGGCCATGGCCTAACGTGCCAGGACAATCAGTGTGGCATTAAGTCACCTACACTTCCTACAGCTGACAGTCAGTAAAACATACCTGTAAATACTATATGATGCAAAATTGCCACCATGCTTGCCAATGCCATCCAGTCAGGTCCTCGTTGTTGATATCCCTTCAAAATTTGTACATTTTGAAGGAGAGGACACAAATGGGCAAGTACACACCAAGACCTTCTTCAGTGTACTGCAGTGCTAGACCTGAAGCTATTAACCCCTGCAGCATCGGAGGTTCAGAGCTCTGATGAAGACCAGGCATCACTGGAGATATCAACAGTAACTATAAACCTGCAGGATGTGGGACATGCTTCCTGTAACAGGTAAGTTATGTGACTGCAGATGCAAGTATAACTTAATAACTAAACTTTAGCTTTAAAGTGATTGTAAAGGCAGAAGTTTTTTCATCTATGCATTAAAATAAAAAACCTTCAGTATGTAGCAGCCCCCCCCCAATACTTACACGAGCCCCATCTTGATCCAGCAATGTTGCATGAGGATGACGTCAATCTCTGACGAAATGCGTAGAGCGGGCAACGTGCTGAAGTCATCGATACCCACGAGTCCCGGAAGCGCAGGTGCTCTTTGTATATGCTGGCCGGCAATTTTCTATGCATATTTTTAACTGCTTTAACTTCTTGTGAAAAAAAAGCAGCAGCATACAGTGCGATAACACAAAAAGTCCAATACTATTAAAAAAGCTGTACTGAAGGTCTCAATGAGTATGTCCACAAAATACCATGGAATTGGAGAAAAAATGAACTATATAGGGCCTTGATATCACCACAGTGTGCACACACAACAAAAAGAGTGCCCGAGCACCGTAGCTGTAGATTCTGCTTACCTTAAAGACAGATGGCTATAACCCAGCCTAAGCCTTTTAGCTTGCTGATGACCACATAAAGACAGTGAATCAGATGATGCAGATCGCTCCCTCTATCCTGCTAAAGTATCCGTTAATTCAAATGGATGCTCAAGGAAAGACGAAAACTGGCCATTTCACAAACCCAACCAAGGGATCAAAAGGCAAGGCAAAAGAGGAGAGGAGTCAGAGGCGGGTACGAGCAACTCAAAAGGCCAAAAATGTAGTAGGTACGGGGATCTTTAATCTTAGTTCTAAAGTGTTAATGGACTCAGAGAAGGCTATCCTTGATAAAGGTCTTAAATTTGTCCCGCCCAGTTTCAGACTTACATGGACATTCATAAATTCATCAGGAAGTATAAAATGATACATGATTAATAATCCCATAAGGAATAATACGGTGAGCGAAGCTGAATTTGTCCATTCAGGGCTATCTAATGCTTCACTATTCAACCCCCCCGGTACACTGGCACCCGCATTGTGGGTTTTTAGGAATGTTATGCTAAGAGACCTAGACCTCTTGGAAGTTAAAAAAGCTAGAATAAATAAGACTCTACAGGAGGGTCTTGATTCCCTTTGTAAAAATAGGGATCTAGTTATAAGGCCAGCGGACAAGGGGGGGGGGGGGCATTGTGGTTCTTGATCGACAAGACTACAAGACTGAGATGTATAGGATCTTGATTGATTGTGATACCTATACATTGCTCCCTTCAGACCCTAAGAATAAATAGTTGAAAGAATTAGAGGCGATTGTGACTAGGAGTTGCCAGGTGGGCATCCTCAACAAAAAGAAGGGTCTGTATTTAGTGCCTAGAGCCCCACGCACGCCCACTATTTACTACTTGCCAAAAATCCACAAGAATCCTGTCTGCCCCCCAGGACGCCCTATTGTTAGTGGCATAGATTCACTGACATCCCAGGTGGGCAGATATATAGATTTCTATTTACAGCCGCTCGTTCAAAGGATGCCCTCGTACGTCAAGGACTCTAGGCATGTTATACAATTACTCTCCGAGGTCCAGTTCAAAGCTGGGATGTGGTTAGTCACTGCAGACGTGACGTCCTTATATACCATAATCCCATATGACTTGGGCCTGGGGGCAGTTAAGAGTTTTTTGGACAAAGATTCTAGGCTTTCACTGAACCAGGTATTGTTTTTGATGAAATTATTGAAGTATGCCACCTCCCACAATTATTTTTGGTTCAACAATAATTTTTACAGACAGGACATGGGGTTGCTATGGGGGCTAAGTATGCCCCCAGTCTGGCAAACCTTTTTATGGCAAAATGGGAGGAAGATGTCATCTATGCCCATTATACACCGCAGGTGGTCATATGGGCTAGGTAAATAGATGACATCCTCCTCCTATGGGATGGTGAGCATCTTGCCTTACAGGAATTTTTGTCCTCCCTTAATATCAACCAGAGAGGTATATGGCTAAACTATGAGATGAGCCAAACAGAAATAAACTTTTTGGACCTAAAAATTTCGGTCAGTGGAGATAAGGTGGTTACGTCCACTTTTTTTAAAGAAACTGATAGAAATTCTTTTATACCTGTGGACAGTTATCATCATCGTCCCTGGTTGGAATCTGTCCCAAAAAGCCAATACTTACGGCTTAAAAGGAACTGCTCCAACCAAACTGATTTTATAGCACAGGCAGAGATCCTTACTGGCAGATTTGTAGAAAAGGGGTACTCGAGGGATTCCTTGTGCAGAACTTTAGACACTGTTAAAGAGGTCAAAAGAGATGATCTACTTATAGAAAGGGGACCACGTGTGAAGGAGACTCTTTCCTTTGGGGTCCCTTTCGTGACTGCCTATTCTGTGCAACATAACAGTGTCAAAATTTTAGTCTATAAACATTGGCATGTGGTCAAGAGTAATGCGGTGCTCAATAAGGCGTTACTGGAGAAACCTCGGGTTGTCTTTAAAGGGGCACCTTCTTTGAGGAATCGCATAGCCCCAAACATTTTGAACAACCAACTCCTAAACCTTTTTTTAATCAACTAACTGGGTTTTATCAGTGTAGACGCTGTAGAGTCTGTTCTTTGAGTGCTTGTTCTCACAGACGGACCACAACCTTTACCTCCACCAGAACACAGGAATCACATGTGATAAAACCATTTATCACTTGTGCTACTGATGGGGTTGTGTACATGTTGCAGTGGCCTTGTGGCCTGCAATATGTGGGCCGGACTAAATGGCCCCTTCAAGTTCGCCTCAATGAACATATCACCAACATTAAGATTGGATTCAGGAACCACTCAGTGTCTAAGCACTATTTACGTGTACTTGATAAGGACCCCTCCAAAACAATCTTTTTAGGGATTGATAAGTTCAGCCCCCATTGGAGGGGAGCTCATTAGTGAGGGAAATATCTAAATTAGAGATGACCTGGATCCATAGATTGAAAACCTATGCACCTTATGGGTTAAATATTGATACCGATGTGAACGCCTTTAACGATAATTCTTAAGGAGCCTATGTATTTTCCATTTGATATTGTTGTGTATATCTGTGAACTTGCTCTGAGACACCAGTATAGGACTTAGTAAAGGGCCTTGTTCCTTCTCCCTATATTTTTCTATACTAATTGAATTTAAAAACTTTTCAATATATTCTTTATATCCATCTTCTATATTATTTCATATTAATTAGGATTAGGAATTAATATCTATTTTTGAACAGATATTAATTTTGGTATGGACACAAATTAATTAATTTATGGCCATTGCGACCTACTTAGGGATTTTTGGCTACACTATTTATGAGTCTATCCATTTTATATGGTACACTTATAATATTATTTACACTAGCTACTCACCTTTTTTCACTCATGTGATTCACATTATTAATATATTTGTTTATTTTTATGACCCATATGATTCATGGAATTAATATACTTATCTAGTTTCATACTAGTTTTTCACTTATTATATATTTTTAGGTATTCACATTAATTATTTAATATGCAATTAATACTTGTTTATATATATATTGGTACATGTATTTATGAATTGGTGTATTTACTCCATACATGTAATATTTATTATTAATCTAACCTATTTATTTGCCATAGCCATTTGATTCACAATACCCAATATACATTTAAATATTTGTAATTATCACTATTCATGTCACTTTACAAATATCTTAATATTTTTATCCACCAGAATTATTTTTATTTATATATTTTTTATTTGTTTTTTATTTTATTTTACTTTTTTCTTACTTTTTTTCATTTTTCAATGTATAGGGCAGGGTTCTCTACATTGTAACACATTTTGGAAAAAAATTTCTCTATTATACTGGCCAGATATCAGAATTATGGGTTCATTTGCATTGAGTTTGCATTTAAATACATATTTCTCTAAAGGCATTCAGATGGTAGTCATCTTGTTTGTTTTATTTTTAAGGTTTTAGCGCAATGAATAGTCCATGTGGGACGTTGTAGATGTAATCATTCGCGCTCTTGCTAGTAGGGGATAATTGCCCATACTTAATATGGTGTCCCTCAATCCGTGTACTCGCGTCTGCTGATGACGAAACGCGTCTGGAGGAAGGCACGTAGTGACGTCACCACGCGATCGGAGTAGGAGGACGGGCTCCATGTGTTTGTGCCGGCCCGCATTCTTTTAAAGTGAATATATCCCTTTTTAAATGTAAGTGCAATACTTTGGTTTTAATAAATGATCTTTAGACGTTATTACACTATGGCCAGTTTTCTCTTTCCTTGAGCATCCATTTGAATTAACGGACACTTTAGGGGGATAGAGGGAGCGATCTGCATCATCCGATTCACCGTCCTTATGTGGTCATCAGCAAGCTAAAAGGCCTAGGCTGGGTTATAGCCATCCGTCTTTTCATCTTGCCGTCTGGTAAGCAGAATCTACAGCTACGGTGGTCGGCACACTTTTTGTTGTGTGTGCACACTGTGGTGATATCAAGGCCCTATATAGTTATTTTTTTCTCCATTTCCATGGTATTTTGTGTACATACTCATTGAGACCTTCAGTGCAGCTTTTTTAATTCTATATAACCGCTTTAAGCCTAACATCACAGGCACCCCAGCAGGAGGATTCTTTCAAAGGTCTATTGAGGTCCATTGTGAGTCTGCAGGAACATCACTGAAAGGCCCTAGCGGGGTAATCAGCCAAGAGTGTTACTGGCTTTTTTTTTTTTTTAATCCAAACTTTTTTTATTGACAAGGAAGACAATAAAGTGCTTCTACAATAAAGATTTGGAAAGCATAGATGTCAACCATCAACATTTGCAATGAATATAAAATATAGGATAATGTACAAAGCATCACATCATAAGTAAGGCATATCCGAAACCCTTTTTTTTTTAAACACAAAAACAATAAAAAAGAAAAACATAGGGCAAAACAAACTAAAACAAAACAGCCTGAGTTTATTGTGGGGCGTTTACTCAGAAGTCTTCTTTGTCTACTCTCGGATGCACAGAGGGGAAATTCCCAAACTCGGGCTATAACCATAATAGCTCTAAGTGGTCTTATAATTGTAATAACCTATCCATCACTAATTGTGGTGGGGCAAGACTTGGGTTATTAAGCCAACTTTGCCAAATAAGGTGAAATTTGTTTACTGCTTTTCTATGGCGATAAGCCAATTGCTCTCTAACTAATAGAGAATTAACATAGGACATCCACTACGCCCTAGAAGGTACAGTGGGTGCCAACCAAAACCGGGAATCTGTTTTCTAGCTAGGTATAATAACCTGGACACCATAATATAAATGCCTTTTTGGATACATTTCAGCGTCAATTGCACCCAACAAGCAAACTAGAGTATCGAAAGGTATAGGAGTTTGGGCTAGATCAGAAATAATCTGCACAAGCTCTGTCCAATATCAGGCAAGTTTTGGGCAATGCCATATCATGTGTATAAAGTCACCTCATCCACAGGCCCGGATTTACTCCCTTTGCCGCCCCAAGGCCGGGTCCTTCAATGCCGCCCCCCACACACACACACACACCACCAGTCCCTTTATCGATGACTTCTACAATAGATCAGTTAAAAACATATCTCCATACACGAGAACACTGAAAATAACTGACTTTAATTGTACAGACTAAAAATACTTCAGGGTAAGCGCGCGAGGGGTAAGGATTTTTTGCGGGCTATTTTTTAGGGCAATTTTTCAGGGCAATGGCTGGTGTTAGTGCTTCAATCATCCCCGGCACCATGGTTGTTATGGTGTCAGGATGATTGAAACACATTACTTATATCATTACATTGTAATGTAAAATGAAATAGTTCAACTCACCATAATGCAGAATCATCGGGAGCCCTGAGCGTGTCACTTGCCACTATGCCTGCCACCAGATGGAGATGTCACTTGCCACTCTGCCTGCCACCAGATGGAGATGTCACTTGCCACACTGCCACCAGATGGAGATGTCATTTGCCACGTTGCCACCAGATGGAGATGTCACTTGCCACGTTGCCACCAGATGGAGATGTCACTTGCCACGTTGCCACCAGATGGAGATGTCACTTGCCACGGTGCCTGCCACCAGATGGGGATTTCACTTGCCACGCTGCCACCAGATGGAGATGTCACTTGCCACGCTGCCACCAGATGGAGCTGTCACTTGCCACGCTGCCACCAGATGGAGATGTCACTTGCCACGCTGCCACCAGATGGAGCTGTCACTTGCCACGCTGCCACCAGATGGAGCTGTCACTTGCCATGCTGCCACCAGATGGAGATGTCACTTGCCACACTGCCACTAGATGGAGATGTCACTTGCCACGCTGCCACCAGATGGAGATGTCACTTGCCATGCTGCCACCAGATGGAGATGTCACTTGCCACACTGCCACCAGATGGAGATGTCACTTTCCACGCTGCCACCAGATGGAGCTATCACTTGCCACGCTGCCACCAGATGGAGATGTCACTTGCCACACTGCCACCAGATGGAGATGTCACTTGCCACGCTGCCTGGCAGCCACCACATGTTGATGTCACTTGCCATGCTGCCTGGCAGCCACCACATGTTGATGTCACTTGCCATGCTGCCTGGCAGCCACCACATGTTGATGTCACTTGCCACGTTGCCTGGCTGCCACCAGATGGAGGAGGGTGGAACAGCGGTGCGGGCAATGAGAGATGTCATCTCTCTCCCCCCGCCGCCGCACCGCTGACATTACTCCTCGATCTTTTCAAAAATGGCGCCGGGCAGCACAATCACGCTACTGCGCATGCGTCGCCCAGCCGAGCGCATACGAGCTTTCCCGAGCCCGGCCGGCTTCGGAATGGCGCATGCGCAGTAGTGGGCGGCTCGCGGCCATCATTTCTAAGGGCACCGGTACCCTTAATCGACTTTAACGGGCAGCCTGAAGGGGGGGGGCGGCCGCAAAGTCACCGCAGGAGCGGCGCCGCCCCTGCACCACTGCCGCCCCGAGGCATGGCCTCGGTGGCCTTGTGGCAAATCTGGCCCTGCTCATCCATCGAGCATTTTGGACATAAGGAGGAGTTCCTTAGGCCCCAGTCATACAGTTTATTAGGGGTGTGATAGGCTCTGTATAAGATAAATAGTTGGGAAAGTTTATGTGCAGCTTACCAACACAGCAGGGAGCACCTAAAGGGGCATATCCCACTGATCCCATCAATGGCTCCAATATCAGCAACCCACCCAGCTCTACTTTTTAACAATGTGTGATCCTGAATAGACAGCAGAACAGAGTAGGCCCTCGAGATTAGACCCTTGAGAGTGGTAGCGGACAAGGTTTCTCGCAGTAACGAGGGCATAGCTATAACTAAGGAATGCGTCTGAATTGCGTGTCGGAGTTGCAGATTTTGATAGAATTGTTTTTTTTTTTTTTTGCAGAGAGCACTCCGCACGTAGCTGATCAAACTCCTTCAGAGTACTACCATTGTACAGCTGGTGAAAGAACCATATTCCACTTTGTCTCCATAAGGAGAATCCCTGCAATTTACACAATTCAAGATAATTAGGATTATTCCACAGAGGAGTAAAATCCATAGGGCCTTTGATAGAAAATGCCCCCCTGACTGCCCACCAAACCCTCCTATACTGGCCTTTTTATAATAATGAGATGAAGTACTGCTGGTGAGCAGGCATTCTTTCTACACTTAAGGTGACTGTGTTTTTTGGTGGTCAGTCACACAGGGGACTGTTTAATGACTGAGTGTATCCCTGATTGAGATCCACGTATGAAGTGTTACCTGCGAGCTCAACTGATAATTTGTTTTATCATATGATTGAGACTTTTTTGTTTATGTTGTACTTTTACCATTTTATGATATTTAATATCATTTGTGTTTAGCGTGACTCTGTTCAATACCGATGTTGTAGGAGAGCCTCGGCTGTCCTGGACTCTCCCTCCTAATTAGTTGAGACACAGCAGCGAGCACCATTGGCTCATGCTGCTGTCAATCAAAGTCAGTGAGCCAATCAGGAAATGGAGGGGGCGAGGCCAAGCCACAGCTCTGTGTCTGAATGGACACACAGAGCAGCAGCTCGACTCAGCTGCCCCCATAGCAAGCTGCTTTCTATGGGGGGCACTCAGCAGGATGAAGGGGCAGGGGGCGCCAGTGAGGGACCAGAGAAAAGGAGGATCAGGGCTGCTCTTTGCAAAACCATTACACAGAGCAGGTAAGTATAAAATGTTTGTTATTTTTAAACAAAAAAACAAGACTTTAATATCACTTTAACTAAATGAAATACTGCACGTTAACATGCATGCAGTAATGCACCACAACAGAGTGCAAATGTGCAAAGACGCTTTTCTATAATTACACTGTACCTAATTTGCGCATCCCTGTATTATATTAATAAAAATAATGCAATTGGGTTGTTTGTCCAGGTTCATGGACATTGCACTATGACAGTGTATGTGCATAATTTTAAGTATCTCAGGCCAAATGAATCCCCACTACCGTCATATGGAAATAAATGAGAACAGGGAAGTGTCCCACTGTTACTTACAAAGCACTGACGGAAAGTGTAGGCAGTGCACAAACTGTAACAACGTGTAACTGCCCTCTAGCCTTATGCAGCAAACCATGTAAATATAACAAACATTAGTATAAGTAATTCAGAATTCAATGTGGGTAAAGGAATTTCAGTTATTCATAGAAAAAAAACTATGACTGTGTTACTGCATGTGGGAGTTTGACTTAAGAAAAGGCAAGCCACCACTATCCCATGCTACCACCCTGTTTTTTCACATTGCAAAAATTTCTGAGGTGCTGAGTGTTTTTTTCCAGTAAACTCCCCAATAATCCCTGACATCTGGCATTTCTACCACAGAGTCACTTTCTGAGTTAAATTGATCAAACCTCAGCATTAATGTTATAGCAAAGTACCTGTAATTTTTCTCATCCAAGAACCTGCTTTACTCATTATGTACTGTATATATTTGTGCAATGTAAACAATGAGATTAGAGAATAAGTTATAATAATTTTTCTTACACTACTGATAATTTTTTACAGCATTTAATTATAATTGTAGCGGTACCCCCGTAGGGGCTGCTGGATATTGTGGTCCACCTGTCACCCTGCCCAGCCCAGCATTCACTTCCCAGTCACTCTTGAGACAATGAACAGTCCGTATGTTTGTTTTGTATTTTATTGAGGGTTTGAACTTGGATAGGGCAAGAGAAATTATGGAATGCACAGAATCAATAATGGAATCAATAAGATGATCAGTTGGAACCTCTATTTACATTTCTAGAGTTCCAATCTCCTCCAGCACAATGCTTATTTGTAGACTGTTCCTCTCTCTCCTGTACAATACTTGGTTCCTGGTACAGCTAGGACATGGTAGGTCCAACTCTGACTCCGTCATGCCTTAGCAATGGCCATTGACCGCCGGCCCCTTTAATGTAGCAACAAATAGTGAAAGAAAAAAAAGGCCTTTAATGCTAGCTGTCCTTTGGTGGACTACTGCTCCCAGTCAGTCCTCTTCAGGCCCTGCCACCCCTCTTGGCTGCAGCTGCCCAACTCCACTGCCCATGACACCACGGTCTCTCCTGCTGACTCTACATCCATCTCAGACTGCACTCTCCCAGTCTGCTCTGGCCTGCTTCCCCAGCTCTCTCAACTGTGTCTGTCACTCACCAGCCCTCCTAGCTGCACTCCAGTCGATCCTTCCTGGAGACTTGCCCCGCAACACTAGCTCCCGTTGTCTTTCTCAGTTCCTCTCTGTGCCTCCTGTCTAGATCCTTCTTTGTTTCTCAGCAAGGCTACGACTTGCACCCGAATCCCTCAAGCCCAAGATCACCCCCCCCAGACTGGGAAGTGCCTCAAAGGCCCAGACAACCTTGTGCTCCCTCTCCGGCTTCTTCCACCCGACTACTGCTCCCCAGCTGGGCTGACCCTGGGTATATCAAGGAGGCCTGCCCCCTGCCTATCCTAGTTGGGTATTGGTCAGGGCTCCCTGAGACACCCCAGATACCTCCACCTCTCTTTTCCTCCTTCCTTCTAGAATCCTCAAGAAGCAGAAGGGCGGTAACCAAAAGATGATGCTATCTGTGAGTCACCTGCCTACACTGAGCTACTCCCAGCCCTCACAGATCAAAACAAAAAGGCCTAGCTTACAGCTAGGCCTGATTAAATTTACCAGCACTTACAAAAATGCTACTTCTAGCACCTACCTAAATTAGAGGGTGCTACATAAGAACTGGATAAAATGATTGATGAAATTTGATTCAAAGCCAAGGACCTTCCAGTGAGTAGGGATAAGGTTTGGGTTTGCTGCTATCAATGGTTTGAGGTAAACTCTGTGTATTTGAGGTTTGTGGTTCTGGCAGATTTAATATAAATTTCAATGGGCCCAATTATTGTAAGCATAATGTACTTGTGGCCCTGGCACTTATGTCAGCTGGCTTAGAAGGGGGAAGCTGTCCCCGTCAGAAGAAGATAGTGATTATTGCTAGTGGCTATTGCAGTCTCAAGCGATAATCTCAGGTAAAACCCGGCATGCTGGTTGTACCCAAGTTGATTGATTGGTCAAATTGGTACATGGCCTACCTTAGTTGCTATACAGTGATACAGTGCTATATTGCTCTTAGTTAGATTGCAGATTGCAGTGTTGTGGGCTACATATTCTTGTGTATCCCCCCTGAGTTTGCACTTCAGAGATCCAACAATCCATTTTAGGATTAACTTTTGTGGGTGTCAGCTTTTTTTCCCCCCAGGAGCCTGCAGAGCTTTGCCCCCCATGATCACGGTCGCAATGTCAGGCTCCTTCAGACTCTTCCTACAGGTCTGTGGCAATATCTCTGTAAGGGTTGTCAGTTTCAGAGCTGCAGGAAGAGTGAATGGACTGCAAGCATGCTGATTACTTGCCATGGTGGCACATGGGACTTACAGTTTATTCATTCACAATTTTAAATTGTGACAGGGGCTGCGAGAGAGAGAAACCCCCGCCGCTGTCTCAGCAGAACTTAGGGGGCTGCTGCATAGTAACATGATACATGTTACAAAAATAAAAGAGAAAAACACATGTGGGAGAGACGCATGCGCTGCACACCCCGAAACAATAATGTTAAAAAATGGACCGTTTCCCCGGTGGGGCTTTAGACAGCAATATCTTGATATTCAGAAATAATAAAAAATGTATAACCAGTAAGTGCTTTTATTGAACCATAAACAATTGTAATGTTATATTTCAATTGGCATTACAACATAGAGCGCTGGCCAAGTAGTACAATACATATTCCACAATATAAAGTCGACACATCTTTACACAAAATTATATACAGTCATACATTTCCGGGCTGTTGACGGTATAAATCCCCGACGCGTTTCGACCTGTGTACGGTCATCATCAGGGGGATAGTTGGTTCTATAAAATACATTGAATATCTTCAAAATTTAAGAACATGTCATCATAAATCTCATTATAAGGTTAAAAGTGGTAGTATATTTACCGCTGAAAAGTAGAGGGAATAATCCTTTGGCCAGTAAAAGCCGTAAATGGATCCGGGGGGCCCCCATATTCGCCCCTGTCTCCCCAGAGTGCATGAGTCCAGCCCAAGGGGCTTACAAGGAGCCACATAGACGCCCTCCAGGGGAAGGAGAAGTCAGCACCTGCGACAAATACCCAATAAGTCAAAATGATTCTCAGCACATTGGCAAAAGTATGAAGTGTATGGGCTAACTGCAATCCTAGTGATCAATATATATTGATCTGGTGTCCTAAGGTTTCATGATTGTAATTATATAGAAAGTGGCACAACCATAAAAGAAATGGTTGTGTAGTTGTAGGGTTGTTTGAGTGGTGTGGTGTGTAAACACAGGTGAGTGGGAAGTGATATGTGGTACTAGGAATATGAAAAACCCTTTGAGTGATAAAATAAAATTAAATGGATGGCCAGCACAATGCTGACTGCAGTGCCATGTCCAGGTGAATGAAATGAGTGTATGGTGTCAGCCAACACATGGTGGAATAAAAGTGAAAAACAAGTCAAAAGGAGAGTGTGTGAATGAATAAAACCAAATAAAACAATCAAAAACATGTGTGGAAGATCTAAACTGATTATAGGAATAGGAGTATGAGTGTAGTGTTGTAATATTAGAGTAGTAAGGGTATATGTATAGTATAATAATTTACCTTGTGCCACAGTGTGGCTGATGTAGTAAAGTTAGACTTGTATGAACCAAATTGCAATGGAGCAAAAAAAGGTAAAAAGCTGGAGCCAAAAAAAGGATTTGTGCAGTGCCATCCATTACGGTCTGCATGGAGTCATGGTAAGACTCACAGGCAGCCGATCATGGATATATGCCTAAAGTAGGCAATTAATTGAGTAAGCACAGGTGCTGATCTCCTCCCCCCCAGAGTGAGCAGCCCACATGTGGCTCCCCCGGCATCCCTGTAGGCAAAAAAAAAAAAAAAAAAAAAAAAAAAAACCCGGCAGCTGCCGTCAACTCCGCCGCAAACCGCGAGATGTCGCGGCGCCGTGCACACGCCAAAGTAACTCGCACATGCGCACCTCGCCGCGGCTCATCCGGAGGTGATCAAGGGATGCCGCCGGCAGAGTGAAGCTCACGTCGGCGGACGATGAATACAAACGTCCGTCAATCAGAGCATGGGGGGGAGAGCTCAGATCCTGCATCACCCCCACATTCTCACCCTGCCGGGAAGCCTTCAATTGGACCAGGACTCACCTCCATGAAGCCGACAGGGGCGGCAGAGGTCCACCATGATCCATGACGGCCATAATCTAAAGTGCATATGTAAATGCAGTAGGCACTAAATTGTAGATGATGAGGTAATCATTGAATTATGCAGGAGCTGAGTGATAGCTCACTGACCCTAGATCCTAACATGTATATTTACAGAACAGGTGTTAGTTAAACATCTGATCTACTGCAATACAGGAGTCTAAAATAGATCTATCCTGATGCATGAGGTGGGGAAAGATACAGTTACGATCTACTCCCCCATTTTGGGGGGCGTTTCCTCCGCAAGAGGCAAACAAAGTGTCACCCCCAAAATGCGTATCGTATCAAAAGAGGTTTTAGACATGTGAGGGTTTGAAGGGCCGTGTGAGCAACACAAAGCTCCTGCCATGTCTCTCATGTGTCATAGGGGGGAAGGGGTGTTTAACCACCCAAAATTCAGTAATAAAAGAGAAAAACACATGTGGGAGAGACGCATGCGCTGCACACCCCGAAACAATAATGTTAAAAAATGGACCGTTTCCCCGGTGGGGCTTTAGACAGCAATATCTTGATATTCAGAAATAATAAAAAATGTATAACCAGTAAGTGCTTTTATTGAACCATAAACAATTGTAATGTTATATTTCAATTGGCATTACAACATAGAGCGCTGGCCAAGTAGTACAATACATATTCCACAATATAAAGTCGACACATCTTTACACAAAATTATATACAGTCATACATTTCCGGGCTGTTGACGGTATAAATCCCCGATGCGTTTCGACCTGTGTACGGTCATCATCAGGGGGATAGTTGGTTCTATAAAATACATTGAATATCTTCAAAATTTAAGAACATGTCATCATAAATCTCATTATAAGGTTAAAAGTGGTAGTATATTTACCGCTGAAAAGTAGAGGGAATAATCCTTTGGCCAGTAAAAGCCGTAAATGGATCCGGGGGGCCCCCATATTCGCCCCTGTCTCCCCAGAGTGCATGAGTCCAGCCCAAGGGGTGGTTAAACACCCCTTCCCCCCTATGACACATGAGAGACATGGCAGGAGCTTTGTGTTGCTCACACGGCCCTTCAAACCCTCACATGTCTAAAACCTCTTTTGATACGATACGCATTTTGGGGGTGACACTTTGTTTGCCTCTTGCGGAGGAAACGCCCCCCAAAATGGGGGAGTAGATCGTAACTGTATCTTTCCCCACCTCATGCATCAGGATAGATCTATTTTAGACTCCTGTATTGCAGTAGATCAGATGTTTAACTAACACCTGTTCTGTAAATATACATGTTAGGATCTAGGGTCAGTGAGCTATCACTCAGCTCCTGCATAATTCAATGATTACCTCATCATCTACAATTTAGTGCCTACTGCATTTACATATGCACTTTAGATTATGGCCGTCATGGATCATGGTGGACCTCTGCCGCCCCTGTCGGCTTCATGGAGGTGAGTCCTGGTCCAATTGAAGGCTTCCCGGCAGGGTGAGAATGTGGGGGTGATGCAGGATCTGAGCTCTCCCCCCCATGCTCTGATTGACGGACGTTTGTATTCATCGTCCGCCGACGTGAGCTTCACTCTGCCGGCGGCATCCCTTGATCACCTCCGGATGAGCCGCGGCGAGGTGCGCATGTGCGAGTTACTTTGGCGTGTGCACGGCGCCGCGACATCTCGCGGTTTGCGGCGGAGTTGACGGCAGCTGCCGGGGTTTTTTTTTTTTTTTTTTTTTTTTTTTTGCCTACAGGGATGCCGGGGGAGCCACATGTGGGCTGCTCACTCTGGGGGGGAGGAGATCAGCACCTGTGCTTACTCAATTAATTGCCTACTTTAGGCATATATCCATGATCGGCTGCCTGTGAGTCTTACCATGACTCCATGCAGACCGTAATGGATGGCACTGCACAAATCCTTTTTTTGGCTCCAGCTTTTTACCTTTTTTTGCTCCATTGCAATTTGGTTCATACAAGTCTAACTTTACTACATCAGCCACACTGTGGCACAAGGTAAATTATTATACTATACATATACCCTTACTACTCTAATATTACAACACTACACTCATACTCCTATTCCTATAATCAGTTTAGATCTTCCACACATGTTTTTGATTGTTTTATTTGGTTTTATTCATTCACACACTCTCCTTTTGACTTGTTTTTCACTTTTATTCCACCATGTGTTGGCTGACACCATACACTCATTTCATTCACCTGGACATGGCACTGCAGTCAGCATTGTGCTGGCCATCCATTTAATTTTATTTTATCACTCAAAGGGTTTTTCATATTCCTAGTACCACATATCACTTCCCACTCACCTGTGTTTACACACCACACCACTCAAACAACCCTACAACTACACAACCATTTCTTTTATGGTTGTGCCACTTTCTATATAATTACAATCATGAAACCTTAGGACACCAGATCAATATATATTGATCACTAGGATTGCAGTTAGCCCATACACTTCATACTTTTGCCAATGTGCTGAGAATCATTTTGACTTATTGGGTATTTGTCGCAGGTGCTGACTTCTCCTTCCCCTGGAGGGCGTCTATGTGGCTCCTTGTAAGCCCCTTGGGCTGGACTCATGCACTCTGGGGAGACAGGGGCGAATATGGGGGCCCCCCGGATCCATTTACGGCTTTTACTGGCCAAAGGATTATTCCCTCTACTTTTCAGCGGTAAATATACTACCACTTTTAACCTTATAATGAGATTTATGATGACATGTTCTTAAATTTTGAAGATATTCAATGTATTTTATAGAACCAACTATCCCCCTGATGATGACCGTACACAGGTCGAAACGCGTCGGGGATTTATACCGTCAACAGCCCGGAAATGTATGACTGTATATAATTTTGTGTAAAGATGTGTCGACTTTATATTGTGGAATATGTATTGTACTACTTGGCCAGCGCTCTATGTTGTAATGCCAATTGAAATATAACATTACAATTGTTTATGGTTCAATAAAAGCACTTACTGGTTATACATTTTTTATTATTTCTGAATATCAAGATATTGCTGTCTAAAGCCCCACCATGATACATGTTACACCCTAAATACGCGTGTAACATCTAACATATTATTAAAGCTGACCACATCCTTTAAAAATGTCAGGCAGACCTACAGTGAGAGGCAGAAGTTCTATGTATTGATGTAGTAGGACAAAGTGTTGGCTGAGATACACAATCTACAGGCAGGGCAAATCTGCCTTTTCTGTCTTAAAAATACAGCCAGGGAATGCACAGGAGGTAGTTGAGTGATGCTTTCCTCTTCCTCCTCAGAAGCACAAAGCAGCCAGTCATTTACAACTGTTGCTAAGGCATTTCCTCCTCCTCCCTAACTTCTGCTAAGTTCACCATAGCCCTACAAATTGGCAATGAAGAGTTGGAAGAGTGATTTTATCACAGGATCTGACTTGCTATAGAAGGATGATCTTGGTCATTTGCAAGCATTCCTCAGATACCGAGGATGAGGCAAATAGCACCAGGACCATAGAGGGAGAGGACATCAAGCAAGGAGTAGCAACAGGCAGTGATGTTCCAGCAGCTGGTGCCTACTGCCAAGTAGGCTCCAACAAGGAGGTAGTGGATGATAATGTGGCAGACCATCCATGGGTGGAGAAAAGTTGTGAGGGAATAGCAGAACAGCAGCGAGGGAGGATTTTTTCCATGAGAAGGGGACAGCTTTTCTGGAGGGAGCAGCCACCCTAATCCATCTGATGGCACTGCCTCACAGGTACTGGCCACTCCTATCCCCAGGCTGGTGCCTACTGCCAAGTAGGCTCCAACGAGGAGGTAGTGGATGATAATGTGGCAGACCATCCATGGGTGGAGAAAAGTTGTGAGGGAATGGCAGAACAGCAGCGAGGGAGGATTTTGTCCATGA
The DNA here is from genome assembly GCA_037952925.1 of Lithobates clamitans. Taxonomy (NCBI): domain Eukaryota; kingdom Metazoa; phylum Chordata; class Amphibia; order Anura; family Ranidae; genus Lithobates; species Lithobates clamitans. The sequence goes on along the minus strand of JBBGZY010001650.1, from coordinate 542,134 downwards.
GAAGGGGACAGCTTTTCTGGAGGGAGCAGCCACCCTAATCCATCTGACGGCACTGCCTCACAGGTACTGGCCACTCCTATCCCCAGGATCGGTTCACAGAGCTCTGAAATGAGGGCCTTTTTTTTTACCGTATCTAAAGCTGAGCCATTGTGGTCTACAGTCACTGCTGTCTGAAACATTTCAGCCATGGTAAAATTATCAGACATTTAGGTAACACATGCATGAAGAAATACAGGATTCTACACCACAGAGCTTGCTGGGAGCAACACCTCAATGAGACAAATTGGCCCACACTCCTCCTACTCCCTGCTTCTTACTTTCCACATCTCCCCCTTCCTCAACAATTTTCTTCTGCTGCATCCACCACAGCATCTGTGAAAGGAAGGTAAGTCTCGCAAGGGTTTTCAGGGGCTTAGGATGTGCCACTTTTAGCAAGGAAGAGGGCAATGGGGAAACCCTGAGGAAGGTCAGGGGAGGGTTTAACCTCTACAGAATTCTCCTAAACCCATTCCAACACCTCCAGCAGCATCCTTCCCAAGGTGAGTGTCTCCTCCACAGCTGCTGAAAGAGAAGAAATAACTGTACCCAAATCAACTTCATGCTCAGCATCTTAATGTCAGCTTGGCAAAACTGTTGACTGCAGCTGTTCCTATTCTAGCTTATGGAATCAGCCCCCTTCCACGAGTTTATGGTCTTTTTTCACCACAGTGGCAAGTACGCAGTCACCATTATTGCCCAGAAGGCCATTCTTGCCCTTTACCAGTGGGTGAAATGTAATGTCAGCGGCAGTGTTAACATGACCACAGACACGTGATCCTGGAAGCATGGGCAGAGAAACTACATATCATTAATGGCACACTATGTCAATCTTCTGGTAATTCGGAAAGATGCAGGATGGGGCACACAGCTGGAGCTGGTGGTGCCTGAGGTGTCTTGAAAGCCCAGTCACCTGTAACCCCTCCCCCCTACTGGTATTATTCTCTGTCTCCTCAGAACCAGCATTCCCCCAAACGACCCCAGAGCATATGAAACATTCCAACCTAAATGCTGCCATGCTGTATTGCAGCTCGTATGCATAGTGGACAGGAACCACATTTGGCTAGACCTGCTGTAAGCTCTTCAGGCCCAGGCCGAGAGGTGGCTGACTCTATTCTAATGTTCAGCCAGGCAAAGTCATGTGTGACAATGGCACTAACTTGCTGGCTGCCCTTCACTAGAAAAAAAAATCACACAAGTATCTTACCTGGCACATGTCCTCAACCCAGTGGTGAAGAGGTTTGTCATGAAGTTTTTAGGCTTCCAGGAGGTACCTATTCAGGTCAGAAGGGTTTGTAGCCACTTTACAGGGTCATACCCAGCCAGTGTTTGCATAGCAGAAGTACAATGCCAACATCATCTGCCTGCCAATTACCTCATCTGTGACATCAGCATGTGCTGGATCTCAGCGTTGGCAGTGTAGGCAGAATCCCTTCTAATGACCAATGTGCCATTGATCCTTTGATGACTGAAAGGAGAAACAGAGTTGGTGGTGGCTGCTTTAAGACCACCTTTAGTTTATTAAACCACAGTAGCCAGGCGTGTCTACAGGCAGCACACGCAGGCAACATCTAAACCACATGATATCTGACTACATTGTGTCTTGGACCCTGTGAACTATTTGGTGCCCATGCTGGATTACTGTCTGGAGAGTGCATAGCATGCGCTGGAGCTTCTGACTTCTCCTGCAGCCAGTGTTCTGCCTGAGAGGACCTTCAGCACAGCAGGAGGTTTTGCTATGAAGAGCCAAACCTGCCTGTCACCTGTCCCAGCAGGTGACCTTGCACTGAATATAAATAGTGCCAACGCGTACGGGTCAGGAGAAGGTATTATACTGAGTGCAGGGGTTAACTGTTTGTAACACACAGAGTGCAGGAGTCAGGAGTTTGCAATATGCAGTATTTAGAGGTCAGGAGTATGTAATGCACAGAGGCAGTGCAGAGGCCAGGGTTATGTAATGTACATAGGATAGGGGTCAGGAGTATGTAATGTACAGAGTTCAGCGGTTTGGAGTGGGTAATATGAGTAAAAGTAACATATAGCCCAGATAACAGAGTGCAGAAGTCAGAAGTAGGTAAGGTGTGAGTATGATGCAGAGATCAAGAGTATATACACTTTAGTGCATAGCCCACACAAACATTCATTTACATACATACACACACACGTTCACACATGTATACATATATGTATAATGAATAATTGTTAAACATATATTTATTTATAAATATAAAAAAAATAAAAAATTTAAAAAAAAGTCCTGCTAGCAGCATCTTCGGAGCGGTGAAGAAGCGGTGTATACACCGCTCCTTCACTGCTCCTACCCATTGAAATCAATGGGACAGCTCGGCTATACCGCTGGCAAAGCGCCTCTGCATAGGCGCTTTGTGGTGGTTTTTAACCACTTCAGCCCCGGAAGAATTTACCCCCTTCCTGACCAGAGCACTTTTTGCGATTCGGCACTGCGTCGTTTTAACTGACAATTGCGCGGACGTGCGACGTGGCTCCCAAACAAAATTGACTTCCTTTTTTTCCCACAAATAGAGCTTTTTTTTGGTGGTATTTGATCACCCCTGCGGTTTTTATTTTTTGCGCTATAAACAAAAATAGAGCGACAGTTTTGAAAAAAACGCAATATTTTTTACTTTTTGCTATAATAAACATCCCCCAAAAATATATAAAAAAAATATTTTTTTCCTCAGTTTAGGCCGATACATATTCTTCTATATATTTTTGATAAAAAAAATCGCAATAAGCGATTATTGATCGGTTTGTGCAAAAGTTATAGCGTTTACAAAATAGGGGATAGTTTTATGACACTTTTATAAAAAAATTTTTTTTTAAATGGCGGCGATCAGCGATTTTTATCGTGACTGCAACATTATGGCAGACACATCGGACATTTTTGACACCATTAGCATTAATACAGCGATCAATGCTAAAAAAATTGCATTGATTACTGTAAAAATGTCACTGGCAGTGAAGGGGTTAACCACTAGGTGGCAGTGTAGGGATTAAGTGTGTCCGAGGGGCGTGTTTCTAACTGTGGGGGGGGGGTGGCTATGTGTGACAGTTCACTAATCCCTGCTCTGATGACAGGGAGCAGAGATCGAGTGACACTGTCACTAGGCAGAACGAGGAGATGCTGTTTACATCGCCATCTCCCCGCTCTTCCTCCCCGTGAGGCGATCGCAGATACCCGACTCACGGAGCTCGCCGCTGGCCGCCTCTTAAAGGGCAACGTACAGGTACGTGATTTTGCCTGCACGTGCCCTTCTGCCGACGTATATCATCATGAGGCGGTCGGCAAGCGGTTAACCCTTTCTCAGCCGCTAGCGGGGGGGTAAAACCGCCCCTCTAGCAGCCGAATACCGGCAGTAAAGCGCCGCTAGCAATAGCGGTGCTTTACCGCCGAAGCCGCCCCCACCCCAGTGTGAAAGGGGCCTTACACCTCTCTGCTGCTTTTGACACAGTTGACCACCTGCTCCTCCTCAGCAAATTACACTCCCTTGGCCTCTGTGATTCTGCATTATCCTGGTTCTCTTCCTGCCTATCTTAGCGCACTTTCAGTGTCATTTACAACTCCATCTCCTCCGCTCCCCTTCCTCTTTCTGTTGGTGTACCCCAAGGCTCCGTCCTTGGGTCTCGCCTATTCTCACTCTATACCTCTTCCCTGGGCCAGTTGATAACCTCCCATGGCTTTCAATACCACTTCTATGCCGATGACACACAGATCTATCTCTCCACTCCTCAACTCACCCCCTCGATCTCCTCACGGATCTCAAACTTACAGAATGACATATCGGTATGTATGTCACACCTCAAACTTAATCTTTCTAAAACTGAGCTTGTTATATTTCTTTATATATTATATATATATTTATATATATCTCAATGTGCAAAGAATATATTTACGATATTTAGACGTCAATATGAAAGTAACACGTATTATATATACAACACAATATTTAGATTTAAAAAAAAAACATATAAATAAACTAAATAAAAGTGACTAAAGTGATAATACCACAGTAATAATAATTACAAAATGTGAATAAAGTGCCAATAGTGACAAATCTGGTAATCAGAAACTAAACATCTTTGTAAAAGGTAAAGTCCAGAGTATAGCTGACAAGTATGTTTGTAAGTAACAAAGTCCAATAATGGACTGGATGATCCAAAACACACTTGAAACGGACATTCATCAAACGCCAACACTCCAAAAGGGACTAATATAGTGAATGAGCCACCACCAATGAACAAAGGGGGGCTTACCAGATGTCGATGACTTGGAGAGGCTTATACCACCCAAGTCATAAAGGCTTTTAGATCAGCTGGCTTGAAGGATAGGCCTGGCTGGGCAGGCACAACGGATCCTGGATCGAATCTACAGCTTGGCACGACCGTTTTCAGACATCAACTTGAGGGTAATAATCCAGTGGGACCCAGAGGCTCGATATTCACAAACCAATGGCAGCAGCCTTTCCAATACCCTGTGCTCCTGCTGACAACACAATGACTTTTCCATCTAAGCACCCCATTACACCTCAAATACATGATAGAATCAATGGCTACGATCTCTGGGCTGACAACAGTCACGTGACGTAGAGGAAGTAAGAGTCAAATATATTTAAAGAATAATATTATTATGTTTTTTTTTTTTTTGTGCAAGTTACCACAACACCATTATCCCGTAGTTTTTAAGATCAAAGATACAACTATGTTGGTGTCCCTTGTTAATTTTACATTGTATTTTTTAAAATGTAACTGCCTACTCCCAAACTGTCATTTGAAGTAAAACACATAGCCAAGTATAATTCTCCACAATTTTTTTATTGTGCATTAAAAAAAATAAAAAATAAAAAAAAGTTATGCTATCTGCCAATAGAACCTAACCAAAAAGTGCATTCTATGCATCCAAAAATATAGAAAATATACCAAATCAAATCATTATTCAACGAAAAAAGTAAAATAAAAGCCTCATGCATGTGTACTGCTTCTTAATATAGGGGGCCAACAATGCCAAGAGTTGGTGAAAGCAGGGGTCCGTCATCGGGAGATAGTTCCTAAAATCTCCTGGATTACTCTCCTGGAGCTCCCGCAGCAAAGCATATGACATAATTGGTCACGATTAATAAAGCAACCAATTTTTGGTCCAAGAAATCCTCCTCTTCCTGTTCCTGGGCTGGACTTGGGTCAAAGCAATAACTCCAAGGCCAATAATAAATAACATGTTATCTCCTCCGATTCCGCAGCATGGCTGGTTGACGAACTTCCATTCAGAAACAAACTGAAATGTGCGAATTGAAAAGTGTGAAATGAAAAGTGTGAAATGAAAAGTGCAAATCAACACTCACCAAACTTCTACTAACACGAAATTAGCACAAGGAGCACAAAGGGTGGCGTCTGACAATTGAACTTCCTCTATTTCGGCTCATAGTATGTCACTACGTTCATCTTTGTTGGCCGACGATTGTGTACCATTGTTATGCAAGACAAAATCCAGGCACACGCCTTTGGACAAAAGTCCGAGGTGTGTACGAGGCTTAAGCTTCGACAAAAAAAAACAAAAAAAAACCTGGAAGCTGATTTCTATGCAGAGCTGCTCCAGATTTTTAGTAAATCAACCTCAATGTGTGAAGAAGTTTAAGTTGCCAAAAGCGGTGAGATACTGTGGCTGATTTACTGAAGCTGCTTCATACTAAAGGAGCTGAGAATCTTCACAGAATAAATTGTGTAAATATTTAGTAAAGTATCAGTTCATGAGAATGGAAAATTCACAGTTATTTTTTTCATCTGCACATACAGTATCTCACAAAAGTGAGTACACCCCTCACATTTTTGTAAATATTTTATTATATCTTTTCATGTGACAACACTGAAGAAATGACAGTTTGCTACAACGTAAAGTAGCGAGTGTACAGCTTGTATAACAGTGTAAATTTACTGTTCCCTTAAAATAACTCAACACACAGCCATTAATGTCTAAACCGCTGGCATCAAAAGTGAGTACACTAAGTGAAAATGTCCAAATTGGGCCCAATTAACCATTTTCCCTCCCCAGTGTCATGTGACTCATTAGTGTTACAAGGTCTCATGTGTGAATGGGGAGCAGGTGTGTTAAATTTGGTGTTATCGCTCTCACTCTCTCATACTGGTGACTGAAAGTTCAACATGCCACCTCATGGAAAAGAACTCTCTAAAGATCAGAAAGAAAGAATTGTTGCTCTACATAAAGAAGGCCTACACTATAAGAAGATTGGCAAGACCCTGAAACTGAGCTGCAGCATGGTGGCCAAGACCATACAGCAGTTTAACAGGACAGGTTCCACTCAGAACAGGCCTAGCAAAGGTTGACCAAAGAAGTTGAGTGCACGTGCTCAGCGTCATATCCAGAGGTTTGTCTTTGGGAAATAGACGTATGAGTGCTGCCAGCATTGCTGCAGAGGTTGAAGGGGTTGGGGGTCAGCCTGTCAGTACTCAGACCATACGCCGCACATTGCATCAAATTGGTCTGCATGGCTGTGATCCCAAAAGGAAGCCTCTTCTAAAAATGATGCACAAGAAAGCCCGCAATTTCCTGAAGACAAGCAGACTAAGGACATGGATTACTGAAACCATGTCCTGTGGTCTGATAAGACCAAGATAAACTTATTTGGTTCAGATGGTGTCAAGCGTGTGTGGCGGCAGCCAGGTGAGGAGTACAAAGACAATTGTGTCTTGCCTACAGTCAAGCATGGTGGTGGGAGTGTCATGGTCTGGGGCTGCATGAGTGCTGCTGGCACTGGGGAGCTACAGTTCATTGAGGGAACCATGAATGCCAACATTTACTGTAACATATTAAAGCAGAGCATGATCCCCTCCCTTCGGAGACTGGGCCGCAGGGCAGTATTCCAACATAATAATGACCCCAAACACACCTCCAAGACAACCACTGCCTTGCTAAAGAAGATGAGGGTAAAGGTGATGGACTATCCAAGCATGTCTCCAGACCTAAACCCTATTGAGCATCTGTGGGGCATCCTCAAATGGAAGGTGGAGGAGCGCAAGGTCTCTAACATCCACCAGCTCCGTGATGTCGCCATGGATGATATCATGGAGTGGAAGAGGACTCCAGTGGCAACCTGTGAAGCTCTGGTGAACTCCATGCCCAAGAGGATTAAGGCAGTGCTGGAAAACAATGGTGGCCACACAAAATATTGACACTTTGGGCCCAATTTGGACATTTTCACTTAGGGGTGTACTCACTTTTGTTGCCAGTGGTTTAGACATTAATGGCTGTGTGTTGAGTTATTTTGAGGGGACAGCAAATGTACACTGTTATACAAGCTGTACACTCACTACTTTACATTGTCGCAAAGTGTCATTTCTTCAGTGTTGTCACATGAAAAGATTAGGTATTCAAAGTGAATAGGAATTTCTGACTGGATAATTGAAGTAAAGAGTTTTAAATCTTTTATTAAATCATCCCAACTGTCATGTTTGGAGCAACACCATGGGGTTGATTTACTGAAGGCAAATATACTGTGCACTGGAAGTGAAGTTGCTCCAGAGCTTGGTAAATGAGGTAAAGCTTTACTTTGCAAATATCCAATCACATGCAAGAAAAATACATTTTCCACTGTTACATGTAAATATAACATTTCAATAACATTTGTAACATTAACAATACTATGCCTAGAAGTATGTGTCTTGTGTTTCATTTACACAATTATATACACACTCAGAAATAACAAAACACATTTAAAACAATTACGGTTTGCATAACTTTTAAATGTGAAATATTCCCTCTTTCTTGTGCCTCTTGAATAGTATATGGCTGCTGATATTTTACATGTCCATATACTGCATGGCCACATACACCCAACAGCATAAAACAAACTAAGGCCGAACCTCTAAATCCATCAGATACACATAATGTATATATATCCAGTTCATCAATTATACAAACACTTTTGACTAACTTTAAAATGTAGTACTTTTATATCTTGGACTAATCTATTGCTAATAAACTCATAATACTCAATACTTGTGTTTAACATAATATCCATTATTGGGGAGCCATTATGAGTCTTTTACATATAATTTTTTCTTAAATTGATGTCATTACCTGTTTGCCGACCAGCCGCCGCAGTTTTACTGCGGCAGAATGGCATGGCTGGGTGCGTCCCTTCGCCTTTTGGCCACTAGGGGCAAGCAGCATGTGCCCGGAGCCGATGCGAGTGCCCAGGGGGTGCGATGACCGCCAGGCACCCGCGATCGCTCATGACAGAGTGAGAACCATGATCTGTGTGTGTAAACACACAAATCCTGGTTCTTTCACGGGGATAGAGACAGATCATGTGTTCATGCTTAGTATAAACACCGATCTCTCTCTCTCTCTCCTCCTAGACAGTCCCATCCCCCTACAGTTAGAACACACTTAGGGAACACAGTTAACCCCTTGATCGCCCCCTAGTGTTAACCCCTTCCCTGCCAGTGACATTTATACCGTAATCAGTGCATTTTTATAGCACTGATCGCTGTATAATTGTCAATGGTCCCAAAAATGTGTCAAAAGTGTCCAATTTGTATCGCAGTCCCGATAAAAATCGCAGAACGCCGCCATTACTAGTAAAAAAGAAAAATAATAATAAAAATGCTATAAATCTATCCCCTATTTTGTAGACGCTATAAATTTGTACAATCAACATATGCTTATAGCGATTTTTATCACCAAAAATATATAGAAGAATACATATCGGCCTAAACTGGGGAAAAAAATAGCTTTTTTAAAAAAAAATGGGGATATTTATTATAGCAAAAAGTACAAAATATTGTGTTTTTTTCAAAATTGTCACTTTTGTTTTGTTTATAGCGCAAAAAATAAAAATTGCAGAGATGATTAAATACCACCAAAAGAAAGTTATATGTGGGGAAAAAAGGACGTCAAATTTGTTCGGGTACAATGTCACACGACCGCGCAGTTGTCAGTTAAAGCGACGCAGTGCCGTATCGCAAAAAATGCTCTGGTCATTGAGCAGCCAAATCTTCCGGGGCTGAAGTGATTAAAACAGTTCTGCATACCTTGTTGAATGATGAGAAAATGAGAGCAGTTTCATTCTGCCATATTCTGGCACTCTACTTTATTTCCACTGTTGGCCAGAAGGTCACTTGCCCCCTCACTACTGTGTAATGTGCCATCTACAGGTTGCCTTTAGAACAGTGGTTCTCAACCTGGAGGTCGAATGACGATTTGCAAGGAGTTCACCAAATCCTGGGCTGTTCCTGAAGCCTGCACTGCACTACCAGCCTTTTCGTGGCCGCTCAGCAGGGCTGTCCCTGGAGCCTGTGGAAGCTCAGCTGGGCTGTTCCTAGAGCCTGCAGCCGCCCACTCAGCCTCTTCCCAGCCGCTCATTCAGTTCACGACATTGGTGTGGGGCAAAGACTAGAGGTCAGCTGACTGGTGAGGAATGTGAAGTGGGAGGGGCTGGAGGAGACCCTATATCCTTATTTCTGCATAGGTGTCACTGCTGCTAGACACCACAGAGCTGGAGACACAGTGAGTAACACTACCTGTGATTAGAGTTGCCATTAAAAATCCCCACTACAGTTCTCAGATCAGCAGATGACCTTGATCAAGAGCACCTAAGTTGGCTGATCAGAACTCCCCCCACTCCCCAAGGCATAAGAGAAGGAATAAAAATAAAGAATACATGGAAGGGAGAGGAAAAGAGGGGGAGGAACAAAGAAAAAGGGAGAGAAAGAATAAGAAAAAGACGGCTAGAGAGAGGGATGGGGAAAAAAACAAGAAATTAGGATAGAGAGAGATAAAAGGGAAAGAAAGGAGAACAAAGAGAGTGGTACTTCCTAAAATGTACCATAAGGGGTTTTAATACTGTACAAGTGGAAGGGACTCAGGGAGCGCTAAATGTCCGTGGGCTAGGGGCGCAAATTATTTGTCTTGCCCTGGGTGCTGACAACCGACGCTACGAAAATAATTTTACTTTTCGGGGTCCCCACAACTTGGGAAATTTTATCAAGGGGTCACGGCACTAGAAGGTTCGGAACCACTGCTCTAGAACATGTTTTACAGAACTCAAACTTATTAAAAAATAAAGAAATAATTTAAAAAATTGTATGGTGTCTATTTTCCTAATAATTTCAACAGTATAATTTCCAGTCCATCACACAGAGCTGCACCAGATTTTGTACTCTCCAGTTTTAGTAAATCAACCCCATATTGTTTTTTATACCTTTTTGAAATATTTACTGTATTTCCTTTGTGGTTAGAGGGGAGACCTCCAATGCCAAGTGAATACATAGGTAGCTGCTCTGTACACATTGCTGGGTTTCTGAAGCACATGAATGCAAACACTTTCCATCTACCAGTTGTTAGAAGCACTTTGTTTAGTGTGATATAATCAGAGAATGCTGAAGCCTCCTCAACCACAATATTCATAACACCCTCAAAAGTGACACAGAGTTCAGGTGGCATTGGTCTGAACATAAGGCGGGTGGCTCAACAGTTGTAAGAGTTTCTTTTTCCTTTTAATATATTTACAGTATTAAAAAAAACGCAAATACTTTGGTCCTGATTTACTAAAGGCCATATATGATTTCTTGTCCCAAAAGGTGGATCTTTTGAGATAAAGTACATAACAGCTTTAAAAAAGATTCATTGAACACCCTATACCTAAGGGCATGCTGTTTTTCTTGGTTCACAACAATAAGCTTCCATTGAAGGAGTCCATAAATTCAGTCATATCGCATCTGCATTGTGAAAGCACCCTTCACCCCCAAATTTTGAAATGGGGGCTTGGTAGAGTCAACAATATCAAAACAATGAATGAGCTCACTATCTACATTAAAGATACAGACTCAACGTTTCACATACTATGTCACTATTAGATTAAATTAGCTACAAATCACTCATTCTGGTCTCTAATTTCATCCCACATATAATCCTAGTGCTACCCTCCTTAAACACTTTCCACAAAACCGTATTAGGAAGAAAAGAGGAAATTAACTGTTACAAGTTAGTTCTCTATACATTTTAGGACACAGACAAGACACAATGAGAGTGTATATTTTGAATCTGTTTTTATTGTATCTATTTGCTTGCTTTTTTTTAAAGTAAGGATGTATGAATAATGGAAAGTGAACAAAGCGAATCCCATTATTTGCTTCTGCAGGTGTTATTAACTGGGTGCTCAGGGGGTCCACGACTTCCATTTAGCTCCCCAACATAATACAATGGGAATGCACTTTTAAAGCCCCAGGGGGTCATGGGGTATAAATATTCATCCTAAAGCTATTTCTTTTGGGCAGTGTGTACTTATTTGCTCACAAAAACACTATCTGACATCCAAAGAAAACATTCAAAGTGGCAAAGGATGCCACTATAAATCAAGTCTGTTTAAATATCTAATTGTTCATTGTTCTATAAATTTTGACCATGGTAAACATAAAAGTGAGTTTTGTTGGAGCTCTCAGGGTAGTGTCCCTTTAAGAATTGATGCAGACACTGACACTGTATTTCTTGCAGACAATTTGGTCCCTCTTTTATCAGGGTGTAACTGTGTCAGCAGGGGATCTCCTTCTGTTTACTGGGCAGAAGTTTTCCTAGGTCAATGTTCTCAGCGTTTGGCTCCCTAATCAGAACAAAAGATTACAGCGCACACATACAAAAATGACATTTAAATCCTGCAAGGTGATTTAAAACACCTGAACATATTCAGCAAAAAAAATGGGGATTTGGTCACACTATATGGCCATATAGTGCTTAAGCCCACTACTGCGTCAAAGTACCCCATTATCAGTGGGTCCTACACCAGTGGTGTATTTAGGTTTTGTGCTGCCCTAGGCCTGACTAAACGCATGCACCCCCCTAATTTAAATACGACCCACCCCATCCTACCGAGGCCACACCCCTTCCTGTTTAAGACCCACCCTATCATCTGTAAACAACACCCCTTCCTCTTTAGGCTCATTTGGCACCTTTCAGGGGGGAACGGGTACCTGTTTCTGACAGGTACCCTTCCCCACTTCTGGAAAACTGCGCTGTCCCCTCTGAAGTTTGCCCCCCCTCCTCCTTCCTCCACTGGGCCATTCAGAAAGTGCAACGCGCTTCGCACATGTGCAGTAGGGAACCGGTCGGTTTCCCTTACCATGAATGATAGTGGCAAAAAACGAGAGCCAATCCGAAAATCGGCTGAGGTGTCGACATCGCTGAATCCCTGGACAGGTAAGTGTCCTAATATTAAAAGTCAGCAGCTACAGTATTTTTAGCTGCTGAGTTTTAATGCTATCATGGGGGGGGGTCTCACTGTGCCCATCAAACGCAGTCACTGTGCCCATCAAATGCAGCCACTGTGCCCATCAAATGCAGCCACTGTACCCATCAAACGCTGCCACTGTGCTATCAAACGCAGCCACTGTGCCCATCAAATGCTGCCACTGTGCTATCAAATGCAGCTACTGTGCCCATCAAACGCAGCCACTGTGCCCATCAAACGCAGCCACTGTACCCATCAAACGCAGCCACTGTGCCCATCAAATGCTGCCACTGTGCTATCAAACGTAGCCACTGTGCCATCAAACGCAGCCACTGTGCCCATCAATTGCAGCCACTGTGCCCATCAATTGCAGCCACTGTGCCCATCAAACGCAGCCACTGTGCCCCATCAAACGCAGCCACTGTGCCCCATCAAACGCAGCCACTGTGCCATCAAACGCAGCCATTGTGCCATCAAACGTAGCGACTGTGCCATCAAACGTAGCCACTGTGCCCATCAATTGCAGCCACTGTGCCCATCAATTGCAGCCACTGTGCCCATCAAATGCAGCCACCGTGCCCATCAAATGCAGCCACCGCGCCATCAAATGCTGCCACTGTGCTATCAAACGCAGCCACTGTGCCCATCAATCGCAGCCACTGTGCCCATCAAATGCAGCCACTGTGCCCATCAAACGCAGCCACTGTGCCCCATCAAACGCAGCCACTGTGCCATTAAACGTAGCCACTGTGCCCATCAAACGTAGCCACTGTGCCCATCAATTGCAGCCACTGTGCCCATCAATTGCAGCCACTGTGCCCATCAATTGCAGCCACTGTGCCCCATCAAACGCAGCCACTGTGCCCCATCAAACGCAGCCACTGTGCCATCAAACGCAGCCACTGTGCCCTCAAACGCAGCCACTGTGCCATCAAACGCAGCCACTGTGCCCATCAAACGCAGCCACTGTGCCCATCAAACGCAGCCACTGTGCCCATCAAAGGCAGCCACTGTGTTCATCAAACGCAGCCACCGCGCCATCAAATGCAGCCACTGTGCCATCAAACGCAGCCACTGTGCCCATCAAATTCTGCCACTGTGCCCATCAAATTCTGCCAGTGCCCATCAATTGCTAGTCGGCCTAGGCCAAAACACAGCCCTGTCCTACACTAGTAATAGAATGAAAGATCCTGCTTCTCATAAAAGGTCTTGACCAGATCCCTTGGGCTGGAGCACCCCATCCCCCCACCATTATTACCTCTTATTAGTTTCCAGTTATAGGAGGAGTCCTTTTAGTTCTCCCATATAGAGGAGTGTATTTCTCCCATTGTTATGAGAAGCAGGATCTTTCATTCTATGAATAGTGTAGGACCCACTGATAATGGGGTACTTTGACGCAGCAGTGGGCTTAAGCACTATGGCCATATGGCGTGACAAAATCCCCATATTTTTTCCTGAATATGTTCAGGTGTTTTAAATAGCCTTGCAGGATTTAAATGTCATTTTTATATGTGTGCGCTGTAATCTTTTATTCTGCTTGTATAGTCTTATAGCAGCATTTGCATTTTGCATTTTTAGGGTGTGCCCCCCAAGTCTTTGTTTGGCTCCCCAATCAGACAGCAGACTCAACCAGCATCCAGAATATCCTCCGCCACTGTGTCTCTCCTTCTCTCACAATGTTCCGGAATGGCTACCACTGTGTCTCTCCTTCTCTCACGATATTCTGGAATGGCTACCACTGTGTCTCTCCTTGTCTCATGATGTTCTGGAATGGCTACCACCGTGTCTCTCCTTCTATCACAATGTTCCGGAATGGCTACCACAGTGTCTCTCCTTCTCTCACGATGTTCCAGAATTGCAACCACTGTGTCTCTCATTCTCTCACGATATTCCGGAATGGCTACCACTGTGTCTTTCCTTCTCTGATGATGTTCTGGAATGGCTACCACTGTGTCTCTTCTTCTCTCACGATGTTCCAGAATTGCAACCACTGTGTCTCTCATTCTCTCACGATATTCCGGAATGGCTACCACTGTGTCTCTCCTTCTCTGATGATGTTCTGGAATGGCTACCACTGTGTCTCTTCTTCTCTCATGATGTTCTGAAATGGCTACCACTGTGTCTCTCCTTCTCTCACGATGTTTTGGAATGGCTATTACTGTGCCTCTCCTTCTCTCAGTTGCATTGGTCTGCTTGTAGTCTCAGTCCCTTTGCAAGTCGTTTCTTTTTCTTAGCCCGGGAAAGTTACAACATTCCTCCTCCTCTTCACCACAGTGCCTCTGGGACCTGAAGTCTTTTCCTCCTAAAGGAGAAGTATAGCCAAAGCTTGTTTGGCTGTACTTTTCCTATGGATCACAGGAATTATTATTATTATTCAGGATTTATATAGCGCCAACAGTTTACGCAGCGCTTTACAATATAAAAGGGAGACAATACAGTTATAATACAATACAATAGGATTAAGAGGGCCCTGCTCAGAAGAGCTTACAATCTAATATGATGCAATTCGTTTTTCACTCCTGTGACCAGTTTTCAGCAAGGAGCGGGCTGAAGTCCGTCACAGAAGTCGGTTCAGGCACCGAGCCATCGCGACAATGGAGTCTGAATACGCCAGGTGCCTGGGCTGACACCTGGCTCAACCTCTCAGCGAGCCTCTGAGAGACTGAGCCATCCCTTCCTCCACAGCCTAGCGCTCCAATGAGCTAGGAGGGAGCAGAGCAGAGAGCTGCGACTGACAGTCTGCAGCTCTCTGCTCGGGGAGCTTTCAGAACTGAGCGATCGGCGATGTTCGACATCTCGGTTCTCAGTGCAGAGGCAGCGGGGACCGATGCAGCATCTGTCCCATGCTGCATCCACCTAGGCAAGTATTAATCTAAAAAAAAGCTTATACCCATACTTCTCTTTTAAGGCTGATACACAATGGCCGAAAATTGGCCGGTTCAACAGAAACCAGTTGACATTCAGTCCTGTGTGTACGGCAGCCTGTCTGACAGAAGGCGGTCTAACAACCGGCTTTTATTGAATGGACATGCTAGAAATCCAGCATTCTATCAGCCTTGACAGCCAATGGCTGTGAGAGCTGATCAGTGTGTTCTGACAGGGGGCAGTCCCTCTGTCAGAACACAATAGCTCAGCGGAGGAGATCACCGCGCTAACATCGCTTAGTTAGTACAGTGACCTCTCAGGTTTTTTTTTTTTTCGTTCAGCCAGCAGGGCTGAATGAAAAAAAACTCTCCATGTGTACCCAGCATTAGAATCTAAAGTCAACTCAGCCTGTAGAAACTACACCTCTCACAATCCGCCACACTTTCCCTCAAAGTCTCCAGCAGTCCACATCCTCAGTGTACCCAGCATTAGGGAGGCTATATTTGCCCGGCAAAGGGCAACAAATAGAAACTGACATTACACAGGTTACAAATAACACCCCTTCCTCTTTAGGCTCATTTGGCACCTTTCAGGGGGGAACGGGTACCTGTTTCTGACAGGTACCCTTCCCCACTTCTGGAAAACTGCGCTGTCCCCTCTGAAGTTTGCCCCCCCTCCTCCTTCCTCCACTGGGCCATTCAGAAAGTGCAACGCGCTTCGCACATGTGCAGTAGGGAACCGGTCGGTTTCCCTTACCATGAATGATAGTGGCAAAAAACGAGAGCCAATCCGAAAATCGGCTGAGGTGTCGACATCGCTGAATCCCTGGACAGGTAAGTGTCCTAATATTAAAAGTCAGCAGCTACAGTATTTTTAGCTGCTGAGTTTTAATGCTATCATGGGGGGGGGTCTCACTGTGCCCATCAAACGCAGTCACTGTGCCCATCAAATGCAGCCACTGTGCCCATCAAATGCAGCCACTGTACCCATCAAACGCTGCCACTGTGCTATCAAACGCAGCCACTGTGCCCATCAAATGCTGCCACTGTGCTATCAAATGCAGCTACTGTGCCCATCAAACGCAGCCACTGTGCCCATCAAACGCAGCCACTGTACCCATCAAACGCAGCCACTGTGCCCATCAAATGCTGCCACTGTGCTATCAAACGTAGCCACTGTGCCATCAAACGCAGCCACTGTGCCCATCAATTGCAGCCACTGTGCCCATCAATTGCAGCCACTGTGCCCATCAAACGCAGCCACTGTGCCCCATCAAACGCAGCCACTGTGCCCCATCAAACGCAGCCACTGTGCCATCAAACGCAGCCATTGTGCCATCAAACGTAGCGACTGTGCCATCAAACGTAGCCACTGTGCCCATCAATTGCAGCCACTGTGCCCATCAATTGCAGCCACTGTGCCCATCAAATGCAGCCACCGTGCCCATCAAATGCAGCCACCGCGCCATCAAATGCTGCCACTGTGCTATCAAACGCAGCCACTGTGCCCATCAATCGCAGCCACTGTGCCCATCAAATGCAGCCACTGTGCCCATCAAACGCAGCCACTGTGCCCCATCAAACGCAGCCACTGTGCCATTAAACGTAGCCACTGTGCCCATCAAACGTAGCCACTGTGCCCATCAATTGCAGCCACTGTGCCCATCAATTGCAGCCACTGTGCCCATCAATTGCAGCCACTGTGCCCCATCAAACGCAGCCACTGTGCCCCATCAAACGCAGCCACTGTGCCATCAAACGCAGCCACTGTGCCCTCAAACGCAGCCACTGTGCCATCAAACGCAGCCACTGTGCCCATCAAACGCAGCCACTGTGCCCATCAAACGCAGCCACTGTGCCCATCAAAGGCAGCCACTGTGTTCATCAAACGCAGCCACCGCGCCATCAAATGCAGCCACTGTGCCATCAAACGCAGCCACTGTGCCCATCAAATTCTGCCACTGTGCCCATCAAATTCTGCCAGTGCCCATCAAATGCTAGTCGGCCTAGGCCAAAACACAGCCCTGTCCTACACTAGTAATAGAATGAAAGATCCTGCTTCTCATAAAAGGTCTTGACCAGATCCCTTGGGCTGGAGCACCCCATCCCCCCACCATTATTACCTCCTATTAGTTTCCAGTTATAGGAGGAGTCCTTTTAGTTCTCCCATATAGAGGAGTGTATTTCTCCCATTGTTATGAGAAGCAGGATCTTTCATTCTATGAATAGTGTAGGACCCACTGATAATGGGGTACTTTGACGCAGCAGTGGGCTTAAGCACTATGGCCATATGGCGTGACAAAATCCCCATATTTTTTCCTGAATATGTTCAGGTGTTTTAAATAGCCTTGCAGGATTTAAATGTCATTTTTATATGTGTGCGCTGTAATCTTTTATTCTGCTTGTATAGTCTTATAGCAGCATTTGCATTTTGCATTTTTAGGGTGTGCCCCCCAAGTCTTTGTTTGGCTCCCCAATCAGACAGCAGACTCAGCCAGCATCCAGAATATCCTCCGCCACTGTGTCTCTCCTTCTCTCACAATGTTCCGGAATGGCTACCACTGTGTCTCTCCTTCTCTCACGATATTCTGGAATGGCTACCACTGTGTCTCTCCTTGTCTCATGATGTTCTGGAATGGCTATCACCGTGTCTCTCCTTCTACCACAATGTTCCGGAATGGCTACCACAGTGTCTCTCCTTCTCTCACGATGTTCCAGAATTGCAACCACTGTGTCTCTCATTCTCTCACGATATTCCGGAATGGCTACCACTGTGTCTTTCCTTCTCTGATGATGTTCTGGAATGGCTACCACTGTGTCTCTTCTTCTCTCACGATGTTCCAGAATTGCAACCACTGTGTCTCTCATTCTCTCACGATATTCCGGAATGGCTACCACTGTGTCTCTCCTTCTCTGATGATGTTCTGGAATGGCTACCACTGTGTCTCTTCTTCTCTCATGATGTTCTGAAATGGCTACCACTGTGTCTCTCCTTCTCTCACGATGTTTTGGAATGGCTATTACTGTGCCTCTCCTTCTCTCAGTTGCATTGGTCTGCTTGTAGTCTCAGTCCCTTTGCAAGTCGTTTCTTTTTCTTAGCCCGGGAAAGTTACAACATTCCTCCTCCTCTTCACCACAGTGCCTCTGGGACCTGAAGTCTTTTCCTCCTAAAGGAGAAGTATAGCCAAAGCTTGTTTGGCTGTACTTTTCCTATGGATCACAGGAATTATTATTATTATTCAGGATTTATATAGCGCCAACAGTTTACGCAGCGCTTTACAATATAAAAGGGAGACAATACAGTTATAATACAATACAATAGGATTAAGAGGGCCCTGCTCAGAAGAGCTTACAATCTAATATGATGCAATTCGTTTTTCACTCCTGTGACCAGTTTTCAGCAAGGAGCGGGCTGAAGTCCGTCACAGAAGTCGGTTCAGGCACCGAGCCATCGCGACAATGGAGTCTGAATACGCCAGGTGCCTGGGCTGACACCTGGCTCAACCTCTCAGCGAGCCTCTGAGAGACTGAGCCATCCCTTCCTCCACAGCCTAGCGCTCCAATGAGCTAGGAGGGAGCAGAGCAGAGAGCTGCGACTGACAGTCTGCAGCTCTCTGCTCGGGGAGCTTTCAGAACTGAGCGATCGGCGATGTTCGACATCTCGGTTCTCAGTGCAGAGGCAGCGGGGACCGATGCAGCATCTGTCCCATGCTGCATCCACCTAGGCAAGTATTAATCTAAAAAAAAGCTTATACCCATACTTCTCTTTTAAGGCTGATACACAATGGCCGAAAATTGGCCGGTTCAACAGAAACCAGTTGACATTCAGTCCTGTGTGTACGGCAGCCTGTCTGACAGAAGGCGGTCTAACAACCGGCTTTTATTGAATGGACATGCTAGAAATCCAGCATTCTATCAGCCTTGACAGCCAATGGCTGTGAGAGCTGATCAGTGTGTTCTGACAGGGGGCAGTCCCTCTGTCAGAACACAATAGCTCAGCGGAGGAGATCACCGCGCTAACATCGCTTAGTTAGTACAGTGACCTCTCAGGTTTTTTTTTTTTTCGTTCAGCCAGCAGGGCTGAATGAAAAAAAACTCTCCATGTGTACCCAGCATTAGAATCTAAAGTCAACTCAGCCTGTAGAAACTACACCTCTCACAATCCGCCACACTTTCCCTCAAAGTCTCCAGCAGTCCACATCCTCAGTGTACCCAGCATTAGGGAGGCTATATTTGCCCGGCAAAGGGCAACAAATAGAAACTGACATTACACAGGTTACAAATATTACCAATATTATTCATTATGTTTTTGTGAGAAGAATAATGAGACGTTTGCAAAGCCAATTTTTTAAAAAATTATGGGAACTGTTTTACTGGGCATAGAATTTATAATTCTGTGAAGCCAAATTTGGGATCAGAGTATTCCTGACAGACACAGCCAGTTCCTCAATCTCCAGCATAGCATCAACACAACTTAGTCCCCCAGTCTGGTGATAGAACAGCAGCACACTGAGAAAGTTAACTCTCTGCTCTCCTTTTGTCAGCATGTTTTTATCCAGCACATGTATATGCAGCAAAATATTATAATAGCACCTATACCTTGTCTGCCCTCCCCTACAGGAGGCTAATAACAAGACAAACACTGGTGATTACACATCTTGCAGTTAAAAATATTGAATTTTTAATGACTACTTAGCTATATTATTTATATCCTGTAGTTCAGCAATAAATATGTTACAAACATATTGAAAAACAAAATAAAGTGTTAGCCATAACTGATTTCTGAATAATTTAGAGCATGTAAGAACATCAATATCCTAATAAAAATGCATTTTAATTTCTTGATAATATATTAGGCTGGCAATGTGTATTGTGGGTGTTATATTTCTGTTATTACTTACAGTTATCATCTATTTTTTGCATGTACCAAGAAGACAAAGGCTTTGAAGTCTGCATGTAGGAAATGAAGAGTTTTGTCCCAAGGGGGATAATAATTTTGCATAAGGGTATTTTCATTATGTCAATTGTATTTCTAGGAGAAGAGCCAAGCATAACAAAATAAGACTTCTCCAAACACTTTAAAGGCTTGGGAATTTATGACCTCATCTTATAAGAGTGAATCCTGTGAAATATCCTGATGTAGAGTGTATTAGGTAATAGGCAAACATGCTGAGAAAAATAGCATCATTAGTAAAACAAAATGCTGCTGCAAACAAGTTTGAAGTCCAGCTCTCAACAATAGGAAAGACATTCAGTAATTGTTATTGGAACCAGGTAGAGCATTACCATTGTTGATGGAGAAACAGCGCAGTCATTTGTCTCATTTCCTCTGTTTCCTTTAGCAATTTACCCTTGGAAAGCTTGCTTTGTATACCTCAATACACATTACTTTACTGGGCAATACAGTTCCTCTCGGTAAGGCTGATACTGTATACACAAATTTTACTAATTGAATCATTTCTTGCTTCCTTTAGAAACCAGTTAGAATCTTTGTTTCATTTTAAAATCTAGAAGCTGATTGGTTGCGATTGGCAACAGGGATTTTTTTTCATTTAAAACATATTTTATATATTAGCTCTCTCTCTCATTCCCTCTCATTCCCTCTGTTGCATTGTATCATACATACCTTGTTTTTTTTTAGAAACATAGGTTGAGTCTAGCTTTTAGTATTATCTCAGCCAAAGCCAGCCATAGGTGATATGGCTTCCTGGGTACATTTTAGCAAGTTTGTTGCTATGAATTGAAGTCTTTTTTCACTAGCGGCAAACTGATCAGGAATTATTTATGGTTGCTGGGGCTAAGCAGTGGTGGAGGCCACAAAGCAGACACAGAGAACTGCATAAAGTATAGGAGAAGCATGATACCCGTTGCATATTCAGAGAAAGTGAAAGCCAAGGTGCAGAATCTAAGGTGCCACCTTGACTTCACCAAAGCTCCGGAAGGTGGAGATGGGTTTTGCTGCAGGCGACTCCCAGGTTGCGGCCCTCTGAATCAAGCAGGCAGATACTAGAAACTGAGAGAAGGTATGCAGGAGTCTCTTTCAGCACTGAGATGCTGACATATGTTGCAAATAGCAGCGGTGTGATCTGATGCACTCATTTCAAAAAAGACCCACACCAAAGAACTTTTGGAATAACGCGCAGAGACAGCAGTGCCCTGGACATGCGGAGCTTTGTGGTGTGATGCAGTCAGTGTGCTGCCCTTAGGCTGGCCCCTGGAGGGCATCCTGCCTCGTTGGTGATGTGCCTCCTCCTCCTCCTCTCTATTATCAGGCACCCACCTTGAGTCAGTGACCTCATCATCCCCTCCCTTCTCATCACTGGAGCAAACCTGGCAGTATGCTGCAGCAGGGGGAGCATGACTGCCAGATATCTGTCCTTCTTGTGCACCCCCTCTGTCCGTGCTCACGTTACTGCCTTCATCTAGCTCAGTATCATCATCAGAGCCTTCTAAACGCTGGGCATCCTCCTGGAGCATGTACACAACACTGTGGTCAAACAGTTCGAGGGACTCCTCAGGAGGACATGGTGGGGCTAGGGAAGGAGTCACTGATGCCATTGAGCCAAGGGAAGAGGCCACATTGGCAGCTGCTTTGCCAGACAAAGTACCCTGAGCATGGGTGAGAGAGGATGAGGAGGATGAGGACGGCTTGGTCATCCACTCGACCAAGTCTTCTGCATGTTGCGGCTCAACACGGCCAGCTGCCGAAAAAAAGGCCAAGCGTGTCCCATGGCCACGTGCTGATGAGGATGCACCGTCTCCACTACCAGCACTGTTGCCTCTAGACACAGAGCCTGCTTGCCCTCTTTTATTGGCTTGTGACTGTCTGCCTCTCCTTGTTGGCCTTCCAGACATACTAATGGCCTGCAGTGAGATGTAGCTGCACTAAGCTGGGATATATATATATATATATATATATATATATATATATATATATATATATATATATATACTCTGATACTGCAGCTAGCAAAATCAACTGCCTGCCTGTAGTATGAGAACACCACCAATCTTCTACAGGTAGCTTTAGATGAACACTGTGCAGAGGTCGCACTACACTAACTCGTAGCTTTAGCTGAACACTGTGCAGAGGATGCACTACACTAACATTAAAATAATGTAGCTGCCTGCGGTAGTGATAGGATCAGGAAAACACCACCAACCTTCTACAGATAGCTTTAGCTGAACACTGTGCAGAGGTCGCACTAAACTAACGTGTAAATAATGTAGCTGCCTGCGGTAGTGATGGGATCAGGAAAGCACCACCAACCTTCTACAGATAGCTTTAGCTGAACACTGTGTAGAGGACGCACTACACTAACGTGTAAATAATGTAACTGCCTACGGTAGTGATAGGATCAGGAAAACACCACCAACCTTCTACAGGTAGCTTTAGCTGAACACTGTGCAGAGGTCGCACTACACTAACTTGTAGCTTTAGCTGAACACTGTTCAGAGGACGCACTACACTAACTTGTAGCTTTAGCTGAACACTGTTCAGAGGACGCACTACACTAACTTGTAGCTTTAGCTGAACACTGTTCAGAGGATGCACTACACTAACTTGTAACTTTAACTGAACACTGTGCACTACACTAACTTGTAGCTTTAGCTGAACACTGTTCAGAGGACACACTACACTAACTTGTAGCTTTAGCTGAACACTGTTCAGAGGACGCAAAACACTAACTTGTAGCTTTAGCTAAACACTGTTCAGAGGATGCACTACACTAACTTGTAACTTTAGCTGAACACTGTGCACTACACTAACTTGTAGCTTTAGCTGAACACTGTTCAGAGGACGCACTACACTAACTTGTAGCTTTAGCTGAACACTGTGCAGAGGTCGCAGTACACTAACTTGTAGCTTTAGCTGAACACTGTGAGGAGGATGCACTACACTAACTTGTAACTTTAGCTGAACACTGTGCACTATACTAACTTGTAGCTTTAGCTGAACACTGTTTAATGTGCCCCGTGCCCTGATGTGCTATGTGTCCTGATGTGCCCTGTACCCTGATGTGCTGTGTCCTGATGTGCCCCGTGCCCTAATGTGCCCTAATGTGCCCCGTGCCCTGATGTGCTATGTGTCCTGATGTGCCCTGTACCCTGATGTGCTGTGTCCTGATGTGCCCCGTGCCCTGATGTGCTATTTGCCCTAATGTGCCCTGTACCCTGATGTGCTGTGCCCTGTACCCTGATGTGTTGTGCGCTGATGTGCTCTGTACTCTGATGTGCTTGGCTCTGTACCCTGATGTGCTGTGCCCTCATGTGCTCCGTGCCCTCATGTGCTATGTGCCCTGATGTGCCCCATGCCCTGATGTGCCCCGTGCCCTGATGTACTATGTGCCCTGATGTGCCTCGTGTCCTGATGTGCTATGTGCCCTGATGTGCCCCGTGCCCTGATGTGCTATGTGAACTGATGTGCCCCGTGCCCTGATGTGCTATGTGCCCTGATGTGCCCCATGCCCTAATGTGGTATGTGCCCTGATGTTCTATGTGCCCGTGCCCTGATGTGCCTTGTGCCCCGATGTGCTGTGCCCCAATGTCCTGTGCCCTGATGTGCTGTACCCCAATGTCCTGTGCCCTGATGTGCTGTGCCCCAGTGTGCTGTGCCTTAATGTTGTGTGCACAATGTACTGTGACCTGTGCCCTGATGTGCTGTGTCCTGATGTGCCGTGCCCTGTACCCTGATGTGCTGTGCCCTGTACCCTGATGTGTTGTGCCCTGATGTGCCCTGTACCCTGCTGTGTTGTGCCCTGATGTGCCCTGCACCCTGATGTGCTGTGCCCTGATATGCTGTACCCTGATGTGCTGTGCCCTGATGTGCTGTACCCTGATGTGCTGTGCCCTGATGTGCTGTACCCTGATGTGCTGTGCCCTGTACTCTGATGTGGTCTGGTGTGCTGTACCCTAATGTGCTGGGCTCTGTACCCTGATGTGCCTTGTGCCCTGATTTGCTGGGCTCTGTACCCTGATGTGCTGTGCCCTGATGTACTGTGACCTGTGCCCTGATGTGCCCTGATGTCCTGTACTCTGATGTCCTGTACCCTGATGTGCTGTTCCCTGTGCCCTGATGTGCTGTGCCCTGATATGCTGTGTCCTGTCACTCCGATTAGAACGGTTTCATTGCACTGAATGGGGCGTGACAAGTTTCCCCAGTGTGAACCGCGCCTAAGCCACTGATCCCCGCCAATACTAGTATATAACAAATTCCCAGTATAGATCTCATGGTCTGTAGGCGTTGTAACTTTTACAGGTGGGGGGGGGTGTCACAGTTTTCCATCTTTGCCCTGGGCACCGGATAACCTTGTCCCAGCACTATACATCAGGACACAGGCTGGGATGTTAAGGGATGTACACATCTTCGCTTCATTTGCCCCTCTTTCTGCCTCTCCATCTGCCCCAGGGCTGGTTCACACCAGAATGCAGTGTGGGAAAGGCGTGTTCACAGGTGACTGAACTGCCCTTGCGACCTGCATGTGGGTGCCAATTAATTGTTAACGGCACCCCAAATGCAGATCACAAGGGCACCACCAACTCTTATGATATTGCAGTACCCTGCAGTTTGGTGTGGAACATTTTTAAGCCCACATTCACATTGGTCTGCTTTGGCATGTGAGTTGACATGTCAACTCGCATGCCAAATCGGTGGCTATTGCTGGCAAAGGCACCATCCAAATCTGTGCAGTGCCGACTTTGCCGCGCCGCACCGATTTCCAAAAGTAGTTTCTGTACTACCTTTGGCGCCTTCGGGGGCGACTTCAATAGACATCTGTGCATGAACCTGTGCATGTCTGTCAAATCACCCCCGAAGTCGGACTGCATTGCTGGGTCGAAATTGTGTGAGTTCAGCTGGTATGGCGTACAGCATGAAATCTGGATATTTCTAAAACTGTCCACATATTACGTACTTGCCAAATCTGTAATTTATTCTCTTCTCCTTGAATGCTGGCAGTGGACATTGCAGATGTGGGCATCTGAAGCCCCTCCTATGCATTTTCAGGATTCTGTGCAGCTGGCTTACCAGCATGTACCTCCCACTGTTGCGCCTACGCAGTAGTGACACTGCGCGGTGCACTTAGGATGCCAAAGACTCCTGGGATCGATGACACAGATATCCCAGGAACCAATGGGATAGGCCGCTTACACCACTCGCCTAAGATGCTGTGTTCGGAAGTCCCAGGGTAAGAATAAAAAAAGGTACTTTCAACAAAAATTAAAACATTTAATTATCCAATGATAAAAGCACTATGGGTAGCCATTAGGATGAGCATAACTAAAAAATTTGTGAAGTTCTGCTTTAAATAAGCCAGTACCCCTACTAATAAATGTTTTCTAGTACCTGCCTACTGTATATGCTACAAGAATGGTTCCAGACAAAAGTTTTGCTTCAGTTTTTTAAAGGAAAAAGGGAGGATTTTAATTGCTTTCTCCTTTCACACAGGATGGATTTTCCTTTTTTGGAATTTCTGACCAAAAGCTCACATCTGACTTTTGCTGGCGGAATTTCTGATCGTGTGTACGGGGCATAAGGGTGGGCTGCTATGTCAGATTGCTGCCTGCTGGAGGGTTTAACACAGTGTTGGAAATACAGAAAGACTCCCAGGTCAGTGGGAGATTGTCATCGCTGAGTCCTGTGTTGCTGCTGACATCACAAAGTTGGTGGGAGATTATCACTGAGGAGTCCCTAGTCGCAGCTGACGTCACCGGGTCCAGATGGAGTACAGTTTTGTGGTGAGAGATCGCCAGATGAAAATCTCTGCTCACTGTTTAACCACATCCTACCCAGCCTATAGCAAAATGACGGATGGACGGTGGCTCTCCAGTTCTGACTGAACGTCATATTATGTCCAGCAGAACAAGCCACTGGTGCGCGTCCCCGGAGGCGCTCAGCACAGCGATCAGTAATGTGGTGTCACTCTGACACACCGCATCTCTGATCACGGTAAAGAGCCTATGACGTAGGCGCTTTACCATGTGATCAGCTGTGTCCAATTACCAGGAAGTGTCGGTTATTGGCATTTCTCTATTCACTGCTGACAGGGTGTGAGTAGAGGGGAGCTAATAATCAGCTCTCCTAGCAGGGGGGGGGCTCTGCACTGATAATCAGTGCAGTGATAATCAGTGCAACCACATAAGCATTGCCCACAAGTGCCTCCCTTGATGCTAATCAGTGCCCACCTGTGATGCCTATCAGTGCCCACCTCTGATGCCAATCAGTTCCCACCTATGATGCCAATCAGTTCCCACCTGGGATGAAAGTTCCCACCTGGGATGCAAATCAGTACCCATCAATATTGCCTGTCAGCGCCCATCAGTAATGCCTGTCAATGCCCATCAGTAGTGCCTGTCAGTGCCTTCTCATCAGTGCTGCCTATCAGTGACCTTTATCAGTGCTGCCCATCAGTGCCCATCATTGCCCATCAGTACCCATCATTGCCTATCAGTTCCACCCATCAGTGGCGCTTATCAGTGCCCATTATTGCTGCCCATCAGTACCGCCAATCAGTGTTGCCTATCATTGCTGCCCAATTTTTGCCCATCATTGCCGCCCATCAGTGGTGCCTATCAGTGTCCATTATTGCCGCCTATCAGTGCCCATTAGTACTGCCTATCAGTTTGAAAAAAATGTGGGAAAAAAATGATAACAATTTCCTTTGGGTACAGCGTTGCATGACCGCGCAATTGTCATTCAAAGTGCGACAGCGCTGAAAGCTGAAAATTGGCCTAAACAGGAAGGGGGTGAAAGTGGCCAGTAATGAAGTGGTCAAAGGGACAGAGTCACCTAATTTTAGGATACAACTTGGGCACTTATGCCCGGTAATGTGGCATCTACTCAAGTCTGAATGCTCCAATACCAGACCCTTTGCCCCTAAAGATCAACACACTGGCTAGTGGGCAGGGTTTAAAGTGAGTAACGGATCTTTACTTCTCATACCCCTTTCTCACTGAGGCGTTTTTCAGGCTCCCCTGCAGTCTCAGTGTGAAAGCCAGAGCAGCATCTTTGGAGCGGTGCCCACTCGTGCCCATTGAAATGAATGGGGAGCACCGCCGAACCTCCGGCAAAGAGCCGCTGCAGCAGGGCTTTGCGGGTTGTTTTAACACTTTTTCGGCCACTAGCGGGAGTTAAAAGCCCAGCAAAAACGACGGTAAATCGCCGCTAAAAATAGTGGCGCTTTACCGCCGACGGTGCTGACGCCCCAGTGTGAAAGCAGCCTGATGCCCCGTACACACGGTCGGACTTTGTTCGGACTTTCCGACAACAAAATCCTAGGATTTTTTCTGACGGATGTTGGCTCAAACTTGCCTTGCATACACACGGTCACACAAAGTTGTTGGAAAATCCGATCGTTCTAAACGCGGTGACGTAAAACACGTACGTCGGGACTATAAACGGGGCAGTGGCCAATAGCTTTCATCTCTTTATTTATTCTGAGCATGCGTGGCACTTTGTCCGTCGGATTTGTGTACACACGATCGAAATTTCCGACAACAGATTTTGTTGTCGGAAAATTTTATAGCCTGCTCTCAAACTTTGTGTGTCGGAAAATCCGATGGAAAATGTGTGATGGAGCCCACACACGGTCGGAATTTCCAACAACAAGGTCCTATCACACATTTTCCGTCGGAAAATCCGACCGTGTGTACGGGGCATTAGTGTCACTATTTAGTTAGGACCTCCCTGGTTTTAGGGTTTGGGGCAGAAACATTAGGTCCTCACGTTTTTTATAATTGTAGCGCTACCCTTACGGGATCCGCTAGTTTTTTGAATCCCCATATTCCTGTACAGCAAGGCAAAACGTATTTTCAACTCTCATTCAGAGACAATGAATCAGTCCATGAGCTTGCTTTTGTTGTTTTTTTGGGGAAAACAACTTGGATAGGGCATAGGGATTATGGGATGCCCAACTTGACTTAAAGAACAATGATGAGGGCAACTTTCTTCTCTATGTAATCCAGAAAAATGAACATACACTTGACTGTATTCTCTCCAGGACAGCAACAGTCTCTATGAACTTGGCAAGGAAAGTTCCCCGTACAGGAGCTCTGGGTCCCCAGAGTGGAATTTTAGCGAAATCTCTGCTTGCAGGAGCTCTACGTCCCCTTTCCTTGAAAATATCAGCCCACCTGGCTGCATAATGAAATGTCGACTCCCAGGACAAGGGATTAGGTCACAGCTTGCTAGCACAGTCCTAAAAAAGTTTTCCAATATTACTGTGCAAAAGTTTTAGGCAGTTGTAAAGAAAGGCTGTAAAGTAAGAATGCTTTCAAAAATACCTTAATAGTTTTTTTTTTAATTTTAATTTACAAAATCCAGGCGAGTAAACAGAAGGAAAATCTAAATCAAAACAATTTTTAGTGTGACTACCCCTTGGCTTCAAACCAGCATCAGTTTTTACACTTGCACACTTTATACACTTGCACAAAGGCAGGGATTTTGTAGGATTAGAAATAACCAATTACACCAAGCAGGTGCTATTGATCATAAATTGTATATGTAGGTTAAAACAATCATTAACTAAAACAGAAACAGCTGTGTAGGAGGCTTAAAAAAGGGAAAGAAACAGCCAAACCCTGCTACTAAGGTTAGGTTCTGAAAGACTGCTTACTATCACAGGTCATACCCTATGGCAAGACTGAGCACAGCAACAAGACACAAGGTGAAGATTCAAGGTCTACAAAATCAAGGTAGCATCAGCAAGTTCCCTCCCAGGCAAAGATTTCAAAGCAGACTGGGGCTCCAAGATGTTCTTTTCAATCTCTTATGAAAAAGCACAAAGTAATGAGCAAAGTTGAGGACCGTTGTTGACAGTGGTCAGTCAAGGAAACTTAAGGCAACAGATGAGAGACACATTATGCTTAGTTCCCTTCAACATCAGAATATGTCCAGCAGTGCCATCAGCACAGAACTAGTGGAAACCAGTGGGACCCAGGTACACACATCTACTGTCCGGAAGAAGTCTGGCCAGAAGTGGTCCAAATAGAATAATTGTGGCCAAAAAGCTATACCTCCGAAGTGGAAACAAGGCTAAGCGGCGCAACTATGCTTGAAAACATAGGAACAGTGGTGCAAAGAAATGGCAGCAGGTGCTTTGAAGACATGTCTGCAGGCAACATTGAAGCATGGTGGAGGTTCCTTGCATGTCTGGGGTTGCATTTCTGCAAATGAAGTTGGAGATTTGGTCAGGATCAACTATGTCTTTAGTGCTGAGGAATACAGGCAGATGCCTATCCATCATGCCATACCATTAGGGAGGTGTATGATTGACCCTTAATATATTCTGCAGCAGGACAACAAACCCAAACATACAGCCAATGTAACTAAGAACTATCTTCAGCGTAAGAAGAACAAGGAGCCCCGGAAGTGATGGTTTGGCTCCCACAGAGGCCTGAGCTCAATATCATTGATATATGGGATTACATGAATAGACAGAAGGATTTGAGGCAGCTTACATACACAGATCTGTGGTTAGTTCTCCAAGATGTTTGGAACTACCTACCAAGTTCCTTCAAAAACTATGTGCAAGTGTACCTAGAAGAATTGATACTGTTTTGAAGGCAAAGGGTGGTCACACCAAATATTGATTTGATTTGGATTTCTCATCTGTTCGTTTACTTTTTAATTTGTTAATTGATAAAAAGAAACTATTAACACTTCTATTTCTGAAAAAATAATTAATTTACTGCATTTTTTTAACATCAGCCTAAAAGTTTTGCACAGTAGTGTACCTCAGCCAGGAACGGTGACAACACTTTCTTTCTTAAAGTTAAGAAATATAGTAGTATCACCTCTTCTCCTGAAGCCTGATGATTGGACAATAACTGAGCAGCAAATCACTAATAACTCATCAGCTATGCTCACTCTGCTCTATCCTTCTGCTAGCAGGTTTCATGTCAGCACATGTTTATGCACCAGGTCATGGAATGACAGAAGCCTGATATCAAAACAGATGCAGGTACTTATGCTACCATAATTGTATATAAAATATATTTAATTATAGCAAGCAGTCAGACTCCAGAAGAAACTGCTCCAGCCCTTCTGAAATTCAATGTAAAGTACAGAAACTGGGAGAGGAACGCCAGCAGCTGAATAGGTATGGTTGCATAGCACAATACTGTTAAAGTGGTAGTAAACTCTGTTACACCACTTGTACCTACAGGTAAGCCTGCAATAAGGTTTAGTTGTAGGTACTGTGACTATCTCCTAAACTTGCACAGTTTAGGAAATACTCAGAGTGCATGCAGCCAATGACATCACTGGTGCATGCACTCTGAAGGTCCAGCTTACAGTGCTGGACCTTGAGAGCCTGTGCCGTAAATGGCGGCTCCCGCGCACAAATGCAAGGGAGTGACATCATCTTCCCCCACCCACTCATGTAGCTGGAGGCCCCGAACCCAGAAGGAAGACCGGGGGAAGATGTCAGCCCTCTCAACAGTGACATTTGTGCTGGAGGGCTTCATTCTAAGCATTATGACATTGCCTTGCAGGGATTTTTTCTTTCTTTTTTATTTTTACCATGTGTGGTTTAATACCGCTTTAATATGACTATGATAGAAGAAAAACAGATGGATTAACTTTTCAGTATGTAACTGCTACTTTATTGCCCAGTCACTCACAGGTTAGGGCAAGCCTTAGACCAGGCTTTTTTTGTATATATATATATGTAGCACCCTGGTGTTTAGGCAGGGTTGCTATTAAATTTATTGCCAAGTGATAGTTGCCTTGGCCAATTGATAGGAGGTCAATTGATTTCACCCTAATTTTGGAATTGCTGCACTTCTCTCTTCTGTTACCAGATACCCGGCCATCTAGTGACATTAGATAAAACAAGGGCATTGAAAGGACAGCTTATGAATGAATGGGGTGTCTCAGCCCATGGGCAGGGATTTTCTTGGGTCCCTTGGTCTGCTGGGAGAGCCTATTTATTTGGGTAGAGTCAGGTGATCGGGGTTCTGTGCCACCTGGACGGCTGTCTGGGTGGACGTTTGTCATATTACCCTGGGCTGCTAGCCCAGAAACCTAAGGCCTATCCCGGGGACATCTGGCTGCTAAGCTATCTGAGAGCCTATCCAGAAGTAGTGCAGGTTTGGGGCTGCAGGCTTGTAGTCCAACCAGAGGTAACAGTTCCGCCGCCCGGGGAACCCGGGGAACCCGTCGTGGTTGGAGGTAGAGGGGAAGCTGTTGCCGCAAAGGGGCCATCCATCTTGCTACCGGAGACCACAGTGAGTGAGCTGAGGCTAGTACCAGAGCAGACTTCTCACCAACCGGGGACGGTGAACAAGTGGGAAAGCATCAGAAAGTGCCAAGTCAGGGACCCAGCAGGACAGCAGAGGTGGCGCTTGTGGAGTGCCAAGCCAGGGACCTAACGTGTCAGCAGGAGTATCTGTGAGTACCAACCAAGGGACCCAGCAGTGAAGCAGGGGTGACGCTTGAGGAAGATACTGAGTGCTACAGTGAAAGAGCTTGGGGGATCCAGTGGCTATTGGATCTGAAGTCTAGTGAGAGAGACTGGGAGCTTGTTGAGTGAAGACCCACAGTGTGGGGTAAAGAGAACTGTTTGTGTTGCAAAAGTTGAATACCTTTACCGTTAGTAACAGCTACAAGATTGTTGTCATAGGAGACAGTGGTCCTACCTATACAGAAGTAGTGTCCGGCTGGAGGCCTTCACCTGTATAGCTGTCTACCTATAGAAGTCTCAGGGTCTGCCAATTAACATTGCATCTACCTAAGGGTGTCCTGGCCCTAATCCTCTCTCCCACAGTTCTGTTTAAGAGACAATAAATCTCTTTACATTCAAAAAGTGTCTGGCGCCCACCTGTTCATCTTGCATTACACCAACCATGCCTTGCAACCCACTATACACGGAAGGATATCAGCTGTCACCATTGGGCTTCAGGGGCCCCGGGACTTTGCTATATATGTATATATATATATATACATATATATATATATATTTATATATATATATATATGTAGCACTAACCCCCGAAGGAGCTTCTGATTTATATTTCCAGTGAAGGGAACTCTTAAAGAGGAAGTAAACCCTGATGGGTTTTACTTCCTTCCTTTGCCCCTGCAAAGTAAAAAGTAAAAGCATAATGTGCTAGTATGCATTGCATACTAGCACATTATGAGACACTTACCTGCAAACGAAGCCCGCGCCGCCCCCGCTGCGGGCCGCATCCATGTTTGCACCTCTTCCTTCAGGGGCCGCGGACTCCGTC
This sequence comes from Lithobates clamitans, assembly GCA_037952925.1. NCBI lineage: Eukaryota > Metazoa > Chordata > Amphibia > Anura > Ranidae > Lithobates > Lithobates clamitans. Next base: position 509,751 of record JBBGZY010001650.1, on the reverse strand, counting down.
TGTGTGACTGGCCAGAGCCACGTGACGTCAATCCCGTGCATGCACCCAGGAGCCGCCAGGCATGGCACTCACTTGTGAAGAAACGGCTTGGGGGGGGGAGTTTCTTTACAGCGCATGTGCCAATGACATCATTGGCACAAAACACAGTAAATATCACCTAAACGGCCCACATTTAGGAGATATTTACATTACCTATAGGTAAGCCTTATTCTAGGCCTACCTATAGGTACAACTTCCACAGAGAGGTTTACAACCTTTTTAAGGTGTCAGCATTCCAAGGCATTTTGGACAATTTCATGCTCCCAACTTTGTGGGAACAGTTTGAGGATGGCCCCTACCTGTTCCAACATGACTGCACACCAGTGCACAAACAAGGTCCATAAAGGCATGGATGAGCGAGTTAGGGGTGGAGGAGCTTGACTGGCCTGGACAGAGTCCTGACCTCAACCCGATAGAAAACCTTTGGGATAAATTAGAGCGGAAACTGCGTGCCAGGCCTTCTTGTAAACATCAGTGTGACCCACGATGTGGTAATGTTCTGCTCAGGCTCGATCACTGTGGGGAGTAGTGTGGGTGATGCCGCATCCACTGCAGGAGTGCCAGCTAGGTATGTAGTTCATTCCTGCTCCTATAGTCACTAGAAGGAAGAGAGGAAGGACCTTGGTGCCACACATCCACAGTGTCCAGTAAAGGTTACGGGAGAGATAATCTCAGCCTGGGCTCCCACGCACCCAGGTGGATGTGTGGCAACAGGGATCCTTCCTCTCTTTCTTCTCGTCCACATCAGTGCCTGATCTCACAAATGCACTTCAGGAAGAATGGTCAAACATTCCCATAGACACACTCCTAAACCTTGTGGACAGCCTTCTCAGAAGAGTTGAAGCTGTTATAGCTGTAAATGGTGGGTCAACTCAATATTGAACCCCACAGACTAAGACTGGGATGCCATTAAAGGGGTTGTAAACCCTCATGGTTTTTCACCTTAATGCATTCTATGCATTAAGGTGAAAAACCATTTTTAGTGCTGCAGCCCCCCAGCCCCCCCCCCCAGTTTTACTTACCTGCACGCTGTCATCCTCCGTCCGGAAACGGGCACACCATCTGTAGCTAGTAACTTGTGTCCTGATTGGATAGATTGATAGCAGCGCAGCCATTGGCTCCCGCTGCTGTCAATCAAATCCAATGATGCGGGGGGTGGGGCCGAGTCCAGCATTCTGTGTGAATAGACACAGATGCGGGACTCAGGAGCGCACCTGCATGGGTGTCCACCAAGGAGAGAGCTTCTCCAACATGGACATGCGGGGAGGAGCCACCAGCCATGCTGAGGGATGCCAGAGGAGGTAGATCGGGGCCACTCTGTGCAAAACGAACTGCACAGTGAAGGTAAGTATGACATGTTTGTTATTTTTTTTTTTTTTAAACGAGGGTTTACAACCCCTTTAAAGTTCATGTGCATTCGATTTCGATAATTTCAGAGGAGGGGGGTCCTGTCAGGTAGGCTGTACGGGGCCCCTTGATTTCTATCAGCAGCCCTGTATATATATATATATATATATATATATATATATATTTATATATATATATGTATATATATATATATATATATATATATATATATATATATATATATATATGTATATATATATATATATATATATGTATATATATATATATATATATGTATATATATATATATATATATATGTATATATATATATATATATATGTATATATATATATATATATATATATATATATATATATATATATATATATATATATATATATATATATATATATATATAAAATTAATGTACACACAGCACCCCATATTGACAGAAAAACACAGAATTGTTGACATTTTTGCAGATTTATTAAAAAAGAAAAACTGAAATATCACATGGTCCTAAGTATTCAGACCCTTTGCTGTGACACTCGTATATTTAACTCAGGTGCTGTCCATTTCTTCTGATCATCCTTGAGATGCTTCTACACCTTCATTTGAGTCCAGCTTTGTTTGATTATATTGATTCAACTTGATTAGGAAAGCCACACACCTGTCTATATAAGACCTTACAGCTCACAGTGCATGTCAGAGAAAATGAGAATCATGAGGTCAAAGGAACTGCCTGAAGAGCTCAGAGACAGAATTGTGGCAAGGCACAGATCTGGCCAAGGTTACAAAAAAATTTCTGCTGCAGTTAAGGTTCCTAAGAGCACAGTGGCCTCCATAATCCTTAAATGGAAGACGTTTTGGATGACCAGAACGCTTCTTAGAGCTGGGCGTCCAGCCAAACTGAGCTATCGGGGGAGAAGAGCGTTGGTGAGAGAGGTAAAGAAGAACCCAAAGATCACTGTGGCTGAGCTCCAGAGATGCAGTCAGGAGATGGGAGAAAGCTGTAGAAAGTCAACCATCACTGCAGCCCTCCACCAGTCGGGGCTTTATGGCAGAGTGGCCCGATGGAAGCTTCTCCTCAGTGCAAGACACATGAAAGCCGCATGGAGTTTGCTAAAAAACACCCGAAGGACTCCAAAATGGTGATAAATAAGATTCTCTGGTTTGATGAGACCAAGATAGAACTTTTTGGCCTTAATTCTAAGTGATAAGTGTGGAGGGAGAAAACCAGGCACTGCTCATCACCTGTCCAATACAGTCCCAACAGTGAAGCATGGTGGTGGCAGCATCATGCTGTGGGGGTGTTTTTCAGCTGCAGGGACAGGATGACTGGTTGCAATCGAGGGAAAGATGAATGCGGCCAAGCACAGGGATATCCTGGACGAAAACCTTCTCCAGAGTGCTCAGGACCTCAGACTGGGCCGAAGGTTTACCTTCCAACAAGACAATGACCGTAAGCACACAGTGGAAATAACAAAGAAGTGGCTTCACAACAATTCCGTGACTGTTCTTAAATGGCCCAGCCAGAGCCCTGACTTAAACCCAATTGAGCATCTCTGGAGAGACCTAAAAATGGCTGTCCATCAACGTTTACAATCCAACCTGACAGAACTGGAGAGGATCTGCAAAGAGGAATGACAGAGGATACCCAAATCCAGGTGTGAAAAACTTGTTGCATCTTTCCCAAAAGGACTCAAGGCTGTATTAGATCAAAAGGGTGCTTCTACTAAATACTGAGCAAAGGGTCTGAATACTTAGGACCATGTGATATTTCAGTTTTTCTTTTTTAATAAATCTGCAAAAATGTCAACAATTCTGTGTTTTTCTGTCAATATGGGGTGCACATTAATGAGGAAAAAAATGAACTTAAATGATTTTAGAAAATGGCTGCAATATAACAAAGAATGAAAAATTTAAGGGGGTCTAAATTCTTTCCGTCCCCACTGTGTGTGTGTGTATATATATATTTATGGTCGGAGCCCTATGTCCGGTATGGACATAGATAACACTTATAATAAAGATAAGACTTACCATCGGAAATAGACCTGGAAGTGTGGACTTACCATATGAAATGGACCTGAAAGTGTGCCTTGGTCTAATGGCCGGTATGCCAAAATAAGGGGGCATACCCTGGTTTTAAGAAATGATTATTCTGTAGAGAGAAATGAGATGAAATGAATGAAATGAAATGAATGCCTTGAATTGGGGATGGGAGGGTGGGTATCGCGCACAGGAAACCGACAAGCACCACAGGTGAGCGGGCTGCTTAAGTACCCACCGGGCTCCTCCCATAAATTCAGGCCACCATACTGGCCTTCCTACTTATGGTCGGAGCCCTATGTCCGGTATGGACATAGATAACACTTATAATAAAGATAAGACTTACCATCGGAAATAGACCTGGAAGTGTGGACTTACCATATGAAATGGACCTGAAAGTGTGCCTTGGTCTAATGGCCGGTATGCCAAAATAAGGGGGCAAAAACATTCAGGTAGGGGTATAATATATATTGGTTTTCAAGTATCCATTGAGCCAATTTGGAGAATGCCTGTGCCATCTCCACTCGAGGACTGGGTATATACCGGGCGACGCAGGCCGACTTCCATCCGCCTAGCCCCCCAATGACGCGGTCCGGAACCCCCCGGCGGGTTGCCGCGGAGGCTGCTCCGATGCGGAAGGAGTGTCCGGAGTACTGACTGGGTTTAAGGTGAAGATTTGCGGAGAAGTATCCTTATGTGTTTTGCAAAGTGACATGCGTTTAAGGGTTTAACTGGGAATGGTAGAAGAGGACTGGTGTCCGATTGTTCAGGCAGGAGTGAGAGGAGACGGTTAAATATGGTGACTGGACACCAGCTGTTATTAGTTCTGTAGAGGTGAATGTCCACTCCAGAGCCTGTTTCCTGGGTCTAAGAAACCTCGAGGTGAAGGATGAAATGGTCTTGGTGGCGAAGCAAGTGCCGTCTGCGTAATACTTGGTCTGAGGGGTGGTTATAGGTGAACCCGTAGTAAGCCAACTATATGGCTGCTTGTAGGACCGTGCTGGGCAGCAGACCGAATGGCGAAGTAGCCAGAATAGTCGACATATCCCTGAAGATGGGCCCCGTAATGGGTAAGCGCTTAGTACTGATCACTGGTTGTTGTTTCTGGATGCCCCTTAGGATGGCTCGTATAGCGTGTGATGAGAACAGTGAAGATTTTGTGGGGTCTTTCAGGGTCACGAAATGTTATATGCCGGCTAGGTGTAGCCGAATGGTATTGTAAGATAAAGCCAGCTGAGTGTGGCAGTATGAAATGAAGGTCAGTACCTGTTTGACATCTATTGGTCCTTTACGGCAGGATGTGAGGAATTTATTGAACGCCTTTCAAGCTGTCTGGTAGGCTTTGAGTGTGTTATGAGAGAGTGAGCGATTGATGAGCTGCGTTGCTCCTTGTAAATGTTAAACTAGTCCAAGGTCAGTTGTGACCAGGCAGGGATAGGGGCCGACACTGGATCGGCTCCGGGAACCTGTTTGAAAAGGAGGTGTAGTTAGAACGTGGCAGTGCGTTAGCAGCTAACTTGTCTGCCTGGAATAATGCACAGTGTATGTTAAACTGATGCTGTAAGAACAATTGTACCAAACTGCGCAGGAAGGACATGACTGCTGGGGAATTGGACCTGTCTTTGTTGATGTCTGCCGTGGCCTGATTGTCGGTGGTGAAGACTACGGTTTGCCCTGTCCAATGGTGATCCCAGAGTTGTGCAGCTGCCACCATGGGATAGAGTTCGAGGAGGGAAGATGTTTTGAATAAAGCCGGGTATCAACAGTATCTGTTGAGGCCAGGGTCCTGAAAACCAATGATGGCCAAAAATTGCAGCAAAACCTGTGGTGGCTACAGCGTCTGTCACCACCTGGGGTGACAGGGCTGAAACCATGGGTATAATTAGGGATATGCCATTCCGGGAGGACGGAATTCGTCCCACATAGATAGGTCCGCTATTGCTGCGGAGTCTAGATTTAAGATCTGATCGGGGTCTTGTGTTTCTGGCAGGAATCTCCGCAGGCGTGACCCGAAGGTGCGGCCTTGTGGAATAATTCGTATGGCGAAATTCAGCATTGCCAGGAGAGATTGCAACTGCTTCTTGGTACACCCCTTGATGTGGGTGAATTTGTGAAGGACCGCCTTAATGCGGGTTAGTTTGTCGAGGGGGAGACTGGCTTGCATAGCGCAGGTGTCTAAGTTGGCCCCGAGAAGGTGATTTTATGTGCTGGGCCTTCTACTTTGTGCTCGGTGATGGGAGGATTGGGTTTTCCGAATATCGCTCTGAGTTTGTCGAGGTCTCCTGGGGGCTTGCTGGGAGGTTCTATTAGTGGAAGTCGTCCAGGTAATGGATGACTTTTGTCACTGAGCCTTGTGTAACAGTATCCAAGCAAGAGACTGAGCGAATGTGTCGAAGAGCCAAGGGCTGCTCTTCGAACCGAACGTCAGTTCTGTGGCCAAACAATATGCCTCCTTCCACTTGACGCCATGCCAGCACCAAAGGGATGGACGGATAGGCAGGAGCCTAAAGGCATCCGAGATGTCGGCTCTGGAAAGCCAGGCACCTGTACCTGCTTTGATGACTGCTTGTATCGGCATGTCTACGGAGGACTATTTTAGGGAGAATTCTTCGGAGGGAATCAGGGAATTGAGACTGGGGATGTGGGAAGAATGAGGCGCAGACAGGTGGTACCCCAAACGTAATTTATCTGTGAATTTGCTCTTGACAAGCCCCCAAATAGGGCTGACTCTCAAAGTGCTGAAAGGGGGCTGAGTGAAAGGCCTATAACGTACTCTTGGTCTAGTTCTGTTTGTAAGAGCCGATCTATGGTTTGTTTGTCGATGGCTGCTGAATGAATATTCCCACTTCGTACGTACTGTGAGGTAGTGAAATGAGGCCTGTGTGAAAGCCGACGGAGGGGCCGTGAAGTCTTCGCTGCCGGCCTGTGACATGATTTGATCTGATGAGAATATCCTGTTTTTGAGCTCGTATATTTTTTTTTTTTTTTTTTTTTTTTGTGAGAACGAAATGATTCGAAAATGTTTGCCTTGATGTTTGAAATGACTGAACTGCATGACAAAAAGGTCCGGCCTGGTCGTGTCGTGACTGACGTGACCGTGAACCGGGCTCTGGAGCATGTACTGAAATGAGGCAACAGAAGAAACATTGGTGCACACCGGGACGAATCGGTGCTTGTTCGATGCATCTGGATTCGAATCGGAGCGCAGCATGAAATGAAATGAGAGAAATGTTTACCTTGACCGAGGCTTGAATTGGTTGTGCCGTGTTTTGCGACTGGCAACCGACCGAGCTTTGGTATAGGTATGGATTTTTTTTTTTTTTTTTTTGAGGAAAAATGAAAAGGTGACAACTCGTGAAGGGATTGCTAAGTAACTTGAAGCAATGATTTGTATGATGCTTGCAATCTTGTGACAATGAAATGATTCGAAATGTTTGCTTTGATTGTGAAATGAATGAACTGCATGACAGAGGTGCGGCCTGGTCGTGTCACGATTTGTTTGACCGTGAACCGAGCTCTGGAGCATGTATTGAAATGGGGCAACTGAAAATATTGGTGCTCCTGGGACGAATCGGTGCTTGTTTGATACATCTGGATTCGAATAGGAGTACAGTATTAAATAAAATGAGAGAAATGATTGTTTTGACCGCGGCTCGAATTGGTTGTGCCGTGTTAGCGACTGGCAACTAACCGAGCTCTGGTAAAGGTATGAAATGCGATCGGAACCAGTGAAGCCTGCCGTGACAAATCGGTGCACCTCAGATGCGACTGGTTTCGAAATGGTGATGCGTTGTGGGAGTGAAATGGTAGAAATTGCATGACAGAGATACGGGTCAATCCCTGGTGTCTGCGATTCAGCTATGATCCGGATTTCTGGAGCATGTATCAGAAATGTGGCCAATCCTGGGCACGCTGAGACGAATCGGTGCATTTTCCTTGCGACTAAATTCCTGTCGGAACGTGATACATGAAAATGAAATGATAACCATGACAGAGATACAATTGACTGATAAACGTAACTCTGGAGCATGTATAGAAATGAGGCCAATCCTGGGGCACGCCGAGACGAATTGGTGCATTTTCCATGCGACTAAATTCATGTCGGAACGTGATACATGAAAATGAAATGATAACCATGACAGAGATACAATTGACTGATAAACGTAACTCTGGAGCATGTATAGAAATGAGGCCAGTCCTGGGGCACGCCGAGACGAATCGGTGCATTGCCATGCAACTGGATTCATGTCGGAACGTGATAGGTGGAAATGAAATGATAACCATGACAGAGGTATGAATGACTGAAAACGTAACTCTGGAGCATGTATAGAAATGAGGCCAGTCCTGGGGCACGCCGAGACGAATCGGTGCATTGCCATGCGACTGGATTCATGCCGGAACGTGATAGGTGGAAATGAAATGATAACCATGACAGAGGTATGAATGACTGAAACGTAACTCTGGAGCATGTATAGAAATGAGGCCAGTCCTGGGGCACGCCGAGACGAATCGGTGCATTGCCATGCGACTGGATTCATGCCGGAACGTGATAGGTGGAAATGAAATGATAACCATGACAGAGGTATGAATGACTGAAACGTAACTCTGGAGCATGTATAGAAATGAGGCCAGTCCTGGGGCACGCCGAGACGAATCGGTGCATTGCCATGCAACTGGATTCATGTCGGAACGTGATAGGTGGAAATGAAATGATAACCATGACAGAGGTATGAATGACTGAAAACGTAACTCTGGAGCATGTATAGAAATGAGGCCAGTCCTGGGGCACGCCGAGACGAATCGGTGCATTGCCATGCGACTGGATTCATGCCGGAACGTGATAGGTGGAAATGAAATGATAACCATGACAGAGGTATGAATGACTGACAAACGAACCTCTGGAGCATGTATAGAAATGAGGCCAGTCCTGGGGCACGCCGAGACGAATCGGTGCATTTAGCATGCGACTGGATTCATGTCGGAACGTGATAGGTGAAAATGAAATGATAAGCATGACAGAGGTACTAATGACAGACAATAACGTAACTCTGGAGCATGTATAGAAATGAGGCCAAATAACTGGGGCACACCGGAACGAATCGGTGCATCTTTTTGATGCGACAGGATTCGAATCGGAGCGCAGTAGGTGACTGAAATGAAATGTTTGAAATGATTTGAAATGTCAGAAATGAGTTCTAGAATGTTTCAGAAATGAGAAATGATTGGTATCGAACTGACTTGGCCCGATAACTTGCAAATTGCGACTTGCTATGGCTGTTTACTGATGCATATATTTTTTTTTTTTTTTTTTTTTTTTAACACCGACATGCTAGAAATGAAGCGACGTCTGCGTCGCGCTGCTATCGAAATGGTAACATATCGAAAGTACAGCGATATACATTGCAATAGTGAAGTGCGAGTAACGAATTTGAAAGTACGGTTTAGTGACATGACATGAAACGAAAAATGCGATATACATTGCAGTCAATGAGAAAGCGAGTGAAACGAAAATTGAAATTACGGTTTAGTGACCCGATATGAAAACGAAAAGTCCGACGGGACCTTACCTGCGACAGCCAAGCCAGCCGCGTGGTACAAACTACGAACGAAAAACGCGGACTTCGAAAGTTTTGAGAACGATATCGAATACGGAGTTTTTGCGAGGCAAGGACTTGCGGACGCTGGTGTATCGAATAGTCGGCCTAGTGACGTGTATCGCGCACAGGAAACCGACAAGCACCACAGGTGAGCGGGCTGCTTAAGTACCCACCGGGCTCCTCCCATAAATTCAGGCCACCATACTGGCCTTCCTACATATATATATATATATATATATATATATATATACACATTATTTTCTTTTTTTACTCTATTGCAGCACTTGAATTTTATGTGTCTGAGATGCAGACCATATTGAAATATATTTTATGTGTGCTTAATCATAACTTGACTCCATCAGCTGGGAACAGCCATTGAAATAGAAAGAAAAACAGGAGGGGAAAAGTTGAGATTGTGAGAAGCAAAGCAATGTTCAAGCTCTGCCATTTCTTCCTTCACTGTGTGTCAAATGACTTATTTTTTTTATCATAAATTCTTTTCCTCCCGCAGTATACTGTTGTAAAAATGAAGTACAAGCGTGCACCCTTCATTGCATCTCTTGGACTAATTAGGCCTGGCTCCAGATAGAGACGTACAATGCAGGTCAGGCCTCCAGGGAGGAAGGTGGGTGTGAAAGCCAGGCTAGGGGAATGTGGTGATGTAGTGCCTCAGACTGCAATATTTCACATAGGCCTGTACAGAAGTGCTGCTTGACACATGACAGATTGAGTGCCATGTACAGGACCTTGAACATTTCTCTCCAACCAGTCTGAAAACAGACCTGTTTTAAAGGGACACCCTTCTACTCCTTTAAAAGCTTGGGATAAAAGGGTTAAACAAATGTTAGTGATATGATAAGGTACTTGTTTATGTAAAGAATGACAGATTATTGGCTCCAGTTGCCAGCACTAGAGAAAATGTTAAAATAAGTTGGACTTAACTTCATATAATGATGTGATTTCCTCCATAGGGTTTACTAATTCAGAGGAACAATTCACTCTGGGATTTCATTCAAATGATTTTTTCAGAGCAAAGCTGCAGATTCAATTTTTTTTTTTCAAGTGTTGGAGCCATGGAGGTGGGAGTACGGATTCCATAAATGTTAGTGCAATGGACCTTCACTTCAGTCCTGCAATTTCAATGTTGTTTGATGTTGTTAGGGGAAAATAGTAGTTTTTCTTTTTAGTTAACATCAAAGAAATAAAGGTACCAAAAACTGTACCATCGTACATATAGATCAGATGTGTCAGTAGGATCAATGGTCTTCCAATGTTGCATTGAAAGTTTTATATACAGTACATACATATACTTCTTTTAATAAGAAGACTTTTTTTTTTAACTCCAGTTATTAAATTTGGAAGTGTAAACAGCAATGAAAATGTGCACAGAAACCAATAGCAACAAGTTGAATTTGGCCCTCAAAATTGATTTCTGGTTGGTTAAAATTGTCATGCATATCGCTTTTATAATTGAAAAAGCCTGCTTATATGTTTGTGGGGCCAGCATGGGAACAGCAAAATTGGTCAAGCTTTAAATTCCTACAGGCTCCAAGATTGTACTGTAAGAAAACAGAAAACTACACATCCATCTAAATTTAACCAAATAGAGTAACAGGCACTCCTAGCCACTTGATTTTTCTGTTGGAATAACATATTTGTGTATCACATTTAACACTGTTCAATGATGTTGGGAGTAGAAATAAAAGCACTCAGAGAGTGGGCCAGTCAGTCAAGTTACAATTAATAGCACAGCAGCTGAATGTGTGACCACTAGACTCACTGGAATTGACAATATATTACCAAAAGTATTGGGACACCTGCCTTTACACGCACATGAACTTTTATGGCATCCCAGTCTTAGTCTGTAGGGATTAATATTGAGTTGGCCCACCCTTTGCAGCTATAACAGCTTCAACTCTTCTGGGAAGACTGTCCACAAGGTTTAGATGTGTGTCTATGGGAATGTTTGATCATTCTTCCAGAAGTGCATTTGTGAGGACAGGCACTGATGTGGACAAGAAGACCTAGCTCACAGTCTCTGCTATAATTCATCCCAAAGATGTTCTATTGGGTTGAGGTCAGTCCAGTCAAGTCCCTCCACTCAAAACTCGCTCATCCATGTCTTTATGGACCTTGCTTTGTGCAATGGTGCGCAGTCATATTGGAACAGGAAGGGGCCATCGCCAAATTGTTCCCACAAAGTTAGGAGCATGAAATTGTCCAAAATATCTGATGCCTCAAGAGTTCCTTTCACTAGAACTAAGGAGCCAAGCCCAACCCCTGAAAAACAACCCCACACCATAATCCCCCCTCCACCAAATGATTTGGACCAGTGCACAAAGCAAGGTCCATAAAGACATGGATGAGCGAGTTTGGGGTGGAGGAACTTGACTGACCTTAACCCGATAGAACACCTTTGGGATGAATTAGAGCAGAGACTGTGAGCCAAGCCTTCTTGTCCACATCAGTGCCTGACCTCACAAGTGCGCTTCTGGAAGAATGGTCAAATATTCGCATAGACACGCTCCTAAACCTTGTGACCAGTCTTCCCAGAAGAGTTGAAGCTCTTATAGCTGCAAAGGGTGGGCCAACTCAATATTGAACCCTACAGACTGGGGTGCCATTGAAGTTCATTTGCGCCTCCTCGCCCCTGCAAAGCCCATTACCAAATCCTCCATTCTGACATCATGTCTCTCACTCAGGATCCAGGTTATCGGGCAAGTCTTTGAAAACTGCTCATCTAAATGGAGTCGGTGCTAGTGTCAAGGTGCTAACCAAACAAAAGTCTCCTGTGCTTGAGTGTGGTGCATAAGGACTTGATGGACTCTCCATATAACTGGCTTATGGATAAAGTGCAAAATGTCTTGCTGCCCCCTCAGGACTGTGGGTATCCTTTCATGTACTGGAAAACAACAACAAAAAATAGAGGGCGCGCTGACCTAGTGCATTCCTATAATAAAATTGATTAAATAAATAAATCAAGTATTGTACTTACAAACGTATGACAAGCACAAGCATATCAAACATGCAAAAAAGACAGTCTCTAGGTCCACAGTATTCAGCTAATGGCATGGTAAGATTCAAAGCGTCCATGATGGATTACGCATTTCAAGCCCAGGGCATGACTCTCGACAGCCCCCTCCTAGGAGGCTGTACTGAGGCCCTTGACAAGCCCCCTATGACACTGCACTGAGGCCACCCACAAGCAGCCCCTGCTGACCCCCCCCCCTCCTCCTCTCACCTGTTTGCCCCAGGCTTGCCAAGGGAGGATTGCCTTGTACCCTCTATCTGTCGCCCTATAAATAATATATTGTGGCTTTAGTGTCAGCCCCACTCACCCCAAATGTTGTACACCCCTTACTATACTCCTTCCATATGCATATTTCTATGCTCACTAGCTAACTGGTTCTTCTGGTCTGGTCCAGTCTGCATATACAGGAGGGGACTTAATATATTTTCACTTTCCAACATCTTAAAGCAGAATTTTTGGTGGAGCCATGGCTGCTTATTCTCTTAATGCCACTAATCCATGTGAGTGCCTTCAGGCTGAGTCTCAGAATTTGCAGGCTATCATTGTTTCTGAGTCGTCCTCGTCAGCGGTCTGTCTCTCTGGTTGCAGGCTTGTTGTTTGTGTGTTGGCTGGCTGTCTCCCTTGCTCAGCTTGCTGCATAATATAAGTTATTCTGATTCTGATAGGTCTCCCTCTACCCTGTGTATTTCTGACCTCTCTCTCATTGTGCTCATATTTTCCTAGGTTCAACATGAGTCCTCCTAACCCTGAACACCAGACATGACAATCTTCAAAAAATCAGGCTTCTGAAAGGTCTTTTCTTGGTTGGTAAAAGAGCAAGGCTAATCAAGCGTTGTTCTCCATTGCCAGGGGGAAGAGCCCAGACCATGGTAAAGATGGCAAACCAAGTCTCAGTGCTCCCAACAATCTTTGCCACCTCACTCTAGTTGTCTATTTATTCCTTCCCTTCGGGCAATCTTCAACCAAAAAGGCCTCAGTGGGGTTGTGTTGGTGTTTCTGAGTTGCCAAGTAGACTACTATGTAAGTTATGCCTTAAAGAGGTGGCAGAGATAAAATCTCAATTAGGCAGGCAGTATATTATGCAAGATCATATCCTGAAAAAGTAACAAAGAGAAACTATATAAAGCTTGTCAGAGAGCAGGAAGAATCCTCTCAGTGATATCATTCTTCAGATCAGGATCTGAGTATGGATAAAGGAAAATAAAATGTCCTTTTTTCCTAAATTCTTCCTTAATTCTGAATTTACTACTGCGCCTCTGTTTGTTAAACCTATCCAGGAGGCTATTGGCTGGGAGGAGAAGGTCAAGGATTTATGCCTAAAGCAAAGGATACCTTTTCCTCCTATGTGAAACAATGACCAATTCTCCAATTATATTTGAAAGAAAGGAATTAGCTGCATGTACAAAGGTGGGCTGGTTTTCTTATGCTGCGTACACACGAGCGGACTTTACGGCAGACTTGGTCCCGAGGACCGGAGTCCGTCGAGTAATTCGATTGTGTGTGGGCTCCAGCGGACTTTTTTTTCCCAAAAGTTCGACGGACCTAGAAATGAAACATGTTTCAAATCTTTCCGACGGACTCGAGTCCGGTCGAAAAAGTCCGCTCGTCTGTATGCTAGTCCGACAAAAAACGACGCTAGGACAGCTATTGGTTACTGGCTATCAACTTCCTTGTTTTAGTCCGGTCGTACGCCATCACGCACGAATCCATCGGACTTTGGTTGATCGTGTGTGGGCAAGTCTGTTCATTCGGAAAGTCCGTCGGTAAGTCCGTTGAAAAGTCCGCCAGACCTAGTCCGTCGAAAAGTCCGCCCGTGTGTACGCGGAATTAGCAATACACTTTTTGTCCATCAGACTATAGTACTTACAATACTGGAATTTAGTTATGATGAATGTGGCCTGCAAGGACCAGGCAATGGGTTCTATGGTTCAGTTCCCTGTTTATTCAAAGACCCCTGCTTATCAAATGAGTGTCTAAAATCATATGTCACAGAATTGTTACAATTTAAAGGTCCAGTACTGGAAAAGGTTGAAGTCGAAGGGGTGTACTCACTTAACTTTCTTGTCCTGAAGTCTTCAGGAAAATAAAGACCTGTCTTACACTTGAAAAGACTCAGTACCTTCATGACATACCATTTATTCAGTTCTCCCTCAAGATTGGATGATTACCAGAAATTTCTCAGGTTCATGATATTTCAACAGCACTATCAATTTCATTGCCTTCTAGTCAAGCAGACATTCTAAAGGACTTTCTCCAAGATTCTTCTGACCACAGTGGCTCTACCTCATCTGCAGGGGGATACAGGGCTTTCACTACTTGGATGACATTTTGCTGCTTGTCATCACACTCTTCTCCTGTCTCACAAAGACATGGTATTAAATACCATTGGAAAATTTGGGTGGCTTGTCAATTCCTGGACGAGTCACTTGGATGCAACCCAGTCCCTAGAGCATGGTGTTTGACTCGGTTCAATCTAGAATCTTTTGGTGGATTATATCAAGATCAAGGAGCTTAAGAGATTCTTCTTCTGTGACCACAAGGACAAATCTGTAATGGTTTCCTGTCATCTACAGTTGCAGCAGTGCCATGAAGCTGCACTGTAATGTTGGGTCCCGGCAATATGATTGAAAACCAGATCGTCAAACGGCAAGGGTATACAGGCGGTGCAAACAAGACAGGGACTGTAGATTTGTTGTTAAGTAGAATCTGTTTGTAATTTTGAACTGGTACGCTTTTTAAAGTGTAGCTCCAGCCAAAAAATCTATTTTTAAGCTTTTTGAAAAACATAGGGAAGGGTTATCACCCCTGTAACATTCGTTTTGCTGTCTGTGCACCTCTTCAGAAGATTTCACCTCACTTTCTGTCCCAATGACAAATGTTTTTTGAAAATTTGGGGTTTTTAGTGAATCAAGGATTGGTGATAAAGCATCAGTGGAGAGGAGACACGTTTTTCCCATATTAACTCTTAGAGGAGAGAATTTCCCTTCTTAGGGGTAGATTTCATCTCACTTCCTGTTGTCTCCTTCCGTTTGCAAGTAGGAGTCGTTTGTAAGTTGGATGTATGAAAGTAGGGGCCTGCCCTATATACTCTGCAGAAATTGGGGCCTTAGGTGTTGGTGTTGCCACAACACTGTAAGCCCTCACAGTTACTCTTGGTGGGTGCAGGAATGGGCCCTGCTGTGAAATATTAGATCAAGAATTGTAATTACATGCACCTGTTGAACAGGGGCAGAAAAATTGGGCCTTTGGTGGTGGTGGTGGTGTTGCCACAACACTGTAAGCCCTCACAGTTACTCTTGGTGGGCGCAGGAATGGGCCCTGCTGTGAAATATTAGATCAAGAATTTTAATTACATGTCCCTTTTTGAACAGGAGCAGAAAAATTGGGCCTTGGGCACTGGTGCTGGTGCCACAACACTGCAACCCCTCACAGATACTCTAGTTGGAGCGCAGGAATGAGCCCTGCTGCAAAATATTGCATCAAAAATTGTAATTACACGCCCCTGTTAAACAGGGGTTGAAAAAATGGGCCTTAGGCACTGGTGCTGGTGCCACAACACTGCAACCCCTCACAAATTCTCTTGTTGAGTGCAGGAACAAGCCCTGCTGAAAAGTATTGCATCAAAAATTGTAATTACATGCCCCTGTTAAACAGGGACTGAAAAATTGGGCCTTAGGCACTGGTGCTGGTGCCACAACACTGCAACCCCTCACAGATACTCTAGTTGAGCACAGCAACGAACCCTCCTGCAAAATATTGCATCAAAAATTGTAATTACACGCCCCTGTTAAACAGGGGCTGAAAAATTGGGCCTTAGCCACTGGTGCTGGTGCCACAACACTGCAACCCCTCACAGATACTCTAGTTGGAGCGCAGGAACGAGCCCTGCTGCAAAGTATTGCATCAAAAATTGTAATTACACGCCCCTGTTAATCAGGGGCTGAAAAATTGGGCCTTAGCCACTGGTGGCGGCGCCCAGAACCAAAAATGTTCTTACAAGCTATCATCATGATCATTGAGGAGGAAGAGGATAATCACTCAGCATAACAGGATAGTCACTCAGCATCAGCATAGGCAGTCTTGAAGGGATCTGACATTTCAAAAAAAAATATTTGGTTACATCAGCATCAGGTACCTGGTAACTGGTGGTGATCCAAGACTGATTAATTTTTATGAAGGTCAGTCGATCGACCGAGTTGGTGGACAGGCACACCCTGTGATCTGTTACAAAGCCTCCAGCAGCACTGAATGTGCTTTCCAAAAGAACGCTGGATGCAGGACAGGCCAGTAAATCAATTGCATACTGTGCAAGCTCTGGCCAGTGATCCATCCTCAAGACCCAGTAACCCAGAGGATTTTCGGTGGGAAAGGTGTCCAAGTCAGATCTTGCTCCTAGGTAATCCTGCACCATGTAAAGCAGACGCTGGCGATGGTTGCTGGAACCGATCATACCTTGGGGCTGCGGACTAAAAAATTGTCTGAACGCTTCGGTCAGATGGCCACCTTCTCCACTGCTTCTTCTTTGACTGACCGAAGCCTAAGCAACACGTTGTCCAGTTTGTAACCTCCCAGTCTCTGGAAATGCGTTGCACAGACCTTTCTGAAAGGCCTCCCGAAGACGTTTCATCCTCTGCTCCCTTTGCGATGGCAAGATAAGGTCCACAAGGGCGTGGCCAAGCGATGGCAGAGTGAGGACGCACACCTCGGAGCTCTGTGCGGGGAAGCCCTGAGAACGGACAGTAAACCAGCCCTGAGAGAACCTGAATTCATGCCAGGGGACCGCAAACACCCGCTGGACTTAGGGGTGCAAAAAGGACCCGAAATAACCCACTATTTCCTCAGGCAACACGCTGCATCTTCCCCGGCCGCACCGGCCAAGATGGCGCCGCCTCGAGTACCGCCGCCGAACGCTGCCGCCACGGCTAAGAAGAGCACCCAGCTGGGAACATCTGCAGGGGGAGACCGCTCAATCCAGGGTGACAGGTCAGCATCTCCTATCTTGTCCCCCGTGATCCCCATCACTGACACTCAACCTAGCCCCAGCCATATCAGGGAGACGGGGGGCAACATGGAGGAATCCCTTAGAGACATAGTGTCTGGCTTACCCTCCAGACAAGACCTACAGGAAATGGCTGCATCCATTGTTAATGCGCTTTCAAGGGAATTACATGACCTACGCCAACAGGTGAATACAGTAGATGAAAGGGTCACAGTACTGGAAACCTCTACATCTACATCAGATGCCCGGATTACCGCCATGGAATTGGAACAACGTGGCTTCCGCCGCCATCTTGTGGACATACAATTAAAGTTGGACGACGGCGAAAACAGAAGCAGACGTAATAACTTACGCCTCCGCGGCATTCCTGAAGCCACTATGGGAACGGATCTCCGTGCAACGGTGGCGGCCATTCTGAACCAAGTTCTCGGAAAACCACCAACGGCAGATTTAGAGCTGGACAGGGTTCACCGTATCCCGGGCCCCAGGATTCCACCCGCAACATCTCAAGACCCTGGTGCCACGGACCTTCCACGGGATGTCCTGTGCCGGGTCCATTTTTTCACTGTAAAGGAAGAAATCATGCGGTTGGCTTGGGAGCGTGGCCCCATAGACTTTGATGGCGCATTGATCCGGATCTACCCAGATGTTTCCAGGCAAACGAGAGCAATGCGAGGTCTCATGAGACCACTGCTGGAGGTAGTCCGGGCGGCAGAGGCGACGTACCGCTGGGGTCATCCCTTTCACCTCATTGTAAGGAAACAGGGGGCTGAATTCTACCTACGCTCCCCAGACCAACTTCCAGATCTATTCTGCTTCCTAGCCAAACCCCCTGTGAGTGTCCCCGACTGGTTTGAATACCTGCTATCTACGGAGGCCTTGGGCCCACCTCTGCCCAGACCACAACGCTTTCGAAGGCCACGTTCGCGAGCCACCAGCCGAGAGAATGCTAGACCTCACCCGAGGTCCGCCGAAGCGTGACACCATACTTTTCCCAAGGACTTGGAATGATCAGAGGACTGGCATTGCTACAAAACCCCACTGAGCCTCCAAAGTCTTTAGACCTGTCTCCCGGAGGCCCCGTCAAACTGGGTTACTGGATGTCTCTTCTGGGCCTGCTTAAACTGCCCCACTCTGTCTAACCCCTAGCCCTACTTGCATCTCCCGCCTTGGACTTACGGAACATCGACTAACACCCGCAAACCGTACCATCATAGGTCTGAACGGGCATGGCTGTGCACCGAACCTGGTCTGGTATGTCACTCCCTATACAAGGATTTTCCATCGGAGGCTGATGTAGGGACTGCTGCAAGTAGAGGGATCAACGACCTGGACATCAGCTTTGACACCTGAAGATGGCTCTCCAGAACCCTGTCACCACCGAGAGAACTGGTCCCCCATTTCCAGATAAGTGTCCCTAGGACCTGACCCATGTATGTGCCTCCCATCCATCTGCCCCCCCCCCTCGTGTCCCAGTTATGCTTACCCCCCCTTACATTTCCTGGCACAGTGACCATGTGGGACATTCCTGGGACTTCTGGCCCTCCCCAACCTCACTTTGAAGGTTGAGCAGATGGCCATGCAATGGGGGGAGGGAGGGACCTCTGGGCCTTAGAGGTCCATATCCCCGGGGTTATGTCAATAGTTGGAGTTATACCCCCCCCTCCCATCATCTGGTATGTTATGTTATGTTTTGGGGTATTTCTGCCTGCAGTCCTTATTACACTATTACTGTATTATTATGTTGGGTTACACTTACGCTTTAGGCGGCGGCCCCCTCCTGTGTGGTCTTCCCGGTCACCCCCAGACGGGGGGACACGGGACCCTTGTTATCAAGGAAGCGAGTCTCGCCATGTGGCGTCGGAGCGGTCCCCACTGGTAATGTCTATTGCCTGTGTTGGCAGGGGGGATCGGTCTGACCCCCATGAGTTTCTTACGGGATCGCCTACACCTAACAGAAGGGGTCTACCAGTTATAATGCAGATGTCAATTACTAATGGTTATTGTTTGTTTGATATAGCTCTCATGCTTAGACATTATTTATTCCTCAGTGGCACTACTCCCCACACATCTCCATTAATCTTGACTAATTTAAATTACTGCCTATAACTCTACTTCACCGTAGAGTGGTTTTCAACGCTCCTACCACCCCCATATTAGGGCGGACCCCTGTGTGGACACTTTTAGTGTATACCAGGGGCCCATAGTTAGTCTAAGACAGAAACCGCACACCTCCCCTACCCCACCCTTCCTCCCCTCTTCCCTCCCTTCCTCCCCTCCTTCCTCCCTTCTTCTCTTTCCCTTCTCCCCCTTCTGGTATACCTTTCTCTCTAAATTCTGCCCTCTGCCTGTGAGGGAGTCTGTTTTTGTGTATCATACACAGTATATTGACCTCCATCTCTACGCCAACAGTCATGATGGGTCACTTGAAGATTACCTCTCTGAACGTGCGTGGCCTTAATGTACCAGAGAAGCGCTCGCAGCTTATGGCTGACCTGCGTAGGGGCAAAACACATGTCGCTTTTCTACAGGAAACGCACTTTCGTGCAGACTCCATACCCAAGCTAACCAGCAGGACCTTTCCGCTGGCATACCATAGTGTCTCTCCGGTCTCCAAAACAAAGGGGGTAAGCATTGTATTGGCGGGGTCAGTCCCCTGGGTGTTCGAGGCACAGCGGGCAGACGAACAGGGTCGCTTTCTACTCCTTAAGGGAAGGGTTTCCGACCTGCAGGTCACCTTCGCCAACGTATATTTCCCCAACGTGGGTCACCCTCAATTCCTCCGTAGACTCCTCTCGGAGCTCCTGGAGTTCTCGGAGGGGATGCTTGTTTTTGGCGGAGACCTAAACTTTGCCATGGATCCAACCATGGATGTTTCGCGGGGGGCCTCACATCTGTCCTATTCCAGCCTGAGGCGTCTCAAGGCAGATCTACACACCCTACATCTTGTTGACCCGTGGCGACTACTCCATAACCAAGATAGAGACTACTCATTTTACTCCCAAGTGCACCATACTTACTCACGCCTGGACTACATACTACTGTCACATAAAGATCTTGCTAAGGTAGTCTCGTCCTCTATCGATGTCATATCTTTCTCCGACCATGCCCCTATCCACTTGACCCTCCGGCTGGGACCAGCGATTCGGTCTCCTCCTTCGTGGCGATTAAATGAGGCATTACTCCAATCGGAGGAAACACGAGCGGAGCTGCTGAAAGCGCTCCAGGAGTATTTCTCCATCAACGAGGGATCAGTTCCCAACCCCCTTGTGACGTGGGAGGCTCACAAGACGGTTGTGAGAGGGATACTGATCAAGATAGGGGCCCGACTGAAACGGGACAGACTGAAACGTACAGAGGAACTTCTTGCACAGATTCATAAGTTAGAAACTATACATAAGGCTAGCCTTGCCCGTTCAATCTTCCGGGACTTGCAGAGGGCACGGGAGGAGCTTTGTACACTCCTTTTCCAGAAAACCAAACAGAAGTTAGCATGGGCACGACGTACTATGTTTGAGTACTCGAATAAACCGGGGTCACTCCTTGCCAGAGCCCTACAGGGCCCGCGCATGAAAACATACATCCCACACATACAAGCATCGACAGGGCAGAAACTAAATACCTCCTCAGATATGGCGGAGGAGTTTCGCGCTTTCTACACAGGCCTCTACAACCTGGACACAGGCCCACCCAGGGTGGACGGGCATACCCCACAATCTTATGTGGCTGCCTCAGGCATGCCATCTTTGCCAGACGAAATAAGGGAGGAGTTAGAGGAACCCATGACTGTAGAAGAACTGGGAGCTGCGTTGGCCTCCTCGAAGCCGAAAAAGGCCCCTGGCCCGGATGGCCTGACCCCGCTGTACTATAAAACTTTCTTTGACATACTAGCGGAACCCCTGGTCTCTGCCCTCAACACCCTCACCGAAGGGAATACGTTCCCGGTGGATACCCTTAGGGCCTATATCTCCCTCATCCCGAAGGAAGGGAAGGACCCGCAACTTTGTGGGAGTTATCGCCCGATTGCCCTCCTGAATTCGGATCTCAAGCTCTTCGCAAAAATCCTAGCCAATAGACTGCTCCCCCATATACCAGACCTGATTCATAGAGATCAGGCTGGTTTTGTACCATTACGAGAACCAAGGGACAACACCATAAGAGTGATTAACCTGATTCACTCGGCAAAGACCACCAAACGAGCCCTTCTCTTGCTGTCAACCGACGCGGAGAAGGCCTTTGATCGCGTCGATTGGTCTTTCATTCGGGCAACCCTTGAGCACATTGGCCTTCGTTCCTCCATGCTTCAGTGGATCCTCTCCCTCTACACCCACCCCACCGCATCGGTTAGGGTAAACGAGACAAGATCGGATTTCTTTGATATCCGAAATGGCACACGCCAGGGATGCCCCCTCTCTCCCCTGATCTTTATCTTATCCCTAGAACCCTTTCTCTGCACAATAAGGGCAAACCCAGCCATATCGGGCTACCCGAAGCCGTCGGGATCCCACAAGGTGGCTGCCTTTGCAGACGACCTTATCTTTTTCCTAACGAAACCCCTTACCTCGCTCCCCAATCTACTGGAAGCCCTCCAAGAATATGGCAAACTCTCATCATTCCAGATCAACCTGACAAAATCTTCCGTCCTTAACATAACGGTAGACAAAGGAAACGCTCAACGCCTACGCTCAACCTTCCCCTTGAAATGGGCAACCAAACATATCCGGTACCTGGGAGTAGATATCACCATAGACCCGGCCGAGCTGTATTCGGCCAATTTTGCCCCATTGCTCCTGCGCCTTAAAACTGACCTCTTGCACTGGCATTCTCTGACGTTGACCTGGTTCGGCAGATGCAGCGCCCTCAAAATGACTCTGCTTCCAAGAGTGCTATACCTGCTGCAGGCACTCCCCATCCGACTACCCTCTACGTTTTTTAAACAAATTGATTCCATGTTCCGGGCATTCGTCTGGTCCCACCGAAAACCCCGTGTGAGGCTCCAACTCCTCTACCTGGCAAAGAACAGGGGAGGGGTCGGCTTGCCAGACATAAAGGCCTACTACAAAGCAGCTCACTTAACCAGGCTAGTGGACTGGCATTGCCACACAGAGGCAAAGCACTGGGTCGCCATGGAGGAGGAGGACGCCGGGGGGTCAGCTAAGAGTTGGCCCTGGATCACCTCACCACTACCTAAAGACATCGTGGAACACCCTACCCTGGGCAGCACCCTAGTGGTGCTTAGAGAAGTTTTCCGACGCTCCGCGATATCCCCACAACCATCTCCCATGGTTCCGATTCTAGGCAACCCGGAATTCCCCCCTGGTATGCAGAGTCCACAACTTAAACGACTGGCAACGGGCACGAAATGGCGCCTGTATGACTTTCTGGGACCCAATGGTCAACTCTCTTTGGAGGCTGGAGTTCTGGCAACGGACCCCCCCCTAGACTTCTGGAGTGGATTGCAGCTTCGGAATTTCCTGCGCAGCTGTATGCGGAAACCGGGCATCACCCGTAAACTCACTGAACTGGAACTCATCTGCCACCGTGGGGAACCGATCCGACACTGCCTCTCACTAATGTACTCATCCCTAACCCAACCAGAAGAGGAGTACATCCCTCGGTGCATCTCCAAGTGGGAGGAAGAGCTTGGAATCCAATTCACCGAGGTACAGCGTAAGAAAATTCTTTATTTCGCTCAAAAGTCCTCAATTGCCACTAGAGTACAGGAAACTTGTTATAAAATTATGACACGCTGGTATAGAGTCCCCGCCATCCTGCACCGTTTCTTTCCCCAGGTGTCCAGCCTTTGCTGGCGCTGCGGCTCTGAAGAGGGGACGATGCTGCATATCTTCTGGTCCTGCTCCAAGTTAGCCCCATTCTGGCTCGGGGTGGCACGCACGGTCGGACATCTCACTGGTGTCTCCCTGGAGGGGGATCCTGCGGCCTGCCTGCTCCACCTGTCAAAACGACCCATAAAGAAATATAAGACCTCCCTTACTATTCAGCTGCTGAATGCCGCAAAGGCCTGTATTCCTCTCTGCTGGAGATCGGAGAGACCACCGACACTATCCTTGTGGTTTACTAAAGTAAACGAATTAAGGGACATGGAGGATCTTACTGCCACCTTGCACAATAGAGAGGAAGCCTTCCGAGAGACTTGGAGACCTTGGCAGCATTTTGTATACACAGAAGTCTATCTCCAAGAAATGGCTCAGTCAATCTAACCTCAGCAGATTGGCGCCTCTCACAGGCGGAGGGCTCCACCACCTGCCCTGTTATACCGCACATACCCACTCTGTATTCACCCTTTCTCTTTAGCTACTCACCTGTATTCCCTCTCCTTCTTCCCCTGTTTCCCCACCCCCCCCTCTCCTGAACCGCCCCCCTATTTCCCTTTCCCTTATTTTCTCCCCTTACCCCGGGGGACCCCTGTACCTGTATAATACATTCTCATGCCTGGGTTCCTTACTGGCACAGATACAAAGAAAATCTTGTTAACCATTACCTGCTCATTGTGTCCCATGTATGAGTACTGCAGAGCTTTAGTCCCCACCTTACTAAATACATAGAAAACAGTATATCTCACTGAGTGACAACTATCCACAGACAAGGAAGTCAGATAGCAACCAAATAACTCAGAACCTAAAGTGCCTTTCAAGTCTCTTTTTATAGACAGCATTGACATCTCAGGGAACCTTCACTACAACTTTGACTGTAACGCCTGTTATAATAACCTGATATGTCGAGTCAGTTGTTCATACTGTAATAATTGTATGCAACCATTTACCTGTATCACATCTACTTGTCTACTACACTGTATTACAACTGATTATGTATCTGTCTGCATATGCTCAGTGTCAAAATAAAGAATTTAAAAAAAAAAAAGATAAGGTCCACAACCTTACCCTTGTAACGTGGATCAAGGAGGGTTGCCACCCAGTATTGATCCCTCTAATTGATACCACGAATACGAGGATCCTTCCGCAGGCTTTGCAGGATCAGGGAGGCCATGCAGCGTAGGTTTGCTGAGGTTGGTGCCATTGTCGCAAACCACCATACCTGCCTTAAGCTGGCATAGCGTCAACCACCTCTGAACCTGCCCCTGCAGAGCTGACAGAATCTCTGCCTCAGTGTGGCTCCTGTCCTGCAAGCACACCAGCTCAAGCACCTCATGGCATCTTTTTGCCTGCGTGCTTGTGTAGCCCCTTGAACGCCTACGCAGCACCGCTGGTTCCGAGGACAAATCAGCACAGGAAGAGGCCATGGAGGAAGGAGAAGAGGAGGGGGTGGAGGAGAGAGGTGTGGCAGAATCACCACTAGTAGAATTTTGGAGGTGTCGTGGCAGAACAACCTCCAACACTACTGCACCCTGTCCTGCATCCTTCCCAGCTGCCAGAAGAGTCGCCCAGTGCGCGGTGAAAGAAAGGTAACGTCCCTGTCCATGCCTGCTGGACCATGAGTCAGCGGTAATATGCACCTTACCGCTGACCGCCCTGTCCAGCGAGGCCAAGACATTGCCTTCCACATGCCGGTAGAGAGCCTGAATCGCCTTCTGTGAGAAAAAGTGGCGTTTGGGAACCTGCCACTGAGGAACCGCACATTCCACAAACTCACGGAAGGGGGCAGAGTCTATCAACTGAAAAGGCAGCAGTTGAAGTGCTAGCAATTTAGCCAAGCTAGCATTCAACCGCTGGGCATGTGGATGGCTTGGAGCGAACTTCTTTCGGTGGTGCAGCAGCTGGGGCAGGGAAATTTGCCTGGTAAAATCTGACGTTGGTGTACCAATAGCATATTGCCCCCAAGTACTTGGCTGTGACACACCTAATTCTACACCTTCATTCCTCTCAGTACAGGTCTCAGAGAGGACTGAAGGTATAGTGGGGTTGGAGATCCCAGCTGATGAGGAGCAAGGAGAGGTCCTCTTTGTTCTTTGGTGTGGGTCTTTTAGGTACGCTTGCCAACTAACTGCATTACAGGTTGACATATGTCTGGTCAAGCATGTGGTGCCCAAGCGGGTGATGTTTTGGCCACGCGAGATACGCTTGAGACATATGTTGCAAATAGCAGCGGTGGGATCTGATGCACTTGTCTCAAAAAAGGCCCACGCCAAAGAATTTTTGGAATAACGTGCAAAGACAGCAGCGCCCTGCACATGCGGAGCTCTGCGGTGTGATGCAATCGGTGTGCTGCCCTTAAGCTGGCCCCTGGAGGGCATCCTGCCTCGTTGGTGATGTGCCTCCTCCTCTCTCCTATCAGGCACCCACGTGGAGTCAGTGACCTCATCATCCCCTCCCTCCTCATCACTGGAGCAAACCTGGCAGTGTGCTGCAGCTGGGGGAACATGACTGCCAGATTGCTGTCCTTCTTTGGCACCCCCTCTCTCTGGGCTCACGTTACTGCCTTCCTCTAGCTGGGTACCATCAACGGAGGCTTCAAAACGCTGGCCATCCTCCTGGAGCATGTACCCAACACTGTGGTCAAACAGTTCGGGGGACTCCTCAGGAGGACATGGTGGGGCTAGGGAAGGCGTGACTGATGCCATTGAGCCGAGGGAAGAGGCCGCGTTGGCAGCTCTTTGCCAGACAAAGTACCCTGACTACATTTTCTTCAGGTAGCTTTAGGTGCACAGTGTGCAGAGGATGCACTACACTAGCTTGTAAATACTGCAGCTGCCTGCAGTACTAATAGGATCAGAAGAACAACAGCAATTGTCTTCAGGTAGCTTTAGGTGCACACTGTGCAGAGGATGCACTACACTAACTGAAAATACTGTAGCTGCCTGTGGTAATAATAGGATCAGAAGAACACCAACAATTTTCTTCAAGAAGCTTTAGGTGCACACTGTGCAGAGGACACAGTACACTAACTGTAAATACTGTAGCTGCCTGCCTGTGGTATTAATAGGATCAGAAGAACACCACCAAATTTCTTCAGGTAGCTTTAGGTGCACACTGTGCAGAGGACGCAGTACACTAACTTGTAAATACTGCAGCTGCCTGCGGTACTAATAGGATCAGAAGAACACCACCAATTTTCTTCAGGTAGCTTTAGGTGCACACTGTGCAGAGGACGCACTACACTAATTTGCAAATACTGCAGCTGCCTGCGGTGCTAATATGATCAGAAGAACAACAGCAATTGTCTTCAGGTAGCTTTAGGTGCACACTGTGCAGAGGACGCAGTACACTAACTGTAAATACTGTAGCTGCCTGCCTGTGGTATTAATAGGAGCAGAACAACAGCAATTGTCTTCAGGTAGCTTTAGGTTCACACTGTGCAGAGGACACAGTACACTTACTGTAAATACTGTAGCTGCCTGCCTGTGGTATTATTAGGATCAGAAGAACACCACCAATTTTATTCAGGTAGCTTTAGGTGCACAGTGTGCAGAGGACACAGTGCACTAACTGTAAATACTGTAGTTGCCTACCTGTGGTATTAATAGGAGCAGAACAACAGCAATTGTCTTCAGGTAGCTTTAGGTGCACAGTGTGCAGAGGACACAGTGCACTAACTGTAAATACTGTAGCTGCCTGCCTGTGGTATTAATAGGAGCAGAACAACAGCAATTGTCTTCAGGTAGCTTTAGGTTCACACTGTGCAGAGGACACAGTACACTTACTGTAAATACTGTAGCTGCCTGCCTGTGGTATTAATAGGATCAGAAGAACACCACCAATTTTCTTCAGGTAGCTTTAGGTGCACACTATGCAGAGGACGCACTACACTAACATGTAAATACTGCAGCTGCCTGCGGTACTAATAGGATCAGAAGAACAACAGCAATTGTCTTCAGGTAGCTTTAGGTGCAAAATGTGCAGAGGATACACTACACTAACTGTAAATACTGCAGCTGCCTGTGGTACTAATAGGATCAGAAGAACACCACCAATTTTGTTCAGGTAGCTTTAGGTGCACACGGTGCAGAGGACACAGTACATTAACTGTAAATACTGTAGCTGCCTGCCTGTGGTATTAATAGGAGCAGAACAACAGCAATTGTCTTCAGGTAGCTTTAGGTGCACACTGAACAGAGGACACAGTACACTAACTGTAAATACTGTAGCTGCCTGCCTGTGCACACTGTGCAGAGAACGCACTACACTAACTGGTAAATACTGCAGCTGCCTGCGGTACTAATAGGATCAGAAGCCATAGATGGTTCATATCTCGGCATGAAAACAAACGAGATTTGAACCATGTATGGGCAGGCTGAATGTACCCAAGTTGATCAATCAATCAACTTGGGTATGACCAGCCTGCCAGATTTTACATGCGATTATTGCAAGCGGCTGTTTATTTATTTTTTATTTATTTATTTCAGGTACTTATAGCCGCTAGCAGTAATCACTGTCCCCCGTAC
Source organism: Lithobates clamitans (assembly GCA_037952925.1). Lineage (NCBI taxonomy): Eukaryota > Metazoa > Chordata > Amphibia > Anura > Ranidae > Lithobates > Lithobates clamitans. The sequence goes on along the minus strand of JBBGZY010001650.1, from coordinate 482,328 downwards.
CTGCCAGGAGAAGACAATGGCCTGGCAGGAGGGATTCACGCATCAACACTATGGGGGTTATTTACTAAAGGAAAATCCACTTTGCACTGCAAGTGCACTTGAAAGTGCACTGAAAGTGCACTTGGAAGTAAAGTGGCTGTAGATCCGAGTGGGACATGCAAGGATAATAAAAAACAGCCTTTTAGCTTGCACATGATTGGATGATAAAATCAGAAGAGCTTCCACTCATTTCAGATCTACCCCTTAGATTTAGAGCGACTGCACTTCCAAGTGCACTTTCAAGTGCACTTGCAGTGCAAAGTGGATTCGCCTTTTGTAAATAACCCCCTATATGTGTTGATAGGGGAATCTAGCAAATTTCTTTCCTGCAACCCGTGATTGCAGGAAAGAAATTCGCTCCGTCTATGGACTGCCTTATGGGGCGTACACACGGTTGGACTTTTCAACCGAACTGGTCTAACGGACGCTGACGGACCAAATCTGGCGAACAATCCGATCGTGTGTGGGCTTACCCGGACTTTCAGCTGACTTTTCCAGTTGCAAATCTGACGGACTTTAGATTTGGAACATGCTTCAAATCTTTACGTCGTAACTCCACCGGACCCAGAAATCCGCTCATCTGTATGCTGGTCCGATGGGCAAAAAACTACGCTAGGGCAGCTATTGGCTACTGGCTATCAACTTCCTTATTTTAGTCCGGTGTACGTCATCACGTACAAATCCTTCAGACTTTGGTGTGATCGTGTGTAGGCAAGATGCCTTGGTGAAGGAAAGTACAGGACAAACCTACTTGGACTGTTCCTGTGTGTCCCTGTCTCATGCATGGTGTAACACTGCCAATATCTGTTGAGCATATCCACCCTCTCCCTTACAATATATGTATAGTATTTTGTATGTTGATGTGGGAGACATTTTGTACATTTAGCAAAGCTTTTCACTATACTCTAATAATAGTTGGCTTCAGTTGTTTCGCTTGCTTCTCAGTAAAGGTCCGTATAAAAAAAATGTATTAAAGTTATGCATCTGTTAGTTATCAAGTTGTACTTAAGTGCATATTTTATCTTTTAGGTAATTTAGTAAGTTATAATGTATTTTAGAAATGTATTCATGCATTTTAAAGTTAGTATAACAAAAAACATATTCAAAGTCATTTTTAAATATGTTTTCCTTGTGGTTGTCTTTTATTGGCACAAACAAATTTCACTCATAAGCGTACATCCATACTTTCCTGCATCCCTGTGCCCCAATAAAATACTGATCCAAATGGCTCTCATGTTTTGGCCTGTACTGTCAATGTTCATAATAAAGCATCAGTCTGCACAAACCGGATATTGTTTTTTGGTAGATGTATTATACCCTTCTTTTAGTTTTCAATGACTCTAGTGATGAGATCTTAGACTGCAATAGGAATATTTAGTAGGTTACCCAATCTGTGATGGTTCTGGGTCATTGGGATCTACCACTGATTAAATAGCTCCAGATAAAAGGAGGAGCGGTGTTCAACTATCTTTGGGACATGTGGGCCAGAAAACGAGTGATGACTGAAGAATATACAGGACGCTTCATAGGCTAAATCTTCTAAAATCTAATATTCTGCTTTTGGAGAGCTATTTCAGCTAGGCTGTATAAGTACTGCTGGTGAAGTCTGAGCATCCTCTGGGATAATGGAGTCTGTGATATAGAAGCAATGCAACTACTGTTCTGTTAATGTCTTTCTCTCTCTCAATGTTTGAGTTACTAATAAAACATCACACAAATATTTAAAAGGTAACTATACTTTTTTTTTAATAGTTTAAGTTACACAAATTCCAGCACCCCTCAAAATCTTTTACTCACTTGCCTGTAGCCCTACAAGAGCCATAATGGGTGACTTATGGGAAGTTGCAAAGCCACTGCTGCAAATTCTCCAGCCTGTATTTCACTACTTCTGCACATGTGAGGAAAAATCCTATTCATGCCTATGCAGTGGCTATCTATCATGGGGATGCACACCAGACAACTTCTGCATGAGAATAAATTGGATTTTCCAAACTCATGCATAAGATAAAAGGACCAGCCAGAAAGTTTACAGTGGCAGCTGGATGACTCTCTGTAGGCCGCACAGTATGGATCTTTCAGGAGCATAGACAGGTGAGTATAAATTTTGGTGGTCTGATGGGGAAGGGGTAACTTAATAGGTAACTAGTAGTGGCAGCCCAACCATTAGCGGTGCACAGGCGGCACCCCCCCCCCCCCACCTATCCATGTGTCCGGCCCCCTGATCTACATGCAGGGGGCCGGACGCATGGATTCCAATGGGGTTTTTTTATTTTTTTTGAAGCACTTAGAGCTAGAGGCTCTAATAGACTTCAAAAAAGGGTGGGCTCAGGGCGCAGAGCACTGAGAACTGAGCCCACCCAATTGTGTGACAACAGCGAATGAATATTCACTATTGTCACACTGATTCTCCTTTCGGCCAATCAAGAAGCTGGTCCTGAGACCCGTTTCCCGAACGGCCGACAGGAGAAGCAATCCTATTGGCCTAGGAGGAGGAAGGAGGAGATGCATGGCTGCTGTGATGCCGAGGACGCACCGAACCACTCGATCCTCCGGGCCCCTCCATGCTGAGTGCTGTCAGCTCCTCCCGTGGCTGTCAGAGATGGGTTGCTGGCTGCAGAAGAGGGTAGAACACACCTGTAGAGGGAAGTGGTCGATAGCAAAGAGCAGCAGTGACACCGCCATGCCTAATGCACACCATTCTCAATGGATTGCCCCTGTGTCAGCACACACCATGCACACCTCTCCAACACTGATCCCCCCCTGCCGCCAACCTCATCAGGCTGGCATCCCTGGGCATAGTCCATCCAGAGATAGCAGCACGTGATAAGAGAGCCAGCAACTGGTGGGGGGGGGGGGGGGTTAGTGGCGGGCTGTAGTGACGGGGGGGGAGCACCAGCCGCCACTGGTAACTATACATACATTTAGGTATCTAGTTGACATATGCTCCAATTCATTGTGCCCACAAGCTAAGCGGGCACACTAAAGGACCGATTCAATAGTATAGGTTGAATGTGCACTGATGGGTTCATCAGGAAAATAACTTTTTATTACATTATGGAGACTGCAAGGGGAAGGGTTGTAGATTCCAATTATAACTGAATTAGTGTTTTTTGATGGCAACGTAATACTAATCTTTTTGTGGGTGTATACGTTCTGAATAATTACCAAGTGTGCATGCACAGATCAGTGCCACAATTTACGAATTTACACAGCTCTCGTATATATAGGTGGAGCTGATTTTTCTCTAGCGATTACTGATATTTACCAGAGTGAATTTTAGAATGACACATCAATTTCTACTTTCGAGGTTATTGCAACATCAATATCTTCTTACATCACATTTAAAAAACTGCTTTAAAAATATTTTCATGGCAAAAAGGAAAACGAATCAGTGAGCTACTTATGCTATCCAGCAAACACTGCAACTGTGCTAAAGTTTCCTTAATCTGCATTCTCTGTGATGCCCTTTGCTTTCTGTAGCAATATACATATATGTATAACATTTCGCTTTCTCCTTACTGTATCATAATCAGATGCAAATATAAAAATTTGATTGGTGGCTGTGAGGAATAGCTTATTGCTGACTTTAATTTACTTTAGGCTTTTTATAGGTGAGAAATAGCATCTACCTGCAGTGGGTGTGTTTGAGAATTTCTCTTTTGCAGCACCAGCAGGGTTCTCAGATCAACAGATCACTGACAAAAAGGAGTATGGTGGATTGGTGCACTACAGCAATGCCTGAATGAAAAACTGCACTATTGATCAATCTGGCCTAGAGCGTATCTTTATTTCTTGTGGCAAAAGATTTTTGGATTTCATTTCTCATCTCTTGGTGGAGGGGGGCAACAATAAAGTGGTGTTAAACCCAAAACCAAAAATGTTTTATATTGCAGCTTACCAATCATGGCTGCATTAGTGTTCTTTTCTTTGGCTTTTGTCCTTTTTTTTTAACCGGGTAACCTGGCTAGTAACACACCTTCTGTATTAATGAGAAATATCTCTGGAGGAATGAGAATAGGAGGCACAGCAGACAGCATAATTATCAGTATGGGGGGGGGGGTGTAGTGTTGATTGTATTTGTGGATTTAGATACATTAACAAAATGAAGCCAAACTTCAGTTCACACTTTATAATCAGTTACAGCAAACTGTCTTTTTTTTTTTTTTTGGGATAAAAGGTTTTGCATGGGTAAATAAAATCTGATCATTTAAATCACCCCTGCCAGTGTTAAGTGGTTTGTCTCATCTATGTAAACTGATACATTCTGTAATATGATATATTCTATAATATACACTATATTGCCAAAATTATTGGGATGCCTGGCTTTACACACACATATACTTTAATGGCTTCCCAGTCTTAGTCCGTAGGGGTTCAATAACAGCTTCAGCTCGTCTGGGAAGGCTGTCCACAAGGTTTAGGAGTGTGTCTATAGGAATGTTTGACCATTCTTCCAGAAGCTCATTTGTGAGGTCAGGCACCGATGTTGGACAAGAAGCCCTGGCTGGCAGTCTCCACTCTAATTCATCCCAAAGGTGTTCGATCAGATTGAGGTCAGGACTGTGCAGGCCAGTCAAGTTCCTCCACCCCAAACTCGCTTATCCATGTCTTTATGGACCTTGCTTTGTGCACTTGTGCGCAGTCATGTTGGAACAGGGAGTGACCATTCTCAATGTCTTGGTATGCTCACGCCTTAAGAGTCCCCTTCACTGGAAGGGGCCAAGCCCAACCCCTGAAAAACAATCCCACGCCATAATCGCCCCATCACTAAACTTTACATATGGCAGAATGCAGTCGGGGAAGTACCGTTCTGCTGGCAACCGCCAAACGCAGACACGTCTATCGGATTGCCAGACAGAGAAGCGTGATTCGTCACTCCAGAGAACACGTCTCCACTGCTCTCCACTGCTCTAGAGTCCAGTGCGAACGTGAAAAATCAAAAGTGTTTTTTTTTAAGGCTTATATGCAATTTATTGCCATGAAAAGTGTTTGGGGGCCAGGGTACAGGTATCAATGCAAAAAAAAGTTTTTAAAACGGCTGTTTTTTCAGGAGCAGTTATTTTAATAATGCTTAAAGTGAAACAATAAAAATGAAATATTCCTTTAAATATCGTGCCTGGGGGGTCCCCTTAGTCTGCCTGTAAAGTGGCGCATCTTTCTGATGTGTTTTACTGTGTCGCAGCTAAATGACATTTCTAAAGTAAAAAATGTCATTTAAAAATGCTCGCGGCTGGATACGGATCCAGGCAATATAAATAGAAATCAAGGAAAAAAATCGGCGTTGGTCCCCCCCAGTCCATACCAGGTCACGCCAAAAAAAAAAAAAACAGCGTGGGGTCCCCCCCAAAATCCATACCAGGCTCTTTGGGTCTGGTATGGATTTTAAGGGGAACACCACATCAAATTGGTGGGGACAAGGGCCTCGTACCCACAACCCTGGCCATTGGTTGTGGGGGTCTTTGGGCGGGGGCTTATCGGAATCTGGAAGCCCCCTTTAACAAGGGGGTCACCAGATCCCACCTCCCCTATGTGAATGGGTATGGGGTATTGTACCCCTACCCATTCACCAAAAAAAGTGTCAAAAAGTAAAAACCACAATACACAGTTTTTGACATTTCCTTTATTAAAAAGAAAAAAAAGTGTCCTGCAATGTCCATCCATTTTCAATTACGGCGACGATGGGCCCAAAAAATAGAAAAAAAATGTAAATACTCCACCTCCATGGGAGGCGCCCCACGACTGCTGCCTTTTTGCTGTGACAGTTGTTTTATAGGCAAGGGCAGAGCCACCCGCTGACGTAACTGGATGACCCCGCCCCCCTCTGATGGCACATGATGTCAGAAGGGGCGGGGTCACTTGGTTACATCATCGGGTGGCCCCACCCTTGCCTATATAACAGCTGTCACAGCAAAAAGACAGCAGTCGGCCGGAGTATTTTTGTGGTTTTTTTCTACTTTTCGGGTTTGTCTGCGCCCTAATTGAAGATGGATGGACATTGTGGGACACTTTTTTTTCCTTTTCTTTTTATTATAAAGGACTTGTTAAAAACTGTGTATTGTGGTTTTTACTTTTTGACACTTTTCTTGGTGAATGGGTAGGGGTTCAATGTACCCCATACCCATTCACATGGGGGGGCCGGGATCTGGGGCCCTCTTTGTTAAAGGGACTTCCAGATTCCGATAAGGCCCCCTGCCCGGAGACCCCACAACCACCGGGCCAGGTTTGTGGGGATGAGGCCCTTGTCCCTATTAACATGGGAACAAGGTGCTTTGGGGGGAGCCCAAAGTACCTCCCCATGTTGAGGGCAAGTGGCCTGGTATGGTTCAGGAGGGGGGCTTGCTTGCTCGGATAAGGGTCTGGCATGGATTTTGGGGGGACCCAATGCCAATTCTTTTTTTGGTGTAGAGTTTCCCCACGCCGTTTAAAAAAAAAAGTGCCATGGAGTTCCCCTTAAAACTGCACTGTATATATATATATATATATATATATACTAGACTGCCTGCACTTATATATATATATATATATATATATATATATATATATATATCTCTCTCTCTCTCTATATATATATATATATATATATATATATATATATATATATATAGATAGATAGATATATAGATAGATAGATATAGATATATACTACACGTTATATAAATATATATTAATACACTGCCTGCACTGTATATATAGTCTACACTACACTGACTACACTGTATATACTGTGTATGTGCATGCTTTGGCCAATCATCAGACATCAATGCACTGCGATCTCGCAGTGCATTATGGGGCATTCAGCGGCGCTCAAATTTGTCTGCGAACGCCCCATAAAGTTCGGTATTCACCGAAAGAGCGAACATCGGGCTCATCCCTACCTATCACGGTACCACACTTCAATTCACTGAGCTCCTGAGAGAAACCCATTCTTTCACAAATGTTTGTAGAAGCAGTCAGCATGCCTCGGTGCTTGATTTTATACACCTGTGGCCATGGAGGTGATTGGAACACCTGAATCCAGTGATTTGGAGGGGTGTCCTAATACTTTTGGCAATATAGTGTTTGTTTCCTTTTAGGTTTAAGACCATTTCACACTGACTTGAGCTAAAATGCATGTACATTTCTATCCATTTTTGGATTTTGGTGTGTGCTGTATCACCTGTTCCACTGTATCTTATAGAAATATCATTGGGTATTATGCCTGTTGGTCCCGTTTTCCCCCGAAAATAAGACCTACCTTGAAAATAAGACCTACTGTTATTTTCCAGGAGGGGTGCAATATAAGCCCTATCCTGAAAATAAGCTCTAGTTCAGTGGTTCTCAACTCCTGTCCTCAGGACCCACTAACAGGCCAGGTTTGCAAGATAGCTGAAATACATCACAGGTGATATCATTTGCTGCTCCGTGATTGCAGTCTTCTAGTCTGCATCTCCCCAAGGTAATACTTAAAATCTGGCCTGTTGGTGGGTCCCGAGGACTGGAGTTGAGAACCACTGCTCTAGTTTAAAATGCTTGTAAAATCCTATAATCCACTCTATTACAGTAGTATAAATGTACAATGTTTGTGTTTCTGTAATATTATTGTGTCTTCGGTACAGTGCCACTCGGCGCTCAGCTGACCTCCCGCTGCTCTCCTCCTCTTCTCCCAGCTGTCAGCGGGGGATCTGGCCCCCCCTCTGCAGTGCTCAGAGCAGGAACGAGAGCTCTGGCGGGTCACGGAAGCACCGAGCGGCGCTGTAACAAAGGTACCGTATATACTCGAGTATAAGTCAAATTTTTCAGCACTTTTTTTGTGCTGAAAGTGCCCCCCCCTTATACTCGAGTCAAGCACTTTTCTGCAGCAAAAAATTTCATTTTCTGAACCGATTTTGGGGCTCCGTATCTTAGGGCCACTTGGTGCTAGGAACCCCACATTTGGCGTGTAAGCCCAGTGGTACTGGTACCACAACATATCCAAAGCTGAAGTTCCTAGCACTAAGAGGCCCCGAGATACAGGGCCCCCAAATCAGTTCGGAAAATGTCATTCTCTGCTGCAGAAAAAGGGCTTGACATTTTCTGAACCGACTTTGCGGCCCCATATCTCAGGGCCACTTGGTGCTAGGAACCCCAAATTTGGTGTGAAAACCCAGTGGAACTGGTCCCATAATATATCTAAAGCTGGGGTTCCTAGCACCAAGTGGCCCTGAGATACGGGGCCCCAAACCCGGTTCAGAAAATGTCATTCTCTGCTGCAGAAAAGTGCTTGAGATTTTCTGAACTGATTTTTGGGGCCCTGTATCTCGAGGCCACTTGGTGCTAGAAACCCCAGCTTTAGAAATTTTATGGTGCTAGTTCCACTGGGTTTGCACACCAAATTTGGGGTTCTTAGCACTAAGTGGCCCCGAGATATGGGGCCACAAATTCGGTCAACTGTGTCCATCTGCAGCAATGTCATTTCGGGACCCTTTGGGTTCAGAGACCCCAAATTTTGGCTGCAGCTAGGGGGCATCTAGGAACCCTTAACTACCGAGTTTGAAGTTCAGGGGACCTATGGCTGCAAATGGGCACAGTGAGGCATGCAAATGGGCACAGTGATGCTGCAAATGGGCATTGTTGACCCTCTTTTCCACTTACAGTAGCTGTGCATTTCTCACCCTCGTCTTATACTCGGGTCAATAAGTTTTTCCCATTTTTTTGTGGTAAATTAGGGCCTCGACTTATACTCGGAACGACTTATACTCGAGTATATACGGTAAGTATTTGGCACAATTATCGTATTTATCGGGGTATAACACGTACTTTTTTTCCCCTGAAAATCGGGGGCAAAGCAGGGGTGCGTGTTATACGCCGACATTGTACTTCACCGAGCCACCATCTCCTCTCCACTCCGCTCCTCGGCTTTCACTTGGCTCTCAAGTCACGCACACACAGTCCCGCCTCCACCACTGGCATTGGACCAGTGTTCTGCCTATCACAGGAGCTGGTCCAATGCTGATGGCGGAGGCGGGACTGTGTGTGTGTAACGTGAGAGCCGAGTGGAGAAGAGATGACGGCTCAGTGGTTTCCTGATTCAGGCTGCTGGTGAGGGAGATGGTGAGGCTCCAAATGACGGTAGTTTAAAAAAGGCATTAATCAGGCTGCATTGAGGACAATAATCAGGCTGCATTGATGCATTGATCAGGCTGCATTGAGGACTTTATTGTCTTCAATGCAGCCTGATTATTGTCCTCAATGCAGCCTAAATAATCAGGCTGCATTGATGAATTGATCAAGCTGCATTGAGGACTTTATTTAGGCTGCATTGATGCATTGATCAGGCTGCATTGAGGACTTTATTTGGGCTGCATTGAGGACATTAATCGGGCTGCAGATGGACATTGATGGGCACTGACCCTTAATTTGCTTCAAAGTTGTTTATTTTAAAAATATGTTTTTTTCCTGAAATTTCCGTCTTAAATTAGGGTGAGTGTTATATGCCGGCGCGTGTTATACGCCGGCGCGTGTTATACGCCGATAAATACGGTATCTTACAGAAACACACATTATACATTATATACTACTGTAATAGAGTGGATTATAGGATTTTACAAGCATTTTAACTTGGTTCATACTGGGGATTCCCGACAGGCAGGGAGGGAGAGGTGAGAGAAGACAGCACGTTACATGATAAGACCTACCCCGAAAATAAGCCCTACTGTGTCTTTTGCGGCCAAAATTATTATAAGACCCAGTCTTATTTACAGGGAAACACAGTATGTCTTTGCCCTAGCAATTTCATAACCAACAAATATACAGTATGTCTTATATGTTATTACATCATTGTTTCATGGTTTATATGATTTCAATTATGAAAGCGTTTTCTCTTGATCAAAATAATTTACATTTAGAAGTAAATGTAATTATACTGCTGTTGGCTCTCAATGAATAAGTAAGATTGTTTCCATGTGGCAACACTTGTCCCTGGTTCCTTGTCCTGATAGTGCAGGTATTTTAAGCATTCCTGGGTCAGAAGGGCATTTGGATGGATGTGGACTGAGAAAACAGCCTAATGTACTGTGCCTGTTTATCAGCACTTGTTAATGGCTCCCTGGCAAAGCAGAATTATATTTTTACAGACATACCGCAGTTGATTCATTAAAATTGAAGCCAAAAGTTTTTACCCGTAGTGTCTAATTAGAGTTCTTGTTTAATTTTTACAAATAATAAAAGGTGAAATCTGATTGATTACTGCTGGCAACGTTTCCATTTCCAAATCAGCCCCACTGAGATAACTAAGTTAGACTGCTTGCTGTATGACTGTATGGTTATAATTATAGGCGTCATAAGCAATACTATTACAATGTATTAGTAACATTTTAGTTATCGCATAACATATTAACCTTTTGACCTGCTGATGTCTGATAGAAGCAATGCTCAAGCATATTAGTATAACTCTACACATTTCTCTGTAATCTACAGAAATCCCCTTTGGAAGGTATCCACCAAATAAATAACTGCTTTAGATTTGGATGTAATAAAGCCACCATGTTTATTAATTCTTAATTTACAATTTTGTAAAGAATTCTACAAATAACTGCAACCTCCAAAAGCAACAGCACAAGGACATTCTTGAGTTTCTCAGTCGTCCTACTAAATTCACTTGCTTGTAATCCCCATATCTGGGTTCACATACACGAGTTGCGTTATTTCTAAGCAGCCTATTTATTTTTAAAGGGCTGCCAGCAAACCATAACAAACCTAAATATGAACTTCCCCTTTTTGCTGTGCATTTTCATACAGTGGGGACGGAAAGTATTCAGACCCCCTTCAATTTTTCACTATTTGTTAAGTGAATTTAGCAAATGGCTGCAATATAAGTTAATTTGGAGTTGTTGTGAAGCTACTCCTTCGTTTTTTTTAGCTGTGTGCTTAGGGTCATTGTCTTGTTGGAAGGTAAACCTTCTGCCCAGTCTGAGGTCCTGAGCACTCTGGAGAAGGTTTTCGTCCAGGATATCCCTGTGCTTGGCCTCATTTATCTTTCCCTCGATTGCAACCAGTCATCCTGTCCCTGCAGCTGAAAAACACCCCCACAGCATGATGCTGCCACCACCATGCTTCACTGTTGGGACTGTATTGGACAGGTGATGAGCAGTGCCTGGTTTTCTCCACACATACCGCTTAGAATTAAGGCCAAAAAGTTCTATCTTGGTCTCATCAGAGCAGAGAATCTTATTTCTCACCATCTTGGAGTCCTTCAGGTGTTTTTTAGCAAACTACATGCGAGCTTTCATGTGTCTTGCACTGAGGAGAGGCTTCCGTCTGGCCACTCTGCCATAAAGCCCCGACTGGTGGATGGCTGCAGTGATGGTTGACTTCGTACAAATTTCTCCCATCTCCCGACTGCATCTCTGGAGCTCAGCCACAGTGATCTTTGGGTTCTTCTTTACCTCTCTCACCAAGGCTCTTCTCCCCCGATAGCTCAATTTGGACTGACAGCCAGCTCTAGGAAGTGTTCTGGTCATCCCAAACGTCTTCCATTTAAGGATTATGGAGGCCACTGTGCTCTTAGGAACCTTAAGTGCAGCAGAATCTTTTTTGTAACCTTGGCCAGATCTGTGCCTTGCCACAATTCTGTCTCTGAGCTCTGCAGGCAGTTCCTTTGACCTCATGATTCTCATTTGCTCTGACATGCACTGTGAGCTGTAAGGTCTTATATAGACAGGTGTGTGGCTTTCCTAATCAAGTCCAATCAGTATAATTAAACACAGCTGGACTCAAATTAAGGTGTAGAACCATCTCAAGGATGATCAGAAGAAATGGACAGCACCTGAGTTAAATATATGAGTGTCACAGCAAAGGGTGTGAATACGTAGGCCATGTGATATTTCAGTTTTTCTATTTTAATAAATCTGCAAAAATGTCAACAATTCTGTGTTTTTCTGTCAATATGGGGTGCTGCGTGTACATTAATGAGGAAAAAAAATGAACTTGAATGATTTTAGAAAATGGCTGCAATATAACAAATAGTGAAAAATTGAAGGGGGTCTGAATACTTTCTGTCCCCACTGTATGTGCTTTGTAGTGTGCTAAAACAAAGGTATGCTGTGGATTGTTAAAGTAGAATTATGGGCAAAATTGTATTTTTATCTTGGACAGAGTAAGGGAGGGTTATAACCCCTGTCAGATTTTTTTGCACCATCTGTGTCCTATTGGGGAGATTTCCCTTCACTTCCTGTCCCATAGCCAAACAGGAAGTGAGGGAAAATCCCTGCAAATGAAGAGAATTCCTTGGGGACCCCCAGGTCACCAGAACTAGTGTCCCCATTGGAAGATTTCCATTCTATTACTTTTCTGGGGACAACCCAAAATTTGGTATTTTCTTTTAATTTCACTTTCAATGATAATGGTAAACAGAACAAATAGAGAGGGTGAATCTCCCAAATGGGAGCACAGGCAGCAGTAAAAATTGACAAGGATTCTAATCCCTTTCCACTCTATCCAAAACTAAATAAAAACGTTTGCCTTTAGTCATACTTTAAGCCTGCAGGAACCAGCAGAGATTCGAACCATGTATGGGCAGGCTGATTGCACCCAAGTGCATCAAATGAATATGCATCAAATGAATATGCATCAAAATGAATGACACCACAGTTTGTGCATTATGCAGTCTGGTTTGCAAAAATCTGAACCTGGCCCATGGCCCCTTTCATTCATTATGCGTATTCTGCTTGCTTAGCTGGGGATCAATCCACTGATCCCCGCTGAGCTTGCGGATGACAGGTCCAGTCTGCTCTGCTGTGCAGAACGGACACCGACACAGCCTCGCTTTCTTCTATAGAGAAATCAGGTGGAAACGAACCACCTGTCCATTTTCTTCCGATCCTATCCGCTCCACCAAACGGATGGAAAATAGGACAACCATCTATCTGGATTTTGCAGGGCAGGATCAGATCGGATAGTAGCGGGTGTCAGCTGACACCTGCCAGTCCACAACGGAGACTGGAGAGTCCAATCAGGTCCGCCTGAAAAACTGACAGGCGAACTTGATCGGAAAGCCTATGTGAAAGGAACCTAAAAGTAGTAATTGTGTCAAATGATCACTACACAACACTCCAAATGTGTACAACATTCTACCATGAACTATACTACAATTACTAATTTGTTCAATTCATTACTTGTTACTCTTAATGATCAATTGCTAGCTGTTATTTCTTTTTACAAAATCTTGTGTCTACAAAATACCCATAGTGGTTATACATTCTGGGAAATCTAATTGAGCACAGATGACCAGAAGACAATTGACCAAAGTCTTTAAATCACACACTACTGGTGGTCTTTGAAAACTAGTCAGGTCTGGCCATATTAAAATCTGATTCACTTGTAGCATACATTTTCCCTTAGAAACTACAATGTTTTCAGATAAATCTTCAGATCTTTTTTCACATGCAACAAACTCCAGACATTTCGCTAAAATCCTGTACAACATCTAATCCACGGGGATAGTCATGTCTCCTTTTATCTTCAAACAGGAAGTAGAAGGGTAATGGCCCAACATCTGAGAGAATTATTTCAGCAAGAAAGCTACTGGTCACCATTTCAACAGAACATGGAGTGACATCGGTAATTTCCCCAATTGTTCTTTAAGTATTTTCCCATCTCATCCATAAAAGTGACTTGTAATTCAATTTATTTCATAGACATATAAACAGAAATCATGGAGACATATGTTTGCCAAGAAGAGTTCAAAGGATACTACAGACAAGGCATATGATGAGGTCACTGCTAAATATCCCCAAAGCTTGTGTGGGTGGAGAAAAACGGGGTCGGTGGACATCTGTATGATTCATATTGGTAGTTATGTACATCCATCTTGTAAAAGAAATGTTTCAAAGTAACTGTCCGAGCAAATCTGGCATCAAATAAATCTTTCCAGCACCCTTTAAATTACCATTATGTCTTTACAAGGATGTCTCAAGTAGTATCTTCCAAACTGCACTTAACTCTTGACACAGGGTCAGTGCTGATTTTTAAAGATGTTTAGTCTTATCTGCTGAAGAGGCTCCCTCTGACAGAGACAGGACAGGATAACCAGTCAGCCTATGCCACGCTCTAACAGGGGAAAGTGAGATATTTGGTTTGTCTGCTGAGATGTTTCACACAAATGATACATTTTACTCCAGGCCTCCCTGTTGCATTGGCACTGCTTTGATCAGCAACCTGAAAGAAACAAAACAAGTAGATGAAAGAGTTGGTCTCTGATCAAGATTAGGTGCCAAGTTCATTAAATCATACTAGCCAGCTATGAAGGATCAGCAATGACCAAGTTACAACCTCAACAATAATGGATTGTAGGAATGGGCCGAAACAACCCCCCCCCCCCCCCGGTTCAGTTTGCACCAGAACATGCGCACAGGCAAAAAGTTTGAGCGAACATGCAAACCCTATTAAAGTCTACGGGACACGAACATGAAAAATCAAAAAAGTGCTAATTTTAAAGACTATATGCAAGTTATTGCCAGAAAAAGTGTATGGGGACCCAGGTATCAACGCAAAAAAAAGTCTTTAAAATGACCGTTTTTTTCAGGAGCAATGATTTTAATGCTTAAAGTGAAACAATTAAAATTAAGTATTTTAGGCCTCCCCCCTCCTTCCTTCTCTAAAACCTCCAAAAAACTCCTGGCTCAAGTGCTAGCGGCCGGGCGATGCTTGATAGCCCTAAAATGGAAAAAGAGGGAACCTCCCTCTCTGTTTGAATTGCACACCAGGATTAGGGACGTCAAACGGATGGAATATTTGACCGCCTCCCTAAACAATACTCTTGACAAACACAACCGAATATGGGAGCTGTGGAATATGCTAGAAGCTCCCAAGACCAGCTGAATTTAGGGTTGATCCCCCCAGACAGCGCAGAGGCCCAGGGCCGGGTGGGTGTCCTCATCTCTCATATCTCATATCTACCTCTAACCCCCTCTTCCTACCACCACCCCTCTTAGTCCTCCTGTCTCTACATAACCTCTCTACTCTTTTTTTCTCCCTTCCCTTTTGCTATAGATGTACATCTAAGCAAGCTGGAAATAAGTGCTAGCATTGAGTCTTTGACTCATACCCCATTGTTCCTTCGCGGATATGTATTGTTTTTCTCCTTTTTTTATTTTATTTTATTTCATTCTTGATATACATGCCTCAGTCATATCCTGATACTAGTAACAATGTGTATGAATAGTCCGCTTGATGTATACCAGCTGTCATATAGCAAGACCTTTCCATCCTTTTTTTTCTGTGTGTATTTTTATGTTGGAAAAAAATGGAAACTTAATAAAATTGTCAGTTTAAAAAAAAAAAGAAGTATTTTGAATATCGTGCCTGGGGGGACTGTAAAGTGGTGCATCTATGCGATGTATAGAACATTGCTGCAGCAAAATGACATTTCTAAAGAAAAAATTTCATGTAAACTTGCTCTGGGCTGTAATGTATTGCCGGCCCCCAGCAATATAGATAAAAAAAATCAAGGAAAATATTGGCATGGGTTCCCCCCAAAATCCATACCAGACCCTTATCTGAGCATGCAGCCTGGAGGACAGGATGGGGGGCAAGCGAGTACCCCCCTCCTGAACCATACCAGGGCACATGCAATCAATATGGGGAGGGTGCTTTGGGGTCCTGATAATCCTGACCATTGGTTGTCGGGGTCTGAGGGTGGGGCGGGGCTTATCGGAATCTGGAAGCCCCCTTTAACAATTTACGGGGCAATTTAGGTAACAGCGATCACAGGTCAATTGGCTTCAGTATAAATCACACACATAGGAAACATAAGGGGAATACAAAGACAATGAATTTCAAAAGAGCCAACTTCCCTAAACTACGAACCTTGCTAGAAGGCATAAATTGGGATAAAATCTTAGGAACAAAGAGCACGGAGGAGAGATGGGTTTGCTTTAAGAGCATATTAAATAAGGACATTAGCCAATGCATCCCATTGGGTAATACATTTAAAAGAGCAAACAAAAGTCCTGGGTGGCTTAACTCCAATGTAAAAATGCATATAAAAGCAAAGGAGAAGGCCTTCAAAAAATACAAGGTTAAGGGATCATAATCAGCATTCAGACTTTATAAAGAATGCAACAAGAAATGTGAGGGTGCAATAAGAACAGCTAAGATAGAACATGAAAGACACATAGCGGAGGAGAGCAAAAAAAATCCCAAGAAATTCTTTAAGTATGTAAACAGTAAAAAAGGGAGGACAGACCATATTGGCCCCATAAAGAATGAGGAAGGACATCTGTTACAAAGGATGGGAAGATGGCAAAGGTATTGAATTTATTCTTCTCTTCAGTCTTCACAAGGGAATCGGGGGGCTTCAGTAACCAAAACTACAGTGTTTATCCTCATGACACATCACAGGAAGCACCTCCATGGTTAACAGGGGACAGAATTAAAATTAGACTTGAGAATTTTAACATTAATAAATCACCGGGACCAGATGGCTTGCACCGGAGGGCACTTAGTAAAGTAATTGCCAGACCATTGTTCCTAATTTTTACTGACAGTCTACTGACTGGAATCGTACCAGCTGATTGGAGAAAAGTCAATGTAGCACCAATATTTAAAAAGGGCCCAAATAACCTAATTTTATCCTAGTCATAGGCGTGCGCACAGGGTGAGCCCCTCAACGGGGCTCCTTAAAAAAATCAAATATTGTAAAAAAATTTTAAGAATTTTTATTTTAAATAATAAAAATAATAACTACTGACACCATCCACTGCCCTACTGACACCAATCACTGCTCTACTGACATTGTCCACTGCTCTGCTGATATACACGCATGTGTGTTTGTGCTCTGGGGTGCACCCCTTCGCACACCAAAAATCCTAGTTATTTCTAGACATGTGCAATTCATTTAGTTCCAAATTTGTTTTTTAACGAATTTTGACAAATTCGTTAATTTCAAAATTTCCGAATTTTTCGATTTCCGAAATTTCGAATTTCCTTATTTCGAATTTCCGAATTCTCAAATTTCCGAAAATTCAAACTTTCTGAAATTCGGAATTCAGAAATTAGAAATTTCGGAAATTGGAAAAATCTAAATTTCAGAAATTCGAAATTTGGAAATTCGAATTCGGAAATTCGAAATTTTGGAAATTCAAAATATCGGAAATTCGGAATTCAGAAATTGGAAATTTCAAAAATTTGGAAATTTCAAAATCCAAATTTTCGGATTTTCGAATTTCTGAATTTTAGAATTTCCAAAAAAAGCAGAAAAAACGAATGAAACAAAAATGAAAATGAACACATTTTTTGTCAGTGCACGTCTAGTCATTTCGATATGCAAACAGAGCTGCTCTTCTTCCCTGCAGGGCTCCATAGCAGAGGTATGGGCTACCATGTCCACTGTTATATATTATATACACAAAGCAGAAATGTATGTTACCACTCTTGTGTACTGTGTAAGTTTCCTGCTTGTGGCTACATTGACCATAAACTAGATAACCCTATGATTTAGATATTCAATTGTGCTCATAAGTTTACATACCCTGGCAGAATTTATGATTTCTTGGCCATTTTTCAGAAAATATGAATAATAAAACTTTTCTTTCACTCATGGTTAGTGTTTGGCTGAAGCCATTTATTATCAATCAACTATGTTTACTCTTTTTAAATCTAAATCACAACAGAAACAATCCAAATGACCCTGATCAAACGTTTACATACCCTTGTGATTTTGGCCTGATAACATGCACACAAGTTGACACAAAGGGGTTTGAATGGCTATTAAAGGTAACCATCCTCACCTGTGATCTGTTTGCTTGTAATTAGTGTGTGTGTATAAAAGGTCAATGAGTTCTTGGACTCCTGACAGACCCTTGCATCTTTCATCCAGTGCTGCACTGACGTTTCTGGATTCTGAGTCATGGGGAAAGGAAAATAATTGTCAAAGTATCTGTGGAAAAAGGTAGTTGAACTGTATAAAACAGGAAAAGGATATAAAAAAATATCCCAGGAATTGAGAATGCCAATCAGCAGTGTTCAAACTCTAATCCAGAAGTGGAAAATGAGGGGTTCTGTTGAAACCAAACCACGGTCAGGTAGACCAACTAAAATTTCAGCCACAACTGCCAGGAAAATTGTTAGGGCTGCAAAGAAAAACCCACAAATAACTTCAGGTGAAATACAGGACTCTCTGAAAACATGTGGTGTGGCTATTTCAATATGCACAATAAGGAGGCACTTGAAGAAAGATGGGCTGCATGGTCGAGTCGCCAGAAGAAAGCAATTACTACACAAATGCCACAAAGTATCCCGCTTACAATACACCAAACAGCACAGAGACAAGCCTCAAACCTTCTGGCACTAAGTCACTTGGAGTGATGAGACCAAAATTGAGCTTTTTGGCCACAACCATAAACGCTTCATTTGGAGAGGAGTCAACAAGGCCTATGATGAAAGGTACGCCATTCCTACTGTGAAACACGAAGGTGGATCGCTGATGTTTTGGGGATGTGTGAGCTACAAAGGCACAGGAAATTTGGTCAAAATTGATGGCAAGATGAATGCAGTATTTTAATCAAAAAATACTGTTGGAACATTTGCATTCATCAGCCAGGAAGCTGCGCATGGGACGTATTTGGACATTCCAACATGATAATGATCTAAAACACAAGGCGAAGTCTACCTGTCATTGGCTACAGCAGAATAAAGTGCAGGTTCTGGGGTGGCCATTTCAGTCTCCTGACCTCAATATCATTGAGCCACACTGGGGAGATCTCAAACGTGCAGTTCATGCAAGACAGCTGAAGAATTTACAGGAACTGGAGGCTTTTTGTCAAGAGGAATGGGCAACTTTACCATCTGAGAAGATAAAGAGCCTCAGCCACAAATACCATAAAAGATTTCAAGCTGTCATTGTTGTTAAAGGGGGCAATACACGGTATTAAGAAAGGGGGTATGTAAACTTTTAATCAGGGTAATTTGGGTAGTTTCTGTTGTGATTATACATAGAAAAAAGTTGGCGCTTGCACCAGCCTCAGTGAAGATCCAAACTGATAAGTACCTAAAACATGGGAGGAACTTTAGAAGGAATAATTTAAAGCAAATGACTGTAATAAGTCCATGTAGTCCATAATATAGCACCTTGAAGGCAGCCCAGTGAAGATGAGAAGCAACTCTTGGGATGGCTGAGGAAAAAGCACAGAGGCGCCACTCTAAGTGCAGTATAGCAATGAATTTTAATGATCAAACTGATCATACATACTCACAAGAGTAGGATTAAAATAGGCATATCAGGCATGGGTTGGAAAAACGTCCGGGAAGGGAGTACATCTGTTGGCTGATGAAGCGGAGTGGGTTGCGCCGGTGGTCACCGACGCTTCCTGGACCTCGAACACACAGGGAGCCGGGTGATGACGACACTTCCGGGTATGCGGTGGACCAATAGGTGACGCGTTTATGTCCTCTAACTTTAAGCATGACACATGTAGACGTAGCTGGTCAAGTGTTAAAAGGAACATGGGAATTGGGTAAACGGGGGGGGGGGGGGGGGCGGGAGAGACTCAACAGATTCAACATTTAAAACGATCAATAAAAAGCTGGTGATATATATATATATATATATATATATATATATATATATACACATACATATATATATATACATACACATACATATATATATATATATATATTTATGGTTGGAGCCCTATGTCCGGTATGTACATGGATACCACTTACAGTAAAGATAGGACTTACCATCGGAAATAGACCTGAAAGTGTGGACTTACCATATGAAATGGACCTGAAAGTGTGCCTTGGTCTAATGGCCGGTATGCCAAAAATAAGGGGGCATACCCTGGTTTAAGAAATAATTATTCTGTAAGAGAAATGAATGAAATGAATAGTTTGAGAAATGCTGTGAAATGGGGATGGGAGGGTGGGTATCGCGCACAGGAAACCGACAAGCACCACAGGTGAGCGGGCTGCTTAAGTACCCCTCGGGCTCCTCCCATAAATTCAGGCCACCATACTGGCCTTCCTACTTATGGTTGGAGCCCTATGTCCGGTATGTACATGGATACCACTTACAGTAAAGATAGGACTTACCATCGGAAATAGACCTGAAAGTGTGGACTTACCATATGAAATGGACCTGAAAGTGTGCCTTGGTCTAATGGCCGGTATGCCAAAAATAAGGGGGCAAAAACATTCAGGTAGGGTTATGATTTTATTGATTTTCAATTACTTATTGAGCCAATTTGGAGAATGCTTGTGCCATCTCTGTTTGTGGATTGGGGATATACCGGGCGAAGCAGGCTGACTTCCACCTGCCCAGTCTTTTAATGATGTGGTCTGGAACTCCGTGGCGGGATGCCGCGGAGGCTGCTCCGATGCGAAAAGAGTGTCCGGAATACTGACTAGGGTTAAGATGAAGATTGCGGAGAAGTATTCTTATGTGTTCCACAAACTGAGAGGCGTTTAAGGGTTTAACTGGGAACGGTAGAAGGGGACTGCTGTCTGGTTGTTCAGGCAGGAGTGACAGGAGCCGGTTGAGTACGGCGACTGGGCACCAGCTGTTGTCGGTTTTGTAGAGGTGAATGTTCGCTCCTGAGCCCGTTTGCTGGGTTTTAGAGACCTCGAGGTGCAGGATGAAGTGGTCTTGGTATCTAAGTAAGTGTCGTCTGCATAGTACTCGATCTGTGGATTTGTTAGAGGTGAATTCTCCAGGGCGCAAGAACCCATAGTACGCTAGATATATCGCTGCTTGTAAGACGATGCTGCGGAGCAGACCGAATGGCGAGGTAGCCAGCATAGTTGACATGTCCCTAAAGATGGGTCCCGTAATGGGCAAGCGCTTAGTGCTGATGACTGGTTGTTGTTTCTGAATTCCCCTTAGAACGGCTCGTATAGCGTGAGATGAGAATAGTGAAGGTTTCGTGGGGTCTTCAAGCGCCATAAAATGTTGAATGCCGGCTAGGTATAGCCGGATGGTGTTGTAGGATAAGGCCAGCTGCGTGTGGCAGTGTGCAGTGAAGGCCAGTACCTGCTTGATACCTGTTGGTCCTTTACGGCAGGACGTGAGGAATTTGTTAAAGGCCTTCCAAGCTGTCTGGTAGGCTTTAAGTGTGTTGTAGGAGAGGGAATGATTTATAAGTTGTGTAGCTCCGTGTAAATGTTGGACTAGTCCAGGGTCAGTTGTGACCAGACAGGGATAGGGGCCGACATCGGATCGGCATCGGGAACCTGCTTGAAAAAGGAGGAATAATTGAAACGTGACAGTGCGTCAGCTGCTGAGTTGTATCTGCCGGGAATAAATGTACAGTGTATATTGAACTGATGTTGTAAAGACAGTTGTACCAACCTGCGCAGGAAGGACATGACTGCTAGGGACTTGGACCTGCCTTTGTTGATGATGTCTGCCGTGGCCTGGTTGTCGGTGCTAAAGACTACAGTTTGTCCTGTCCAGTGGTGGCCCCAGAGTTGTGCGGCTGCCACTATGGGGTAAAGCTCAAAGAGGGCAGATGTTTGGGAAAAGCCGGGTATGATTAGTATCTGTTGAGGCCATGGTCCTGAAAACCAATGATGGCCAAAAATTGCCGCGAAACCTGTGGAGGCTGCGGCGTCCGTAACCACCTGGGGTGAATGGACCGAAACTATAGGTATGAATAGAGATATGCCATTCCAGGCGGACAAGAATTCCTCCCACATGGATAGGTCCGCTATGGCTGCGGAGTCTAAATTCAAAATCTGATCAGGGTCTTGAGTTTGCGACAGAAATCTGAGTAGGCGTGATACAAATGTGCGGCCTTGTGGAATAATTCGCATAGCGAAGTTGAGCATACCCAAGAGGGACTGCAACTGTTTTTTGGTACAGTCCTTGGTGTGTGTAAACTCGTGAAGGACTGCCCTAATGCGTGTTAGTTTGTCGAGGGGGAGACTGGCTTGCATTGCGCAGGTATCCAAGCTGACCCCGAGAAAAGTGATGCTATTTGCTGGGCCATCGACTTTGTGCTCAGCAATAGGAACATTGAGGTTTCCAAAAATTACCCTAAGTTTGTCGAGATCTCCTGGGGGCTTGCTGGGTGGTTCTATCAGTAGGAAGTCATCTAGATAATGGATGACTTCATGGCATTGACCCTTGTGTAATAGTATCCAACCGAGGGACTGGGCGAACGTGTCGAAGAGCCATGGGCTACTCTTCGAACCGAAGGTGAGCTTTGTAGCAAAATAATATGTTTCCTTCCACTTGATGCCATGCCAGCACCAAAGGGATGGGTGGATGGGCAGGAGCTTGAAGGCATCCGAGATGTCGGCTTTGGAGAGCCAGGCGCCTGTGCCTGCTTTGATGATCGCCTGTATTGCCATATCCACGGAAGAATATTTTAGGGAAAACTCCTCGGAGGGGATCAGGGAATTGAGACTGGGTATGTGGGAAGAATGAGGCGCAGACAAGTCGTACACCAAACGCAATTTATTTGAAAACTTGCCCTTGACAAGCCCAATAGGGCTGACTCTCCATGTGTTGAAAGGGGGGCAACTGAAAGGGCCTATCACGTAACCTCGATCCACCTCGGCCTGTAGGAGCTGATCTATGGCTTGTTCGTCAATGGCTGCCGAACGAAGATTGGCACATTCGTGGGTAGTGTGGGGTAGTGAAATGAGGCCGGTGTGAAAGCCTGCTGTGAAGCCTTGGATAAGGAAGGTGGCCAGGGAAGGGGTGGGATGTGAAGTGAGATACCATCCTAACCATAAGAGGTTGATCCGGCTTAGTCACGCCTTCTTGTGTTGCTTGACTTCACACAAAATCCTGGGGTGTGCTCTATGACATAAGGTGCAGAGGTGAAGTAGACGGCACTGGCTGAAGTTGCAGGACCCTTGATTAAAGTTGTTACAGATGGCTGCCCCTCCCACGGTTCGGACTGGGCGTCCGAGTTTGTCCACCTGAGGCGTTGGTTCAGGGATCGGCTGACCCTGTACTGAACCTGAGGTAGAGGGAAACTCGAAAGGCCGTCTGTTTGCCGTATTGGCGCACCAGGTGGCAGTGTGGGTGGAAGACTGGCAAATCGCACACAGAGGTGAGCGTAAGCCGGCAAAGTGGCGGCAGAAGAGCTCTGTGTCCATGAGACTCCAATCTGTCGTGATCTGGAACTGTATGAGTCTGGCCGCGGCCTTGGCTGAAAAGGAACGGTGGTAGTCGTAAAAGGCAAAACCTCCGTACTTGTGGCCTAAGTCTACCACAGTATGGAGATACAAGTCCAGCTCTTCCCGCCTGCTAGGGGTGGCTGAGCACAGGACATCTCTGAGCATGCCAAAGGCCAGTGTAAACTCTGAGACTGTTAGCTTGCGGTTCAATCTGGGGTCTTTAGATTTAAGGACCACTGATATGTCGCCCCAGGAGTAGGCTTTATTTTCTGCCAAATCATGCACGGAAATGAGGAGAGAGGCCAGGTTGACGTCCTTGCCGTCCAAGATGTCCTTCCTGATACTGGTTGGGACCAGGTGGGAGGGGTAGACAATGTGGCTTGCGCCTGAGGTACCTGCAGGAAGAGGTGTCAAGCTTTGAGTTGCCGTTGGGTCGGGGACAGCCGTGGCCGGTCGGGCCTCCAGAAGTGCAACCCTGGTTTGGACGTCTGCAACTGAGGTGGATAGAGATGACACCATCGTGTGTAATTGTGAAATGGCCGATGATATCGACTGAAGGGATGCCTGTTGGGTACTGGGTCCTGCTGCTGGTGGGGGAAAGAGGAGTTTGAAAAGCTCGCCTTTCCTTGCTGTGGCGGGGAAGGGGACACCTCTGCGTCTGAGCTCTGCCGTCAGTTTGGGGATAGTCCATCCCCTAAGGGATTGCACGCTGCCGCTTTCTGAGACCGGAGAAGGTGACAGAGGGGCCGTGAGGTCTTCGCTGCCGGTCTGAGACATGGTTGCTCTGGTGAGGATTATCTTGAGCTTTTATTTCCTGGTTGACTGTAACCTATTAGGGGTGAGATGAATTTCAAGTTTTTCTTTGATCCGCTGAGTCATACTTACCCGACTTATTCTCCCATTCCCCCTTTTTTTTTTTTTTTTACCTGGGGGGATATCGTCCAACCTGGTGCAGGGTGGACCTACTGAACTTTGACTGACCTGAGAAAAACGAAAAGGTGACAATTCGTGAAGGGATTGCTAACTGGTTTTTTGAAGCAACGATTTGTATGACAATGAAATGATTCGAAATGTTTGCCTTGATTATGAATGGACTCCATGACAGAGGTCCGGCCTGGTCGTCATCATTGATTCGACCGAGAACCGGGCTCTGGAGCATGTATTGAAATGAGGCAAGTGAAAACATTGGTGCACCCGGGACGATCTGGTGCTTATTTGATGCATCTGGATTCGAATCGGAGCACCGTATGAAATGAAATGAGAGAAATGATTATTAGACCGAGGCTTGAATTGGTTGTGCCGTGTTTGCGACTGGCAACCATCCGAGCTCTGGTATAGGTATGAAATGCTGTTTGGTACCAGCAAGGCATTCCGTAAAGAATCGGTGCATGTCAGATGCGACTGGTTCCAGAACGGTGATGCGTTGTGGGAGTGAAATGGTAGTAAGCTGCATGGCAGAGACATGGATCCATCCCCCGATGTCTGCGACTAGCTATGATCCGGACTTTGAAGCATGTATCAGAAATGAGGCCGAGCCCTGGGGTACGCCACAATGAATCGGTGCATTTCCATGCGACTGGATTCATGTGTGAACGTGATACGTGGAAATGAAATGACAACCATGACAGAAGGTACGAATTAGTGATAAACGTAACTCTGGAGCATGTATAGAAATGAGGCCAGTCCTGGGGCACGCCGAGACGAATCGGTGCACTGCCATGCAACTGGATTCATGTCGGAACGTGATAGGTGGAAATGAAATGATAACCATGACAGAAGGTACGAATTACTGATAAACGTAACTCTGGAGCATGTATAGAAATGAGGCCAGTCCTGGGGCACGTCGAGACGAATCGGTGCATTGCCATGCGACTGGATTCATGTCGGAACGTGATAGGTGGAAATGAAATGATAACCATGACAGAGGTATGAATGACTGAAAACGTAACTCTGGAGCATGTATAGAAATGAGGCCAATCCTGGGGCACGCCGAGACGAATCGGTGCATTGCCATGCGACTGGATTCATGTCGGAACGTGATAGGTGAAAATGAAATGATAACCATGACAGAGGTATGAATGACTGAAAACGTAACTCTGGAGCATGTATAGAAATGAGGCCAATCCTGGGGCACGCCGAGACGAATCGGTGCATTACCATGCGACTGGATTCATGCCGGAACGTGATACGTGGGAATGAAATGATAACCATGACAGAGGTACTAATGACAGACAATAACGTAACTCTGGAGCATGTATAGAAATGAGGCCAAATAACTGGGGCACACCGGAACGAATCGGTGCATCTTTTTGATGCGACTGGATTCGAATCGGAGCGCGGTAGGTGACTGAAATGAGAAATGTTTTGAAATGATTTGAAATGTCAGAAATGAGTTCTAGAATGTTTCAGAAATGAGAACTGACTTGATCCGATAATTTGCAAATTGCGACTTGCTATGGCTGTTTACTGATGCATATTTTTAACACCGACATGCTAGAAATGAAGCGACGTCTGCGTCGCGGTGCTGTCGAAATGGTAACATATCGAAAGTACGAGCGATACACATTACAATAGTGAAGTGCGAGTAACGAAATTTGAAAGTACGGTTTAGTGACATGACATGAAACGAAAAATTCGATATACATTGCAGTTTATGAAAAGCGAGTGAAACGAAAATTTTTGAAATTACGGTTTAGTGACCTGATATGAAAACGAAAAGTCCGACGGGACCTTACCTGCGACAGCCAAGCCAGCCGCGTGGTACAAACTACGAACGAAAAACGCAGACTTCGAAAGTTTTGAGAACGGTATCGAATACGGAATTTTGCGAGGCAAGAACTTGCGGACGCTGGTATATCGAATAGTCGGCCTAGTGACGTATATCGCGCACAGGAAACCGACAAGCACCACAGGTGAGCGGGCTGCTTAAGTACCCCTCGGGCTCCTCCCATAAATTCAGGCCACCATACTGGCCTTCCTAAATTAAAAATAGAAATAAAAATAATAATAATAAAAAAATAAAAATTATAATATTATTAATAATAATAAAAAAAATAAAATAAAAATAATAATAAAAATAATAATGATGGATGGAAAACAATAGTAATGTTTCCTGTTTGTACACTTATTTAGGATAGATAACAACAACGTAACATTTTGATGATGGGGTGGTGCGACTTTAAACTGATTATATCTATGGGTACTTACTTTTGTGGTTGGAGACCTTAAGGGTCCGGGATAAAATTCATGGACTGGGAGGCGGGGGGAGAAAGGGATCCTGAATGGAGAAATTATTTAGACATAGTTAATATCTATATATCTCTACTTGTATATACATACATATGTATATGTATACAATACCACTCTATGATTTCACTTATATGTACTACTTCAAATCACACTTGTGAGGGGAAAGGGAGAGAGAGGAGAGAAAGAAGGAGAAAAAGAAAAGAAAAAGAAGACGGAAAAGGAATCATAAAGGAAGGGGGGAGAAGGGGGGGAATGGAGAGTAGGAAAATAGGGGGGGGGTGGAAGAGGTGGGAGGAAGAAGAGGGGAAAGAGGGGGAAAAGAAGGGGGGGGCAGGTTTCTGCATGTGCATGTATATAGACACACACACACACGTGTATATATACACATACATGCACACACACACATTCATGTTTTGTTAGAAAGAGGGGGTGTTGGGGGGGGGCAAAGAAAGAGGAAAAAGACAGAAGACAGAGGGGGACTAATCAAATCAAATTGTTGACCTCTATTTCCTCATTTTTTAAAGTCTACCAACTTTTAAATGTGTATCTAATTCTAAATGTCCATCAATGTCTATTTTTATTGATCTTTTTATTGATCCTTTTATATGTTGAATCTGTTGAGTCCCCCCCCCCGCCCCCCGTTTAACCAATTCCCCTGTTCCTTTTTAACACTTGGCCAGCTACGTCTACATGTGGCATGCTTAAAGTTAGAGGACATTAGGACCCAGGAGCTCTGGTACTAGCGCTTATAAGCCCTTGTCCAACATGGCCCCCATTAGGCCTGAAGAAGGAGCGCATGCTCCGTAAATGCGTCGACTATTGGTTCACTGCATACCCGGAAGTGTTGTCACCCCCCCGGCTCCCTGTGTGTTCGAGGTCCAGGAAGCATCAGCGACCACCAGCGCAACTTGCTCTGCTTCACCAGCCAACAGCCAATGGATGTACTCCCTTCCCGAACATTCTGCTAACCCATGTCTGATATGCCTATTTTAATCCTACTCTTGCGAGTATGTATGCTCAGTTTGTGCATTAAAATTCATTGCTATACTGCACTTAGAGTGGCGCCTCTGTGCTTTTTCCTCTGTTGTGATTATGATTTAAAAAGAGTAAACACAGTTGATTAATAATAAATGGCTTCAGTTAAACACTAACCATGAGTGAAAGAAGTTTTTTGTGTTATCATTCATATTCTCTGAAAAATGGCCAAGAAATTATAAATTCTGTAAGGGTATGTAACCATATGAGCACAACTGTATATACAGTTTGCATTGACATTGAAAAGGCCAGCAAAAGATGGTATTTTCTGTATTTCACATTCATGGTTAACATACGCTTTCCATTCTAAATGGGTTGCATACAAAGAAAATAATAATATAGCATTCTGTCTCCAAAAAGCTTGTGATTAGCACAAATGTTTGTTTCCAGTCTGTTCAAGTGCTTACACATTTTTGTTATTTGTTCACAAGTCATGCAAATGAAAACTATGGCCCAGTTGACAGACTTTTGGCAGGGGAGCCCCAAGTAAGGTTCCAAGCATAGCGCAAAGGCTTGAGAACATTCTGTCTGGTGTATTGTGTATTTTGAATTGCACAATTGTCAAGAAATTTATGGCTGTTTCTTGCCACCAATATCTAGACAGTACAACCAAGCTTTACTGTTTTCTTTTTGTGTTAGAAGAAAAGGTATGACTGTATTACACGCCCTCTTCCAGAACAATGGTGGACAATGCTAAAAATCAGTGTGGTATGGTAAAGTATTACAATTGCGAAGAATACTACTGCTGTTGCTACAAATTAACCTAACATAATTTCTTGTGTTTGTAGGGACCCTGCCATAAGCTTGATGCTCGGTTCACACTGGGGCGACTTGTCAGGCGACCTAGTCGCCTGACAAGTCGCCTCCCGTTCTGTGCTATGGAACCGTTCTAATCGGAGCGACGCAAGTCGCTCCGACTTAGAAAAAGGTTCCTGTATTACTTTGAGGGCGACTTGGGGCGACTTGCATAGACTTCTATGCAGAAGTCATCTCGCAAGTCGCCCCGGCAGTCGTTTGCAGGTCGCCTCGCTGAGGCGACCTGCAAGTCGTGCCGCCCATGTGTGAACCGAGCCTGAGTGTCCCTATTTGAAGTTTAGTGTTGCCAGCTACAATGTAATCTGCCTGAGCTTTGTTGCTTACATAAGTGGTAGTCAAGTTGAAAATTTCAGAGAGACACTTCCAGAGGGCTGCACAATAACAGCACATTTTCGTGCATTAAGATTTATTGCATCAAGTTAGACAGCTCATTCATTATGAACATTTTTATGCCCTGGTGCATTTTTTGCAGTGTATCGCAATGTACACTGAAGAGGTTGGAGAACAATAACCCCCAGCTTTGATGTCAGTTAGTGCAATAATAGTCCAACATTGCTGTCAGTGGACAAAATATTAAACCCCCAAAACTGGCGTCATTGAGTGCAGTCTTAGCCCTCAACATTGGTGCCAGTGGACACAATAATAATAACCACCCATCATTGGTGTTAGTGAGTGCAATAATAGCCCTCAACATTAGTGTCAGTGAATGCAATAATGACGGCAATAACCCCTATCATTGGCGTCATTGAATGCAATAATAACCCTCAACATTAGCTTCAGTGGAGTGCAGGGAAAGCTCTCCCCATACTGGCCTGGTGGCCGGGGAAGGAAGAGGGAGCCCTAGCAATGAAGCAAATAAATGCGGCTGAGGCCCCCGGAAGTGGGGACAGGATACCTGTGAAAGACAGGTATCCCCACCCTCCCCCCTGAAAGGTGCCAAATGTGGCACCGGAGGGGGGAAGGAGTACAATGAGTGGAAGTTCCATTTTTGGGTGGAACTCCACTTTAATCACATGCGCTTGTAGCAGGGTGGCCTTGCATGCAGCAGCATCAGAATTATAAAAACCCTCACACGCTGCAGCAGATAGAGTAGATACAACTAGCTGTCAGAATAGCTGCTACTCTGGTGTTCAACGTAAACATTTTAGAGGGCCTTAAGTGCAGTCCCCAACACTTCCAGAGGGCCACACAATAGCAGCACATTTTCACACCAAAACACCCAAATATGTTTGTCCTGCGGCATTATTTGCAGCATATCGCAATGCATACCAAAGAAGTTGGACTACAATAACTCCCAGTATTAGTATTCAGTGGGCCCAATAATAACCCCCCATATTGGTGTCAGTGAACACAAAAATAACGCCAGCATTGGTATAAGTGGACGCAATAATAGCCCCAGCATTTGTGTCAATTAGCACAATAATAACACCCAGCTTTCGTATCAGTGGGCACAATATTAATTCCTAGCATTGGTGTCAGTGAGTGCTAAAAATACCCCCAACATTGGTGTCAGTGAGTGCAATAATAACCCCTAAAAATTTGTGTGAGTGAGTGCAATAATAACCCCTAAAAATTTGTGTGAGTGAGTGCAATAATAACCTCCCAACACTGGTGTTAGTAGATACAATAATAACCTCCAACCGTAGTGTCAGTGGATGCAAAAATAACCCCCAACATTGGTGTCAGTGGATGCAGTAATAATTCCCAGCATTTGTGTAAGTGGATGCAATAATAACCCCCAACATTGGTGTCAGTGTGTGCAATAATAACCTTCAACTTTGGTGTCAGTGAGTGCAATAATAACCCTCAACATTGGTGTCAGTGAGTGCAATAAAAACCCTCAATATTGATGTCAGTGGATGTTATACTAACCCCCCAACATTGGTGTTAGTGAGTGTAATAATAACCACAGCATTGGAATCAGTAAGTGCAATAATAACCCCCAACATTGGTGTTAGTGGATATAATAATAACCCCCAACCATAGTGTCAGTGGATGCAATAATAACCCCCAACATTGGTGTCAGTGGATGCAGTAATAATCCCCAGCATTGGTGAAAGTGGATGCAATAATAACCCTCAACTTTGGTGTCAGTGAGTGCAATAATAACCCTCAACATTGGTGTCAGTGAGTGCAATAAAAACCCTCAATATTGATGTCAGTGGATGTTATACTAACCCCCCAACATTGGTGTTAATGAGTGTAATAATAACCACAACATTGGAATCAGTAAGTGCAATAATAACCCCCAACATTGATGTCAGTGTGTGCAATTCTAACCCCCAAGATTGTCAGTTGGAGCAAAAGAAAATCCTCAGCATTGGTATCAATGAACACAAAATAATCCCCAACATTGGTGTCAGTAAACGCAATAAAAGCCCCCAGCATCTGTATCAGTAAATACAGTATGAGTACTATTACCCCCTCCTTGCATTGGTGGTCAGAGGCAGTGAAATTTAAGTACAGTCTTTCTGTCAGTGCCAGGGGCTGAAAACAGAGAACTTTCCAGCACCTAGCACCCTGCTGCCACTCTGCTATCTATATGATGTCTGTTATCCCATAGGCCGCATGTTGGGTCCCAGAGTTTTACAGTGAGTGAAGATACAGGCTTGCAAGGAGTGTGTTTCCCTCATGTGAAGGAGAGAGTAGATTATACCCCCTTTTTTGTACACAGAATAAAAAGATGCAGAAGCAAAGCTTGATGGAATGGAAGACAGGTGTGTCGGATCATTGTACTGCTTATATATGAACTGAAGTGTGCCTACATATAAGATACCAACTGAGGCATTCCACATGTCCATGCTAGTAAAAAAGAAAGGTTTAAAAAGGCCAAATTCAATCATTGCCTTACATTAAACAGCTACACAAAATCTGAAAAAAAAAACATGTAGCTTTTTCTTTATACTCCATTACAGAAAATAAACTTTTGCTTTGAATATTTCGGTAGCTTTTTTAAGGTTAAACAGTCTAGTGACTAAAATTGGCTTTGTTGCTCTGAAGGTATCTTTAGTTTTATAATGTGAAAGGTACCTTAAGGATATAGTATCTCACAAAAGTGAGTACACCCCTCACATTTTTGTAAATATTTTATCATATCTTTTCATGTGACAACACTGAAGAAATTACACTTTGCTATAATGTAAAGTAGTGAATGTACAGCTTGTATAACAGTGTAAATTTGCTGTCCCCTCAAAATAACCCAACACACAGCCATTAATGTCTAAACTGCTGGCAACAAAAGTGACTACACCCCTAAGTGAAAATTTCTAAATTAGGCCCAATTAGGCCCATTTCCCCTCCCCAGTGTCATGTGACTCGTTAGTGTTACAAGGTCTCAGGTGTGAATGAGGAGCAGGTGTGTTAAATTTGGTATTATCACTCTTACTCTCTCATACTGGTCACTGGAAGTTCAACATGCCACCTCATTGTAAAGAACTCTCTGAGGATCTGAAAAAATATTGTTGCTCTACATAAAGATGGCCTAGACTATAAGAAGATTGCCAAGACCCTAAAACTGAGCTGCAGCATGGTGGCCAAGACCATACAGCGGTTTAACAGGACAGGTTCCACTCAGTACAGGCCTCGCCATGGTCGACCAAAGAAGTTGAGTGCACGTCCTCAGCGTCATATCCAGAGGTTGTCTTTGGGAAATAGACGTATGAGTGCTGCCAGCATTGCTGCAGAGGTTGAAGGGGTGGGGGGGTCAGCCTGTCAGTAGTCAGACCATATGCGGTACACTGCATAAAATTGGTCTGCATGGCTGTCCTCCCAGAAGGAAGCCTCTTCTAAAGATGATGCACAAGAAAGCCCGCAAACAGTTTGCTCAAGACAAGCAGACTAAGGACATGGATTACTGGAACCATGTCCTGTGGTCTGATGAGACCAAGATAAACCTATTTGGTTAAGATGGTGTCAAGTGTGTGTGGTGGCAAACAGGTGAGGAGTACAAAGACAAGTGTGTCTTGCCTACAGTCAAGCATGGTGGTGGGAGTGTCATGGTCCAGAGCTGCATGAGTGCTGCCAGAACTGGGGAGCTACAGTTCATTGAGGGAACCATGAATGCCAACATGTACTGTGACATACTGAAGCAGAGCATGATCCCCTCCCTTCGGAGCTGTGCCGAAGGGCAGTATTCCAACATGATAACAACCCAAAACACACCTCCAAGACAACCACTGCCTTGCTAAAGAAGCTGAGAGTAGAGGTGATGGACTGACCAAGCATGTCTCCAGACCTAAACCCTATTGAGCATCTGTGGGGCATCCTCAAACTGAAGGTGGAGGAGCGCAAGGTCTCTAACATCCACCAGCTCCGTGATGTTATCATGGAGGAGTGGAAGAGGACTCCAGTGGCAACCTGTGAAGCTCTGGTGAACTCCATGCTCAAGAGGGTTAAGGCAGTGCTGGAAATTAATGGTGGCAACACAAAATATAGAGACGTTGGGCCCAATTTGGACATTTTCACTTAGGGGTGTACTCACTTTTGTTGCCTGCGGTTTAGACATTAATGGCTGTGTGTTGAGTTATTTTGAGGGGACAGCAAATTTACACTGTTATACAAGCTGTACACTCACTACTTTACATTGTAGCAAAGTGTAATTTCTTCAGTGTTGTCATATGAAAAGATATAATAAAATATTTACAAAAATGTGAGGAGTGTACTCACTTTTATGAGATACTGTATATAGTTTCGTTGTGTAACTACCAGGGCTTTTTTCTCAGAGAATAGGTGCAGGAACTCAACCATACCCGCCACACTCACATACCTGCCAAACGGCATCAAATAGTAGCTCTTCCCTCTGCATACAACCGCCTCCCTCCACTGCCCTCATCTTTTCCCTCTTCTTAAAAGCTCCACCATCTGTCATATGTCTTAACTTTGTTGCAATATTAGGCTGAAACACCTATCCGGCTGTAGTGACTCCCATCATACTATACTATACTACAGTCACTTGCAAGGGAGATTATGCAGTAGGAGCATCAACAACTGGTCACCAGGGAAAAAATGGAGACCACATAGGTGCAGCCTACCACGCACCCTCTCCTGCCCATGACTGCACTAAACCCTGGGAACCTGTTCTATATCTCCCTTGTCACTGTCTGGCACTCAGTGGGATCTGCGCAGGAGATCTGACCTGTGGGAGCTACTGAGAGATAAGCTATCACTTGTAAACGCAGAAGCTGGACTTCAGTGTTACCAAGTGATAGTGGTGAGCAGGGAGTAGAAGACCTGAGCCAGAGCTGAAAAAAAGCCCTGGTAACCACACAGATCTAGTCATCTCTGCTGCTGAATCCTGATATTGGGAGGGCAAGGGTAGAGATGTGTTCCTACATACCTATAAGTACTGTGACGAATTGTAAAGTGCCTGCAGTAGTGTTTGCGTCAGGAGACAGAAAGGTAAGAAAGCACCTGGTATAAATTGGATAAACAGGGTTATTTGGGTTTAATAACATTAATAATCTCAAAAAGAAAACTATCACCTGAGCTAATGGACTGGTTATTCCTTTACTGGACTGTTACCCCCTACTGAGTTGCACCAGTGATAAAACTATGGCACTGAAAACCAGTGATCTGAAATCTTGATACTCCTGTACAGAATACATCTGCATTTATAACATTTTATATTACTTTTTTAATTATAATTACAATATTATAATGCTCCTTACATTCTATCAAGGGGATTAAACACACTCAAAGTAACATGTATGGTCTGTTTTTAGAAACTCATAGTGAGGGCGTATAGTAACCTAATGATAACTAAGGAAAATATATAAAAAAAGAGGAATGCAAGAATCACATATTCGTAATTATATTCAGAACAACCCCTTTGTCCTTTTTGTTCAACAATAGCAAACC
The DNA here is from genome assembly GCA_037952925.1 of Lithobates clamitans. Classification (NCBI taxonomy): domain Eukaryota; kingdom Metazoa; phylum Chordata; class Amphibia; order Anura; family Ranidae; genus Lithobates; species Lithobates clamitans. The sequence goes on along the minus strand of JBBGZY010001650.1, from coordinate 448,248 downwards.
CATTACTTCATTACATTCAGCCCTCACTGTGCTCCCTGACACTGCTCTACAGTTGGAAAAGTACAGACTAATGACATTTTACTTTGTACAAGACTGACAAAATATATGCTGCTCCTTCACCCAGCCCTTCTAAATATTTTAGACATTTAAAAAAAATCAAGTTCCTGGTCCTGTTATAGTTTTTCCCAGTCCCTTTCACTGTTAAGTTTTCTAGTACTCCATCACAAGGTACTTCATAATTTTTAGTCCGTGACTCCATTGGGAAGATTTTTCCTCACTTCCTGTTCCTTCAATGTCTGCTCAAAGAATGGGAGGACAGGAGGGTGTAGACAGAATTTCTAAAACCTCCTCATCTACTATTTGCACATATTATGGAAAGGAAACAAGGATTATTGTAATTCTACGGTCTCCCTCCATTTTGTAAAGTGCTGTGTAAACTGTTGACGCTATAATAATCATGTATAAAAATAATAATATAATAACCCAGAGAGAAGCACATTTCCCAATATGTATTTTGATGCATTGGAAAAAGCAAGATCTCATTGTGTTTACAAAGACATATCATGCTGAAATATTTAGCCTTTTGCGTGCCCAAATGATATAGCTTAATGTAGTTTCAGGTCTGAGCTCTGAATTTGAATGGGTAGAGCTAAGAAGAGATACAATGATCATGAGCGTGGTCATCTTAATAGAATGAATTCCATGAGGGTGATTGGGACACCTACAGTGCCTTGAAAAAGTATTCATACCCCTTAACATTTTCTACATTTTGTCATGTTACAACCAAAAACATATATTATTAACATGTATTTTATTGGGATTGTATGTGGTAGACCAACACAAAGTGGCACATATTTATATATATATATATATATATATATATATATATATATATATATATATATATATATATATATATTATGAAGCGGAAGGAAAATAAATGGTTTTCAAATTTTTCAAAGTTTTTTTACAAATAAATATGTGAAAAGTGTGGCCTGCATTTGTATTCGGCCCCACTGAGTCAATACTTTGTAGAAACACCTTTCACTGCAATTACAGATGCAAGTCTTTTTTGGTATGTCTCTACCAGCTTTGCACATGTTGACATTTTTGCCCATTCTTCTTTGCAAAATAGCTCAAGCTCTGTCAGACTAGATGGAGAGTGTCTGTGAACAGCAATTTTCAAGTCTTGCCACAGACTCTCAATTGGATTTAGGTCTGGACCTTAACTGGGCCATTCTCAGAGGCGTTGCTAGGGGGGTGCAGAGGGTGCGGTCCACACACAGGTGACACCCGCTAGAGGGGTGACACCCTCCCGACTGTGAGGAAAGCCCTGGTATTTTTTTTATTTTTCCAGCTGACCTGTTCACCCCGCAGCCTGCTGGGCTGGAACAACACACCTCCAGCGCCACGGCCACGCCTGGTGTTTCACTGTGTGAGTGTGTCCTTCTTCCTCCTCCCTACCCTACTGAGCCAGCGAGCCTCAGCCTGTCACATGTAATACTGCACTGCAGACATGATGATGACGTCACTACACACGCTACTAGTATCTCCATCCCGGGTGGCACGGCGGCTTCATGCCGTGAAGCTGCCCTCCTCTCCAGACTCCAGCTGCCGCCCGGCGCCCAGATTTGGAACAGCTGCGGGGGGGTATCCTGGTGTCCACCGCCGGCCCGAGCCCAGGGTGAGGTGTGTGTGTGTGTGTGTGGGGGGGGGGTGTCACCATGTTATACCGCACCAGGTAATACCCAACCCTAGTGACGCCACTTGCCATTCACATGATTCTGAATATGCTTTGACCTAAACCAATCCATTGTAGCTCTGGCTGTATGTTTAGGTTCATTGTCCTGCTGGAAGTAGAACCTCCAACCCAGTCTCGAGTCTTTTGCAGACTCTAACATGTTTTCTTCTAAGATTGCCCTGTATTTGGCTCCCTCCATCTTCCCATAAGCTCTGACCAGCTTCCCTGTCCCTGCTGAAGAAAAGCATCCTCGCAACATAATGTTGCCACCACCATGTTTCAAGGTGGGGATGGTGTGTTCAGGGTGATGTGCAGTGTTAGTTTTCAACCACACATATCGTTTTGCTTTCAGGCCAAAAAGCTCAATCTGACCAGAGCACCTTCCTCCACATGTTTGCTGTGTCCCCCACATGGCTTCTCGCAAGCTGCAAACGGGACTTTTTGGCTTTCTTTCAACAATGGCTTCTTCTTACCACTCTTCCATAAAGGTCAGATATGTGGAGTTCTCCACCAATAGTTGTCCTGTGGACAGATTCTCCCACCTGAGCTGTGGCTCTCTGCAGCTCCCCCAGAGTTACCATGGTCCTCTTGGCTGCTTCTCTGAGTCTGATGATAGCTCTCCTTGCCCGGCCTGTCAGTTTAGGTGGACAGCCATATCTTGGTAGGTTTGCAGTTGTGCCATATTTTGGATGATGGATTGAACAGTGCTCCATGAGATGTTCAAAGCTTGGGATACTTTTTTTTTTATAACCCAACCCTGCTTAAAACTTCTTCTCAACTTTATCCTTGATCTGTCTGGTGTATTCCTTGGCCTTCATGATGCTGTTTGTTCATTAAGGTTCTCTAACAAACCTCTAAGGGCATCACAAAATAGCTGTATTTATACTGAGATTATTTTACACACAGGTGAACTCTATTTACTAATTAGGTGACTTCTGAAGGAAATTGGTTCCACTAGATGTTAGCTAGGGGTATCAGAGTAAAGGGGGCTGAATACACGCCACACTTTTCAGATATTTATTTGTAAAAAAAACTGAAAACCACTTATCATTTTTCTTCCACTTCACAGTTATGTGCCACTTTGTGTTGGCCCATCACATACAATTCCAATAAAATACATTTACATTTTTGGTTGTAACATGACAAAATGTGAAAAATTTCAAGGGGTATGAATACTTTTTCAAGGCACTGTATGTCCTCAAGACATTCGAGTTGTAAGCATTTCTAAAGCCAAAATTTAGTCAAAGCCAAAACTTTTTTTTCAGTTTTTTTACATTTTAGATGGAATAGGGAATGTTTTTGTTTTTTTTTTTCATTATCTCTGTCTCATTGGGGTGAATTACTTTCACTTTCTTACACACGGGCCAAATGTCGGGAGACATTGACCAGTTAAAAAAAAAAACTGTGTGTGTATGGCACCCTGTCCGGTAAAAGCCGGCTGGCTTCTGTTGGATGACCATGCTGGAAAACCAGCAGCCGGACAACTCCTGGCAGAGAGCACCGATTGGAGTGTTTTGGCAGGGGGGCTGCCCCCCCTGTCAGAATACAATAACTCAGCAGGGGAGATCACCATACTAACATCCGACTGTCGTACAGCGACCCCAACTGGAGCTGACAGTTTTTTTTTCATTCAACCCACTAGGTTGAACGAAAAAAAACCTCATAGTGTGTACCAGACTTTAGGAAGTTGTCATTGGAACAAATGTCCCAACTAGAAGATTTGTGTTCTAGTGCCAACTCAAATGTTTGTATTTTCCTTCATTTTCAAATAAAGAAGATAAAACTCTTCAGTGAGGACACAGACAGCAATAAAAACCTGAGAGTTGTTCTAATGCCACCATACTTCAAAATTAATTTTTAAAAAGTCGTTTTTGCTTTAGATACAGTTTATAAGTTTATAATTTTGTGAGCATTGATGTATAGTTTCAGCTATATAAAGCTTTAAGATTTTAGTAAGTTTAATTCTGAACAAGAAGACACCCCTCAACCCCGCATTCCATGAGTAGTGCATCCCTCAACCCCACATTCTATTCGTAGCGCACCCCTTAACCCCGCATTCCATATGTAGCGCACCCCGCAAACCCGCATTCCATACGTAGCGCACCCCTCAAACCCACATTCCATATGTAGTGCACCCCTCAAACCCCGCATTTCATAAGTAGCGCTCCCCTCAACCCCCGCATTCTATTCGCAGCGCACCCCTTAACCCCACATTCCATACGTAGCGCACCCCTCAAACCCGCATTCCATATGTAGCGCACCCCTCAAACCCACATTTCATATGTAGCGCACCCCTCAAACCCCGCATTCCATACGTAGCGCAACCCTCAACCCCGCATTCCATATGTAGCGCAGCCATCAACCCTGCACTCTATACAAAGTTTACCCCTCAACTGTGCATTCTGTATGTAGCTCAACCCAGCACTCTGTATGTAGCTCACTCCTCAACTATGCACTCTGTACATAGCGCACTCTTCAACCCTGTACGCTATGTAGTGCACTCCAGAACCCTGCAGTATGTATATGGTGCACTCCTGAAATCCTGAAAACCAAAAATAGTAGTGAAATCTTCAGATGGGGGGAGTACTACGATGAAATCCATGGAGATCATACTCCATGGTTTCTCAGGTACTGGGAGAGGCTCTAGTAGTCCCCAAGTTCTGGCTCTGTCAGACTTATTTCGAAGGCATATTACACAAGATTTTACATATTTATTGCAGTCCTGCATTAAATCTGGCCACCAGAAGGAACGGGAGATCAAATCTGTAGTTTTTTAAATTCCAAAGTGGCCCACTAGGGGGTGATCATGACATCGTCTAAGAATAGAAACTCTGAATTGTTTAAGGATGAAGATTTGCTCCATATGAAAGAAAAGGCCATTCCTTAACTGAAGAGACAAGTCTTGATGGGGTGGTTGGTTTACAACATCCTCGCTTATTTGCGACATAAGGTCTGTTTGAAGAAGTAAAAAATTATTGGCCGTAAAATAGTGTCAGGTTCTAAGGATACTACAGGGTCATTGAACATGTGCGACAGCGCATCTGGCTTATCGTTCTTTGAGCCAGGGCGATAGGTAATATGGAAATTAAAACAAAAGAAAAACAGTGCCCACCTTGCTTGCCGAGGCCTTAGTCGCCTAGCCATCCTCATGTACTTTAGATTCTTGTGGTCAGTGAAGATGAGGATCGGGTGAGAAGCTCCCTCCAACAGATAATGCCACTCTTCAAGTGCAGCCTTGATGGCCAACAACTCTCAGTCCCCAACATCATAGTTCCTCTCAGAAGGATTCAGTTTCTTGGAGAAAAAGGCCACAGGGGGGAAGTAAGGATTTAGGTACTTGGCGTTGCTACAATATAGCTCCTACTGCACATTCATAGGCATCTACCTCCAATACATAGGCCTAGGATGAATCCGGATGCTTCAAGAAGGGAGCTGAGGTGAATAAGGCTTTTAGCTGTTCAAAGGCTATTTGGACTTCTGGGGTCCATCGGAAGGGGACATGCTGCTTAGTTAAAGCGGAGTTCCGGCCACAGTAATTTTTTTTTTCTTTTACATGCAACACTCTCATACTGCATTAATAAACCAAATAAAGTATATATATGTTTGCTAGTGGATATGAATTCTATCTTTTTTTTATACTTACAATTTAGAAAATCCTCTTCTGCCCGTTGCCATGATGAGTGTGGGCATGTGAAGCCAAATCGCAACCTCTTCCTAGATAAGTGATCGAGGGGTGCATGCTGGGTAACCTCGCCCAAGCACGATGTTCCGGCTGCCATAGCGCCGATTGTTTGGCAAGTTGCCATAACAAGAAGCGGTAACGGAGGAAGGTCCCGCCCCGTTGTTATGGTAACATAGATAGATAGATCCACCTTAAATTGCATCATTTCCTGTCGGAAATTAACACGATTTTTTGACACACTGACTCCTGGAAATGTGAGCACAGGTGAGGGAGGAAGTTATGCGGAGCGCCGTATAGAAGTGGCAGATTAGGAGCCACCACATAGCAACAGGGCATTTCTGGTGAGTAAAAACATTTTTTTCACTCCAAATGTTTGTTTATACTAGTAAAGGACTGTGAAAGTGTAAAAAAAAAATTTCATTTAACTCTGCTTTAACTGCGTAATAGGAGTAATGATGCCGGAAAAGTTCTTGATAAATTTCCTATAAAAATTTGCAAACTCCACAAACCTCTGAACAGCTGTCTGTAGAGGCAGGCCATTCCAGGACAGCTGTGACTTTCTGTGGGTCCATGGAGATACCATCGACAGACATGACAAGTCCAAGAAAATGTATAGTTTGTCTTTCAAAATCACATTTTTCAGCCTTTGCATAGAGATGGTGTTCACTGAGCCGGCCCAATACCTTCTTTACATGAGTTTGATGTAATTCTAGAGATTCAGAGAATATAAGGATGCCATCTAGATAAACAATGATGAATAAATCCAGATAGTTCCGAAAAATATAATTTACTAGGTGCTGGAATGTGGTGGAAGCATTGCAGAGTCCGAACGGCATGACCAGATACTCGAAATGGCCAAAGCGTGTCCAGGAAAGGCCTTCTTCCGTTCGTCTTCTACCCTGATCCTAAATAGATTATGTGCACATCTTAAGTCTAATTTGGAAAATACACGTGCCCCCCCGCAATCTCTGAAATAGTTCAGGAATCAGAGGAAAGGGGTACCGATTCTTGACAGTGACCTTATTGAGGTCTCAATAGTCCACACAAGGCCTCAAGGAATGGTTCTTTTTCTATACCGGCACCTGCCGGTGAAGTGGAAGGCCGGATGAACCGTTTTTCTAGGCTTTCATCCATATATGTCCGCAGGGCTCCAGTTCATGCTTGGAGAGAGGATAGATTTGACCAAACGGAATCTCGGCCCCTGGTAAAATTTTGATGGGACAATCATGAGTTCTACGGGGAGGAAGAGTGTTTGCACCCTTCTTGTTTAACACATTCAAGTATTCCTGATAGACAGCAAGAATCAACTTTAAAGTTTAATGGTCAGGATGGATACTCAGGAGAGGAGCAGTATTAACAGTTTTATCCAGAAAACAATGCATCTGGATGTAGTTGGATGAAAAAGAGATATCTCCTGTAAGCCAGTTATTGTGAGGGTTGTGTGCCTTCAGCCAGGGTATACCAAGGATAACAGGGACCATGGGAGAAGTTATGACATCCAGGCGTAGAAGTTTGTGGTGACCTGAAGAGGTCTGGCAGAGAATAGGTGCAGTCTCTTGCGTAACCGGGCCTGATTTAATGCCCTCAGCCAAGTGAACATAAAAAATCCTGCCTTTTGGCGCACACAGGTTGCTGGTGTTGGGTGACAAAGGCAGAGTCCACAAAACAGCTACAGGCTCCAGAGTCTATTATTGCAGGTACTGAAACTGTCTTTTTGGAAAACTGTAGCATAATACAGAGAGAGACTTGTGACTGATCTCTCCCAGGGAGGTGCATCATATGAGACTGAAAAAAAAAGGATTTTGCCATACAAGTCTGTATAAAGTGACCAGCCTTCCCACAATAGAGACACAGATTGGCACGTTGTCGTCGAAGACACTCAGCAGGGAAAAGAGGTAGTTGAAAACTCTTATGGGGTGCTTTATGCTGTTCCTTCTTTTCTGGGGGGTGCAACAGATGAAGCAGGAGAGTCAGTCTGTGAAGCCACAGAGAGGGTTACATTAGACCTTTCTTTCTTTTTTATCCAAAGAAAAAGTTTATTAAAGTAAACATATACATACAGATAGAGGCTTCACAAGTAGTCAATTACAGAGCATAGTAAACATAATCACACTGCAAATTGAACACAGCCGGATCCCTAGTATGGTTCAATAAAAGACTATCGCTCTCATCCGAGTCTTTCCCTCCTAGAGCCCTATTATGCTTCATAACCCATGCTTCCCATTCCAATGTTGTTGAGATCAGTTTCAACCAGCATTCAGACCTCGTAACCACCTACCCATAACCAGGTCCACCGAGACAAGCTCAGGTACTTCAAGCCACAGGCCTCAGAGTTTTTGAAACTTTTGGGTGCATCCCCTATGTTGGTATATACCTTCCCTATCCGGAGCATATTTCCCACTGCAGTGATCCATTCCTTAATTGTAGGAGGGTCCTCTGACTTTCAATGTATCATTATTAACTTACACGTCACAGATAGGGTTCTGATAACTGCTACTCTAGTACACTCTTCCCATTCAAACTCCGCCAGCAAATTGAGCATACAGGGTTTTGGGTCTAGAGGCATAGAGATCTGAAATATACTGTTTATGGTGTCCACCACTCCCTTCCAATAGGAATGTAATTTTGGGCACCTCCACAGTAGATGGATCAGGTCACCATGGTCTCGTTTACAACTAGTGCATAGTGGGGTGTGCCTGAGGCCCATAATATACATTCTATGGGCGGGTACAGTACACCCTCAGTATGATGTACAGTTGTTTTAGCCTCTGCAAGACATTCAGTGAACAGAATGGCACCGCCTGGTGAGCTTCCTTCCATTGGTCTCCATCCATCCGACCTATGTCTCCCTCTCATTTATCCAGCATTCGCAGAGGGTGTTTTTGCAAAAAATTCTGCAATAAAGTACTATAACATTGTGATATAAATCCCTTGGTGGTAGAGGCGGTAGAGGCTCTTTTGATCAAGGTAAACAATGGTGTCGGACAAGGAGACCATTCAGAAGATCTACTTTGAGTTGTCACAGCATGCCTTAATTGCATATAATAAAAGCACATGGAAGACAGCAAACCAAACAGCTCCTGCAGAGCTTCAAATGACAACAGTACTCCTTTAGGAAAAATATGTCTAATGTATAGCACCCCATATCTCTTCCATAAGGCCCCGTGTTGCAACTTGGCAATTTCAAGGTTCCATTAGGCTAAATTCCGTGTATCCAGTCACTCCCTGCAGATATCTGATTTTATTCCTTACTTTTTGAATAAGGTTATAAGTCGGGTATATCTTATGTGGCTTACCGAAAGCCTAGAGCTTCAAGGGTCACTGGAACTGACTCGCCTTTTACTGTATGCAGCATCATGGTCTCAGAGGAGCTGCCGTTGGCTCCCTTCCGCTCCGTACCCAAACTCATCACTCCTATCAGGTGCTGTAACTGTGCAGCTAGATAGTACAGCCAGGGGTTTGGCAAGGCTAGACCCCCCTCATCCTTAGGGCTCTGCAGATTAAAGTGTGGATTAGGGAGTTCACTATACAAAATGTCTTAAGGGGGACCACGATGAGTTGTGCAGCACATAGAGAAGCTGGGTGTCAGAAACCATGAACCAGACCGAGACAGAAGTACAGTAAAATCACACTTGTTTATTAATAAAAATAAAAAGGTAAATAGAGTAAGTGTAGTCAAAGCATAGCCAGAGTCCAGTAACCGGATCGGGTAGTCAGCCAAGCCAGAGTTCAGTAACCAGATCGGGTAATCAGCCAAACCAGAGTTCAGTAACCAGATCGGGTAATCAGCCAGGCTAGAAGTCAGGGATCCAAGTAGAGGAACAGCAAGGGGGATAAGGAGCCAGAAGGGATGTCAGCAAAGCCAGTCTTTAAACAGGAACGCAGGAGATGGTTTCTTGTGATGTGACCAAGGCGAAGGCAGGAATGAAGTGAGCTGAAGATCTTTAAGTAGGCGGGACTGACGAGCAGATCCACAACAGCTGGTTAACTGTGGAGAGACATGAGAGCTGGCAATTAGCCGACAGCTGAGCGGCCAGCTCAGAGAAGGAAGGGCTGAGCCAGCCCTGACACTGGGGCATTAGAATCATCTTGATCAGGTTCACCCTACCAGCTACCGACAGGCAGAGTGAATTCCCCGTTTTAATCCGATCCCAGAATTTTTGTAGCGGGGAAATATTCAACCTCCCATAGTCTCAGATACTAGGTGTCACCTGGACCCCCAAGTACCTGAAGGAGGTAGCCAGTGGTATAGAGCTAGCCTTGGAAGGTGTACCCCCCGCGTCAATGAGCATTAGGGAGGACTTTGCCCAGTTGATCTTGAGCCCTGAATATGTACCATATTTCGTTATGGTGGACATTGTTTCCTTAAGGGAACCTTCGACATCTCAAAGCAAAATCATTGTATCATCCGCATAGAGCATCACTTTTTCCTGTCTGTCTCCATAACGGAAGTCGGCAATACCAGGTGGTCGCTGATTTTAATTGCCAGGGGTTCAATGGCTAGTGCAAGGAGCAAGGGTGACAATGGACACCCTTGTCCCTGTGCCCCTACCCAAAAGCAAAAGTATGAGACATACTACCCGATGCCCGAATAGCTCCTGGCAGGCAAACATAAAGTAAGCGGACCCATGAAATGTATGTTTCCCCAAATCCGAACCTCTGGAAAAACCTCCACAGATACTTACACTCAACGCTATCAAGGGCCTTCATAGCATCCAGTGAAAGCAGGGCCCTCTGTCCTAAGTTATCTTCTGGAGATTGCATATTCAGAAAGAGTCTCCTTAGGTTCACCTCCGTGGACTTGTTGGGTATGAATCCAGCCTGGTCTGGGTGCACAACAGACGTAATGACCCCATTCAATGTAAGTGCCAGGATTTTGGCTAGGAGTTTAATGTCGCTGTGTAAGAAGGATATGGGTTTATATGAACCCGGACCTACAGGGTCCTTCCCAGGTTTTAATATTAAGACAATGTTGGTTGTGGACATAGAAGTGGGTAAGACCCGTAGCTCCCTAGCTGCATTAAACACCGCCAATAATTTAAGTAAAAGGATTCCGCATACTGCTTGTAAATTTCCACGGGCAGACTGTCCGCACCAGGGGCCTTACAGTTAGGGAATTCCGCGAGTGCCGTCTGCAGCTCCTCCAAAGTGAGTGGAGCGTCTAGGGCCATCCTCTGGTCACCTGTGAGTTGTGGGAAGTTAATGCCATGCAAATACCCTGTTAAATCTTCTAGGGTGTACTCATCGGTGGGAAGATACAGGTTTTCATAGAAACCTGCTAATTCCTGCAAAATTGATCCGGGGAGTGCACTAGTTTGCCCTGTGTTGTTCTAATAGATCCAATAGCAGGGGAATGCTGCTGGGAATTATCAATCCTGGCCAGAAGACGCCCCGTGCTCTCACCCACCTCAATGAATGCCAGTTTGGAGAAGAACCACTTTTTCTCCGCTATGGAGGACAGCAGCCACTCATAGGCAGATTGAGCTGATTGTCAAGCCTTCCTGGCCGAGTTAGCAGGGTCCTGTACATACCGCTCCTCCAATATATGCACCTTCTCCAGCTACTCCCTCAACCCAGATGAATTTCGCTTAACTTTGACAATTTCTGTAATAAGGAGTCCCCTCAGATAAGTATTGAAGGCTTCCTATTGCACTAAAAGGGAGTTAGCAGAATCTTGGCCAGCAAAAAACTCACGCATGCTCCGCTCCATTCCCTCATGAGATAAAAATAACTTCAGTCAGGAGGCATTAAATTTCCAGGGTGCCCTAGGCAGCCTGGACAGTGGGGACATAATTAAACTAATCACCATATGTGAGTGGTCCGACACAGACGGTTTGTATAAACCTCCGAAATGGATGGGAGCATGGCCGAGTTACCGATCGCTAGGTCAATTCTGGATAAAGTTCCATGCATTTTGGAGAAACAGGAAAGCTGTTTATCCAAGGGGTTTCTTATGTCTCCAAATATCTACCCAGCCCACCTCATTGAGCAATCTTAGCAATGGAGATCCCCTCAATGAAACAGGAACCCCCAAGCCTGGGTGCCTGTCCATGGAGGGACTCAGCCAGCAGTTAAAGTCTCCCACTATCAGCAACTGCAAATCTGGTCTCCCCTCCAAATATGATAGCAGAGTCCGGAGCACCGTCACCGTAAACAGAGGAAGGATATATACACATGAAAGAATACATTGCAACAAACCAATTCGACAGTGCAAAAAGATATAGCGCCCTTCTGAACCTATACATGCATCAAACTCCTGGAAGTCTATAGAGCTGTGCGTGGAGTGGTACGCCTTCCCCACCCAAGAAGATTTAGGACAAATCTGGGTTTCTGCAGTTAAGTGAGTCTCCTGAAAACATAAGATGGCTGGATGGAGCTTTTTCAAACAAGTAGAAATCATCATATGTTTAAGTGGGGAGATTAGACCTCATAACGTTCCAAGGCAGCACAGTGGTGTAGTGGGTAGCACTTTCACCCAGCAACAAAAAGGGTCACTGGTTTGAATCCCGACCACAACACCATCTGCCTGGAGGTTGCATGTTCTCCCTGTGCCTGCGTGGGTTTCCTCCAGGTACTCCGGTTTCCTCCCACACTCTAAAGACATGCTGGTAGGTTAATCAGATCCTGTCTAAATTGGCCCTAGTATATGTATGAATGTGTGTTAGGGACCTTACGTGGTAAGCTCCTTGAGAGTAGAGACTGATGTGAATGTACACTGTATATGAAAAGCGCTGTGTAAATTGATGGCGCTATATAAGTACCTGAAATAAATAAAGTATTACCGGTATTTCAGCCATTGAGAACAATTAGAAATGGGCACAAATAGGGACATATTGTCAGTATATTATCTGTAAAGCTCCTCTCGGGACATACAGTAGATACACAGGTCAGAATAGGTCTAAAGAGCCCCTAGAGAGAAGACTGGATGAGAACACTGTCGACGGGCTCTTCCCCTGGCAAAGGGCTGCTAGCACAAACCATAAGCACCACGGCACTAGTATGCCAAGTCTTGCTTAGTGACAGTTCCAGCATCGAGTATCCTCCATAAAAAGCCTGCGGTGAGGGAAGGGGAAAAGTAAAAAAAAAAAAAACCAGGCCGTCAACAGGACAGGCCACTGTAATCCAAATTTGAAAAAAAACACAAATAGCGATTTTTCTCTACTTCTCACGTAGATAAGGCACATTTTTTCTTGTCAACTTCACAAGATAGCTCAGAGTTCACATAATAATATTATGTTTCCCAGCAAAACAAAACGTAAGATTTTTCTTTTAAGAAATTATTATGTAAAAGAAGAAAACCAGTAAAATGAAAAAAAATAAAAAATGAACAAAAGGTGAACTTTCCTTACAAAACTTGTAGAGAGCTCTGCGCAAACAGGAGCCAGGTGCCTGATCTTGCAGGAGTGTAACGTACTTGAATCTCCTTCTTCGTCCTCTCTGTGGTGGCGTAGGGCCTGTTCATAGCGATCAAGCCATGAAGCCGCCTCTTGGGCCAATTCAAAGAAGTGCGCCTGCCGGTTAGCAGTGACTCTCAGCTTAGTGGGGCACAGCATGGCATAGGGTAATTGCAGGGACCGCGACGCCTCTTTACATCTGAGAAATTGGCCTGGTGTCTTTGCACTTCTGCAGAGAAGTCTGGATAAAAGGACACTCTGACATTATTGAACTGGACATTGGCCCGCTCCCGGGCATTTCTCAGCACTGCTTCTCTGTCCCTGTAGTGTAGGAGACGGGCTAGGATGGGCCTCGGGGGGCGCCTGGTTGCGGCGGGTGACCTGGTGTATGATGAGCCCTCTCGACAGTGAAGAACGGGAAAAAGGCATCCTTTCCGAAAATTTCAATAAGCCAACCTTCAACAAAGGAGGTTGGATCTCTCCCCTCAGTTTTCTCCGGCAGCCCCACTATGCGTGTTTTGTTGTGTCTCAGACGATTTTCCATGTCATCAGCTCTATTGTTGGTGTCTTTGGCCAGCTGATGGGTGACATGGGCTTACCGAGCTGCTGGCGGACATTTATCGCCAATATTGCTTACTCTGCTCTCCACTGCAGTCGTACGTTCCCGGATCTTTTGAAGATCCTGCCTCAGCAAGGATACGTCCTCCCTTAGGCCCCAAACTGTTCCTTTAGTGTATTGACTGAAGCTGTACATACACGCACTGCTCTGAGGATTTCAGCGAGAGTCAGTTGCTCGGGATCTTCAGAATCAGGATCTGTGGGCAGAGAGGAGAGCAGCTCTGCAGGGTACTCAGGCTCTCCATGCCATGCTGTGTCTCCTGCAGACTGCCCCAGTGTTTCATGTGCTGACAGGTGTGATGACTCTGCACCCCCCCCCCCCCCACGATCTGCATATCCCTTGGGTACTATTTTCCCTGGTTTTTCTGTGTCTTATTCCTGCCGACCTCTTTAGCCTTCTCAGCACCCCTCGGCGAGCACTGTGCCACGGCCGCGGCGGCACCATCTTGGATGTCGGGGACAGAAAAATGCTCTTTTTTTTTACCATTGCGTGGGTGCAGAGGGCGGGTGGACTGGGAGGTTGACCAGGTCGGTAGCCGCTGTATCACTGCTGGGAGAGGATCAATTGCCTGTGCTGGAGCGGAGCTGCGAGGCACGCTTCCTCTTACGTGCTTGTCCTGGCCACGCCCACTCTATTAGACTTTTCAGATTGTCTCTTCTGTAACCATCGATCGATCTGAATGGTTAGGCTAATCAGATCTTCCAGGAATGCTGGTACGCCCACTCTGGCAATTTCATCTTTCAAGGTGTCCGAAAGTCCTAGATGATACTGGTGACAAAGTGCAGAGTTATTCCATTAAGTGTCTGCACTCCAAACATGAAGGTCAGTTACATAGTCCTCGACAAGTTTTAGACCTTGTTGCAGTTTGCCAAGCATGGATTCAGCAGTCTGATGGTAGAGGGGGTCAGCGTATAGCTGGGACATAGCTGAGAAGAACAATTCGGTAGCTGCCAGAACAGGATCATGTTGTTCCCAGAGGTGATGAGCCCAGTAAAGTGGTCCATTCAACAGCAGCTTAATAATAAACCCCACCTTGATGTCTTCTGATGCAAAGGTTCGGGGTAGCAGGGAAAAGTATAGTTCACAGGAATTCCGGAAGGTACGGAACTTCTTCCGATCTCCTGAAAATCATTCGAGGACAGGCACTCTGGGTTCCGGAGGGGGGGTAGCCTCACAGAACAGGCCGGACTCGGTTTGAGCAGATGAATCTATGACTGTGGGGGGAGCATGGGAAGATGCGACATCCATCTTATCAGGGAGCCGATCTTCCGTGCAACTGAGGTTTTCTTGTAAACTCTGCACAATGTAAGATAGAGCAGAGATTGATGGGCAAATGTCCTCCAATGGAGAGGCCTCCCTTTCAGACTCCATCCGTGGTTGACTGGTACTGTCAGGTACCTGGTAGGAGACTAAAGTGATGAGGTCAGCCTCTCTTTTATCTCCAGCCCAGGCCCCACTGAGAGTGGAACAGATGGTGGCTAGGGTCAGGAGGAACACGAGTGCCTGTAAGTGTTGCTTGCAAAGCTTGTGGCAGGAGTTGTAGACTCAGTGATTAAGGCAGAACATCAGGTTAGGAACTGGAATGATGCTGGATAGATCAGCTGAGGTTAAAGGGGAACTCCAACTGGCTTGCAGGTTTAGGATACGTGGCTTGCCGGAACTTCCTGTAGTCTGGAGACAGCTACACTGGATCCAGTGGAGCTGGGATAGAGGGCAGCCAGTACCTGTCACCCATCAGAGTCCATAAAGTGCACCTGTCGCCCATCAGTGCCCATAAAGTGCACCTGTCTCCATCAGAGACTGCCATCAGTGACTGTCAGCGGTGCACCTGTCACCCATCAGTGACCGTCATGAGTCACGCATCAGTGACCATCACCTGTCACCTATCAATGAGAGACTGCCATCAGTGACTGTCACCAGTCACCCATCAATGACTGTCAGTGGAGCACCTGTCACCCATCAGTGACCATCACCTGTCATCTATAACCCATCAGTGACTGTCCCCTGTCACCCATCAGTGACAGTCCCCTGTCACTCATCAGTGACTGTCACCTGTCAACAGTCACCCATCAGTGACCGTCACCTGTCATTTGTCACCCATCAGTGACCATCACCTGTCACCCATAAGTCAACCATCAGTGACCGTCATCAGTCACCCATCAGTGACCATCACCTGTCACCCATCAGTGAATGTCGCCTGTCACCTGTCACCCATCCATGACCGTCACCCATCAGTGACCATCACCTTGCACCCATCAGTCACCCATCCATGACCGTCACCTGTCACCCATCAGTGACCATCACCTGCCACCCATCTGTAACCTGCTGCACAGTCTATCACCAAAGTACCCATCACACAGCCCATCACCAAAGTACCCGTCACACAGCTACCATCAGCAGCATGTCCAAAAATATTTATAGCAGTGAGAAGGCGTTCCAGATCCTCTCCATGATTGATGAGAGCGGTGGGGAGTACCCAACAGAATCCAGTGCCAATTCTGATTCTGAATCCAATTCAGAATTTGAACCAACTGATAGCAGTGGGTCGGCAATGAATTGGAGGAATAATGGTCCCTCCTAAAAGGGCACGGCTCTCTGGAAACCAGGCAGCCGCCAGCAATAGACCCCAGGATCAAATTCCCAGGCCCAGGACCAGCGCTGCTGCCAGTGATAGACCCTAGGATCAAAGGCCCAGTACCAGCGCTACTACTAGCGATAGACCCCAGGATCAAATGCCCAGGCCCAGCACCAGCCTGCAGTATCACACCCAAGTACCAGCACAAGAATTTCAAATCCCCAACTACCAGCACTGAGGTGTCACATCCTCCAAGAGTCAGGGCCGCTAAATACCTCCCAGATGCTCTTGCCAACCCAACATGGCCAGGTGTGCAAGCTAATAGCCCAAATTTCTCTGAAATTTTTTTTTTTAATCTGTTTTTGCCTGAAACGTTGCTGAAATTTATTGTTTACCAGACCAATCTATATGCCCAGCAATATATTGCAAACAAACCCCCAGTCATCCTTTGCCCATCCATTTGAGTAGAGGGATCTGACTTTGGAATATTTAAAATTGTTTATGCCCCCCCCCCCAACATAGGGCTTACAAAAAAAGATGAAGGACATGCCTACTGGTCCACCAACCCCATCCACCACATGGCCATTTATGCTGCCATAATATCCAGGTCCCAATATGAGATAATTATGTGTTTCCTTTACTTCAGAGACAACACCTAGTGCCCTCCCCAAAATCATCCATATTAAGACAAATTATGTAAAATTCGCCCAATCAGAATATATGTGTGGATGAGTCGAAGAATTAATTCCCTGGTGAAGAAAACACCCTTCACAACAGTTGGCCAGATCAAGAACACTCTCCAGGAGGTAGGTGTATGTGTGTCAAAGTCAACAATCAAGAGAAGACTTCACCAGAGGGAATACAGAGGGTTCACCACAAGGTGTAAACCATTGGTGAGCCTCAAAAACAGGAAGGCCAGATTAGAGTTTGCCAAACAAAAAAAAAGCCTTCCCAGTTCTGGAACAACATCCTATGGACAGATGAGACCACGATCAACTTGTACCAGAGTGATGTGAAGAGAAGAGTATGGAGAAGGAAAGGAACTGCTCATGATCCAAAACATACCACCTCATCAGTGAAGCATGGTGGTGGTAGTGTCATGGCATGGGCATGTATGGCTGCCAATGGAACTGGTTCTCTTGTATTTATTGATGTGACTGCTGACAAAAGCAGCAGGATGAATTCTGTAGTGTCTCGGGCAATAATATCTGCTCATATTCAGCAAAATGCTTCAGAACTCATTGGACGGCGCTTTACAGTGCAGATGGACAATGACCCGAAGCATACTGCGAAAGCAACCAAAGAGTTTTTTAAGGGAAAGAAGTGGAATGTTATGCAATGGTCAAGTCAATCACCTGACCTGAATCCAATTGAGCATGCATTTCACTTGCTGAAGACAAAACTGAAGGGAAAATGCCCCAAGAACAAGCAGGAACTGAAAACAGTTGCAGTAGAGGCCTGGCAGAGCATCACCAGGGAGGAAACCCAGTGTCTGGTGATGTGTATGCGTTCCAGACTCCAGGCTGTAATTGACTGCAAAGGATTTGCAACCAAGTAATAAAAAGTGAAAGTTTGATGGATGATTGTTAATCTGTCCCATTACTTTTGGTCCCTTAAAAAGTGGGAGGCACATATGCAAACTGTTGTAATTCCTACACTGTTCACCTGATTTGGATGTAAATACCCTCAAATTAAAGCTGAAAGTCTGCAGTTAACCACTTGCCGACCGCCTCACGCTGATATACGTCAGCAGAATGGCACGGGCAGGCAGAATCACGTACCTGTACATGATCTGCCTCCCGCGGGTGGGGGGTTCGATCGGACCCCCCCCCCGGTGCCAAGGCGGTCGGCGTTTGTCCAGCGGCATTTGGAGGTGAGGGGGAGACCATCCATTCGTGGCCCCCCCTTGCGATCGCTGCCGGCCAATGAGATCATTCCTCTGCTTCTGTATGCTAAACAACAGCAAAGGAAATGATGTCATCTCTCCTCGGCTCGGTATTTTCCATTCCAGGGCTGAGGAGAGAAGACTGTAATGTGAGTGTACAACACACACACACACAGTAGAACATGCCAGGCACACAAAACACCCCCCTTTACCCCTCGATCCCCCCCGATCACCCCCCAATCATCCCTCCCCCCCCCCTGTCACACTGACACCAAGCAGTTTTTTTTTTTTCTGATTACTGCATGGTGTCAGTTTGTGACAGTCAGTGTGGTAGGGCAGTTAGTATTAGCCCCCTTTAGGTCTAGGATACCCCCCCAACCCCCCCTAATAAAGTTTTACCCCTTGATCACCCCCTGTCGCCAGTGTCACTAAGCGATCATTTTTCTGATCGCTGTATTAGTGTCACTGGTGACGCTAGTTAGGGAGGTAAATATTTAGATTCGCCGTCAGCATTTTATAGCGACAGGGACCCCATATACTAGCGCCGCTCAGGACTAAGGATGAGCTTGGGTGTGTTATTTGGCTATTAGGCATGTGCAATTCGTTTCGTTCCGAATTCGTTTTTTAACGAATTTCGACAAATTAATTAATTCGGAAATATCCGAATTAACGAAAACCCGTTTAACGAATTTTTCCGATTATTCGTAAATTCGAAAAATTTGTACATTCGTAAATTCATACATTCGTAAATTCGTACATTCGTAATTTACGAATGTACATTCGTACATTCGTAAATTTGTACATTCATACATTAGTAAATTAGTAAATTCGTAAATTTGTAAATTCGGAAATTCGGAAATTCGGAAATCTGTAATAATAATTGACTAATAATAACTTAACTATTACTAGTAACTATTAAATTATAGGTATTGTAATTTCCTTTCAAATTTGGCTGTTAGTGAACGTAACACATACAAATTTATCCAAAGTTATGAATGATCCGAAATAACGAATGCCATATCCAAACTAATGGAATGTAATGAATTAATAATAATAAATAACAATAATAATAATAAAAACGTTTTATTATTATTATTTCTTATTAATTTGTTTCGTTACATTTGTTTAGATGCAGCATTCGTTTTGGATAATTCGTAACTTCAGATAAATTCGTATTTGTTACGTTCACTGACAGTCAAATTTGAAAAAAAATTACAATACCTATAATTTAATAGTTAGTTACTGTAATGAGCCCCTGCTCGCTCGGTTCCACTCTCCCGACACTCCTCTGCAGCTATAGAATCAGATTGCAGATCGCAACATCTGATGGTTCGGTCATCCGATGCCCTGGGACTAGAACTACAGCTATGTGCCGTTCTAATCCAGTTGTGTAGCTCAGAACAAACACCAGGCAGGCTGTATGTAAATTCAACCAGGAATCTCTTTTATTGAAAAATACAGGCTCTTTTATACAGTAAAAGAGGAGGTGTATACCTCTGGCTCATATTACTCTGAACATACACCTGTGACCAGAAACCTAATTAACATGGACTAATTAACTAATCCCTTTAGACAGCCTAGATGACTCAGACATGACCTTTAGGCCAGACTGGCTGTCTTGTAGCTCAGAAAACCCAATCAACATTATCACAATAGCAGAGTTAATTAACACAAACAACAATGGGGATCTAATGACTCTTAGATCCCATACTAGAGACTTATTTACAATACATATTCTAGCAGGCAACAGACGGACAGGTGGCTGGAATTGACATCAGCATCTCCTAACAGTATTTGTCCCAGCATTATGAATCAGCCACTATTTCTAATATGGTAAATCCAGGGTCCCCAGAGTCTGTGTGTCCTGGGGGGACCAGGACCCGAATCCACCTTAATACCACCTCAAGGGTCCCCAGGCATACAGCTCACAAAGAGCACCGTTCCCCCAAATGCCAGGGCCCACGATCGACGGCAAGAGGCTAGCATTCAGTCCCCTCCAAAAGTCTCTCTCCTGGCTAGGTCTGTCACATTTCAGATTTTCGATTTTTCAGGTTTTTGGATTTTCTAATTTCGAATTTACAAATTTCCGAATTTTCAAATTTACAAATGTACGATTTAACGAATTTATGAATGTACGAATTTACGAATGTACGAATGTAAGAATGTTAGAATTCACTAATGTACGAATGAACAAATGTATGAATTTACGAATGTACGAATGAACGAATTTTCGAATGTACGAATTTACGAATTTACAAATTGCGATCATAACGAATGACCTGAAAAATTAAAAAAAAAATAAACGAATGAAACGAAAATGAACGAATTTTTTTGGCTGTGCACATGTCTGTTGGCTATACCGTATTTATCGGGGTATAACACATACCTTCACTTTAAGAGGGAAGTTTCAGGAAAAACATAAATGTTACATAAAGAACTGTGAAGCAAAATAAGGGTCAGTTCCCATCAATGCAGCCTCACCATTGCCATGAATGCAGCCTCACCATTGCCATGAATGCAGCCTCATCATTGCCATGAGTGCAGCCTCATCATTGCTTTGAATGCAGCCTCACCATTGCCATGAATGCAACCTCAACATTGCAATGAATACAGCCTCACTATTGCCATGAATGCAACCTCACCATTGCCATGAATGCAGCCTCACTATTGCCATGAATGCAGCCTCATTTTTGCCATGAATGCATCCTTACCATTGCCATGAATGCAGACTCACCATTGCCTTGAATGCAGCCTCACCATTGCCTTGAATGCAGCCTCACCATTGCCTTGAATGCAGCCTCACCATTGCCTTGAATGCAGCCTCACCATTGCCTTGAATGCAGCCTCACCATTGCCTTGAATGCAGCCTCACCATTTCCATGAATGCAGCCTTACCATTGCCATGAATGCAGCCTCACCATTGCCATGAATGCAGCCTCACCATTGCCATGAATGCAGCCTCACCATTGCCATGAATGTCCCGCCCCCTCCCTGTCCCCTCCAAGGCAGCACTGATAAATACAGTATATATCCTAATTACCGGGGGGGGGGGGGCACATTAGACTGAAATGCACGTCGGACTTTGGACATGCCTGCCTTAACTTCTCTGAAGACATCAGAAAGTCCTGGAAGCAACAGTCTCTTCAATTTCTAGGCACATTCACTGACTTGTCCTAGATGAGGTACTGAGCTTTTAACATCTTTATGGTATAAATATGTGAAAGGGGGCTCCATTAAACTGGTTTTAGTCAGTTCTAACAAAAAAATGGCTACATGAGGTCAGAAAGATCAATGTATGCAGGTTTGGCATAGCCATAGTCAGTATACAGAAATATATATACATACACAAACGTGAATACCTTAAAACTATCATAGTTAATACCAACTAATAGCAAATTCTTTGTAAAGCCATTATGAATATAGACCCATACTACAATAACATAACTTTCTAAACTAGAAAAGACATAAGAGAAATTTCCTGTAACTAATCTGATGTGATATGATCCAATGCTGGAAACTATATTTTTGTCTAATGATTTTCCAGTAAGACCACAGCATGATTCTAGAAATTACATCTGGACAGTGTTGTGGAGAAAGGCTTGACATCAGTTATACATTTGTTATACACTTTCAC
This sequence comes from Lithobates clamitans, assembly GCA_037952925.1. Lineage (NCBI taxonomy): Eukaryota > Metazoa > Chordata > Amphibia > Anura > Ranidae > Lithobates > Lithobates clamitans. The sequence goes on along the minus strand of JBBGZY010001650.1, from coordinate 426,718 downwards.
TAAATGCATCTTTTAATTAGAATAGCTGACAAAGTTGTGGATAAAATCCAAAACAGGAAAGGGTGATCTCCTGGATGTCAACTTTCTAACATGATCAGTTTTAACCACAGCATAAAGTACTGCACTCATTCTCCCATTTACTTAACAACTAAACCTGAAAAACAAATTATAACTAAAAATACTTTAATTCCTTAAACAATTACTCTCTAAAGTACAGATTGGGAAGAGGATGTGTGGAGTGTAGACTGCTTCATGCCAATGCATTTCACTCTTTAATTTCCCCATTTGTTGGGAATTTCCCATAGACCTCCAAGAGTTTTCAGGTCATATAGGGAGATCACAGAGTAGGATGCAGAGGCCAAAAGTAATCTGGGAACGAAGCTTTGCAGTTGCTGCTCAGGGGATATGGAGAAACAACATGGATCTAATTAGCAATGCAATAACTTCCTTTAGTATGGAAAGTGGTAAATACAGGCTCACCAGGACACAGGTTAATGATCCTTTGTCCAGGGCAGGGTAATTGTGACACAGGTACATCATCTCATGGAGTAGAAGCACTTGCTGTTTTACCTGCCACAAGGATTTGTATTTCCATCTATCAAATCCTGAGATTTTTTCAGCCTTTCCAGACAACAGAATCTGGACGGTGACCTGACTTTTCTTTGCAGCTTTCACTGCAGTTAAGTAACCAGAACCATTTCAGCAAACACCAACTGATGACCCCCGAAGTAAATCCCTCTGCTCACTCACCCTGTCAGCATTTTTATGGTCAGAACATGTGCATGCAGCACATCTGATTGGTTCTGACTGATATCCCACTCTTTCCCAGTCTGAGTGCTTCCATAAAGGGGATTACAAGAAGTTGATGCAAAGTCAAATTTAAGTACTTACACTATCTGTATTTAAAAATAAATTTGATTATTGTTAACGATTAAATAACTATATTGACTGGTGTTTTATATGTTGCTGTTTACTTTTAAAAGACTTAATTAAGTCCAGCTTAGGCAATGATGGCTGTAGCCATGGGAATACAATGTATTTGCTTATATAACAGAACAATAATTTAAATTTTGGTAGAACCATAGCTACAGCTCTTCTATTGGCCCTAACAGCATAATACCAGGACATAATACTAAGGGTGATACATTATCCTAATAATGGTGGAAGTCAATCATTTGAATATGATTTGCACAATTCTTCAGCCCCAAATCATATAGTATGGATATTGGAGAACGAGCGATGTGTGCTGTGTACATATCCCATTGGTCTCCCCTCTTACATTTCACTCTGTTTGTGTGGCGGTAATCATTGACATAACGCTATTTCTTGCTAGCATGGCCTTTCATACTTTTTTTTTGCCTCTTATGTGCACTATACTAATGAAGGAGTGGCAAAAACGAATCGTTCAAAAAGCTAGTGTAAGTATGTGCCTCAAGTGAATATTTAGAATTATTATGATTATTATTATTTGCTAAATATGTGTAAACTTTAAAATCACAATCACATCCTCTGATACTGCAAAGCATGTAATTGGCTGAGGTATATCTACTCAGCTCAGTAGTTTTAAAATGTGTGCAACTAAACTGTCTGAATGTTTACACGCAGAAATCCAACATTTAGAGAGCATGTTTTTTTAAAATTCCACTGTACATGATCTGATGCCTGTGTTTTTTTTTATTTCACTGCAGTTCTGCAGACACTGAGATGCAAGCTTAATGCCCTGTACACACGGTCGGACTTTTCGGCTACAAAAGTCCGACAGCCTGTCCGACAGACTTTCGACGGACTTGCGGCAGACTTTCTTACGAACGGACTTGCCTACATACGATCACACCAAAGTCCGACTGATTCGTACGTGATGACGTACACCGGACTAAAATAAGGAAGTTGATAGCCAGTAGCCAATAGCTGCCCTAGCGTGGGTTTTTGCCCGTCGGACTAGCACACAGACGAGCGGATTTCTGGGTCCGGCGTAGATACGACGTAAAGATTTGAAGCATGTTTCAAATCTAAAGTCCGTCAGATTTGCGGCTGGAAAAGTCCACTGAAAGTCCGCTGAAAGTCCGGGGAAGCCCACACACGATCGGATTGTCAGCCATATTTTGTCCGTCGGCGTCCGTCGGACTTTTGTAGACGAAAAGTCCGACCGTGTGTACGCGGTATTAGACCCCAGAACTGTCTGGCTGCTCTTACAACCACTCTAGAGTACAAATCCACACCTTCTTTGTAGCAATGCAATGTTGATCTAGATCTAGGTGGCTCTGTTTCATTATTCCACCACTAGTTTCCTTCTCTCCTAACATTTCTTCTATTGCTCCTTTCCTCTTCCTTCTTTTGAGTTCCTTCTTCTTTACATTCATCCATTTCTTCTCTTTCTAATATTCATTTTTACCCCCTCTTTTTCTCCACCCACATTATTTTTGTACTTCTGTCTGTACTACTGTCACCATTCTTTACCCCTCCTTTCTTTGCCTCCCTTTCTTTCCTTGTTTCATTGTCTTCTGCCTTTCTCTATTTTGCCTGTTTTTCTTACTTCCTTTCCTCCATTCATCATCTACCTCTCTTTCTTTATTCCTTCACTCTTTTCATTTTCATCATTCACCTTCCCCTCTTCCATTCTTTTGATTCTATTTCTTCTCTCCTTCTCTTCCATCCTTCCATTTCTTTTCTTCCGTCCCCCTTCTTTTCTTCACTTGTACACACAGAAGCAGGGCTTCCGTGTGTGTAAGTAACAATAGCGAGTGGCAGGCAAGGGGCTAGGACCGGAGGTGGCAGAACTTGGTTCTGGTACTTTCTGTCTGAAAAAAAGCCCTGTGCACAAAGGCCAATTAGGTTGTGCCCAGGCACACTCGGCACACCATAGGCATCTATGCTTATGAAAAAAGCTATATATCCATATTGAGCTTTTAACGTAAAGAAGTTTAGATTTACATTTATGTAGAAAATCTCTGTTAGGCCAGATCTTCTCCACGTGTATTAGCCACATACACAGCTCTTTACAGGATCCTTTCATACCCTCTAGATACTGGGCATATAATTTGAGAAAACACTTAATGAAAATGAATGTTGAAAAACAAATGAAAAATGCATGAAAATGGAGGTGCATAGGTTTAAAGCCAGCCTTAAAATCAGAAAGGCAACTCTTTGTAACCCCTCACATCTACAAACCCACACTACTGTATCGGGGTTAAGCAGTAGGAAATAGGAGTGTACATCTTGAAGCCTGTGCTTAGAACTTTTTCTGTCTGCTTCCAGCTTCACCAGCAATAGTTAAACAACCAAGGCAGGGTTGCATTTGATTTGTGGCTTAGAGGTATATCTTAGTACTTGCCTTTTTTTTTACCAACCAGGTTACCTAAAAAATGCACTAACTGGTCTCCTGCAGTTCACAATGCCTCACAATGTAAGAAACAGGGCTGGATCTAGCCTAATTGATCTGGGGTGCAGTAATAAAAATCAGGGAACACAATATCAAACTGTGTGTGAGTCATTGATAGTGTCACAACCTGGGAAATATTAGTATGCATTAGGATGTCATTAGATTAGGGTGATTAAACAGAACATGTACACCCTTATATCAGGAGTCCTCATCAGAGTCCCTCTTACATCATGAGTACTCATCAGAGTCCCTCTTTACATTAGGGTCCCCATCAGGGTCCCCAGCAGAGTGCCTCCTTACATCAGGGTCTCTACCGGAGTCTCTGTTACATCAGGGTCCCCATTAGAGTGCTCCCTTACATCAGAGTCCCCATAAGAGTCCCCTTTACAGTAGGGTTCCCATCAGAGTGCCCCCTTACATCAGGATCCCTGCCAAAGTCCCCCTTACATCAGGGTCCCTATCAAAATGCCTTCTTACATCAGGGTCCCCATCACAGTGCCCCTTTACATCAGGGTTCAAATCAGAGTACCCCCTTACATCTGGTATCCCCATCAGGGTCCCCCTTACATCAACTGTTCCCTTCCAAGTGCCCCCATATGGTATGGTATGGTTTTTCCCATCACAGTACCACTTTACATCAAGCGTCCCTATCAGAGTGCCCCCTTACATCAGGTGACCGAATCAGAGTGCCCCTTTACATCAGGTATCCCCATCACAGTGCCCCCCTTACATGGATTGTCCCAATCAGAGTGCCCCTTACATGAACTGTCTTCATCAGAGTGCTTCCTCCCATAAAATCTGGGGGTAAGAATAAGGCCATGGTAAGAAAGCTGTTATTTCTCCTTGTATGCAGCCCAAGGTTTAATTTTTGATTCTGGCTGGAGTTTGCCCTTAATATTTGGGTTTCCCTGCATCCAATTTGCATAGGAGATTGTGACCGGCTCTCTATGAAGCCGGTTCCCACATCTCCGCAGAGGCTCCAGTGCGAATTGCACAGGAGTCCTGTGTGTCTTTTGGTAAATTTCAGGTCTGAATTCAGGCAAAAATTTGGTGCTGAAATCGGACCTGAAACGGTGAATGGGGGACGCACTGGACTCCTGCTGTGAGCCGTAGCGTGCTGCAGTGTGAACCCGGCCTAAATCTCTTGTCTACCAAAGCACATTTATAAATGTCCTAGTATTCAAGGGGTTAAAACAAGCTAATAACTCTCACCTATGGACAGTTTTAAGTTTTATTTGCCAGCTGCAATTTAAAGGCTTGACATGTTTGGTATCTATTTGCTCTATGCAATACCTACAAAATGTTTTTTTATATAACAAAATATTACTCTACAGGGCCTCTGTTTTCAGAAATCACATAAATGCTTGGGGGTTTAAATTAATTTTCTAGCAAACAATGAAGATTGTAAGATGTGTGCAAAAATAAAAATTAATGAAAAGGTTCCTAGTAGAAAAGAGGCTAAAGTGATATTAAAGCTTTTTTTGTTGTTTTAAATAACAAACAAGTCATACTTACATGCTCTATGCAAAACCACTGAGTATCGAACAGCTACGATACGCTTCTTTTCTTTTGCTCCTCCCCCTCAAGCAGTGCCCCAAGAGAAAGCTGCTTACCCTGGGGAACCGCTGCAGGCTCACTCCCGAGCTGCTGCTCTATGCGTCCATAAGACACATAGAGCTGTGCCCCCCCCCTGCTCTCTCCTCATTGGCTCGCTGGCTGTGATTGATAGCAGTGGGAGCCAATGCCCCCCCCTGCTGTCTCAGCCAATGGGGAGGGAGAGTCCCCATACAGCCGAGGCTATCATGAACATTGCTGGATCAGAGGGAGCTCAGGTAAGGATATACCTGATATAATGCATAAAGGTAAAAAACCTTCAGCCTTCAGAACCACTTTAAACATGTATTCAGCTAGCAGGACATTTGACACAGAAATATCTCGAATGATTAAATATATTTAGTGATTTATTGTAATACTAGGACATTTTATTCCCAAAAAACATTTAATTAACTGGGAATATTCTGTGCAAATGCAATCTATATCCAATCTGTATCTAGATGAATCTGTAAATAACCCTCCACAATGCCAGCCCTAGGTGTAATGAATCCTCATTTGCTACTAGACTAAAACGTTCTTTATGTTGTTTCGGTCAGCAAGTTATATTCAAAACAGGCCCGCCTAACCTGAATTATAGCATTCTGCGCAGGATTTTATCACATCCTTTATCTTATCTAGATGCAGTTACCTGCACAAACATGGCTGATAATGTACATTCAACAGGAAATAATCAATGAAAGATTTAGAGCTGCTAAAATATCTACATTATTCATAGACTGGAGCACAGACCCTAAGATTTATGATTCTTTATACATTTTTCACACATCACCAGAGTTCAAGATTATCACTAGTTCAGCATGTCATGGTCTGATCATATTTCTACATTTACACCTTTCCACACAGCTGCTTAAGTTTTCCCAAGATGATTCTACCATATGTGAAGCAGTGTATAGAACAGGGATGGATAGGTTAGAAATCAGGTTTCGTTTTCAAATTAACCCCGCCAATGCTGAGAACCCAGCGATGGGAAATTAGGAGTGTTGCAGAGTACAGCTCAGTCTACCTAGCGACTGCTTGGAGTTGGATTTCTTACCAATGCTCAGTGCCTGGATGCTGAAGATAATTACTCAAAATACCTACTTCTACAGGGAAATATTCTTGCATTATACCATCAATAGGGGCATTCTTACATCCACAGGGACACCAATGAACTCAACAGAAACATGTTAAAGTGTATGTAAAGCCAAAAGCTTTTTTTTGTTCTTGTTTTAGGGTAGGGCTAAAACCCCTATCCTTTTATTTTTTGTACTCTAGAACAAGAAGATTTCCCCAGTCTTGGCGACGCAACCAGAAGTGGGAAGAAATCTCCCCAAACTAATAAAAATTCCAATATTAGGCCCTTCTAACCAGAAAATTTGTCCTCAGTGGAAGATTTGCCCTCACATCCCGCTGTTATGACAGTTCTAAAATTTTGAATTTCTATTACTTTCTTCATGACATCATGAAAAAAGAAGCATGGACACAGACTGCAAAAAAAAACTTGGCAGAGAGTCTAAACTTACCCCCACCCTATCCAAAACTAAAAGTTCTGACTTTACATACGCTTTAATTTATCTAATTAATAAACTGCTATATGTACAAGGGTTTTTTCAGATAGTAGGACTTAGTTATTCAAAAGTTATTTTTGTCTGGTGATTTAAGCAATGCTTGGATCCGAGCACACCAAATGACCTATTTTGAGTAACTGTTTTTATGAAGCATGAATAACTACAGAGCCTAAACCCGAAGTTCCTTGATATTACAGGAGAAAAAAAACATATATTGCTGTAATTATCAAAGACAAAGTTTTACTGGGTACTACCAGACATGTAAAAGCATGTGACTCAATCCCTTAGTCTTAATTGACGGTGCTAGTGCTTGACAATTGGACATTCTGCATCCAGCATTGTCACATCGGGAAGGGGGAGAGTCCTCAGGCCAATGCAAGTTCCAAGTCACATTCAGAAGAGATCAAAGACATGTAAGAATAGGGAAGTTGAGCCATAGCACTAATGAAAAAATATCACAGCTGTGTAGACCCAGTCAAGAGCCATGTTGGGCTAGTGAAGCTCAGTCAAAAGCTTAAAAAGACTAGCATCATGGACAAGGATTGCTACAGCTATAAGATATCAGTAATTTGAGAGATAGTTGTAAACACACAGGCATATTAAAGTTGCAGAGTAAGCAACAAAGCTAGTTACAGCAAAATTACATAAGTATTACCTTCTACTGATTTATTGGTTATTCCTCTGCATTATAATATTTTTAAGTAAAGAGCTTTATTTTTTTTATTCTGTTTTCCATGCCCTTGTTCTCACCTTTACTGTGAGATAAAGCTTGATTTTATTTTAGAACGATGACAACGTAACTAAGTGAGCACAACAGCTTCGTGTGTTGTGACCTGAAAGTCTCACACACCACATCTCCATCTTTGTGAAGACTGGACACTCCTTGGACTTTACCCCTTAAAGTCCATGGAGTCCACCTCAGTTCATGCATACAACTTACAACATAGAGAGTCCATCCTAGTTACTCAATTTTCCTCCTTTTCTCAACACTGCAAGTTAAAGTTTGTTTACATTTAAATAATCACTTTTAATGTCTTACTTTGTATCACAAATACCAGAGATATCACAGTACCCCATATAAGAATTCCAAAATATCAGGCTTTATATATGTAGTTCCTGACTAATAGCTGTCTATTTGTTTCTTTAGCCAGCAAACAGTGTATATCCTGTGTGGTCTATTCTTCCCTAGCAATAGAAAGGGAAGAAGCTGATTTATTGTAAAGAGAAAAAAAACAGAATGTTTGCTCTTCAGTTAGGCATTTAAAGCGGAGTTCTGCTTAAAAAACAAATACTGCAGCTGCTGACTTTTAATTATCGGACACTTACCTGTCCCAGGGTCCAGCGCTCGTCTCCCCCTCTTGTCTGCTTCGCTGGCATTGTAACTGTGGGCGCCCGGCTGTGGCTTCACAGCCGGGCACCCACTGCGCATGCACGAGCCATGCCGCGCAGCGCCGCATGCCGTGACTGGCCGGGCAATCATCTGGGACCTGTGACGTGTCCCAGATGATTGCCGAGAGGGTTCCGGTGCCGCAGTGCGCCGGGAGGAAGAGGAAGCTGGGACCCTCTAAAAAGAGGGTATCCGCCCCCCCCCCCCCAAAAAAAAAATTACATGCCAAATGTGGCATGTCAGGGGGTAACCTCCGTTAAAGCAGAAGTCCCATTTTTGGGTGGAACTCCGCTTTAATTCTAGACATGAAGCCTGATGTTAAAGTGTCAGTCTATTCAAAAAAGGATATTTAAAGGTAGAAGCTAAGTTTTGAGAACCTCTTCTGTAGACAACTGCAACAGATATACAGGCTTGAGAGCTCCCTGACTGATATAAGAAACCATTACCCTTCTAAACTCTCCGTAATAATAATATACCAAAACTGAAATGATCAGTTGAGTGATCTAATTCTTAGGAACTGTGTACATCAGCGTGGATAGACTCCAAGCTACTGTATACAGCATCACAGTTCTTGTCAAGGTAAAGTGTTAGTAAACCTACAACAGTAAAATTACTCTGTATATACAGTAAAGCATGCTTGTTATACTCACTGTGGAACCTAAGGGGTAATCCTCTGCATTGTGTATAAAGGCTGTGTGACCCTGTCTCTCTGATCCTCCCCTTAACAGATTCCAACCCATCTACCGATAGAACAAAGCATTAGGAGTCAGGCTGCACATGCTCAGTTTGATGTGTATGGCTAGAGTGTTTTTTTTATGGGAGAGTGCATGTGATCAGCACAGGGCCAATCAGCACTGTCCAGACAGAGGATCAGAGGAGAATGAAAACTCCTCCTACAAGCTTTATTCAGACACTGATAGAAGTCACAAGACTGCGCTAACTGCTGATGAGAAAAGGTATTTAGCCGTTTATATTTACTAAAATAATTGCATTTCCATGTTTTGTGTACCATGGGAGATCAGATATAGTGAACGTCGGGTCCTGAATTTAGTAACACCTTAAGTCTACAGGATCAGCATTACCCTCTAGGCATACTAAATTCAAAGATACCCTGTCGCCAAAAAATGCAGCTAAAGGTATAGAATAGTATTTTCAATGCTTACTTTTTGTGTTTTTCCTTCCCATTAATAATTTGCTTGTAATTTACCTTTGAACATGCTAAAATTTTGAATAAACCAGAAAGTGTCAATTACCTAGCATGGCCACAGCCCCCTTCTTTTTTCAAAGCCTTCTCCTTTTTTGGATGTGTCTAATTATTCCCACCTCCACCCCCAATTCCCTATCTAACCTTTTATGTAACTGCCAGGAGATGAGGGAAATACTATAAAGTGTCACTTGAGTGACAGCTCTGAGTCTTCTGGGGCTGCTGACATCATATCCAAGATTGTGGTGCCCAGCAGCAATCTTAGGCATTTTGGATGTCTACACAAAGGAGGCTTTTGCAGGTAAATAACATGCATAAAATGTTGTAAATGCACATATCTTATGGGAAGATTTTTGTTTAAATTAATAGTCTGTTGACAGGGTCTTAATTTTACTAACAATTGACAATCCCTTTAACCACTTCCTTCCCGGCGTATTGTGAAATGACATCCTCAGATGGGATTTCCCATCCTGGGTGGGTGTCATATGACATCCTCCACCTCCTGCCGGTATAGGGGGCGCGCGCATCAGCTCCTCAGTGACGCAGCGGTCGCTGGCACCCGTGACCGCTCCTGACAGTGCAGAAATGTGGATCTGTGTGTGTAAACACACAAATCCATGTTCTGTCAGGGGAGAGGAGACAGATTGTGTGTTCCTAGTATATAGGAACACGGATCGGTCTCCTCCCCAAATCAGTCCCATCCCCCCAACAGTTAGAACACACAGTGGGGGAACACATTTAACCCCTTGATCGCCCCCTAATGTTAACAACTTCCCTGCCAGTGACATTTATACAGTAATCAGTGGCTATTTATAGCACTGATCGCTGTATAAATGTCAATGGTTTCAAAAAAGTGTCCGATCTGTCCGCTGCAAAGTCGCAGTCCCGATAAAAATTGCAGATCGCCGCCATTACTAGTAAAAAAAACAATAAAAATGCCATAAATCAATAATCTATTTTGAAGATGCTAGAACTTTTGCGCAAACCAATCAATATGCGCTTACTGCAAATTTTTTACCATAAATATGTAGAAGAATACATATCGGCTTAAACTGAGGAAAAAAAATATATATATATATATATATTTATTAAATTGGGATATTTATTATAGCAAAAAGTAAAAAACATTGTGTTTTTTTTCAAAATTGTCGCTATTTTTTTGTTTATAGCACAAAAAATAAAAACCACAGAGGTGATCAAATACCACCAAAAGAAAGCTCTATTTGTGGGAAAAAAGGACATCAATTTTGTTTGGGTACAGCATCGCACGACCGCGCAATTGTCATTTAAAGCGACGCAGTGCCGTATCGCAAAAAATGGCCCGTCAGGAAGGGGGTAAATTCTTCCGATGCTGAAGTGGTTAAGGACAGCATACAACATAAAAAATTGGGAAAAGTGTGGCAGAAGTGTTATATAGTTTGTACAAAAAAAGGTTCAGAAGCCAAATAAAGGTTCCGTGGGGAAACATAAAAAGTATGACATTATATTTAGTAGGTAAATAAATTAATAGAAGTTAGAATGGATAGTCACCTCAGTTTTCTAATAATCCAAGGGAAAGAACAATTTTAGCTAAGCCTCTGGCTGGCCCTAAGTTGCCAAGAATCTAATCATCTGTGCATTGCTTGAACTTTTGCATTGAAGTTTATAGCCCTCAAAAAAATGACTTAAGGCAGGGTATGTGTTTGCTATAAATATTGCAAAATATACTTAGTAGTTACTTCTATTGCACATAAAATATATGAGACTTCCAAGAATCTGTTATTTCTCAGTTTGTTTATATATTCCACTTCCACTTAGGAATGTAACTGAGGAATTTCTGTGCATTTTCATAGAACAGTCATACTGTTTTATTTCAAGGCATATCATTTTATCAACATTTGAACAAATCTTGCAGTATAGGTCGGTGTCTTTGTTACAGTTGTCATTATGCCACTTTTGCATCACAGCAATACTGTTCATAACTTTAGAAGTGTATTATAGTTCAGCTAAAGAATCAGTACACCTTAAAAGTGACATATACTGTATATACTGGACCAGATGGCATCCACCCACAGATCCTAAAAGAATTGAGCTGTCATTTCAAAACCGTTGTTTCTAATTTTTAGGGGCTCATTAATGATAGGAATGGTACCACTGGATTGGCGTAGGGCCAATGTGGTGCTTACATTTAAAAAGGGAACAAAGTCTTTACCAACTAACTATAGACCTGATAGTTTAACTTCTATAGTCGGGAAGATACTGGAGAATTGAATAAAAGACCACATCGATGAGTTCTTGCTGGAAAAAAAATACTTTAAGCAACAGACAGCATGGGTTCAAGAAGGACAGAAGTTATCAAACAAATCTGATTTCTTTTTATGAAGAGGTAAGTGAAACCTTGGACAGAGGGGTGGCGGTGGATGTGATATACTTGGATTTTGCAAAAGGGTGTGACACAGTTCCCCACATACGGCTCATGTGTAAGGTAAAGTCTACAGGCTTGGAAATATCAGTTTGTAAATGGAAAGAAAACTGGCTAAAAGAATTCAGAGAGTAGTGGTTAATGATTCTTACTCTGAATGGTCTAAAATTATAAGTGGTGTACGTCCCCAAGGTATAGCGTTGGGACCCTTACTTTTTAATATCTTTATAAATGATATAGTGTCTGGGATTAACAGTACCATTTCAGTCTTTGCAGATGATGCCAAACTATGCAGTGGAATAAGGTCCTTACAGGATGTCTCCAATTTACAAGCCGACCTCAATGCACTGTCTAATTGGGCGACTATGTGGCAGATGAGGTTTAATGTTGATAAATGTAAAGTTATGCACTTGGGGGTTAAGAATATGCATGTATCATACATACTAGGGAGAGTACAACTGGGGGAATCTGTAGTGGAGAAGGATCTGGGAGTTTTGGTAGATCATAAGCTCAATAATAATATGCAATGCCAAGCTGCAGTTTCCAAAGCGAGCAATGTCCTTTTAAGTATTAAGAGAGGTATGGACTCCAGAGAGATATATCATTTTGCCCCTGTACAAATCATTAGCAAGACCTCATCTGGAATATGCAGTTCAGTTTTGGGCACCAGTTCTCAAAAAGGATAGTGTACTTGGTGTTGAGTTATTCACTTTATGGTCAACACAGAGGACAAGGGGGCACTCTTTACGCCTAGAGGAAAAGAGATTTAATCTCCAAATACGAAAAGGTTTCTTCACAGTAAGAGCTGTGAAAACGTGGAATAGACTCCCTCCAGAGGTGGTTCTGGCCAGCTCAGTAGATTGCTTTAAGAAAGGCCTGGATTCTTTCCTAAATGCACACAATATAACTGGGTACTAACATTTATAGGTAACGTTGATCTAGGGAAAATCCGATTGCCTCTTGGGGGTCAGGAAGGAATTTTTTTTCCCTTCTGTAGCAAATTGGATCATGCTTTTCTGGGGTTTTTCGCCTTCCTCTGAATCAACTGTGGGTATATGTTTGGGTATATGGGATTGTTTGATATTATTTTTTATTTGTTTATTTATTTTTATGGTTGAACTAGATGGACTTGTGTCTTTTTTCAACCTGACTAACTATGTAACTATATATACTATCAGTTGATGCTGGTGGGCTCAAAGATAATCTATGGTCACAGCATACTCTTTAACCACTTCAGCCCCGGAAGGATTTACCCACTTCCTGACCAGGCCATTTTTTGCGATATGGCACTACTTTGCTTCAACTGACAATTGCGCGGATGTGCGACGCTGTACCAAAACAAAATTTTTTTTCCCCACAAATAGAGCTTTCCTTTTGTGCATTTGATCAGCTCTGCGGGTTTTATTTTTTGCGCTATAAACAATATTTTCTGCTATAAAACACACCCAATAATAAAAATGTAAAAAAAAATGTCTTCATCAATATAGGCCAAATTGTATTCCGCTACATATTTTTGGTAAAAAAAAAAACAACCAATAAGCAAATAAAAAGTTATTGCGTCTACAAAATAGTGGATAGATGTATGACATTTTAATTACCTGTGATTTTTAGTGGGACTGCGACATTGTGGTGGACAGATCGGACACCTGACATTTTTGACACATTTTTGGGAACCAGTGATATTATTACAGTGATCAGGGCTAAAAATATGCACTGACATTGTACTAATGACACTGGCAGGGAAGGGGTTAAATGTGTTCCCTCAGTGTGTTTTCTAACTGTATGGGGGATGGGCTGCCTGGGACAACACACAGATCTGTCTTCCTGCATAGCAGAAAGACAGGATCTGTGTGTCATCCCCTGACAGAACGGAGATCTGCCTTCTTTACTTTGGCAGATCCCCGTTCTGTCACTGCGGGGAACGATCGCGGGTGGCTGATTGGCTCCCCCACTGGCTCACAGATCAGCATGTATGAGCCCGACATACACCTACGACGATTTGCGCCGCTGAGCCAACCTGCCACAGTATAACTGCGGCGGCTGGTCGGCAAGCAGTTAATTTTATTACATCAGCATTGTATTAACTATACGGGGAATACCGTATTTATCGGCATATAACACGCACTTTTTTCCCCTGAAAATCAGGGGAAAATCTTGGGTGCGTGTTATAGGCCGATCCCCCCCCAATTGTGTGTGATCGGAGCGATCGCGGCAATTGCCGTGATCGCCGCCGACATACACAGCCGTGTGGAAATTCAAATACGGCGCCGAGACTGCATGGACTCGGCGGAGCGGAGCTACACATACCCGAGAGTCCTCGGCTTTTCTCGGCGCCGCTTACAGTCCCGCCCATGGGGCGGGACTGGGCGGGACTATAAGCGGCGCCGAGAAAAGCCGAGGACTCTCGGCTATGTGTATCAGCGCTCCGCCGAGTCCCTGCAGTTTCGGCGCCATATTCAAATTTATACAGGGCTGTGTATGACGGCAGGGATCGCAGCGATCCCACAAAGCACGGGGGCAAGGCTGCACGGGGGCAAGGCTGCACGGGGGCAAGGCTGCACGGGGGCAAAGCTGCACTGGGGCAAGGCTGCACTGGAGAAAAGCTGCACTGACAAGGCTGCACTGACATGGCTGCACTGACATGGCTGCACTGACATGGCTGCACTGACAAGGCTGCACTGACATGGCTGCACTGACATGGCTGCACTGACAAGGCTGCACTGGGGCAAAGCTGCACTGACAAGGCTGCAATGGACACTGGGGCAAGGCTGCACTGACAATTCTGCACTGGGGCAAAGCTGCACTGACAAGGCTGCACTGACAAGGCTGCAATGGACACTGGGGCAAGGCTGCACTGACACTGACAAGGCTGCAGATGGACACCGATAACGCTGCATTGATGGGCATTTTAATGTAAGTTTTTTTTCCTTAAACTTTACTCCTAAAAGTTTTTTTCCTTAAAATTCCCTCCTTAACTTGGGGTGCGTGTTATACGCCGGCGCGTGTTATACGCCGATAAATACGGTAGTTATTTTTGACAATCCAATATAAGCTTACATTTCTGCCTGTCTGCATCTCTTTCCACAACTTCCTCGATTCCCTACATGCTTTTCATCTTCTCCTCTATTGTTTACTTTCCATTTATAAGGAAGCTTAGGTTTAGGAGCTGAAACAAAGGAAGAGAGGGATAAGAGGTACATTCTATTATATGTTATAACATAAAATGTGAGTCTAGTATCACTTTAATTTCTGTATGATATCAGACATTAAGCAAAACTTAAAGTGTTACTAAACCCAGGATCCTGCATCCACTAAACCTAGTCTCCCACAGTACACAGAACATGGAAATGCAATTATTTTAGTAAATATAAACTGCTAACTACCTTTTCTCATCTGCAGTATATAGCAGTCTTGTGACTTTTATCAGTGTCTGGTTAAAGCTTGTAGGAGGAGTTTTCATTCTTCTCTGACTGTCCTATGAGGCTGCATGACCCCTGACCCTCTGTCTGGACAATGCTGATTGGTCCTGTGCCGATCACATGCACTCTCCCAAGAAAAACTGAGCATGTGCAGAGCGACTCCAAAGGCTCTGTCTTAACAGGCGATGGTTAGGGGGCAGTGGAAGAAGGGGAGGATCAGAGAAGATGAGATTTAAAAAGCCTTTTTACAAAATGCAGAGGATTAACACTAGGTTCCACAGTTAATATAACAAGCATGCTGTACTGCATATAATGTACATACTGATTTTACTGTTGTGGGTTAAGTATCACTTTAAATACAAGGATGACAATAAGATCTAGATTGTAAACTCGGCTGGAATAGAATCTAATTCCTGTTTGATATATTTTTATATGCTGATGTTCTAGCCACTTCGTTTTCTTACTTTGGAAGATATTGGCACTGTATAAATCAGTAATAATGAAATAATAATATTAAAATAAGATTGAACACTGCCATGTTTCTATAATATGAAACCAAAATCAAGAACACGGGGACATGACCTCAAACTAAGTGGAGGAAAGTTCAAAACTAATTTTAGAAAGTAATATTTTACTGAAAGCGTAGTTGATGCTTAGAATAAACTTCCAGCAAAGGTAGTAAGACAGTCGTAAATGGCTACAAACATGCTTAGGGGAAACTTAGATCTATACTAGGCAAAAAAGTTAACAACCCCCCCCCAATCAAATATATTAAATAAATAAATAAATGGGTAGACTCAACGGACTACTTTTTCTGCCATCACTTTCCTATGTTTCTATGTGTATGTGAGCATGCCTAAGCATAGCCATAGTTGCAGGAGTCAAATCTGTTATCCTATGGAGTTACAGCAAAACACTCAGGAGCTTAGATGACCCGGGCCAATGTCTCTTCATTTCTGCTGGTTAGCTCTAACACTGGTAATCATAAAGAGCTATAGTTATCATTTCAAATAATGCTAGGAGGATGTTTCTAGTGCATGACTTTATTTATAGTAGGCTCAAAGGCTATATAAATTCTGAAATAATAACAATGGGTAATAGGCAGGAGCCAGAAAAACTATAAATCAAGATGTACTCAAACAAGATAACACTGGATACATGTCTATGTCTACCCAAGCACACTATAAATTCTAATCAAATTTCTTTGCTCATTCTGCCAAGCATCCACTCCTCCACATACACAAACAGAAGTAGCTTTTGTTGTAATACTAGAACCAGCAATGCTAATATATTACAACCAAGTGCATGTTTAATTAAAAGGAGACACATCTATTATATATTTGGGACAATAGTATAGTTGATAACTATAATGCAATTAAAGCTATTCGTAGACATGAGATGACAGTCAAAGGATCTCACTGAAAAGAAATCATTCATTAAGGGCTGAATAATGCACATGCATGCATACTGGTATCAGCTGAAACAGTGCACGTTTTTTACCTGTGCAAACAATATCTATCTACCACTGGTGATCAGTTCTTCTCCCATAGGCCACTAAAGCAGGTCATAGATGAATCCAAAATTATCCAGTTCAGGACTGGACGAATTTCGTCCCACCTATCTCCCTTCCTATTCCAGAGAAGCCATTTTAAAGGTCAACTTCTCTCAAACTGGCTTGTTGGAAAATCTTCTTTCGATTCGCACTGCGGCCAATTGGAGAATTCCCTGCTGTCAGAATACAATAATACAGTGGGGAGGATTCCACCATTCACCTCGCTTGTGTGGATGGGGGTATCTATTCAGTTTTTTGCAATTGATCCTATGGCTATTTAAAGTAAAAATGGATCCACGTAGGGCCATCTTTAGACTAATCGACCAGGAGATGCACAAATTTGATTTCACAACAACAAAAATATGAAGTGTTGGTGAAAGCACACTTAAATAAACAAAGGGGGCACTGTCTGCCCCTCTACTAATACTGTTCAGCATGAAAAGAACACAAATGCTTGCTTAAATTACCATTTTCAGTTTTTTTTAATGCGGTCATATGACCGAATCTTTTCTCTGCCCACAATATTAGGGAGGGCTGTTTGGGGGTAGATTAGACTGGAAGACTAATGCTGCGTACACACAGTCGGACTCCCAGAGTCCGCCGAGCAATCCGACCGTGTGTAGGCTCCGGCGGACTTTTCCGGCGGACTTTTTCCCAAAAGCCCGCCGGACCTAAATTTGAAACAGGTTTTAAATCTTTCCGTCGGACCCAGTTTCTGGCGGAAATTCTGCTCGTCTGTGTGCTGGTCCAACGGACCAGATACGGCGCAAAGGCAGGGTATTGCATTTCGCGCTCGCTGCAATAGGAAAAACAAATTTTCCTATTGCGGCGAGCGCGGGGCATACCAGGCCCTTAGGTCTGGTATGTATTATAAAGGGAAACCCCTACGCCGGAAAAACTGCGTGGGGTCCCCCCTAAAATCCATACCAGACCCCGATCCGAGCACGCAGCCCGGCTGGTCAGGAAAGGGGATGGGGACGAGCGAGCGCCCATGCCCTCAACATGGGGGATGGGTGCTTTAGGGGAGGGGGCACCCTGCGGGGCCCCCACCCCAAAGCACCTTGTCCCCATGTTGATGAGGATAGGGGCCTCTTCCCGACAACCCTGGCCGTTGGTTGTCGGGGTCTGCGGGCGGGGGACTTATCGGAATCCGGGAGCCCCCTATAATAAGAGGGACCCCAGATCCTGGCCCCCCACCCTATGTGAATGAGTATGGGGTACATGGTACCCCTACCCATTCACCTAGGGAAAAAGTGTCAATAATAAAACACACTACACAGGTTTTTAAAATAATTTATTAAACAGCTCCGGGGGGGACCTTCCTCCGGCTTCGGGGGTCTTCTTCCGGCTTCGGGGGTTCCTCCGGTTCCTCTTCTCCCGGCGTCCAGTTGGTTCTTCTCCGCTCTCTCCGGCCTCTTCTCCCGGTGTTCCAGTTCTTCGGCCGACTCCTCCGCTGTCTTCAGGCCGCTCTCTTGCCAGCGGAGGTCTGGACTTCTGGGCTTCTTGGCTTCTTGTCTTCTTCCCTCTTCTCCAAATGTTGACACGACGGTCTCTCCGGCTGGACTGCTCTCTGAGGGCTCCATTGTGACTTATATAGGAGGAGAGCCCGCCCCCTTATGATGTCACAGTCAATGGGCATGCTGGGACTGTGACGTTTTAGGGGGTATGGTCACCGGGTGATGTTGACCATGCTCCCTAAAACGTCACAGTCCCAGCATGCCCAGGGACTGTGACATCATAACGGGGCGGGGTCTCCGCTTATATAAGTCACAACGGAGCCCTCAGAGAGCAATCCAGCCGGAGAGACCTTCGTGTCAACATCTGGAGAAGAGAAGAGGGAAGAAGACAAGAAGCCAAGAAGCCCAGAAGTCCGGACCTCCACTGGCAAGAGAGCGGCCTGAAGACAGCGGAGGAGCCGGCCGAAGAACTGGAACACCAGAAGAAAAGGCCGGAGAGAGCGGAGAAGAACCAACCAGACGCCGGGAGAAGAGGAACCGGAGGGACCCCCGAAGCCAGAAGAAGACCCCCGAAGCCGGAGGAAGAATCCCCCGGAGCTGTTTAATAAATTATTTTAAAAACCTGTGTAGTGTGTTTTATTATTGACACTTTTTCCCTAGGTGAATGGGTAGGGGTACCATGTACCCCATACTCATTCACATAGGGTGGGGGGCCGGGATCTGGGGACCCTCTTATTATAGGGGGCTCCCAGATTCAGATAAGCCCCCCGCCCGCAGACCCCGACAACCAACGGCCAGGGTTGTCGGGAAGAGGCCCTTGTCCTCGTCAACATGGGGACAAGGTGCTTTGGGGTGGGGGGCCCCGCAGGGTGCCCCCTCCCCCAAAGCACCCACCCCCCCTGTTGAGGGAATGCGGCCTGGTACAGTTCAGGGGGGGGCACTCGCTCGTCCCCACCCCCTTTCCTGACCGGCCGGGCTACGTGCTAGGATCGGGGTCTGGTATGGATTTTAGGGGGGGCCCCATGCCATTTTTTCGGCGTAGGGGCTTCCCTTTATAATCCATACTAGACCTATGGGCCTGGTATGACCCGCGACGGGGCTCGCAAGGTGTCAATCTCACCGATTAAAGCGGCAAGATTGACTTCCTTTTCTAGCCCCATCGTACCCGAGTCACGTTCAAAATGAACGGACTTGTCCATGTGTCGGCAAGTCCGTTCATTCTGAAAGTCCGCCGTAACGGCGAAAGTCCGTCGAAAAGACGGGCGGACTTAGCCCGCCGGAAAGTCCGGTCGTGTGTGGGCAAGTCCGTCCGTTTTAAAGTCTGGCGCACCTGGCGGACAAAGTCCGTCGGAAAGTGTGCCAGACCAAGTATGCCAGAAAGTCCGATCGTGTGTACGCGGCATAAGTGGCATATCATTGTCAGTGATGCTTGAGCTTTGTCTTAATCCCTAATTTCAAACATCCCTGGACTTTCTATTACAACAATGTCAGTGGGCTGTGTGGCTTGGGACAGTCATAGAGGACGAAATGCGTATAGGATGGAGCCTGACGCTGGCAAGAGCTCTGGTTTGTGTCCATAGCTGTGGAAGCTGTATGAGCGGTAAGAGAACTGAGTAGCTGATGGCCGGCAGATAACTGCATCTCTCTGCTGCATTAGCAAATCCACTGGGAGTTTGAGCATGTTTGATGTGCCTGCTGATTAACCACTTTCTTACAGGGCACTTAAACCCCCCTCCTATCCAGGACCAATTTTCAGCTTTCAGCGCTGACGCACTTTGAATGACAATTGCGCGGTCATACAACACTGTACCCAAATGAAATTTTTATCATTTTTTCACCACAAATAGAGATTTCTTTAGGTGGTATTTGATCACCTCTGCAGTTTTTACTTTTTGTTAAAGAAAAGTGTAAAAAACTGAATTTAAAAAAAAAAAAAAATTAATTTTTTTATATTTTGTTATAAAAAATTTAAAACGGGTCATTTTTCTCCTTCAATGATGTACGCTGATGAGGCGGCAGTGATGGGCACTGATAGGCGGCAGTGATGAGCACTGATGGGTGGCAGTGATGGGCACTGATGGGTGGCAGTGATGGGCAGCACTGCCAGGTGGCACTGATTGGCACTACAGGTGGGCATTGATAGGTGGCACTTGTGGGCATTGATAGGTGGCACTTGTTGGCATTGATAGGTGGCACTGTGGGCACTGTTAGGTGGCACTGTGGGCACGGTTGGGTAGCACTGTGGGCACTGTTATATGGCACTATTAGGTGGCACTGATGAGGCAGATGTGCCTCTTCCACTTTGGGGACCGATGTCCCTCACATCCGAGCCGGTGATCAGCTTTTTTTTCTACTCACGCTGTCAGCGTGAGTAAAAAAAAAAACTATTACCGATCTTTTGTTTACATCATGTGATCAGCTGTCATTGGCTGACAGCTGATCACATGGTAAGGGGCCGGATTTTTGTCTGTCGGACTAGCATACAGACGAGCGGACTTTTCAACCGGACTCGAGTCTGTCGGAAAGATTTGAAACATGTTTCATTTCTAGGTCTGTCAAACTTTTGGGGAAAAAAAGTCCACTGGAGCCCACACACGATCGAATTATAAGACGGACTCCGGTCCGCCGGACCAAGTCTGCCAAGTCTGTGTACACGGCATTAGGGCTGTAATTAAAGCAAAAGGTGGTTCAACAAAATATTGACATAAGGGGGGTGATCCTTTTCCAACTCAGTGATTCTGTTTTTGAATCTTTTTATTTTTTTATGACATGTTGGTCTTATATCTTTCACTTGGATGCTATAACTTGCACTAGTAAATACAGCTGGATAAAACAAAAACCGTGTCTGTCTTCATTTCAGACTGCAAGGCAACAACACGTGATTATTTTAAAGAGGGGTGATTCTTTTCTATATCCACTGTGCATATTGCAATTATCCATTACGGTGCATTCATTATTAAAATTACATTGTAAAAAGTGTATTTTACTTTCACTTTGTGTTACTGTTATTTGGTCAAAGGGTAGAAAAGTATTATTTATGCAGATACTGGCAGTCTCTGGCAGGAATCAGTAATAAAATGCCACAGAAGCCAAATCCAGTGCTACCAAGGGAGTAGTTATATGAAAATGAAAGCAGTAGGGAAGGCAGGTAGATGTTAAACTAGAAATTAATAGGCATCAATATAAAACTGTATCCCTTTTTCTAGAACTTTTAGAGTAGTCCAATGTAAATTTTTTAAAGATCTTGTGTTGAGGTGCTAGCTATTACACCAAATAAATGTCCTCATAAAAACAACACAAAGATCAAATAACATGAAAAAATATATAATATAAAAAAAAAACAATTATGTGCTTCTAATAGCAATAGGTGGATTTCCTGTAATCATATACAGCAGTGACAGTCCTTTGTGCAATGATTATAAAAACACCACATGTTGATTAGTGCTCCTTGCTCTTCTTATGGTAAAAGTACTCTTCTTTATAAATGTGCTCCTCCACCTATAAGAAGGGGGGCCACTCACCAGATGGCTTTGGGCCACCTGAACCCTCACAGCTTATATGGAATACTTTAATGTGGATATGGGCTCAGCATGCATTCAGTGTCACCAGCATGGATATCCCAAAACACAAAAAAATACCAGATAATCGTACAATACAATTATTTATAAACATTTTCCCATAAAAACATATGCCAGTAAAATTCACATTTCCTTGTGCCATACAACGGCACCCAGTATAGACAGCCTGGTCAATATACAATCCTCTTCGCTCGTGACTAGAGCCGACGTGCATTCTCCCACATTCCACCTGAGTTGGACCTGACTAAACCATAAATACTACTGCTACAACAACCTCAGTGCATTTTCCCTGAAGTGATCAGGCGTCATCAGGAAGTGCCTCAACACAAGATCTTCTCCATTCAATGTAAAATTTTGGTCCTTCTTGTATCAACTTACATATATTGTCTTTGATGTTAGTATGGTGGCAAAGGAAAAATTGGAGCACACAAAAAAATCACTACACCAAGAGGGTGCTCAATAGATAACAAGGAGTGAGGAGGTGTAAACAAGCTGTAAATAGGAGATATTTGGATAACTATGATATCCATGAAAGGATGACCCTAAATTCGAGTACACGCTACAGGTTTGTTTTTGTGCAACTCCGCAGGTTGTACGAAAAATAAACTGACAGCTCCGGTCGGAGCAGCTGGACTAACTTTGCATGGTTAGTACAGTGACTTTGACTGGAGCTGTCAGTTTTTTTCCCCGCGAAGCTGTTGTGTTCTAACAGGGGCACGCTCCCCCCCCCCCCCCCTGCAGAACACTCCGATTAGTGCTCTCTGCCATTGGTTGAGAGCACTGATGGGGAGTTAGTCAGCTGCTGGTTATCTGGCATGCACGTCTGACAGAACGTGCATGCCAGAACTGCTGGCTTCTGTCGGACAGACAGACATACACACGGGCAAAATGTTGACCGGTATTTTTTGTACTGGTAAATGTCTCCCGACATTCTGCCCGTGTGTACCGGGCTTTAGTCAGGGTGTAATGGTGCAGCAAAGGGGATTAGGGATGAGATATGGTCCAGTGTGGAGACAAACCCAACCCATTCACAGTGTTTTAGTGAAAGCTGTCAAAGTAAATAAGAGAGATAAAGGTCAGTAAGGAATTGAACTTTAAATCTGAATACTAGCTCTTTGGGCAACCAACTATTTATTGCCTTTTTATTAAAATTAATGGGTTCTTTTTTGTGGCCTTTGTTACAGGGGTGGCATTTTGGGACATGAACAGTGTGCACCTAAGCCACCTTGTAATATATATCTTTCACATTTAATGCACTTGCTATCTCTATAGATAAAATAAAAGTTAGGCATACATCAGTTAGACCTATCATCCCTGATTAAAACTATCCCATTGCTGTTTAATTTTACACTGCTGCATTCCCTGTTGTATCATAATTATGTAGTAAAATCCCTACCCATGATTTTTGTCATAATTTTGGGCCTATAATTGCTATTTAAAATTGTCTTTCTGTGGGACACTTTTACGATGCTATATCCTCTGCAGTATGTTATTTATTGTAGTAACATTCCGGCCTGTGCTCTTTGTCTGTAGTAAATTTAGAAATTGCTATTTATGATTGTCCTGCTACAGGCCACTTTTATACTGCTCTGTCAATTGCAGTGTCTTAAAGTGGTAATAAACCACAAACCAAAAATGTAATATATTGCAGCTTACCAACACTTACATATGATGGCTGCATTAGTTTGTTTCTTTAAGGCGTTTTTCCCTCTGTTTTCACCTGGTGATCTGGCTAGTAACCCACCTCCTGCATTAGAGTTCCCCCACTCTGGATGAATTAGAACAGGGGCACTTTTATACAGCAGCATTTTCAGTCTGTGAGGGAGGGGAGTGTTAGATGAACTAGCATACACTATTGCCCTGTACACACGGTCGGATTTTCCGATGCAAAATGTGTGATAGGACCTTGTTGTTGGAAATTCCGACCATGTGTGGGCTCCATCGCACATTTTCCATAGGAATTTCCGACACACAAAGTTTGAGAGCTTGCTATAAAATTTTCCGCCAACAAAATCCGTTGTCGGAAATTCTGATCGTGTGTACACAAATCCGACTAACAAAGTGCCACGCATGCTCAGAATAAATTAAGAGACGAAAGCTATTGGCTACTGCCCCGTTTATAGTCCCGACGTATGTGTTTTACATCACCGCATTTAGAAAGATCGGATTTTCCGACAACTTTGTGTGACCGTGTGTATGCAAGACAAGTTCGAACCAACATCTGTCGGAAAAAATCCATGGATTTTGTTTTCGGAATGTCCGATCAATGTCCGACCGTGTGTACAGGGCATAAGTCTGTGGGGGAGGGGAGTGTTAGATGAACTAGCATACACTAACAAGTATAAGCCAAACTCCAGCTCACACTGCAGATACACGAGTAGTTAGAACAACAATTTTTTTTCTTTTGGGATAAAGGTTTTACATGAATAAATAAAAGCTGATCAGTATATGCACCCCTGTAAATGGTAAATGGTTTATCTTAACCATCTGACTGATATATTTGCAGGTGCAGCTGATTCTGTTGTATAAAAAAACAGACTTACTGGCTGGATCACTAGATGAAAATAAAGGAAAGAAAGCATAAAAAGAAAACTAGTGTAGCCACCACATCTAAGATATAGTAAGTTGAAATGTAATAAATGTTTGTTTTTGGATTTAAAACCACTTTAATTCTCACTTTAAACCTCTACCTGTTCTCTTTTTCTGTAATCAATTTAGGCCTAAAATTCATTCTTTCATGTATCTTCTGCAGTCTCGTAATTCTTATATTCTTGTCTGTAGTATATTTTGGCTTATTCTCCATCACTGAAAATGTTCTGCTGCTGGCCAATTTTACACCACTACATCTTCTGTATTCTCCTAATTCTTAATAAGCTTTTTATAGAAACACCCTTGATCCCTATGGTAATGCATATAAATAGTGTGAAAGGAAAGGACAGCAAACATGCAGTTCCCAGGTCGACTATCTAGGGGTCCTCTTATTATAATATGGGCTTCCAGATTTCCCTATGAAGGCCCCACACACACACACACACACACACACAATATTACCCCTACCTTCTTCTTGGAACATTGAAGGATTTGTGTATTTTCAATGTTGTCCTTCAAGCTGCAAGAAAAGACTCCTGAACAACAACTTTAAAAAAAAATATAGTATGCATTGCTACATGTCCCCTATGGCCCAGTGTTTTTTTTTTAACAATAGTTTGCCTTTTAGCCTTGAAAATTATTAGAAAATATTGCAAATTTTATCTTCCATAGACTATAAATGGGGTTTAGTAAGTTTTTTGGACTTCATACTGGATTCATCAAAGCTCCCATGAACCTACAAATAAACAAAGGGAACCCAATTATAACGTTTTTATTGCTCCCTGGTAGTTCATCCAATACCTGTCAATGTTTGTTGCTATATTAAGGAGAAACTTCAAAAATCTCCAAAGAAATAGGTTCTTTCCAGCTTAAGCAGCGCTAAGATAAGTGACCCTGTTTGCTTTTACTTATTATACAATGTTTGTTGCTAGCAGTCAGTCAAAGTCAAAAATTCTCAAGAGGCAATTTGTGTATATGTTATACACATTTTATACCACGTGACCTTGCACCTGTCTGCAATACTCCTGGAGAAAGAGGTATAATACAGACAGAGAAAGCTTAATCAGAGTGTATGGAAGTGGTCCAGTAAACTGAATTATGAAGTGTACAATGTTGCAGAAATGAAAGGAATAAAGTACAGGGGGAAAAAAAATATTCTTGGCAGCCTAGAAAGAGGCTGGCGTAAGACTGCTGTTCCAGTTTGGCAAAGCTACAGTTAAAATGAAAAGCTTAAAGGAACATTTGATGGTGAAATGTATCTGGTAGTATTAATATTCTATAAATCAAAAGAAGTTCACACAGGATCAGAGTTTAAAAGTTTAAGTGAGCGTCAAGCAGTGATGTTTGCAACCATTAGAGACGTCTTTCTTAGTAGAACTGTTTAAAGTTTTATATTATTATTTTATATTGTACAGCACAGTATGCGTGATATTTTCACCCACTATTTCTGCATATTAATAATTGCTGGTATGCCTTGGGGTATATTTTACCATACTTCAAAACTAAATGTACACCTAGACTACCAGGATATGCTGGGTAATTGCCTACCCAAAGAAATTATGATCTGCATGGGTGATTCTAAGCTCACATGCTGAAAGAAATGTATGTTAACAGACATTTCCAATCTTTATCAAGACTTAGCAACTTCTGTCATTATATCTTCAATCTTAATTCATGACCCCCAAGGACAGCCTCTGTGGCATATCCAACAGTGAGGCTGGTTTGTAAAACTGGAAGAAAGTTAAAATAGCAACTCATAGCAATTACATTGGTTTCAACTTTCATTCTCTAACTTGCAATGGGAAAATGAAACGTGGAATTTGACTTCTTGCTGTGTACACCAACATCTCCACTTTTCGTTTCTCTAGTTTATATAAAGCCCCAAATTTTCCTCATATCTGTAACTGAAAAAGACAATTCTCTCCAGCTCAGTCAAATTCTCCTAGACTGTTAAGTGGTTGTGAATGAGATTCTATACTTATCTAAACTGTACTTTAATCACTAGTCGCTACTAGAGTCAATGGTAAATACCCTATGTCCCGTACACACGGGCCGAATGTGTCAGAAACCATTAAATCAGACCGAGACAGAAGTACAGTTAAATCACACTTGTTTAATAATAAAAGTAAAAAGAACAAATGTAGTCAAAACATAGCCAAAGTTCAGTAACCGGAACCGATAGTTAGCCAAGCAGAAGTCAGGGATCAAAGTAGTGGAACAGCAAGCAGGATCTGAAGCCAGAAGGGATGTCAGCAAAGCCAGTCTTTAAACAGGAACACAGGAGATAGTTTCTTGTGATGTGACCAAGGCGAAGGCAGAGCTCCTTTGGACTGGATGGCTTAAGTAGGCAGGACTGACGAGCAGGATCATCAACAGCTGAGTAACTGTGGAGAGAGATGGGATCTGGCAATTTGCTGACAGCTGAGCGGCCAGCTCAGAGAAGGTAGGGCTGAGCCCAGCCCTGACAGTACCCCCTCCTCAATGACCCCTCCCCCTCAGAGGACCACCAGGTTTGAGGGGAAAACATCTATGGAAATCACGGAGGAGGACATAAGCATGTATCTCCAAGGATGAGACCCAAGAGCGTTCCTCCGGACCGTACCTTTTCCTATGCACCAGGTACTGTATGCACCCATGGAACCTACGGGAGTCAACAATGGACTGTACTTCATACTCCTCATGGTTCTCAACCTGTACAGGGTTAGGACATGGCACCGAGGTGGTAAAGCGGTTGCAGACCAAAGGTTTTAATAAGGAGACATGAAATACATTTGAAATACGCATATTAGAAGGAAGGTCTAATGCATAAGCCACTGGGTTAATCCTGCGAAGAATACGGAAAGGCCCAATAACTTCAGTGAGGGAACACGAAGTCAGAGATTGTGAGATGACAGCCAGACCCTGTCCCCAACCAGGTAGGAAAGGTACTTTGTCACAGTAAGTGGGCTTAGCACTACATGACCATATAGTGTGACCAAACCCCTGTATTTTTTTTAATATGTTCAGGTGTTTTTAACTAGCCTTGCAGGAAATGTCATTCTTGAATGTGTGCGCTGTAATGTGTTTTGTACTGTTTGTTGGTCTTATAGCAGCACCATCTTGAATCTAAATGCATTTTAGGGTGTGCCCCCCCAAATATGTTTTTGCAACCTTGTAGGAAGGCGCAGGCAGGCATCTGCGGTCAGCATGGAGTCAGTACCTATCATTAGCATGACGCAAAGCCTCCTGGTGCTTAAGTGGAACAAAGACCACAGAGATGCTCCTCCAACACAGGAATACTCTGCGGAGAAAACGAGTCAGGCAACATGGAAGGTTGGAAACCATAATTCACCATAAACGGGGACAATCGGGAAGCAGAATTCAAGGCACTGTTGTGAGCAAACTCGGTAATAGGTCTGACTAGTTGTTATGATTGTCAGAAATATAGCAATGTATGAATTGCTCTAAGGACTGATTGGATCGTTCTGCAGCCCCATTAGACTGCGGGTGATACACAGAGGAGAAAGCAAGCTGAATTCCCAACTGTGCACAAAAGGCTCGCCAGAATCGAGACAAAAACTGACTACCCCTGTCCGAGACAATCACCTTGGGTAGCCCATGTAAGCCAAAGATCTCCCGAGCAAAAATGGAAGCCAGTTCCTTAGAAGTGGGCAGTGGAGTACAATGACATGTCTTTGAGAACCGGTCAACCACCATAAGGATAACAGTGTTGCCTTGGGAGTTAGGGAACTCCACAATGAAATCCATAGATAGGTGGGTCCAGGGCCTCTCTCCATTGGGTATGGGTTGTAAGAGGCCCACTGGAAGGTGTTGTGGAGTCTTACTCTGAGCACACACGGAACAGGCAGCTACGAAGGCAGTTACATCAGCATGTAGACTAGGCCACCAATTGTTGGGAAATGGACCAAATGAGTTGATTTTTCCCAGGGTGGCCAGCTCCCTTGGGAGAATGGTAAGCCTGGAGCATGGCAGAACTGAGACTCTCTGGGACAAAGCAGCGGTCACAAGGTTTCTCAGGAGGGGCATGGACCTGAGCAGCAAGAATTTTGATACCCAAAGGAGAAGTGAGACTGGTGTGAACCGTAGCCAGAATATGATCAGGAGGAATCACAGGAACCGGAAGTGACTCCAACTTGGAAATGGAGGAAAATTGTTGTGACAAGGCGTCAGCCCTTACATTCTTAGTACCAGGTAAGAATGAAACAATGTAATTGAAACTTGACAAGAAAAGAGCCCATTGCGCCTTTCTCGGAGAGGGGCGTTCAGACCCAGACAAGAATGTGAGATTCTTATGGTCAGTAAGAATGAGAACTGGCACAGTGGTACCTTCAAGGCGATGTTTCGATTCTTTCAGGGCTAAAATGATCACCAACAGCCCTCTGTCACCAATCTTGTAATTGCACTCCGCAGGTGACAATTTCTTGGAAAAGTATCCACAAGGATGCATAGTGCTCTCAGAGGTAGGATGTTGAGACAGAAGGGCGCCAACACCAGTCTCAGAAGCATCAACCTCAAGGATAAAAGGTAACAAAGGATCAGGATGTGCCAACACAGGAGCAGAAACAAAGGCAGCCTTGAGACTCTCAATGGCCTTAATGGACTCCGGAGACCAACTCTGTGGGTTACCGTCCTTTCTGGTCATATCAGTCAGGGGCTTGACCAGAGATGAGAAGTTACGAATAAACTTCCGATAATAGTCGGCAAAGCCCAGGAAACGCTGCAGAGGACGTAAACCCATGGGTCGGGGGCCACTGTAGGAGTGCCGAAAGTTTCTCTGTGTCCATCGAAAAACCAGCAGTGCAAATGACATAGCCCAGGAATTTAACCTATTCATGATGGAACTCACACTTCTCCAGTTTACAATAGAGATTGTTCTCTCTTAGTTTCTGAAGCACACAACAGACATCTGTGTGGTGGCTCTCCAGGGACTTGGAAATTATGAGGATATCATCGAGATAAACCACCATACATAACTGCAACAAATCTTGGAGGACATCGTTAATAAATTCCTGGAAAACTGCCGGGGCGTTACAAAGGCCAAAAGGCATTACCAAGTACTCATATTGGAGTGTTGTGGTAAATAAACGCAGTTTTCCACTTATCGCCTTCCTAATCCTCATGAGACTGTATGCCCCTCTCAAATCAAGCTTTGTGAAAACCGTTGCTCCCTTGAGGCGGTCAAATAACTCTGTAATCAACGGAATCGGATAGGCTTGATTGAGACCCCTATTGTAAGAAAACTATTGTTGCGCCCCGGGCGCACTTGCGCACGCATGCGCACATGAGAAACTTTGCAGATCACATACGCGCCAAGGAGCGTGCGCAAAGGAGTGTGCAGATCCGTAGGAGCGCGTCCGCGCAACCCTTTGGCGCCAGACAGCACTATTTAAGGGGCGCACTGACTTGTAACAGATGCTGACTGATCTTCAGCGGTTCCTGTACCCGTACCCTGTTGAATACTGCTATTACCTGCCTGATATCCGTTGCTTAACCTTGGCTTTTCTTGACCATGCTTCTGGACTCTCCTACATCTCTCATTACTAGCTCCTGATCCCGGCTTCCTATTCCGAACACGGCTATCCCTGTGACTTCGCTTCTGTCTCCTGTTTGGCTCAATGCTGTCTTCTGGGTGTCCGCAACTCCGCTCCTGTGACCTGCTGCGACTTTCTGCATTCCCAAAGTCGCATCATCTGCTTCAAGCTTCCAGGGCTACATCTGCAGGCACACGTGTTCCTCCTATCCCTTGGGTCCTTTTGTCTCCACTCTCAGCGGGACCTGGGTTGGAGATACAAGAGAGGCTGACCTTGTCACTTCAGACTCCGACCAGGTACATGACAGTATCAGTCAGCCAGCAATGGAGTCTGAAAGGGTGGCCTCGCCTTTTATGGAATCTGCGGATCAATTTCTGCACTAGCCCATACTGTATGGAATCTCCAAGAGGACCTTGGCCGGATGGAAGGTCGACCACCGAACCTGCTTGATGTCTCACTTGCCTCGACCCCCCTTGCTCTTGTGAGTTCTTTTGTGCAAACAGACTTTTGCCTGCTCAGTGAAGCCATTCTTCCTCCTGAACCCAGAGTACCTTTGCCTGAGCGTTTTTCAGGGGATCGCAAACAGTTCTGTACCTTCCAAAATGCTTGTGAACTTTATTTTTTCTTGTTACCTCGAACGTTCTCATCTGAAAGCATTAAAGTGAGATTCATCATCACACTCCCACTAAATGAACCACTTTCCTGGGCTCATCGTCTTAGAGAACTACATGATCCGGCTCTGACAACGTCTGACTCCTTCTTCTTATCCATGCTGATCCTTTCCTCCAGCAGACTGCTGAATCCACACTTGGTAAACTCCAACAAGGCTTAAGATCTGTTGAAGAATATGTAACTGACTTCCTTGTTTCAAGTATGGATACTCAGTGGAATAAAGCTGCTCTCCCCCATCAATTTCGTCTTGGACTCTCTGACACAATAAAAGACGAACTTGCCGTGCAGGGGTACCCACATCTCTGGAAGACCCGATCCATCTTGTCATCCAAATCGACCGACGGCTACATGAAAGGCAATCTGAGAGAGCTAATACCAAGATACTTGCACCCCCAAGAACTATTGCTTCTGTTTCTGCAGTTACTACCAGAATACCAAGGGTGCCTCACAAGAGTCAGGAGCACCATGAATCTCCCCGTAGAAGCTTTCCAAGGCCACCTCTGTACTCTTCTGAACATGACAGACTGTGCTTTTACTGAAGAGTGGCAAGCCATTATATTCAGACTTGTCCTATAAGACCTGTCAAGCCCACTCCTACTCTGCCTCACATGATGCATCTTCCTGGGAGGGATCTTCTATATCTCCAGCTCCAGTTACCGGGCAGGACTATTCTTGTAACCCCAATTATAGACTCTGGAGCTTGCAGTTGTTTAGTGGACTCAGCCTTTGTTACTCTGCATCAACTTCCTGTATGCACCAAGAGGCAGGGATTTACTGTGCATCTTGCGGACGGCTCTGGTCTCAAGTCAGGGCCAGTTACACAAGAGACTGTACCCATTCTCTGCCAGTCTTCCTCGGAACATCAGGAACTTCTCTGTTTGGATGTCATAACTCCCCCCTTGTTCCCTATTATCCTGGGATTACCTTGGCTAAAGGTGCATAACCCTCATATTGAATGGCTTACTGGAGATATCTCCTTCTCTACCAATTGCTAGACATTGCTACCCAGAAAAGACTGATAATTCTGCTTCTCTCTTTAGCATCCACTCTGACCCTGAAAATATGATGTTAGTACCCATTGCATGTTGCATACCACGGATTCCTGGATGTGTTTAATAAAAAGAACGCAGATACTCTTCCTCCCCACTGGACTTACGATTATCCCATTGAACTTTTACCAGTGGCAGAGATCCCCTTCGGCCAAATTTACCCTCTCTCGGAACCCGAACTGGAGTCCTTGCCCAAATATATTGATGAAAGCCTGGAATAAGGTTTTATTCGTCCCTCATCCTCTCCAGCAGGGGCCGGTATCTTCTTTGTGGAGAAAAAGGATCACACCCTAAGACCCTGTATAGACTTTTGTGATCTTAACAAAATAATTGTCAAAAACCGGTACCCACTTCCATTAATCCCTGAGTTTTTCCAGAGGCTGCAAGGAGCATGAGTATTTTCTGAACTCGATCTGAGAGGTGCCTGCAATCTGTTTCAGATCAGGGAAGGAGATGAATGGAAGACAGCCTTTAGGAAACGCTTTGGGCATTTTGAATACTTAGTCATGCCCTTCGGTCTCTGCAATTCCCCAGCCACTTTCCAGCACCCAGTAAATTATGTTTTTCGGGACTTCCTTGACCTGTTTATCATAGTCTATCTTGATGACATTCTTATTTTTTCTGACTCAATTGAAATACATTGCACCCATGTGATGAAGGTTTTGAGTAGACTTCGGAAACATCACCTCTATGCCAAGGTTGAGAAGTGTGACTTCGAAAGACAGACAATACAGTTTCTGGGACTTGTCATCTCCGCTGATGGTATCTCCATGTCTTAGAATGGCCAGCTCCTACGAACTGAAAGGCGGTACAAAGGCTTGTGGGATTTTCTAATTTCCAAAGAAAATGTATTAAGAACTTTTCTGGCATTATCTCTGCCATTACACTTTTAACTAAACAGCTTGTTCCCTTCCTGTGGAGTACAGAAGCACAAGCATCTTTTAAGTAGTTAAAAGCCTTGTTCACCTCGGCTCCCATCTTGAAGCATCCTGATCCGTCCTTGGCCTATGTTCTGGAGGTGGATGCCTCTGAAAACGCAGTAGGGGCCATATTATCGCAACGTCAGGGTCCTAAATCATTACTCCATCCCGTGGCTTTCTTCTCCAAGAAATTGAATCCATCTGAGAGGAATTACGACGTAGGGGACCGGGAATTGTTAGCCATTAGAGCTGCCCTTGAGGAGTGGCATTACTACTGTCTGTCTCTAAAAAAGGAGATGGTGAGAGCCAGGAATATGTACAACATTCACCAGTTATCAGGAACATGTAGAGCCTGGCTTATTAAAGAAAAATTTTAGCTCCCAGGGCTGATCCTACATAAGATTATAAAGCACTATGTAGAAGGTTACACCTGCTATGATGTCTCTTGTTGTCTTTATATATATATATTTGGGTTTTTGACATTTTACTTGGAAATTCCAGAAACAGCTTTTACACTCTTACACAGCCATACCAGAATCTCCTTCAGGTACAACACTTACAACAACATTTACTACGATGTTGATCTATAAAAATTAGAAAAACAAGACTTTTCTTGCAC
This sequence comes from Lithobates clamitans, assembly GCA_037952925.1. Taxonomy (NCBI): domain Eukaryota; kingdom Metazoa; phylum Chordata; class Amphibia; order Anura; family Ranidae; genus Lithobates; species Lithobates clamitans. Next base: position 393,800 of record JBBGZY010001650.1, on the reverse strand, counting down.
ATGAAAGCATACTTAAAGGGAATACAGAAGATCTTGCTTAGTAAGCTAAGTGAATCCATACTTTCCAAAGTGAGCAGTTCCCATTCGTTTAGTAAATCAATCCTGATATGTAATGTACCAATGAAAGAATTCAGCTCCCATGTGCTGTGGACATCACCACAGAGAACATAATCTAAATTTCGACTGCTTGGTGTTTAAACGTGCCGTGGCTATTTTCCATACATCAGTTAGCAGATAATACTCTTTTAGCTTTACTTTCATAATTCAAATTCCCTAGACAGTTAAAGTTTCCTATAGACACAAGATGACTGTGACAGACCTAACTGGGACAGGGGCTTTTGGACGGGACAGCGCGGTAGCCTCTTGCCTACAGACTATGGGCCCTGGCATTTGAGGGAGCCAAAAGCATTCAGGAAGATTTCCTGCTATATAATGCAAGATGACATGTTATTACCACATTTAACAGTCAAGGAAGCCATGATGGTCTCTGCCAACTTGAGATGTGGAAAGAAAGCTGTTTAATGAGAGCTGTTGCCAGACTGTCTGGGGTGGCCACTCCCTAACTAATCAAGGCTTCACTAGGGGCCTAGCTGTTAATTAGCTTACTGGTTAATTAGTTCACTGTTTTATTAGGTTACTGTTTGCTGCTAGCTGTTCATTAGATGTACTGTTAGATGTACTAATGACATTACTGTTTAACGTTTGCATTATTTAGGATAATGTGATCAAGCTCTTATCTGATTTTGTGTGGTATAAATTCTGTGTGACTTTTTAATAATAAGTTCCAGTTTGCACCTAGGTTAATGTCGTCTTGGGTGCAATTCTCAACTATATTACCTGGTTCTTCGTTCCAGAGTAGAGGAAGCTGTATCTTGGCGGGGTGCCAAGCTGTCCGTCAGAATGATCATTTACCAAACTGGCCAATAATGGTCTGATCCAAGAAGGACTATGTATCTACAGGCCCCTCCTAACTATCGCAGACAGCTCTTTGCATGGCTTATTTCAGGGCAAGAAACTACTGTCTGATATGGATTGTGCCTTGTTTGCCAAGTACACTTACATGTATTTAGGCCACAATAATTCTATAGAAAAATAATTTTTGTTGTCATATGTTCAGACTGCTGTTTATGTACTTATTGTGAAACAATAATAAGACCACCCTTCTGTGCATTGATTTAAACTGGATTTCTCAAAAGAACTCTTTAAGCACGAAATAGACTGAGCATAACAAAGAAACCTCTTCAATAATGTTTTCATCATAGTGTGATCACATCTTTTTTGTCAAAATTATTGATTGGTGGGCATTGGCTATTTCCACTGACATATGATTGTCATCTGAGCTGGCGAGTTTTGATGATCATGACTTACTGTATTTGTGGCCAGTTTCAGATGGCTGTTATGAATGCTTTAAAATAAATGTGGAATTACTTTTACAGTTATTTAATATTAATAATATATTTAGCAATTAAAGGAGATTAAAAGTGAAAAAAATGTTCTTTTAAAGTTATTTCCATCTAAACCTTGTGTTTTTTCCTGTTGGCTTTATCAACATTCCCTGTACATGTAAATTAGTCTGACTCAGATGTGAAACTGGAGTGGAAAGTGAAAAGCATACACAGCTATACAGGCTGTGCTGTATTTAACAAATTGTTGTTTTGGTTTTGGTTTAATTGCCTCAATCGGCCCTGTCACTTAAGAGCACTTCATCAGGAGTGACAGCATGAGTCAAGCCATGTTCTGGAAACTTGAAGGGCAGCTCATGACAGCAGGCTCCACTGCCTGTGCTGTTAGCCCATGTCACTTACACTTCTTACTGCCCCTTGGCATCCCCAGAGAAACAGTCACTTGCTGGTTGGTCACATTAAAGTTTGTTCTGACATTTTGTAGATAAGAAAGTCTTTGACGGATTGAAAAGCGATTCTAGCTGCCAAAACAAAATCAGCTCATAATACCTCAGTGACGTCTGCAATCCATCTACTTCAAGCACTATTATTAGCCTTATCAAGACATACATATATTTAGAATATGCAGTCCAAACCACAGTTAGCTTTCAGTTATGTTCCCATCATGTCACTTTTGCTGTTTTACCATCTTCAACACAGTCTTTCTGACCATATAGTGCTGTAAAATTCAATTACTTACATTCTATGAACATTAGTATATTATGTGTCTGTTATTCTTCCTAAAGGTTTATATAAGAAATATGATAAATAATGATAATATGAGGAACACTCTTCTTACCATCATAGACAATGGTCTTTGAGACCTCTTCAATAAATTGGCTGGGCCTGACCCTAAAATTTGCTTTACACAATGGTAAAAAAAAAGCCCACAAAGCACTATGTGCTTCAAAATTTGAAATGCTAAGGACACAGTCCCACAGAAGTCTATGATGATCCATTGCGCAGGTGTGGCTAGGGGCAGGGAAAATTTCAGTTGCAGGCTCCAAATATAGTGGTAAGCCTCGGATGTCAGATTCAGATAAATAAGCACCTGGGTCAGGGGAGGGTAGGATATTTCTGACCGGGGCTGCTAGGCAGGCTGAATAAATGTACTTTAGAGAAAAGTACACTTACCTTTTAACTGTCCAAAAAAGGCCCCACTGCAAAAGACACGTCTGAAATTAAAAAAATTATGGATCTATGTTTGGCCATGTAGTACGATAGTAATAGATCATTACAGGGTCATGTTAGAACCTAGTGCTTGATTAAGGTCGTTTGTGGGCCTGCAACATAGCTATGCAGTAGTAATAGATATTTGCCATCTGATTGCATAGACACACACCTAAGCAAGCCATGCTTCCACAAACCATGAGGAGGTAATAAAGGTCATGTGACAGAGTAAGTTGCCTATAGTCTATAAGACGTTAGTAACCGTGAACAGATGGCCACCATCTATGCATACCTACGGCTAAAACATATATATTAAAGATATTGTTTTTGGTTAAAACCCTTCAGCCAAGATGTTTTTGTTCATTTAGTGGGAAGAAAAGTTAGGTACACCGACGGCAACAATCTCCCTCACCCCCCTCCCCCTTTACTATAACAGGGAAGGGCTAGAACTTCTTCCAGGTTTTTATTTTCATCTTTTTCTACACTGGAGAGATGCTTTCCCTTTACTTGCTGTCCCAGTTACACCCTGCCATACTATGACACACAGAGGGGTTGATTTACTGAAGTCAAATAGAATGTTCACCTTGCAAGGGAAGTTTTATTTTGTAAGGAAATTTTCCCCTAGAGCTTAGTGAATGAGCTGAAGCTCTACTGACTTCCTTCATCCAGTTAAAAAAAATGTTTTTGTTTTTTTTCTTTTTTTGGAGAGTGAAACTTTATCACATTTACTAAGCTCTGGTGCAAATTCCATTGCAAAATTAACAGCCTAATTGCCTTTAATTAATCAATCCCAGAGTGTAAAAACAACAGGAGGTAAGAAGAAATCCCCTTATCGATAATATGAATATTGGGACAGTCTGTAACCAGCATTTCTTTATTCAAAGGGTGGCTCTGTTGGAGCAAAGGGTTTTTCTCTGGGGAGTCAAAGATTCCTGAGTCCAACTAGCAAACAATGTATGTTTAGGTGGATCCTGCATAAGACAGAAAGTGAGATATAGTCCCCATAAAAGATTGTTTGCTATGATATACATAAAAGTGCAGCCTAACAATTCTTTTGGTGCAAAAAATTGTTACTCTTACAGATTACAGTTGGAAGCCCTTTCCTGTTTGATTTACTCTCATTGTGGATACAGACAGCAAGAAAAAGATGTCAACCGCTGAATCAAATTACATGATTCATGGTACAAAAATGGTTTCCATGAAAGACGCTTGGAATTGGTATGCTGATAATTGGTGTTTCCAAAACAAAAGGAAGAACCGCTAAAACTGGTATTCACACAGTAAACGTATAACTGTATAATGTATTTTTTTTTGGAGTGCCGATACTGTTTTGTCACTAATCACTAAACTCGGAACCAGTGGTGTCGCTAGGGGGTGGCTTCTGGGACTATAGCCCCGAATCTGGGGCCCATAGCCCTGAGTCTCTTACCGCAGGGGTCCCTAACCACTGGTCCGCGGCCCACTACCAGGCCGTGGCCTCTCTGCAGCCGGGCCGCGTGTACAGCGGGCAGGCTGCATTAAAGAACCAGGCAGGCAAATGAGAGATGCGAGTGGTGGGCGAGCAGAGATTACATCATCTCTCTCCGCTCCCCCGCATCACTGCTCTTCTGCCCTTATAGCCGGGCCTCTTCAATGTCGGAGGTGCCGCGGGGATCAGCGAGATGACATCATCTCTTACTGCCCGCCCGGCATCACTGATCTCTTGCCCTCACTCAGAACAGACCACTGTGCCCGCCTCTGTGCTCTATGGACCACTGCTACCACCAATGCAGCAACAACATTTGGGGGCACTGGCTGGCATGGCAAGTGACAATCCGCATATGGTGGCAGGCGACGTGCCAAGTGATCATCCGCATCTGGTGGCAGGCGACATGCCAAGTGACAATCCGCATCTGGTGGCAGGCAACGTGGCGAATGACAATCTGGATCTGGTGGCAGGTGACGTGGCAAGTCACAATCCACATCTGGTGGCAGGTGAGGGTGGCAAGTGACAATCCACATCTGATGACAGGTGACGTTGGCAAGTGACAATCCACATATGGTGCCAGGCGACAGTGGCAGTCTGCATCTGGTGGCAGGCAACGGTGGCAAGTGACAAGCTGTATCTGGGGGCAGGCGACGTGAAAAGTGACAAGCTGCATCTGGTGGCAGGTGATGTGGCAAGTGACAAGCTGCATCTGGAAGTGATACGCCCAGGGCTCCCATTGATTCTGCATTATGGTGAGTTGAACCACTTCATTATATATTACAATGTAACAATAGAAATAATGCGCTTCAATCACCCTGACACCATATCAGCCATGGTGGCGGGATGATTGAAGCACCAACACCTGACAAAATTGCCTGCTAAAAATCGCTTACCACCCGCAGTGCCCCCCACCCCCAGGCATGGCACAATTTTCTTCCATGCAGTCGGTCCCCAGTGCCAAAAAGGATGGGGACCGCTGCTATGGGCTCTTGCCCCAGATATTTTGTAGACCTAGCAACGCCTCTGCTCTGAACATAAGCAAAGGTAGACATTATCTGCATAAACTAACTGCTGTTATAAAGTGCAAACACTTCCATGTGACGGCATGGGCACAAAGTTGATTTGAGTATTATCCACAGTTGTGTGTAAGAAGCCTCAAGGGATCAGTGAGCACTATGAAGCACCAGAAATAGACTGTATTAGCTGTAGAAGACTTCCAGTGTATTAAACATTTCCATGACTGTACAATATATGAAAAGTAAAATGTGGAGGCTGCCATTGGTGATATTTCTTGACTGGCTGTCAGGCTCATGCTTTGTCTATAATACATTCTGAATAACCTACCCAGAACACGTTTATAAAGAATATACAGTATAAAATAAGGGATTTCAACTTTTCTTTGACTTTTATTTACTACATGCCTGTTATGGGTCAGGGAAATGGAAGTATTAAAGTAAGACACAACCAGACAACTAGTATTTCCAGGATAAGGAGGTGAACAATCCAATCTCCATATTTCTCTCATAAATGAGGAGACCCAATTACAGGAATCCTAAGATCAATTTTAAGCCCCAGATCGTTTGTCATAATAAATACAATATGTCTGTTAATGTTCAGTTTAACTCTTTGGAGGTCATTGATAAGTGGATACCCAGACAAATGTTAGCAGTATGTGTTTGTTAATTTGACAATAAATCTTTGGCTAATTTGCCTGCCTACATTTTTACATAGCTTTTTAAATATACGGTACTTTATAGTATTAATCAACAAAAAGTTTTTCTGGGCTTTCCTGTTTTAAGGTGGTAGGTGGTACTATTTTTTTTTTGTGGATTTTCTTTTTTATTATTATTTATTTTTAATGTTTTGTTATTGTCCTTCTCCTGGGCCAAGAGTTATTTGGGAGTCTTACCAATAAGCTTCCTTGAGAAGTCAAGTAAAAAAAAAAATGCGGCCTGCACTTCTTACTCCTTGTCAATTTTGTTATAATATGTTTTACAGTTTAAAGATTTTAGCTTAGTTAAGTCAATAAAGAAAGGGTAAAGGGTGAAATATGATGCAGTACTATGGACTACTGCATTTTCCATATAGTCATCACAGTTTGCCCCACCTTATTAAATAAGCCAGCTTAAAATTGGAGCCATAGTTAAACAAAAACATGGTCAAAATAGATGTGAACATGAAACCAAGTGTGTGTGCTCTTTAGCTTCTGTTCCTATAGCACTTAATATTTCACATTCAACCCAAATATTTAACTGGTACATCTGAAAAGATCCTCCATCAACTTTGTGCTGTAAACAGCTAACTAACCATGACAACTAACAGTTCTTGGCATAACTTTCCAAACTACTGGAGAATGTGTAAACAGTGCTCAATAAGTTCATCTGTAAATCCTATTTCATGCTTTATAATTACAATACATAATATGATGAAATACTAATATGTTTCAAAACGTAAAGGATATTATTTCTACATATGCCGTTGCATGCATTTCTGAAACTGCTAAAGCCAGTGTTGTGTGTCTCACAGTGCAGTCAGAGGATACCACTAATAACTGGATACCAAGGATGTTATAACATGTCCTTCTATTATTACCACTTATACTTATTTTGACTAGAGATGGGCCAAACACCCCGCGGTTCGGTTCACGCCAGAACTCTCGAACATCAGAAAAGTTCGGACTTGAACCCCATTGAAGTCTATGGGACCCGAATTTGAAAAATCAAAAGTCCCCATTTTGAAGGCTCATAGCTTTGCCCAAGCTTAGCCCAATCAGAGCTTAGAATGCACTGTGCATTGTAAGGCACTCAGCGGTAGAGCATCGTGCTGAGCGCCCCACAAATTTAGGTGTTGGCCGAACAGGCATTGTTCGGGCCGAACTTTTGCTCGGCTCAAACTGTTCTAATTTTGTAATGAAATACATATCTACCACATATTCTAAAGTGCATTCTAAGTTGAACAATTGGCAAGTTTGAAACTACATATAAAGGTAGCAACTCATTTTAGGGAAGGTATCGCAAGTGTTTTTTCTGCACATATAAATATATAATAAAATATAACACAAACTTAAACAACAGTAGAAATGTAGAGAGATGTAGCTTGTATAAAGACTGCTCGCCTCAGGAACTTAGGGTGCTGACCAAAGGGAGCCTAACCATACTTGATGAACTCAGTAGGCAAATAGGAAGTCGCACACTAAATTATGTCAGATCGCATCCAACTTTATCAAATCCAAACATAGCATACTGCATCACTTTAAGATAATCGTATAATTTTACTCATAACCCAGCTTAAAACCAGCCCCTCTAACATTTCACTTATTCCTGGCTTGATCACAGGAACTCTTTGGATCGGTCCTAAGCTGGGTTGCCTAGTGCCATCCCACAGAGAACCTGTGATCAAGCCAGGATTAAGTGAAATGTTAGAGGGGGTGGTTTTAAGCTGGGTTATGAGTAAAATTATACGATTATCTTAAAGTGATTGCAAAGGTTAGGTTTTTTTTCCTATAAAAATAACAAAAATGTTATATTTACCTCCTCTGTTCCAGTAGACTTAAACACAGCAGCCCGGATACTGTTCTTCTGGGGTCCCTCTTCTATGATCCTGGCCACTCCCTGCTGTTCAGTGCCCCCACAGCAAGCAGCTTGCTATGAGGGCACTCAAGCAAAGTCACAGCTCCATGTGTCCATTCCGCTCATACCTCTGTATGGACTTTCAGTTGGAGAGCTAGAGGTAGCTTTAATGTATGTGTCTGCACTCATATTCCATTGAGAACTACAGATTTATGGTGGCAGATGGAACTTCTAGTTTATTAATTCACAAACTTCTGTGAATGAATGAACTATTATGTTGATTTCAAATTTGACAGCTGCTGCAGTGGAGAAGAACCTGTGCACACTGTCATTGAGGGGGGGGGGGGGGGGGGGGCTGCTTTGGGGGTTGCTTAGCAATATGTTGCATTTTACACCTCAAATACAGGAGTAACATGTACCATTTTGCTAACGGTGGAATTATCCTTTAACGGAGAACTTATTTGCAAATGTTGTTTTCTTTGTTTTTCTTTCTTTATTTTGCTGGTCTGCAAATGTGCTGGGGCCCCCTTTGTACTATTTTATATATTGTCCTGCCCACGGGCAACTTTAAATTTTTGCTAGTTTTGAACAGATCAGAGCAGCTGTCATTGTTGCTTTTTTTGGATTTGGTGTAGACACACTCTGGAAGCTTTCATCTGTCTTGCAAAGGTGATGTCTTAGCTTCTGGTGTGTTACTGTACCTTTAAGGAGCAAAGCACTGCCTCTAGGTGAGCCTGCTCTCTCTGCATTGCTATATATGCCCTATAGTTGGGCAACTCAGTTAGTTTAGAGTCAGGGACCACAGTTATTAGAGGTGCCTTGATGTGGTAGTATCTCCCGCATATACAGTACAGTACAGTACAACAATCTCTGCTTTCAAAAGTAGTTGAAACAGATTAGTTAGGTTGTCTGTTTTCTACTGCTTACTTACTGTAATCTTAACCACACTCAGGATAGTGCTGCCAGTTTCCCGGAAAAGTTAGTGGATCCGTCCCCGATCGTGCTTGTGCAAATAGAAGGCATCTACACCAGAGCTTTACTAGACACTGGGGCCCAGGTCATGCTACTATACCGGAATTTCTACGACAGACACCTGAGCCACATTCCCAAGCTGGAAGAACTCAAGATCTGGGGAATTGGAACTGCTAGATGCCCATATGATGGCTACATCCCTATCCGGATGCGCTTTGGGCCAGCAGTTGTCAGGAAAGAAGAGGCTTTTGACACCTTGGCTGTCGTGTGTCCCAGGCCACCTTGGGCCGGGCGAAATTCCATACTAGTAGGAACCAATACCGACTTAGTGAGAAGACTGTTATCATCAGTGCTGAGCAAAGATGTATCCACCAAGAATAAAATTCACCCATTGTTACTGAAGGCTTGTCGGTGAGTGGCTAGAGAGAAGAAGGCCCCTGAAGGAGGAGTGGGGTGGTTGTGGAAGTTGAAGGCCAAAGAGAGGGTACTACATCCGGGGGAAGTTGCTCATGTGAAGGCCACCATCAAGTTGACTTGGGACCAACCAGGCCCGTTTGTGGGCCTTCAAGATTTGAAGAATGGACAATGGTTACAGATGGAGTTTCAGCGATGTAGGTCTTGTTCCGTGCCTGGCAGAGAAGGATGAAGTCTCAACTGATGAGATGGGAGAAGCTGTTTTCCAAAGACGATTTCGATGTGGGATGTGAAAGAAGTGCCCAAAATAGAATTCGGCTTCAGGAAGAAAAACCCTTCTGAGAGTGTGCCAGGAGAATACCTCTCAGTGACCTGGAAGACTTAAGGGAGCAGTTGGCGGAGTTGAAAAGGTCAGGAGTCATTCAGGAGTCTCAGGGTCCCTATGCATTCCCCATCGTGGTAGTAAGGAAGAAAAATGGGTCGTTACGCATGTGTATCGATTACCACACCTTGAATCGGTGCACCATCCCGGATCAGTACACCACACCCCGTATCAAAGATGCTTTGTAGTGCCTCACTGGAGCAAAGTGGTTTAGTGTGCTTGACTTGAAAAGTGGGTGTTATCAGATTCCCATGCACCCAGAAGATCAGGAGAAGACGGCATTCATTTGCCCTTTTGGATTCTAAAAGTTTAGTTGGATGCCTCAGGGCCTGTCAGGGGCTCCTGCAACCTTCCAATGTCTGATTGAAAGGACAGTAGGAGACATGAATCTCGTAGAGGTGCTGGTGTATTTGGATGACATCATCGTGTTTGGGAGGACACTTAAAGAACAGGAAACTTGACTAGAGAAGGTATTCTCCCACCTCCATGAGGAAGGACTGAAGTTGCCACTAGAAAAATGCCAGTTCTATAGAACCTCTGTCACCTATTTGGGCCATGTTATCTCTACAGGAGGAGTCACCACGGATCCACAGAAGCTGGAGGCTGTCACAACCTGGCCCAGACTAAGAACTGTAACCGAGTTGAGATCTTTCCTGGGATTCTGCTCCTATTACCAACGATTTGTGGCCAACTTCTCCAATATTGCTTGGCCCCTTATGAGCTGTTGAAAGTGGTCATGGGAGAAGGAAAAGATGGAGCCAGAGCCAAGAAGAGTGGTGCTCACAAGAAAAGAAAGTCCATCCAAAGCCAATGGACCTCTCCATGTGAAAAAGCTTATTGGCAGTTGAAGAAGAGTCTCACAGAGGCTCCAGTTTTGGCCTACGCTGACCCTGGCCTGCCCTATGAGCTGCACGTAGACACCACTAGAGAAGGATTGGGAAAAGTACTGTATCAGGAGCAAAATGGAGGGTTGAGACCCATGGCCTATGTGAGTAGGAGTCTTACCCCATCAGAGAAGAATTACCCCGTCCATAAATTGAAATTTTTGGCACTTAAGTGGACTGTGGTGGATAAATTGAGAGACTATCTGTATGGAGCTGAATTCATTGTCAAGACTGACAACAATTTCTTAACTTACATCTTGACCTCGGCAAAATTGGATGCCACAGGTTAGCAGCTTTGGCAGGGTTCCGGCTTAGTCTTAAGTATCGACCAGGATTTGGGAACCGAGGTGCGGATGCTTTGTCCCACAGGCCTCATAGGAAGGAGGAAGACCCAGAGGGATGGACTTATGTAACTGAAGAAGGATTGCGAGCCTTGTGTCAGAGTCTGAACCAAAAGATGAAAGGAGGAGTGACTGCTGAATACATTGGGGTTCACCCCTCCAGAATACTAAGACGCTACAGCAGTTTGACACAGGTGAGAGGAGAAGGCCTACCCCAACTGACAAAGAGAGATTTGAAGAGAGACCAAGCAGGACCTATTGGGTCATTTGGTGGTGCAGGCTTTGAACAAGCAGGATCCCGGACTGTTGCTGAAAAGCCTCATAAAGAGAGCAAAGACTTTGCACAGGGAATGGGACCGATTACAATTTAGAGACGGAGTGTTATACAGGCATTGCCCATCTGGAGACAAGGAGGAGAAGTGGCAGCTGTTCCTCCAATAAAAACATTGTCCTACTATCCTAATGTCCGTACAGGCGGGGATTGGGGCAGCCCTAACCGGCAAAATTTCCACTGGATACAAATCAGGGGATCAGGCGGTCCACCCCGGGTGCCACCCATTGGGGGGGATGTCAGGCCAGCTGTACCGGGGGGCTGCACAGGCCAGGGGGGCTGCACAGTACACAGTGCCCCCCCCTGTTGGTAAAAAAACATTTATCGGCGTATTCGTATAACATGCAGGCATGGTTTTGATTCTACATATACATAAATATATATAAATTAATAAAAATATCATGGCCAATCGGGGGCCCTTGCACACGTGGGGCCCTAGGCTGCAGCCTAGACCAGCCTGTGCATTAATCCGCCCCTGCCAATGGGTCACTTACAGAGTCAGGAGCCATTAGATCTGGTCTGCATTGACTTTCTGTGCCTGGAACCCAATACAGGTGGAAGAAACAGCATCTTGGTTGTGACCGATCACTTCACCCGCTATGCACAGGCTTAGAAGGGCTCTAGGACCCAGTATCTCTACCAGCAGGTCACATGGGCCTATATAAGGAAGTCTGCTAGTATCTGCAGTTGCTGGTTTTTCAGTCTTCCTGAGTTCCTGAGCCTCTGTGCAAATTACTGTTTGGATTCCTGTTGTGACCCGGCTTGTTCCTGACCTGTCTGATCTGCTCTCCTGGTTTGACCCCATGGCTTGCTTTACCGACTTGTTGTCTTCTCCTGTACCTGATCCCAGCTTGTATCACGGACTTTGCTACAGTTACCTGTTCCAGCCTGCTTCCTGATACCAGACCTTTTGCTTGTCCCCGTTTCTGCAACCTGCCTCCTCCTCTTGCTGGATCTACTGTGTTTGACCCCCTAGCCTGGCTTTCACTACTGTTCTGTGTGCACACCTTGCCAAGTATTACAGAGCATTCTTATAGACTTTAGCCCAGCAGTGTTTCCTGTATTACCTCCTGTATTTACCTATACACCTTGTGTCCTTCAGGTGCCCATCAGCTCTTCTCACCGGAATCCATCTGGCAACCTGTGCTTCTCTGGGCACTACACCCTCTGTACCCAACTTCAGGGGTGTACTCCACTCAGCCGCAAGAGGAGCCCTCTTGGCATTTCGGCCTCCAACCAGGTATGTGACACTTCCCTTGACACCCCTTTAACGTCACATAAGGGCTATGTAGACAGATTACAGAAGAAGAAGACAAGCCTATGAAAAAACTATGGAACATGCTTTTATCAGAGAATCTCGGAAAATAAACAAAACTTTGATTTGAAAGTAAGAATACAGGACTTGCAACCAGGTGACCGAGTGTTACTGAAGAATCTAGGGGTACCAGAAAAACATAAGCTGGTGGATCGATGGAGGCCACAGCCCTATGTTGTGTCGCGGCCAAAGGAAGCAGCTATCACCTGAACGGCCAATGGAGACAAATAAGATGGCTCGTAGGTCCCTTGGACCAGAGTTCAAGACATTACCACCTTTTGAGGATGTGGAGAGAACCAAGGTTGAAGAAGTTGTCCCTAAACAAGAGACTAGGGACCTGATAGACTTCTCTAGTGAACTATTACCAATTCCTGATGTTGGTGAACCATCATTAGCTCTTGAAACTGCAAGTGAAAACCCTTCAACGGAAGTGAATGTTCAGACTAGTGCTAATGAAACAACCAAAGATTTGGCACAGACTGCTGGGACGTATTCGCCAGCGAGGTTAAGGCTGAATGTGCACCCTCCAAAGACATGGAAGGGACTTGTAGTCTGGAGGAGGAAGTGAATCTGTTAGCTGGATCAGTCCTGGACTACATGACAGACAATGCAAAGGGCGCAGAACTGCCTGCTGGGAGGAGTGATAAAAGGAGAGACGTGGCCTGTTTTCAGCCTCTCTGGACGCCATTCAACACCTGCCAGCAGGAGGTCTGTGTGTGACCAGGAATGAGAGACTGCGGCCTATACAGTGGAGAGCCGGATCGCCCGCCTCTGAGGGATCTTGGAGGACAGCCCTGCTACTGTAGCAAGTGGACCGGCCTGCGCTTCAGAGCAACTGGAAGCCACCCGCACTTCAGTCCATCGGGAGTTGCAGCACAGCGTGGTGGTGCCATTTTCACCAGACAGAGACACCAAGAGGGGATTCTGGACAGAGCCTCACAGCCATTGGAGTCTATTGTGGTGAGAGGGCACCTGCCCATTCCAGTATAGATTACAGTATTGTTGAGTGAATTCTTTCTACAGACTGCTGGTGACAATTGTAGTTCCACGGAGGTGAATCTACTTCTTTACAGGCATCATACAGCTGGACATTGGGGCCTTGCCTTTCTCCCCTGTGCTGTAAGGTCAGTACTGTATTGCACTCACATGGTTCAGTTCGCATGAGAACATTCAAACGGACCGAAGGTGCACGTGAACTTTCGAACCACGTTAAAGTCTATGGGACTTGGGGGCGTGGCCAGGCAGCGCATGTAGCAGGATGCACTTCTCCTCTGCTCCGCCAAGAATCCTGCTTCTAATCCTGTGGATTGCCCATCCAACCCGGAGATATCCCCGAACGGAACCGCACACTGCCTGTGCCTCAGTCGGTCCATCTAACCGATCGATTTGCGGCTGAACAACATGCCAAAACGGGGCAAGGATGGCGGGGGCCCGCCCGCGGCTCAGGCCCAAGATGGCGCTTTGCCACAGAGATTGCAGAAGGAGAAATACAAGGAGGCTGCCCAGAGACTCTTATTTGGCAATAAAACTTCCAAGGAACTATCTTCTCCTACATCCGATCTTAAAGAAGAGGAGTGAGGCTAGCTGGAGATGGAAAACTCTATTCCACTGGAGGATGGCACTGGATCCCCTGCTGACTGGGCCGCAGTAAGTACAGCTGCACACTCATTCCAGGGCACTCAGGCACCATCCCTGCCCCTGGATAATGCTGAACCCACTCTCAGAGACATACTCTCGGCAGTGACTATATGTAACAGATCCATCTCAACTCTGACAGATGAAGTGAAAGGCATTGAAGCTGAGATATCCTTTGTGAGACAGGACATGCAAAAGCTAAGAGAGCGCACAGCTGCAATAGAGAGCAGGGTGAGTGTGATTGAAGATGACTTAGTACCCATGCAGAGAGACTTAAAGTATAACTGTCATCTCACAGACCAGCATGCAGCTCGCCTGGATGATTTAGAAAATCGCATGCGCCTCAACAATGTCTGCGCCTTGGGATTTCCGGAAAGGATAGAGGGTAAAGATCCAGTCACCTTCATTGAACAATGGCTTCTCAATACATTTGGAAAAGAGGCTTTTTCTCCGCTATTTGCGGTTGAAAGAGCGCATAGAGTGCCATCCCGCCCACTACCCCCTGGCAATCACCCTCGTGCTTTTCTGTTTAAACTCCTCAACTACAAAGATAGAGATGCCATTCTTGCTAAAGCCAGAACCATGGGAGGCAAGCTAGCTGTTGACAACTCCAAGATATCCCTGTTCCCAGATTTCTCGGCTGAACTCCAGAAGCAGCATGCAAAGTTCACGGATGTTAAGCGAAGATTAAGGGACCTTAACTTGTCATATGCGATGCTGTATCCTGCCCGCCCCCGTGTGGTCACACTTGGGGAAACTCGTTTTTTTGATCGCCCGGACATGGCGGCTCAATGGCTAGATCGAGAAGACAGAGCCCTTAAAGCTGCCAGATCACAAAGAGATGTTCCTGCTTAAGTGTTGAGTCACATATCTGCAACAGGCCGACAAGGCCCGGCTTCTCCTTCTGAAACAGATGTCTGGGCCGTGGGTGGGCCTCAAGCTCTGAGTTTTCTGATTTTTTAATTTTTTTCTTTTTCCCCCCTTCTTTTTGTATACGCTTATTGAAGCAGGCAGTTCCTGCACTCACATCCGTTGCCTAGGCGGACGAGGAGTTCTGTTTGTTTAAACCCCTTTTTCTTTTTTGCAATCGAAGAAGGGATATGTGCTTGCCGCAGTTGTAAAACCCCTGCAAGAACTGACCTGCTGGTTAACCGGAAGTTTTCAAGGCTTTTACCCCCCACACCTGTTGTGTGGGAAATGTTAACATTGCAGTCGCTGTGGCTGCGTGAACTGTTGACCTTTAGAGTTATACCATGCAGTGCAATATACATTGGGCTAAAAATGTATTTTCTTCTGTGCTTATACACTAACCTGCTAGAAAATTATTCTCTGCTTTGTAACCTGATTCCATGTTTACAGGTGCCTATACATGTCCAGGAAGAAGAGATTAAGTATAATAAAGTTTTTTTTTCAGGTGACATGCTGATATGCAACTTGGGAGACCTAATGGGGGTTATGCTAGACTGGCCAATGATTCTAAAACAAGGTGGGGATGGCTAAGTTGACCATTATGACGTGGAATATCAGAGGACTGGGTAATCCAGTGAAACGGATGGCGGTCCTTAGGCATGTCAAGTCGCTGAATGCGGGTGTAGTTTACCTGCAAGAGACCCATTTCTCTGCAGACTCTGCTCCCAGCTTTAGCCCAGGATTGTATACGAATCAGTTTCATGCGACCTACTCCACCTATTCTAGAGGGGCAAGTATACTGATTAGGAAGGATATTCAATTTAACTGAATCAGGAAAAGCATAGACCCGGCTAGCAGATATGTATTTCTTTTATGCACAATCTCGGGCCTAAGATGTATTCTTGCTAGCATTTACATTCCCCCACCGTATACCTCGGAGATTATCAGGCACTTGGCAAGCTTCATGGCCCAATACCCAGAGGTACCCCTACTGGCAATGGGAGACTATAACAACTTTCTAAACTCCCTTAAAGATAAATTACCTGTACCTGTTGCTAGTGCATGTCAAGTAAAGGGTAATACCCCCTTTGCTAAAATGCTTGGAGAAATGGGACTGGTAGACATGTGGAGGTGTAAACAGCCTGATGACAAAAAATACTCCTGTTATTCAGCCTCATATGGTGGATTGTCTAGAATAGATTTGGGCCTGGGGAATGACAAAATGCTACATTTAATATTGGAATCAGGATATGCAGATAGGCATGTATCTGATCATTCCGCCCTTCTGGGTGACCATTTCATTACCAAATAGGATCAGACGCCCAATCTGGAAACGTAACCCCTTCTGGCTTTCGCTGTTCACTGAATCAGACCCCATACGAAATACGCTCAATCTTTTTTTGCAGGATAATATTGGTACTGCTAAATTGGGGGTGGTTTGGGATGCAGCGAAGGCCTTTTTGAGAGGACAGCTTATCAAAACAATATCGCATATTAAAACAGACACTAAGGCCTGGGAATTATTGGTACAGAATATGGTCACTGAGACTGAGAATACTTATACTAATAACCCCACAGAGGATACCAGGAGAGCTTGGTTAAGCGCGCAGTCGATGTCTGGGCAGCTGGCGTTGCAGTTGGCGGAGAGTAAACAATCACATTTTGAGGAGGGGGAGACAACTGGTCATACGCTTGCAGTAATGGCTAGGTCTCAGCAATCATCCTCTCTCATCCCCGCCATCTGCGATGAGCAGGGAACCTTGAAATGCTCTACTCCTGATATCCTAAAAGTTTTTAGTGATTTCTATGCTGATCTCTATACTTCCAAGGTGACACCCACTGATGGTGCAATAGAAGATTTTTTAGGAAGCTGCGAGCTCCCCAACTTGCCAATAGAAGATAGGACCATGCTTAATGCCCCTTTAACAGCAGAGGAACTAGATATTGCCTTATCCCAAACTAAAAATAACAAATCACCAGGTATAGATGGCCTCCCGTCGGAGGTCTACAAACGTTACGCCGACTTCATGCTTCCCACACTAAACTGAAAGTTTACAATGAGGCATTAAGAGAGGGCTCCCTGCCAAACTCGATGAATAAGGCGATAATTATTGTCATATTAAAACCGAGTTAAGATGCGAACTCCCCTGGCTCTTATAGACCCATATCACTGCTAACATCTGATATCAAACTGATGGCTCGGATGTTGGCAAACAGATTAGCCAAAGTAATTCATAAAATTGTACATAGAGACCAGTCCGGGTTCATCCCCACGAGATCCACAGCCCAAAATATAAGACGATTATTTCTGAACCTACAACTCTCAGTGGACAATACAGGCAATAGAGCAATTTTTTCACTAGACGCAGCTAAGGCCTTCGACAGTGTTGAATGGCCTTATCTGTGGAAGACACTACAAAACATGGGAATAGGTGACACTTTTATTCGCTGGATACAGCTTCTGTATGCTGCACCCACTGCCAGGATACGGATTAATGGGGGACTTTCGGAACCTTTTCTATTATTTAGAGCCACCAGGCAGGGGTGCCCATTGTCACCCCTGCTGTTTGCCTTGGCCCTGGAACCCTTAGCAGCAAAAATTAGAGGGGACTCAAGAATTGCAGGTTTCCAGAGAGGTATGGATAAGGATGTAGTGTCCATGTATGCGGATGATACCTTACTTTATTTAGGGGATACAAAAGATACTTTAAAAACAGTCATGTCCCTCATTAAAGATTTTGGAGAACTATCGGGCTTTTCCATCAATTGGGATAAGTCGATGCTGATGCCGCTTGACCCCCTGAATACTCCACTGCCCTTAGGTGCAGAGATGGTACAACAGGTGAGCTCGTTTCGCTACCTGGGGATTCAGGTGACTTCGGATCCGGCCACCTATATTGATCAGAATTTGACACCTTTGCCAACTCAATTTCGAGAAAAGTGCAGGGCATGGTGTAAACTGCCCCTGTCCGTAGTAGGTAGAATCAACCTTATTAAAATGGTTTGGGCACCACAACTGTTATATATTTTTAATAACTCCTCAGGATGGATATCTAAAAGATGGTTCAATAGAATAGAGACCCAATTTAGAGACCTTATTTGGAGGAAAAAAATAGCGAGGATAAAATTATCGACATTACAATACGGAAAGGAGGAGGGGGGGCTTGCAGTCCCTCATCCTAGAATGTACTATTTGGCATCCCAATTACAACAGCTGGGAGGATGGGGTTTACTAGATCCAAATGACCCAATTCGTAGGCTCATAACACTAGATGAAAGTAACTGCTCAGCATTGGCAAATTTGGAGGCGGGATTCCTACACTTAGACCCGGAAGCTCCTACGATTAAATTGCTGATTTTGCTTTGGTCCTTTGTTAAGAAATTGCTAGGCATTACAGGTTTTTTGTCCTGCATGCCTCTTTGGCGAAACAGACAACTTAAAGAAGTACAAAAATTAAAAGGTTTCAAAAGCTGGGATGATGCAGGCATCAAATATATTTCACAATTATACCAAGATGACACCCTCAAATCATTTCAGCAGATTCAAATAGAGTTTGAGATCCCGCATAACAATTTCTATAAGTATCTCCAACTGCGTCATGCCCTGCAAACTCAGAATAGAACTGTCAGGATTCAACAAACAGACCATGCAATTATTCAGGATGTTTTTATGGATGAAGTTAAAAAGGGTATGATATCTAGATGCTATAACACTCTCCTTACCCGTATACAGGACCCCTCTAGGCTACCATGTAGACAGCGATGGGAGAAGGATATAGGAGGGATAGACGGAGATAGTTGGGATATATGCCTTATGAATGCCCCCCTGGTATCAATATCTGCGTCCCAGAAACTCTCACATCTCTATCTATTGCATAGGGCATACAGAACCCCCCTTCAAATTTATAAATGGGGAATTAGAGATTCCCCTTTATGCCCAAAATGTGAACGCGACCATGGGGACTTGCTCCATATGGTCTGGAAATGCCCCAAACTGTTCAGATATTGGAAGGAAGTATTGGATACGGAAGTATATATGATACCTCTTGCAAGAACTCCAATAATTTGTCTATTGGGGGGGATAGATGATGAGTTGGTACCCCCACCCACTCGTATAGCGCTTATTCGTTTATTATACATGGCAAGGAAACTAATTGCTCAGCGGTGGATTACTCCGCGAGTTCCCACCAGAGGGCAATGGATAGACAGTGTTAACAGGCTCCTAATCAGAGAAAAGATTGCCTACCAACATAGAAAGGTCCCACAAAAGTTTTTTTCAATATGGCAGGCGTGGTTGGATGTCCCTGGTCTGGCCCCACACCAATTAATTAAAGACAGATTACTCTTGGGTTGATGTAGGCCTGACTACCGCATGGAAACTGAATACGTGCAAAGGAGAGAGGGTATACAGGAAACTACATTTTCTGTTGGTTATAAGGCAGAGTATGTTGTATTGTAATGTATGGCATTGTTTTGTTTTGCTTCTGTTTTTCTCTTTTCTCTTCTTTTCTTTTTTCTTTCTCTTTTATCTTTTTCTCCTCTACTAGTGAATCTTATACTGGGTTAAATATAATGAACCTAAACAGGGTTAATAGAGTCATAATGTAGTGGAGTTGTTCCCAATGATCTCGTCTGATGATCGTTATGTTCTCTTTTCATAACTCAAGACTATTGTAGGTCACTGGAGTCCTCATTGTATACAGTAACACTATCATAGCTGGAACTTGATTATATTAAACTGTACCTAGGTACATACTCTTTGCGAGTTACATTACACACTGGGTCTATTGTTAAAAGATAACAGTATACTAGTTTATACTCTTGATAGAATGTGAATAGCGTCTTCTTATAGCAACTTTGGGAAGCTGATAACTGTTTCTATAAAGTGATGTGGGAGAACTACATGATGTGTATACATTGTGCATTCTAACCTGTATGCTATATATTTTTTTTTGTGCATAAGAAAAACCTTTCTGATTTAAAAAAAAGTATATGGGACTTGAACGTGAGAAATCAAAAGTGCAAATTTTAAAGGCTAATATGCAAGTTATTGTCCTTAATAGGGTACATGTATCAATGCAAAAAAAAGTTTTAAAAACGGCCGTTTTTTTGGGAGCAGTGATTTTAATGATGCTTAAAGTGAAAAAATAAAAGTTAAATATTCCTTTAAATATCGTGCCTGTAAAGTGGCACATGTTTCCCGTGTTTAGAACAGTCCCTGCTCAAAATGACATTTCTAAAGGAAAAAAGTCATTTAAAACTGCTTGCGGCTTTAATGTCATGTCTGGTCCCGGCATTATGGATGAAAATCATTGAGAAACCCCCCCCCAGCCAATTACCAGCCCCTTTGGGTCTTGTATGGATAATAAGCGGAACCCCACACCAGAATTAAAAAAAGGAAAGGCGTGGGGCCCCCAGGCCCTATATACTCTGAACAGCAGTAAACAGGCAGTGCAAACAAGACAGGGACTGTAGGTTTGTTCTTAAGTAGAATCTGTTTGTAATTTTGAACTGGTACATTTTTTGCGTGTAGCTCCGGCCAAAAAATCTATTTTTAAGCCTTTTGGGAAACATGGGGAAGGATTATCACCCTTGTAACATTTGTTTTGCTGCCTGTGCACCTGTTCAGAAGATTTCACCTCACTTTCTGTCCCACTGACAACTGGATTTTGAAAATTTGCTATTTTTAGTGAAACAAGGAACTCTTACAGGAGAGAATTTCCCTTCCGAGGGGTAGATTTCCTCTCACTTCCTGTTGTCTCCTTCCGTTTGCAAGTAGGAGTCGTTTGTAAGTTGGATGTTTGAAAGTAGGGGCCTGCCCTATATACTCTGCAGAAATTTGGGCCTTAGTTGTTGGTGTTGCTACAACACTGTAAGTCCTCACAGTTACTCTTGGTGGGCGCAGGAGCCCTGCTGTGAAATATTAGATCAAGAATTGTAATTACATGCACCTGTTAAACAGGGGCTGAAAAATTGGGCCTAAGGCACTGGTGCTGGTGCCACAACACTGCAACCCCTCACAGATACTCTAGTTGGAGAGCAAGAATGAGCCCTGCTGCAAAGTATTGCATCAAAAATAGTAATTACACTCCCCTGTTAAACAGGGGCTGAAAAATTGGGCCTTAGGCACTGGTGCTGGTGCCACAACACTGCAACCCCTCACAGATACTCTAGATGGAGCGCAGGAATGAGCCCTGCTGCAAAGTATTGCATCAAAAATTGTAAATACACTCCCCTGTTAAACGGGCTGAAAAATTGGGCCTAAGGCACTGGTACTGGTGCCACAACACTGCAACCCCTCACAGATACTCTAGTTGGAGCGCAGGAATGAGCCCTGCTGCAAAGTATTGCATCAAAAATTGTAATTACACTCCCCTGTTGGTGGCGGTGCCCAGAACCAAAATGTTCATGAACATTGAGGAGGAAGAGGATAGTCACTCAGCATAACAGGATAGTCAACATCAGCATAGGCAGTCTTGAAGGGATTTCACATTAAAAAAAAAAATATTCAGTTACATTAGCATCAGGTGCTTGGTAGCTGGTGATCCAAGACTGATTCATTTTTATGAAGGTCAGTCGATCGACCGATTCAGTGGACAGGCGCACCCTGTGATCAGTTACAAAGCCTCCAGCAGCACTGAATGTGTGTTCCGAAAGAACGCTGGATGCAAGACAGGCCAGTAGCTCAATTGCATACTGTGCAAGCTCTGCCCAGTGATCCATCCTCAAGACCCAGTAACCCAGAAGATTTTCGGTGGGAAAGGTGTCCAAGTCTGATCTTGCCCCTAGGTATTCCTGCACCATGTGAATCAGACGCTGGCAATGGTTGCTGGAACCGATCAAACCTTGGGGCTGCGGACTAAAAAATTGTCTGAACGCATCGGTCAGACTGCCACCTTCTCCACTGCTCCTTCTGTGACTGACCGAAGCCTCAGCAACACGTTGTCCAGGAGGACCAGGAAATTGTAACCTCCCAGGCTCTGGAAACACGTTGCACAAACCTTTCTGCAAGGCCTCCCGAAGATGTTTCATCCTCTGCTCCCCCTGTGATGGCAAGATAAGGTCCGCAACCTTACCCTTGTAACGTGGATTAAGGAGGGTTGCCAGCCAGTAATGATCCCTCTCCTTGATACCACGAATACGAGGATCCTTCCGCAGGCTTTGCAGGATTAGGGAGACGATGCAGCGTAGGTTTGCTGAGGCATTCGGTCCGGAGTCCTCTGGGTCACTAAGGACGACATGATGTGCAGCCACCTCCTCCCAGACACGTACAAGTCCATGGGTTTCTTCGGACTGTAAATGATCCCTTGAAGACTGCTGCTGATGCTGAGTGCTAGGCTCCACCTCCATGCTGACACAATCCTCCTCCTTGTCCTCTTCCTGTGGGATCAGCGGGCATGCAGGAACACTGTCTGGATAAAGGGGGCCTTGAGAGGTAAGGAAGTCTTCCTCTTCCTGCCTCTGTTCTGCCTCAAGTGCCCTGTCCATTATTCCATGCAGCATGTGCTCCAACAGGTGGACAAGAGGAATAGTGTCACTGATGCATGCACTGTCACTGCTCACCATCCTCATTGCCTCCTCAAATGGTGACAGGACAGTGCATGCATCCCCGATCATGGCCCACTGGCGTGGGGACCCTGTCCTGGTGCCATAATCGCATACAGTCTAGTCCATAAATATTGGGACATCAACACAATTCTAATCTTTTTGGCTCTATACACCACCACAATGGATTTGAAATGAAACAAACAAGAAGTGCTTTAACTGCAGACTTTCAGCTTTAATTTGAGTGTATTTACATCCAAATCAGGTGAACGGTGTAGGAATTGCAACAGTTTGTATATGTGCCTCCCACTTTTTAAGGGACCAAAAGTAATGGGACAATTGGCTGCTCAGCTGTTCCATGGCCAGGTGTGTGTGTTATTCCCTCATTATCCCATTTACAAGTAGCAGATAAAAAGGTCCAGAGTTCATTTCAAGAAAAAAAGGAGAGCGGTCTGAGTAGAAGGAGTAGAAGGCAGAAGGACGGAAAGTAAAGGAAAACAAAACAAGGTGAGAGAAAGGGGGGGGGGGGAAAGATTTAAGATTTAAATGTGAGGGCGTTGACATGGCAAGTCTTCCTTTCTCTCTTCACTTGGATTGTCCTCTCACACCCGAGAGGTTCTACACAGGGGTAAGCACATTACGTACATTTACCATGTCACTCTATTCTGCCTAATTCTACTCGCACACCTAATGTGTAAATTCTACACTTATTATTTATTAGTAGGACAGGTATTTTTATTTCCCCCCCCCCTTTCTCTCACCTTGTTTTGTTTTCCTTCACTTTCCGTCCTACTCCCTTATCTACCCTGATTTGTTTGTGCCCTTTCTCATCTCAATATACAACATGGACATTAGAATGATACTTACATTTCTATACCTTCTTATTTCTCCATTACGGTGATTATTTTTAGATCCATCATATTTTACTGCCAATGTTGCTCTTTTATTGTATATGCTTAATGAAGCACACCTAGGAACACCATTCCCTTTTTAATTTCTTTCTTCTTTTTTCTTTTTTCTTTTTTCACACACTTGCACTTTTTACACTTTTGTTTTCTTTTTCTCTCTCCTGTTTTGTATCCATGCCCACCTTTTCATATGTCCAGTCTATATATTAGTGATATTACACAATTTATGCTCCCAAGTCATTATTAAACTTCATTTTGACATATATACATATATAATTCTATTACAGCTAATATGACCCAAGTGGCTAATTGGACATTTCAGGATACACCACACTCCAATCCTCCTCCTTGCCATGTCCGCCCTCTGCCAGGTCCCTGTTTTGGTTGCTGCGGGTCATGCCTCTTCAGCTCCCATGTGGAGGATTTTCCGCTGCTGCCTTTGTAAATCAGTCGTATGGACCATTTGACCATATGTAAGTATGGGAGGCCTCTATGAGGCCACATACTTCTTTTTTGACCATAACTACCATTGAATGTCATATTTTATTGATACCTACTATCTTTTAGATATTCCACATATACACCAACTCCTGAGGAAGCGAGCGGAGCTCGCGAAACGCGTCGAGTACAAAAGTTGTATATGTATATTATGTACCATATTACTGTGATCAACATTTCAATGGTCAAACGATGTCTTATGATGTTTTTATACTCATTTCTCATCATGTTTTTGGAAACTCAATAAAACTCTATACTATTTGCTATGACCTCTATGACCTACTCATTTAAAGTCCCACGGGCAATTTTTTTTTTGTATTATAGAGTTCATTTCAAGTGTGCTATTTGCATTTGGAATCTGTTGCTGTCAACTCTTAATATTAGATCCAAAGAGCTGTCACTATCAGTGAAGCAAGCCATCATTAGGCTGAAAAAACAAAACAAACCCATCAGAGAGATAGCAAAAACATTAGGTGTGGCCAAATCAACTGTTTGGAACATCCTTAAAAAGAAAGAACGCACCGGTGAGCTCAGCAACACCAAAAGACCAGGAAGACCACGGAAAACAAATGTGGTTGATGACCGAAAAATTATTTCCCCAGTGAAGAAAACACCCTTCACAACAGTTGGCCAGATCAAGAATACTCTCCAGGAGGTAGGTGTATGTGTGTCAAAGTCAACAATCAAGAGAAGACTTCACCAGAGTGAATACAGAGGGTTCACCACAAGATGTAAATCTTTGGTGAGCCTCAAAAACCAGAAGGCCAGATTAGAGTTTGCCAAACAACATCTAAAAAAGCCTTCACAGTTCTGGAACAACATCCTATGAACAGATGAGACCAAGATCAACTTGTACTAGAGTAATGGGAAGAGAAGAGTATGGAGAAGGAAAGGAACTGCTCATGATCCAAAGCATACCACCTCATCAATGAAGAATGGTGGTGGTAGTGTCATAGCGTCGGCATGTATGGCTGCCAATTGAACTAGTTCTCTTGTATTTATTGATGTTGTGACTGCTGACAAAAGCAGCAGGATGAATTCTGAAGTGTTCCGGGCAATAATATCTGCTCATATTCAGCAAAATGCTTCAGAACTCATTGGATGGCGCTTCACAGTGCAGATGGACAATGACCCGAAGCATACTGCGAAAGCAACCAAAGAGATTTTTAAGGGAAAGAAGTGGAATGTTATGCAATGGCCAAGTCAGTCACCTGACCTGAATCCGATTGAGCGTGCATTTCACATGCTGAAGACAAAACTGAAGGGAAAATGCCCCAAGAACAAACAGGAACTGAAGACAGTTGCAGTAGAGGCCTGGCAGAGCATCACCAGGGATGAAACCCAGCGTCTGGTGATGTCTATGTGTTCCAGACTTCAGGCTGTAATTGACTGCAAAGAATTTTAACCAAGTATTAAAAAGTGAAAGTTTGATGGATGATTGTTAATCTGTCCCATTACTTTTGGTCCCTTAAAAAGTGGGAGACACATATAGAAACTGTTGTAATTCCTACACCGTTCACCTGATTTGGATGTAAATACCCTCTAATTAAAGCTGAAAGTCTGCAGTTAAAACCCATCTTGTTTGTTTAATTTCAAATCCATTCTGGTGGTGTATAGAGCCAAAAAGATTAGAATCGTGTCAATGTCCCAATATTTATGGACCTGACTGTAGGTACTCTGTACTCTGTGTGTGTGCAGCCGATGCAGCATGGCCAACGTTTAGTTCCACCTGGTGGGCATGTCACAGATTAGGCGGTTCTTGGGCAGGTTAAATTTCTTTTGGAGGTCAGCCAGCCGAGCACTGGCATTATATGAAAAAATGGTAAAAGAAACTGCGCTAAAAACCAAGTGTTGAAATAAAATACAGTGAATCAGCAGCAACCTTCACAAAAACATCAAATGTGGAAAAGCATAAAGAAAAAAGAGGTTGCGCTAGTGCTAATGAAACATAATAAATAATTGACAGTGACAAAAATTCATATATGTCAAAAAAATCAATGTGTAGAACTCTAATATTGAAAAAAGTCCATAAATTGAAATCCCAATCAAGTGTTATACGGAGTCCAAAAAATCAATAAACATCAATGAAATGTTATTAAATGTCCAGAACCCCGATAGAAAAAATAAGAATAAAAATAAAAATAAAACTAATTGTGAGAAGTAAAACATCCAAGTGATGAATAGTGAAGATCAGTAACAGCGAGGAAGAGTCCACCACCAGGTACTGAAGGGGTTACTTCTTACCAGAATGCCATGACCCCCCACTACAGAGGATCACAGCAAGCAGGGATCTTTTAAAGCCAGAATGGAGATTAGCAGCAGTGTCCACCAGGGGTCATCACCTCAGCAGCCGCTCCAACAACCCAGGGCATTGATACCATGAAAATAAAAAGGGGCTCACATAGTGTAAAACCACTTAACGCTTTATTAAAATATATAAAAAGCAGATGTACACTTACAAAGTGTCAGATAATTGAACAGCCTTAAGTCCGGCTCCGTGGCCACCGGAGCTCGGACAAACCCGTCCACTGGAGATAGATTCGCTTGGGGGTGACGTCAGCGCGTCGTCTGGCTCCGCCCTACGCGTTTCGTGACATCATCACGTCTTCCAGGGGCACAGGCGGCGCGCTGCGTCACCCTTCTTAAATAGTGCTGAGTCCGACCAAGCCTCACTGTGGATCACCGCACTCGCCGGACCGCACAGACCACCGCATACACTTCCGGTGTCAAAGTGCATCCAACGGTGCGATCGACCAGCGGAGACCACATAGCCCAGCCAGCACAAATTTAGATCAATATATATTCACAAAGCCTTATGCATTAGACCATTCCTCAGCGGGGTGCCCAATACAGGATAAGCTTAATGACCAATATCAATACATGCATATGCACAATTACACACAAAACGAACAAAGCGTACTATGTTAAAAAGTACTATATTAAAAAACTTTCCCAATTTGTACCACCATAGACCCACCAATCAACAGAAAACGATCCAGGTTGAATAGATTGAACTAAAGGGAATCCTGATCACATTATGGAGTAATGGATAGAGGGCCCATGGAAGCCTCCAAAAGGGGAGTTAATAAGGGGCAAGTAAGAGCCTCCAGCCCAATACCATCTATTGGAAGCGACAGCGTCAAAAGGCGTATGTCGTTCCCTTTTATAATTGGAGAGGGGTTTCGATCTTGGAACAGAAAATAAAATGTATAAAAAACATAAATAAAATGAGGTCAATTAACTCCAGATGCATGAATAAGAACCGGAGCAAAAGGGGTCAACAGGATCCATCCCTCAGAGCCTCCAACGAGCTCAACTAACTTCAAGGTGCTCGTCTCCACCCCAGACAACGGAACTCCGAAGCCGGAAATGGGATATTTTGGCAGTTGTAGTCACCAACCGCCAACACCTAGTGAGTAGCGCCATCTAGTGGGTGTGCCAGGAATTATAGCAAAGGTTCATATTCCAATTGGAAATGTCAGTGTATAATTCCTGATGTAAATAAAAGCAAAATTGGCAAAAGGTGTATATAAAGTGGATCTCTTTTTTGTTACAGAATTAAAGATAAAAGAGGTGTGATGAAATAAATAAGGGATTAAGAATGGATTTAAACCAATAAGCATATATGTTGTTCAAAAAGGGACATTGATAACAAACCATAAATTAGAAAGGAAAATTGTGCATATGTATGACCCAATATAACCCTGCAGACACTGACGTCAACCTACGTTAAGAGTTATTAATAAACGCATTAACATCAGTGTCAACATTTAACCCAAAAGGGGTATAAGTTCGAAGTCGGTAAATCCAAGACATTTCACATTTGGAAATTTCCAAATGTGACCCCTTTTGGGTTAAATGTTGACACTGATGTTAATGCGTTTATTAATAACTCTTAACGTAGGTTGACGTCAGTGTCTGCAGGGTTATATTGGGTCATACATATGCACAATTTTCCTTTCTAATTTATGGTTTGTTATCAATGTCCCTTTTTGAACAACATATATGCTTATTGGTTTAAATCCATTCTTAATCCCTTATTTATTTCATCACACCTCTTTTATCTTTAATTCTGTAACAAAAAAGAGATCCACTTTATATACACCTTTTGCCAATTTTGCTTTTATTTACATCAGGAATTATACACTGACATTTCCAATTGGAATATGAACCTTTGCTATAATTCCTGGCACACCCACTAGATGGCGCTACTCACTAGGTGTTGGCGGTTGGTGACTACAACTGCCAAAATATCCCATTTCCGGCTTCGGAGTTCCGTTGTCTGGGGTGGAGACGAGCACCTTGAAGTTAGTTGAGCTCGTTGGAGGCTCTGAGGGATGGATCCTGTTGACCCCTTTTGCTCCGGTTCTTATTCATGCATCTGGAGTTAATTGACCTCATTTTATTTATGTTTTTTATACATTTTATTTTCTGTTCCAAGATCGAAACCCCTCTCCAATTATAAAAGGGAACGACATACGCCTTTTGACGCTGTCGCTTCCAATAGATGGTATTGGGCTGGAGGCTCTTACTTGCCCCTTATTAACTCCCCTTTTGGAGGCTTCCATGGGCCCTCTATCCATTACTCCATAATGTGATCAGGATTCCCTTTAGTTCAATCTATTCAACCTGGATCGTTTTCTGTTGATTGGTGGGTCTATGGTGGTACAAATTGGGAAAGTTTTTTAATATAGTACTTTTTAACATAGTACGCTTTGTTCGTTTTGTGTGTAATTGTGCATATGCATGTATTGATATTGGTCATTAAGCTTATCCTGTATTGGGCACCCCGCTGAGGAATGGTCTAATGCATAAGGCTTTGTGAATATATATTGATCTAAATTTGTGCTGGCTGGGCTATGTGGTCTCCGCTGGTCGATCGCACCGTTGGATGCACTTTGACACCGGAAGTGTATGCGGTGGTCTGTGCGGTCCGGCGAGTGCGGTGATCCACAGTGAGGCTTGGTCGGACTCAGCACTATTTAAGAAGGGTGACGCAGCGCGCCGCCTGTGCCCCTGGAAGACGTGATGATGTCACGAAACGCGTAGGGCGGAGCCAGACGACGCGCTGACGTCACCCCCAAGCGAATCTATCTCCAGTGGACGGGTTTGTCCGAGCTCCGGTGGCCACGGAGCCGGACTTAAGGCTGTTCAATTATCTGACACTTTGTAAGTGTACATCTGCTTTTTATATATTTTAATAAAGCGTTAAGTGGTTTTACACTATGTGAGCCCCTTTTTATTTTCATGGTATCAATGCCCTGGGTTGTTGGAGCGGCTGCTGAGGTGATGACCCCTGGTGGACACTGCTGCTAATCTCCATTCTGGCTTTAAAAGATCCCTGCTTGCTGTGATCCTCTGTAGTGGGGGGTCATGGCATTCTGGTAAGAAGTAACCCCTTCAGTACCTGGTGGTGGACTCTTCCTCGCTGTTACTGATCTTCACTATTCATCACTTGGATGTTTTACTTCTCACAATTAGTTTTATTTTTATTTTTATTCTTATTTTTTCTATCGGGGTTCTGGACATTTAATAACATTTCATTGATGTTTATTGATTTTTTGGACTCCGTATAACACTTGATTGGGATTTCAATTTATGGACTTTTTTCAATATTAGAGTTCTACACATTGATTTTTTTGACATATATGAATTTTTGTCACTGTCAATTATTTATTATGTTTCATTAGCACTAGCGCAACCTCTTTTTTCTTTACACTGGCATTATATGACCGGCAGAAATGCACACAGACTTTCCTGGCCTGCCTGCCTGAGGTGTTATTAGGAAGAGAGCACCAGCAAATGTCTGCAGTTAGCTTTAGTTGCACACTGTGCACAGGATACAGTACACTGACTGAAAATACTGCAGCTGCCTGCCTGTGGTATTATTAGGAAGAGAACACCAGCAATTGTCCGCAGTTAGCTTTAGTTGCACACTGTGCACAGGATACAGTACACTGGCTGAAAATACTGCAGCTGCCTGCCTGTGGTATTATTAGGAAGAGAACACCAGCAATTGTCTGCAGTTAGCTTTAGTTGCACACAGTGTATATACATATATATATATACATATATACATGTACATATATACATATACATATACATATATATATACACATATACATATATACATATACACATATACATATACATATACATATACACATACATACATACAATGGGGACGAAAAGTATTCAGACCCCTTTAAATTTTTCACTTTTTGTTATATTGCAGCCATTTGCTAAAATCATTTAGGTTCATTTTTTTTCCTCATTAATGTACACACAGCATCCCATATTGACAGAAAAACACAGAATTGTTGACATTTTTTCAGATTTATTAAAAAAGGAAAACTGAAATATCACATGAATAAGTAAGGGGATTTCCGCGCTCACAGACTTAAGGTGTGCAGCCCCCCCTTAGACAGCCCTGCTAGAGGGTGGCTAATAATGGAGAATCTTTACAAAAATTAGGGGTACATGGCGCTACCTTTTTTGGGGTATCTGGTGTGAAAATATGTGGTAAGTGTATAATTGAGAGCAAACCGCTCTAAGGAATCAATCTATAAATCAAATAAATAAATATAAAATAAACTCGTGCATAAATGTGTCCCCACCTATTTGTGAAAAAAAAGGGGGAATCTAATCTACAGACGTCCCCTTTAAAGATATGTGTATCAAACTAGTTGATTAATCATACGTGAAAACATGTATTCAATACCCTCCATCCATCCAAGGACCTAATAGGTAATTGATAAGAGGAGTATTAAATAATAAGTCAGCAGACTATATAAAACAGACCAATTAATAAAACAGACCAATTAATAAAAGTGCCTAGTGATCACATGAAACATACAAAGTCCATATGAATTTAAAAGTCCAATCCCCCATGTGAAAAAATATTGTAAATTATATATAAATGTTCCAGTAGAAAAATATTTTAGCAGTCCCAGCGTGACTTGTATAAAAAAGTTTCAACAGAGAAGTGTATCTATGATGTATTCCAGCAGTGTTCCAACAGTATTCTTTATAGTTTGTGACTTTTGTGCAGATATTCAACTGTCATCCAGTGACTGCGGTGCTCCCCCTCAAGGGTCCCCACTCACCAGCTCCCCATACCCCCGCAGGGGTAGTAGGCATGTAGTGTTACACTCTGGTATGGTATCCTAGACTCCAATGAGGTTGTTCCTGGGTCCTCCCGCTTCAGCCCGTCCGTAGTAAGGTAATCCACATAAGGAAAGGAAACAGGGCTCCCGTAGTGTAATACGTTTAAAAATGTATTTATTTAAAAAGTTCAACATACGGGATAAATAAAATAAAATAAATAATTCTAAACAAAAAAACACAAAAAAACAA
Organism: Lithobates clamitans; assembly: GCA_037952925.1. Classification (NCBI taxonomy): domain Eukaryota; kingdom Metazoa; phylum Chordata; class Amphibia; order Anura; family Ranidae; genus Lithobates; species Lithobates clamitans. Next base: position 362,661 of record JBBGZY010001650.1, on the reverse strand, counting down.
AGCCAAGCTATCACACTGCGTTTAGTGGTGTCCGCAAAGAGAGCTAGTGGGTCGCAGACCGTCAGCTGAGCGCCGCAGGTGGGGACACATTTATGCACGAGTTTATTTTATATTTATTTATTTGATTTATAGATTGATTCCTTAGAGCGGTTTGCTCTCAATTATACACTTACCACATATTTTCACACCAGATACCCCAAAAAAGGTAGCGCCATGTACCCCTAATTTTTGTAAAGATTCTGAAATATCACATGGTCCTAAGTATTCAGACCCTTTGCTCAGTATTTAGAAGAAGCACCCTTTTGATCTAATACAGCCATGAGTCTTTTTGGGAAAGATGCAACAAGTTTTTCACACCTAGATTTGGGGATCCTCTGCCATTCCTTCTTGCAGATCCTCTCCAGTTCTGTCAGGTTGGATGGTAAACGTTGGTGGACAGCCATTTTTAGGTCTCTCCAGAAATGCTCAATTGGGTTTAAGTCAGGGCTCTGGCTGGACCATTCAAGAACAGTCACGGAGTTGTTGTGAAGCCACTCCTTCGTTATTTTAGCTGTGTGCTTAGGGTCATTGTCTTGTTAGAAGGTAAACCTTCGGCCCAGTCTGAGGTCCTGAGCACTCTGGAGAAGGTTTTCGTCCAGGATATCCCTGTACTTGGCCGCATTCATCTTTCCCTCGATTGCAACCAGTCGTCTTGTCCCTGCAGCTGAAAAAGACCCCCACAGCATGATGCTGCCACCACCATGCTTCACTGTTGGGACTGTATTGGACAGGTGATGAGCAGTGCCTGGTTTTGTCCACACATACCGCTTAGAATTAAGGCCAAAAAGTTCTATCTTGGTCACATCAGACCAGAGAATCTTATTTCTCACCTTCTCAGAGTCCTTCAGGTGTTTTTTAGCAAACTCCATGCAAGCTTTCACGTGTCTTGCACTGAGGAGAGGTTTCCGTCGGGCCACTCTGCCATAAAGCCCCCACTGGTGGAGGGCTGCAGTGATGGTTGACTTTCTACAACTTTCTCCCATCTCCTGACTGCATCTCTGGAGCTCAGCCACAGTAATCTTTGGGTTCTGCTTTACCTCTCTTACCAAGGCTCTTCTCTCCCGATAGCTCAGTTTGGCCGGACGGCCAGCTCTAGGAAAAGTTCTGGTCGTCCCAAACGTCTTCCATTTAAGGATTATGAAAGCCACTGTGCTCCTAGGAACCTTAAGTGCAGCAACAATTTTTTTGTAACCTTGGCCAGATCTGTGCCTTGCCACAATTCTGTCTCTGAGCTCTTCAAGCAATTCCTTTGACCTCATGATTCTTATTTGCTCTGACATGCACTGTGAGCTGTAAGGTCTTATATAGACAGGTGTGTGGCTTTCCTAACCAAGTTCAATCAGTATAATCCAACACAGCTGGACTCAAATGAAGGTGTAGAACCATCTGAAGGATGATCAGAAGAAATGGACAGCACCTGAGTTAAATATATGAGTGTCACAGCAAAGGGTCTGAATACTTAGGACCATGTGATATTTTGGTTTTTCTTTTTTAATAAATCTGCTAAACTGTCAACAATTCTGTGTTTTTCTGTCACTATGGGGAGCTGTGTGTACATTAATGAGGAAAAATATGAACTTAAATGATTTTAGCAAATGGCTGCAATATAACAAAATTTAAGGGGGTCTGAATACTTTCTGTCCCCACTGTGTATATATTGTGATAGTGTGGTACCCCACCAGTGTATTGGTCCAGGATTCTCAACCAGGCAGGTTGAAGGGCTCCAGGGTATTTGCTTGTTTGAGAGGAAACTGGCTTTTCAGTTTCCTCATTATTTAGTAAGGTCCATTTTGGGACCTGGAGCCTGGGGATTGCTTAGAGATCCGGGTGGCATGAAATCCCCAGTCCTGGGTCCAGGTTTTGGGACTCACCGTCACACTGATTGTTCAGGTGTGTGTGGGCCTGATAGCAGAGTCAGGACCATGATTCTGGGCTCCACCCAGAGAGACAGGAGGTCTCCAGGAGTCCAGGCTTGCAAGGAAGTATCCAGAGAGTGCAGGTGTGCACTGAAGTATCCAGAGAGTGCAGGCTGTAAGGTAAAAGCCAGAGACCTGAGTCTGAGGTCGCTGACAGTAGTCAGGAGAGCTCCATGTGGGAGCCTGAGCAGTGGTGTGTCTGCTACTGAAGAGAGCCAGATGGCTCGGTATTTTTGTTTGCAATGCTGCATGTGTAAGCCAGAAGGCTGAATATCCTTTTATTTGTTGCTGGCGGTAAAAACCCCCTGCGAGGGAAACCACTTTTGCTGGAACTTGGTTTTTCTTTAATAAAAGTGGGACAAAAAGCCCTGAAAAAGAATTATCTGTGTGTACTGTTCTTGCTAGCGGGTGCTACACTTGAGCTAAACAACCCCCAACCTTACAAAATTATATATATATATATATATATATATATATATACACACACACACACACACACACACACACACAATACCTCGGATGCATATATATACTAAATACACTGAGTGCAGCTAACTGACTCGCCTGCCTGCTCTATCTAACTCAAATGAAATGACACTGTCTCTCTCTCACTATCTCTCAGCACGCCGGAACACACTACACAAGGCCGACTTCCAGGTGGCCTTATATAGTGTGGAGCATGTACTAAATCCCCTGAGGCATAATTGGCCAAAGCCACCCTGCCTTTGGCCAATTATTGCTCTCCGTTCTTACCGCACTGTGATTGTCCAAAGCATGCGGGTCATAGTGCATGCTTGGCCAATCATCAGCCAGCAATGCACTGCGATGCCGCAGTGAACTATGGGCCGTGGCGCGCCACTTGAATTTGGCACGAACGTCCCATAATGTTTATAATTCGACGAATGGTCAAATGACCATTACGTTTGACTCGAACTCGAAGCTCATCCCTACTCACATGTAAAGAGGGATCTTCAAGTGGTGATATTTCTTCAGTTAAGCAATCATCAGCACACTTTTTGTTCTGCAGTCATTTCTTTCCTTTTGTCTCTGTGGATTACAAATTACAACAAAATACTGCAGTTTAACCTTCAGGCTAGCTGAAGACATCTGGAGTTTAAAGAACTTTCACCACCTTCTTCTTTTATTAAGCTTTGCTGCTCTACTCACAAGTTGATCTCTGAATTATAGCCTATGGGGAGCTATTAGTGTATATGCTTAATTTTACACTGTGTTACTGAATGTAAAGATTATATACTGCATTTTGATCTGTGTGTTGAGGCCTCAGTGGGAAGGTATTTAATATAAGTCTTGAAGATATTGAGTACCTACTCTTCTGTGCACCTGTTCACACGTACCCCCTTCAGGTGATTATAAGGTTATACGTTCTTTATATGTGCATCAAGTGATAACTGTTGTTAATCATAACTTGTGTTCATTCATGCTTTTCATTGTGTTCCATTACTTATCTCAGTAAACCTTTCTGAGTGGTTCAGTGATATCGTGTGAGTTTCTTATTGCTAACACCACATTGCAGAATGGAACCCAATGAGTCAGAGGTAAGAGAGGATCTGCAGAGTTGGGATAGCCAGTGGGGTATAGAGTCAATCAGCAGCCCCCATGGGGGTACCGCTACATAAATATCCTTTGAAAAAACAACAGTGATATAGATTTATGAGATATAATACAAGTAGGTTTGTCAGTAAATATTTTGTAAAGAGATCTGTCACAGACAGCATTTATTACCAAAAAAAGCAAGGGAAAACACCATCTGAGTGATGATAAAAGCAGTTTTCATGTGAAATCAATTCAATGTGGGATACATGAAAGTTAAATAGATCTGTTAGAAAGATTTTCCCACACCAAAAACTTTCAGCACAAATCAATTGATATCAAACATAGTAGGCGAATAAGTACAAAGAGTTTTAATTTTCCCAGGGTTTTCTTTAATAGTTAAAATGGGCTATTTCAAAAATTAAATAACACAAAATGATAAGAGACTAATGTTAGTAAAAGCTACAGCACCTTACACCCTGGTGCAATATATAAAATGTGGCCGCCTCATACGAAAAACTTGAACTATGCTGGCAAGCATTTGAGGATTTGCGGGGCAATTACAGTTGTGTGAAAAAGTATTTGCCCCCTTCCTGATTTTGTATTTTTTTGCATATTTCTCACACTTTTAAATATATTATATTAAATATAAATATATTATATTATATATTTAAATATTACACAAAGATAACCCGAGTAAATCCAAGGTGCAGTTTTTAAATGATTATTTCATTTAATAAGGGAAAAAAGCTGTTTATACCTGCCTGGCCCTATGTGAAAAAGTAATTGCCCCCTCCCATGATGAATCATGAATGAACTGTGATTAACCACAATATTTTGGAAAGCTGAGTTAAATTTCACTTGCCCACCCAGGCCTGATTACTGCTGGACCTGTTGAATCAAGAAATCACATAAATATAGGATGTCTGACAAAGTAAAGCACGCTAACAGATCACAAAAAGCCACACTTAATGCCACAAGCCAAAAAAATTCAAGAACAGATTAGAAACAAAGTAATGTAAATATATTTGTCTAGGAAGGGTTTCAAAGCCATTTCTAAGGCTTTGGAACGCCAAAAAACCACGCGGAGAGCCATTATCCACAAATGGAGATAGCTTGTAACAGTGGTGAACCTACAAAAATTACTCCAAGAGCATGACGACGACTCATCCAGGAGGTCATAAAAGAACCCAGAACAACATCTGAAGAACTGCAGGCCTCACTTGACTCAGGTAAGATCAGTGTTCATGATTCAACAATAAGAAATAGACTGGCAAAAATGGCATCCATGGTAGAGTTCCAAGGCCAAAGCCACTGCTGACCCAAAAAGAACACAAAGGCTCATCTCACATTTACCATAAAACATCTTCATTATCCAAGACTTTTAGGAAATATTCTGTGGACCGATGAGACAAATATTTTCCTTTTTGAAGGTGTGCATCCCTTTACATGTGGCATAAAACTAATACAGCATTTCATAAGAAGAACATCATACCTACAGTCAGACATGGTGGTGGTAGCGTGATGGTCTGGGGCTGCTTTGCAGCTTCAGGACCTGGACGACTTACCATAATTGATGGAAACATGAATTCTGAGCTCTACCACAAAATCCTAAAAGAGAAGGTCCGACCATCAGTTTGTGACCTCAAGCTCAAGTGCACTTGGTTTATGCAGCAGGACAATGATCCGAAACACAACAGCAAGTCCACCTCCAGATGGTTCAAACAAAGCAAAATTAAGGTTTTGGAGTGGCCTAGTCAAATCCAATTGAGATGCTGTATCATGACCTTACACAGGCCATTCATGCTGGAAAACCCTCCAATGTGACTGAATTAAAACAATACTGCAAAGCTGAGTGGGACAAAATTGCTCCACAGCAATGTGAAAGACTCATTGCCAGTTATTGCAAGCCCTTGGTTGCAGTTGTTGCCACCAAGGGTGGCACAACCAGTTATTATGTTTAGGGGCAATTACTTTTTCACATAAAGTCACGCAGGTTTGGACTGCTTTTTTGCCTTAACAAATGAAACCGTCATCTAAAAACTGCATTTTGTATTTACTCAGGTTATCTTTGTATAATAATAAAATGAGTTTGATGATCTGAGTCATTTAAGTGTGACAAATATGCAAAAAAATAAAAAAATCAGAAAGGGGGCAAATACTTTTTCACATAACTGTACATTTTAACTTATTCAGCTGAAGTCCATTAGGAGCACAGAGATGACTGCAGCACAATGCCCTAAATCTCTCTCTCTGTCTCTAGCCAAGCACATGGCTACATTGTATTTACCTGACATTCCTGCTCATCAAATATTATCCTCATTTACATGCAGACCATGTTGTTTAAAAAAGAGACAGTGACAAAGCGTGAGATCAACTATACTACTACCAGAGGTGCTTGAACAGATGTATATTAAAAATATTTAAAGCTTGTGAATAAAAGGAACTGATGTAAGCACTTCTTGCAGTGGTATAATTTGTTCCTATCCTTGTCACTGTGTGTTTTACTGGACAGCTTGGTTTGCACGTAAATGTAGAGAAGTGTGCTTATAGGAATTTTAAAAAAAGAAGAAATGAATATACTGAATACTGTAAATATATGCCCATATATCCACATACAGTTATTAGAATCTTTTTTTTTTTTTTGATAGTGGTCCTTTAATGTTCATTTTTCAAATGAAATTTTAAATGAGTCAGAAATTACAAATTCTTCATGCATGTGCGTAGTACAAGAATGTATGCTGGTTAAAGGTTAGACAGTGCTAGTTGTGAAAGTCTGGATTTTATTTACAAAAGCATAATTCCTACAATACAAGGTCTATTACTGAAAGCAAAATACGACACTTACAAAAAATGCTTAAGAGACAATGAATGTATCCCTAAGGAGCATGACTACAAATAGCAGAGCATTTGATAAATGAACTCTTCCTTTAACAAAAAAAAAAAATGGTGAGGTCAAACAAAATTCTGCATTTCCTGTATCTTCTGCTGTTCAAAGAAATTCCCCATGAGTTTTCTCAATTAGGGATGAGCCAAACACTCCCGGTTTGGTTCAGCAGAACATGCGAACAGGCAAAAAATATGTGCGAACACCGTGAAAGTCTATGGGGCGCGAATGTGAAAAATCACAAGTGCTTATTTTAAAGGCTTATATGCCAGTTATTGCCATAAAAAGGGTCCTGCCAAAGGGGACATGTATCAATGCAAAAAAAAGTTTTAAAAACTACCGTTTTTTTTGGGAGCAATGATTTTAAAAATACTTAAAGTGAAACAATAAAAATGAAATATTTCTTTAAATATCATGCCTGGGGGGTATCCTTAGTGTGCCTGTAAAGTAGCATATCTTTCCCATGTTTATAATAGTACCACAGCAAAATGACATTTCTAAAGGAAAAAATGTCATTTAAAACCGCTCGCGGCATTGAAAAAAAACAGGGTGGCCCCCACCAGTCCATTACCAGGCCTTTTGGGTCTGGTATGAATATTAAGGGGAACCCTGTGCCAAAAATACAAAAAAAATGGCGTGGATGCCCCCCCAAAATCCATACCAGGCCCTTCAGGTCTGGTATGGATATTAGGGGAATCCCGCACCGAAATAAAAAAAAGTAGCGTGGGGGTCCCCCAGGCCCCGAGGGAACTATATACTCTGAACAGCAGTATATATACTATACGGCCTGCCATATATACTCTGCAGAAAAATTGGGCCTTTGGTTTTGGTGGTGCCAGAACACTGTAACCCCTCACGGTTACTCTTGTTGGGCGCAGAAACAGGCCCTGCTGTGAAAAATTATATCAAAAATATTATATCAAAAATATAAAAAAAATAGTAATTTGGCCAAGCTAGCATTTAGATGCTGAGCATGTGGATGGCTGGGACTGAATTTCTTTTTACGGTTCAGCAACTGGGGTAAGGAAATTTGCCTGCTAAAATCATTTGGTGGTGTACTGCTAGCAGATTGACTTCAAGTACTTGGGACACCTATTGCTATACCTTCATTCCTCTCAGTGCAGGTTTTTGAGAGGACTGGATGTATAGCAGGGTTGGAGATCCCAGATGAGGAGCAAGGAGAAGTCCGCCTTTTTCTATGATGTGGGTCTTTCAAGTGCTGTTGCCAATGGACTGCATGGGAGGTCTTCATATGTCCGGTTAAGCATGTGGTGCCCAAGCGGCTGCTGTTCTGGCCACGCTTGATCCGCTTCAGACATAGGTTGCAAACAGCAATGGTGCAATCTGCTGCACATGTGTCGATAAAGGCCCACACCAAGGAACTTTTAAAAGTCAGCGGGGAGTCAGCAGTACCCTGCGCCTGTGGAGCTCTGCAGTGTGATGCAATAGGGTGGCTGCCCATAAGCTGCCTCCTAGAGGACATCCTGCTTCGTTGGAATTGTGCCTCCTCCTCCTCTCTTCTCTCAGGCACCCAAGTACAGTCAGTGACCTCATCATCCCCTCCCCCCTCGTCACTGGAGCAAATTTGGCAGTATGCCTCAGCTGGGGGAACATGACTGCCAGTTTCTTGTCCTTCTGTGACCCACTCTCTCTAGGCTTCGTGAGCCTTCAAATCACTGCACATCCTCCAGCAGCATATAACCGACGGGTGTGGTCGAATAATTCTGGGGACACCTCCGTGCATGATGGTGGGGCTGCGGAAAGAGTGACTGTGGACAAGGAGCCGGTGGAATAGGCTGCTTTGGAAGCTGCGTTGGAAGGCAAACTACTCTGAGCCTGGGTGACAGAGGATGAGGAGGATGAGGACGGCTTCTTTATCCACTCCACCAACTCTTCTGCATGTTCTGGCTCAATAACACAGCCAGCAGCAGAAAAAAAGGACAAGCGTGCCCCACGGCCACCTGCAGAGGATGCACCATGTCCACAACCAGCACTGTTGAATGTAGACACAGAGGCTGCTTGCCCCCTTTTAGTGGCCTGTGAGCGTCTGCCTCTCCTTGGTGCCTTCCGGATATGATGTATTTTTTGTTTTGCAACACCACACTACACTGCATTAAATACTGTGACACCGCCTGAAGTGTACTAGAAACTATACACCACCGAATGCACTGTATATATAGGATACACTGAATGCAGAATATATAGTATCTCACAAAAGTGAGTACACCCCTCAAATTTTTGGAAATATTTTATTATATCTTTTCATGTGACAACACTGAAGAAATTACACTTTGCTACAATGTAAAGTAGTGAGTGTACAGCTTGTATAACAGTGTAAATTTGCTGTTCCCTCAAAATAACTCAACACACAACCATTAATGTCTAAACCGCTGGCAACAAAAGTGAGTACACCCCTAAATGTCCAAATTGGGCCCAATTAGCCATCTTCCCTCCCCAGTGTCATGTGACTCGTTAGTGTTACAAGGTCTCAGGTGTGAATGGGGAGCAGGTGTGTTAAACTTGGTGTTATCTATCTCACTCTCGCATACTGGTTTTTACCACTAATCATATAAATAGATCATACAGTATCTCACAATAGTGAGTACACCCCTCACATTTTTGTAAATATTTTATTCTATCTTTTCATGTGACAACACTGAAGAAATGACACTTTGTTACAATATAAAGTAGTGAGTGTACAGCTTGTATAACAGTGTAAATTTGCTGCTCCCTCAAAATAACTCAACACACAAAGCCATTAATGTCTAAACCGCTGGCAACAAAAGTGAGTACACCCCTATGAGAAAATGTCCAAATTGGGCCCAGTTAGCCATTTTCCCTCCCTGGACTCGTTAGTGTTAAAGGTCTCAGGTGTGAATGGGGAGCAGGTGTGTTAAATGTGGTATTATCACTCTCACTCACTCATACTGGTCACTGGAAGTTCAACATGGCACCTCATGGCAATGAACTCTCTGAAAATCTGAAAAAAAGAATTGTCCTTCTACATAAAGATTTCCTAGGCTATAAGAAGATTGCCAAGACCCTAAAACTGAGCTCCAGCATTGTGGCCAATAGGGATGAGCCAAACACCCCCCCCCCCGATTCGGTTCGCGGCAGAACATGTAAACAGGCAAAAAATTTGCGAACACCATTAAAGTCTATGGGACTCGAACGTGAAAAATCAAAAGTGCTAATTTTAAAGGCTAATATGCAAGTTATTGTCAGAAAAAGTGTTTGGGGACCTGGGTCCTGCCCCAGGGGACATGTATCAATGTAAAAAATAGTTTTAAAAACGTCAGTTTTTTCTGGAGCAGTGGTTTTAATAACGCTTAAAGTGAAACAATAAAAGTGACATATTCCTTTAAATATCGTGCCTGGGGGTTGACTATAGTATGCCTGTAAAGTGTCGCATTTTTCCCGTGTTTAGAACAGTCCCTGCACAAAATAAATTTCTAAAGGAATAAAAGTCATTTAAAACTGCTTGCGGCTGTAATGAAATGTTGCCCCCCCCCCCCCCCCAGCCCATTACCAGGTCCTTCGGGTCTAGAATGGATATTAAGGGGAACTCTGCACCCAAATTACAAAAAAAAGGCATGGGGCCCCCAGGCCCTATGTACTCTGAACAGCAGTATACAGGCTGTCCCCGGGTTACAAACAAGATAGGTTTGTTCTTAAGTTGAATCTGTTTGTAATTTGGAACAGGTATATTTTTAAAGTGTAGCTGCAGCCAAAAAATCTATTTTAAGCTTTTCTGATAACATTTTGGATAACATAGGGAAGGGTTATCACCCCTGTAATGCCGCGTACACACGGTCGGACTTTTCAGCTACAAAAGTCCGACAGCCCGTCCGACAGACTTTCGACAGACTTTCGACTGACTTTTGGCGGACTTTCAACAGACTTTCTAACGACCGGACTTGCCTATACATGATCACACAAAAGTCCGACGGATTTGTACGTGATGACGCACACCGGACTAAAATAAGGAAGTTGATAGCCAGTAACCAATAGCTGCCTTAGCGTCGGTTTTTGTCCGTCGGACTAGCATACAGATGAGCGGATTTCTGGATCCGGCGGAGTTACGACGTAAAGATTTGAAGCATGTTCCAAATCTAAAGTCCGTCAGATTTGCGGCTGGAAAAGTCCGCTGAAAGTCCGGGGAAGCCCACACACGATCGGATTGTCCGCCGGATTTGGTCCGTCGGCATCCGTCGGACTTTTGTAGCTGAAAAGTCCGACCGTGTGTACGCCCCATAACATTTGTTTTGCTGTCTGTGTCCCTGTTCAGAAGATTTCACCTCAATTTCTGTCCCAATGACAATTGGATTTTGAATATTTTGGGTTATTATTGAAACTAGGATTGGTGATAAAGCATCAGTGGAGACACCCTTTTCCCATATTAACTCTTACAGGAGAAAATTTTCCCTTCCTAGGGGTAGATTTCTTCTCACTTCCTGTTGTCTCCCTCCGTTTGTAAGTAGGAGTCGTTTGTAAGTGGGATGTTTGAAAATAGGGGACTTCCTGTATATACTATACGGCCCGCCCTATACACTCTGCGGAAAATTGGGCCTTAGGTATTGGTGGTACCATAACACTGTAAGCCCTCACAGTTAAACAGGGGCAGAAAAATTGGGCCTTAGGCGGTGGTGGTGGTGGTGGCACAAAACTGTAAAGCCTCACAGATACTCTTGTTGAGTGCAGGAACGGGCCCTGCTGTGAAATATTGGATCAAAAATTGTAATTACAAGCCCCTGTTAAACGGGCAGAAAAATTGGGTCTTAGGCGGTGGTGGTAGTGGTGGCACAACACTGTAAAGCCTCACAGATACTCTTGTTGAGCACAAGAATGGGCACTGCTGTGAAATATTAGATCAAAAATTGTAATTACGTGCCCCTGTTAAACAGGGGCAGAAAAATCGGGCCTTAGGCGGTGGTGGTAGTGGTGGTGGTGCCACAACACTTCAACCCCTCACCGATACTCTTGTTAAGTGCAGGAACGAGCCCTGCTGTTAAATATTTGATCAAAAATTGTAATTACATGCCCCTGTTAAACAGGGGCAGAAAAATTGGGCCTTAGGCAGTGGTGGTGGTGCCACAACACTGCAACCCCTCACAGATATTCTTGTTGAGCGCAGAAACGAGCCCTGCTGTTAAATATTTGATCAAAAATTGTAATTACATGCCCCTGTTAAACAGGGGCAGAAAAATTGGGCCTTAGGCAGTGGTGGTGGTGCCCTGAACCAAAAATATTCTTAGAAGCTATCATCATGAAGATTGAGGAGGAATAGGATAGTCACTCAGCATAATAGGATAGTCACTCAGCATATGCAGTCTTCAAGGGATCCCACATATATAGAAAAATCAATCAGTTACATCAGCATCAGCTGTTTGGTAGCTGGTGATCCAAGACTGATTCATTTTTATGAATGTAAGCCGATCAACAGAGTCTGTGGACAGGCGCACTCTGTAATCAGTTACAAAGCCTCCAGCAGCACTGAATGTGCGTTCAGAAATAACACTGGATGCAGGACAGGCCAGTAGCTCAATTGCATATTGAGCAAGCTCTGGCCAGTGGTCCATCCTCAAGACCCAGTGACCCAGTGGATGTTCTGTTGTAAAGGTCTCCAAGTCTGATCTTGCCCCTAGATATTCCTGCACCATGTAATTCAGTCGCTGGCGATGGTTGCTGGAACCGATCAGACCTTGGCGCTGAGGACTGAAGAATTGTCTAAAGGCATCGGTCAGCCGGCCGCCTTCTCCACTACTCTTTCTGTGACTGAACGAAGCCTCAGCAACACATTGTCCAGCACCAGGAAATTGTAACCTCCCAGGCTCTGGAAATACATTGCACAAAACTTTCTGCAAGGCCTCCCGAAGAAGTTTCATCCTATGCTCCCTCTGCGAAGGCTGGATAAGTTCTGCAACCTTACTCTTGTAATGTGGATCAAGAAGGGTTGCCAGCCAGTAATGATCCCTCTGCTTGATACCACGAATCCTAGGGTCCTTTCTTAGGCTTTGCAGGATCAGGGAGGCCATGCAGCATAAGTTTGCAGATGCATTTGATCCTGAGTACTCTGAGTCACTAAGGATCACGTGATCCTCAACCACCTCCTCCCAGCCAAGTACAACTCCATGGGTTTCTGGGGACTGAAAACAATCCCTTAAAGACTGCTGCTGATGCTGAGTGTCATCTTCCACCTCCATGCTGACACAATCCTCCTCCTCCCCCTCTTCTTCCTGTGTGATCAGTGGGCCCGCAGGAATACTATCTGGATAAAGGGGGCCTTGAGAGGTAAAGAAGTCCTCCTCTTCCTCCCGCTGTTCTGCTCAAGTGCCCTGTCCATTATTCCACGAAGCGTGTGCTCCAACAGGAAGACAAGAGAGACAATATCACTGATGCATGCACTGTCACTGCTCACCATCCTCGTGACCTCCTCAAATGGTGACAGGACAGTGCATGCATCCTTGATCATTAGCCACTGGCATGGTGAAAAAAGGCAAGCTCCCCTGACCCTGTGCTGGTGCCATACTCACACAGGTAATCACTGATGGCCCTCTGCTGCGTGTGCAGCTGCTGCAGCATTGCCAACGTTGAGTTCCACCTGGTGGGCATGTCACAAATGAGGAGGTTCTTGGGCAGGTTGCATTTTCTTGGAATGTCAGCCAGCCGAGCACTGGCATTATATGACCAGCTGAAATGACCACAGAATTTCCTGGCCTGCCTCAGGAGATCCTGTAAGCCTGGGTACCTGCTCAAGAACCTCTGCACCACCAAATTCAGGACGTGAGCCAAACAGGGAACATGGGTCAAGTGTCCCTGTTGGAGGGCGGAGAGGAGGTTGGTGCCATTGTCGCATACAACCATTCCTGGCTGAAGCTGGCATGACGTCAACCACCTCTGAGCCTGCCCCTGCAGAGCTGACAGAATCTCTGCCCCCTTTTTGCCTGAGTGCTTGCGTAGCCCCTTGAATGCCTATGGAGCACCGCTGGTTCAGAGGACAAATCTGCAGAGGAAGAGGCGATAGAGGAAGAAGAAGAGGAGGGGGTGGAGGAGAGAGCTGTGGCAGAATCACCACTACTAGCATTTTGGAGGCGTGGTGGTGGAACAAGCTCCAACAATACTAAACCCTGTCCTGCATCCTTCCCAGCTGCCAGCAGAGTTGCCCAGTGCGCCATGCAAGAAGGGTAACATCCCTGTCCATGCCTGCTGGACCAGGTGTCAGAGGTAATATGCACTTTACTGCTGACCGCCCTGTCCAACGAGTCCAAGACATTGCCTTCCACATGCTGGTAGAGAGCCAGAACGGCCTTCCATGAAAAGAAATGGCGTTTGGGAACCTGCCACTGAGGAACCGCACATTCCACAAATTCACAAAAGGGGGCAGATTCTACCAGCTGAAAAAGCAGCAGTTACAGTGCTAGCAATTCGGCCAAGCTAGCATTCAAACGCTGAGCATGTGGATGGCTGGGACAAAATTTCTTTCGACGGTTTAGCAACTGGGGTAGGGAAATTTGCCTGCTAAAATCGGATGTTGGTGTACCGCTAGCAGATTGGCCGCAAGTACTTGGGACACCTATTTCTATACCTTCATTCCTCTCAGTGCAGGTTTCTGAGAGGACTGGAGGTATAGTGGGGTTGGAGATCCCAGCTGATGAGGAGCAAGGAGAGGTCCGCCTTGTTCTTTGATGTGGGTCTTTTAAGTGCTGTTGCCAACGGATTGCATGGGAGGTCGTCTTATGTCTGTTCAAGCATGTGGTGCCCAAGCAGCTGCTGTTTTGGCCACGCTTGATACGCTTCAGACATATGCTGCAAACAGCAACGGTGCGATATGCTGCACACGTGTCAAAAAAGGCCCACACCAAAGAACTTTTAAAAATATCTGTTGAGTCAGCAGCGCCCTGTACCTGCTTAGCTCTGCGGTGTGATGCAATAGGGTGGCTGCCCTTAAGCTGCCCCCTGGAGGGCATCCTGCCTCGTTGGAGATGTGCCTCCTCCTCTCTTCTATCAGGCACCCAAGTAGAGTCAGTGACCTCATCATCTCCTTCCTCCTCGTCACTGGAGTAAACTTGGCAGTATGCTGCAGCTGGGGGAACATGACTGCCAGTTTCTTGACCTTCTTAGGCACCCCCTCTCGCTAGGCTCACGTTACTCCCTTCCTCGACCTGGGTACCACCATCGGAGCCTTCAAATCACTGCACATCCTCCTGCATGTACCTGACACTGTGGTTGAATAGTTCAGGGGACTCCTCCATGCATGATGGTGGGGCTAGGGAGGGAGTGACTGTTGACATGGAGCCGATGGAATAGGCCGCTTTGGCAGCTGCATTGGCAGGCAAACTACTCTGAGCCTGGGTGACAGAGGATGAGGAGGATGAGGACGGCTTTGCTGTCCATTCCACCAACTCTTCTGCATGTTATGGCTCAATAACATGGCCAGCTGCAGACAAAAAGGACAAGCGTGCCCCACGGCCACATGCTGAGGATGCACCATGTCCATGACCAGCACTGTCGACTGTAGACACAGAGCCTGCTTGCCCTCTTTTAGTGGCCTGGAGCGTCTGCCTCCCCTTGGTGGCCTTCCGGACATGCTGTAAATTTTGTTTAGCAAAACCACACTACAAGCTACATTGTAGCAAAGTGTCATTTTTTCAGTGTTGTCACATGAAAAGATATAATAAAACATTTTTTTAAATGTGTGTGGCGGACTCACTTTTGTTAGATAATTTACCTGCGTGTGGTTTGGGGCTGATCTTAGGAAACCCATATAACCTGACATTGTTTTTCTGGATTTTATTGTAAATTCATGAACAGGGCACAAAGACTGCAGTGGTCTGTTCATTAACTGTAACCAATGGATGCAGTAAAGTTCACTGATATGCAGTTAAGTTTTATCTTTATTCTGGGTCATTTATAACTGATATTTTCAGTATAGTACTTTCATGCAAGGGCTGGTTGTAATATTTGTCTATGGTATTATATACTCCTGGTAGCACTGACAGTGAAAATGAAGAAGACAGTTATTTAAATGTCCAGATGTCATTTCTGGCACTTCGTGTAAAGAGCAGAGTGAGGGGCAAGGTACATAATTTACTGACATTGCACAGAGGGGAAAATAAATCAAGAAGTACAACAGTTCTTTTCAACACATTTCCATACCTGATGCTTATCACCTTTTAAAATGCTTGCTGCTGTATTGTACTGTATGTGTGACCTTCTAAAAAGCTGATAAGGTGAATGCACTCATGAGCCATAGAAAATGGTTAAATATTAGCCAATATACTAATATACTTCTATTAGTAAAACAAATAGCTGAATTGTATCAAAAAGAAACAATGGTTAAGAAAACTTTGGTATAATCTCATTTTGTATTTTAAGTGACCTTGAAACTGTAAGTATTGCATACACTATAGTGTATACATAGTGAGCTCCCTTATCTAAGGGTTAGACTAGGGTAAACTAAGTGGATGTTATATACAAAAAGCATCATTAGGGACTTACAGTGATGTGTGACAGATTGGATAATTCTACTGCCTTATAGCAGAGTTCCTAAGGACAATCTAACTAGGACGCTAAGTACATGAAGCTAGTACAACAGCCTTATAAATTTAACATTTTGTTTTCTGCTTAAACTGGTCCTGGAATTGCGCCTAGTACACACTAGTAGTTTTTTACGTTTAACCCAGCGCGGCTGAACGAAAAAAAAAAACTGATAGCTCAGGAAGAACCAGCGCCGCTGTACTAACTATGCAATGTTTGTACAGTGATCTACCCTGCTGTGCTATTGTGTTCTGACAGGGGGACATTCCCCCCCACCAGAACACTCCAGTCAGCACTGATTGAGAGTCGATTTTCAGAACTTTTTTGGTCATGCCGCATCGAGAGTACTAGGCTTTACTCTGAGAGGGTAACTGGTAACAATATTACTGGTAATGATATTACATCGACTGGACTACACTGTACATCTGACAATGGTGAATACTAATACCCCAATACCTTCCATGTATGCACAGAGGATCCCCCTTTTTACAAGTTCCAAACTTTATAATGACTGGGATATATGGGAGTAGTGGGGAAGATTTACTAGAACTGGAGAATGAAAAATCTGGTGCAATTCTGCATTGAAACCAATCAGCTTCCATGTTTTATTCTCAAAGCTTAATTAAACAAGCTGAAGTTATAAGCTGATTGGTTACCATGCACAGAAAAGAAATAGAAAATACAGCGCTAATGTCCCAATTAAAAAGCAGCCAGCAAAGGACTACTTGTGTATAAAATAAATAAAAATCAGTGCAGCGCTAATCACATAAATATATACAAATTCATATATAATAATGAACACAAATATGACTATAAACTGAAAAAAAAAGTTATAAAACTCTGTTTACCTGGTATTGAAAACACACATGAATCAAATAACAAAAGTGACCTTAATGTGAAACAGTGACACAAATGTGTAAATATCAATAGTTATAAGTCCAGTGACTAACACACATGCTCACAATGTGTATGGGCTGGATAGATGTGCAGTCCAAAGGGTAAAAAAGTGTAAAAGAAGAATGAAGAGAGTCAAATAAAATGTATGATAGGTATTCGAGGTGATGATCTGAAAAATTATGAATGAGTTCCAAAGACAACGAAGGGGTCACTACCGTAGAAGGATCCACGACCAATAGGACATAAGGGGGCTTACCAGAACATGTGGACCCAATTGGCGTACACCTGATTGGTATAAATAGGCTGTGGTGTATAAACACCTACTTAGGGATGGTCACGCTGGTCTCCACCGTACACTCCTTAGACCTCTTGGGGTGATAATCAACTTCCACCATCAGTGTTGCAGCATAATAAAGGCAGCTGTACAGGACCATCAGCAAGCGGCTTCAAAGGCAGATGGAATCCTCTCAGCATCACTTGATTACCACAGGTATCCAGGGAGGAAAAATAGGGAGCTTGAAATAGTATAGTAGAACATTATACACTATATTAGTCAATCACATGGATTCACATATACGTTCGTACCATTTTCACATATAGATATACTTCCAACAGTATTTTTCAACATCTGAGTATCCTCGATCTTCACACATAATCTCCACTCGTATGAGTATATATGTACGTATATAATAAATTGGTTGTATATAGGCGGATACACACACATATTCTTCATGTTCAAATACAGATGTTAGGTCCTTTTTAATACTTCAGATTTTTGTTACCAATATTATGAATTGACGTTTTAATTTAATCATATTATGTCATATCCTATATTTTATCCTCCTTATGTAACTAGTTTGTCTATGGGCCTACGACATTTATTTTTATTTTTGATATGTTCATGTTCTTTAAACTTTTTTTCCCTGCTTCAATGTGCTGCTACTGTCTCATATCAGCAACACACAAGTATGGATTTTAATTATTTATATATGTGTATGCTATTCATATTACTCCTATCATTAGCGTTACCTACATGTATTTATATGAGCCTCTATTCATATTCCCCCCCCCCCTTTTTTTTATATATCCGATTTTAGATTTGTTTGTTTCATACTGCCATCAATGTCTATTGTTTTTTATACAATTGTATTACCAGTCTTGCTATGTGTTATCCCCGCCCACTCACTTAGATTGACAATTGATTCAATCCCATTTAAATGTGGCTGCTCTCTACTCCCATTACACTTGATAAAGGAGCATGCATGCTCAGTACAGGTGTCGCGCATGCTCTGAAACGCATTGTGTTTCCAAGCCTCCCGGTGACGTCACATGCCATCTTCGATGCTGCGCTCCACGCAGCCATTCACACAATAATACCCAGAACCACACGGACATTGCCGGCTTCCTTCTCTGTGACACCGTGGTCTTGGCTTCCCAGGAGCGGCACGCAGAACCCCTCTCAATGGGATGCTTTCATCATACAGATGAGCTGATACCATGTCTCCCTCCTGTGAGTTTTTATTGCTATCCTTGCCATGTCAAATACATGCTACAATTAGAAGTGATTTGCGTTCTGTCTTTTCAGACTTAGGTGTGTCCATCATCATAGACCCACTGTAGACAACCAATTGAGTTTCCATTATTTCCACACCTAAGTCTGGTGGAATTAATTTTTCTTCTTTTTATGTTATACTGGTTTTGCTCATCAGACTATCTTGTTCTATATCTAATACGAAGTGGGTTGGTCATTTTGCAATTTTTAGTGAGGCTTCAGGTGCCTTTCTTTGTATGTTGTAATTGCCTCTGAAGACATCTGGTACAATGAAACATGTCAGGCAGGCTGACATCTGTACGCTGATTGCTGCAGCCGTTTGTTCCTATCATTGATGCATGCTGTTTTAAGTTTTAACTGTAAGTTACTACAATAAAAGTTTTTTTATCTATCATTACGGGCTTCACTATGGGTCCTTCATTTTCTTTTCTCGGATATATGATGACTACATGCCTGAATGCCTAATTCTGAGTTGACCATTGGGAGATGTTTATATGTGAAGGAAATCCCAGGGATGTTGTGGTCTAATGAGGGGTTCCAGTGGGCTGGATTTGCTGGATGCTATTGAGAATTTATCATCTATGCCTAATCCTTAACACCTTCTGGTAAGCAGACTGCATTACCACGTGGTGATGAGTGACTCTTTCTACATCTGCACAATATATTTGACGATTGGATTCTCCCCACTCTTCAATTTCATTTTGAACTTTTCAGCGCCGCAATAATTTTTATGCATGTAATTTGAAGTTTGACCAAGATCTTTGGTTACCCACATTGATGTCTGAGATGCCTATTCATTTAAATACAACAGAAGCTTGTATATTTATTTCGGGCAGTTTGAGATTAATTAAAGTGACGTTTCAATGGAGACGTGGGGCCAGCATCGTTGTCAGAGTGAAGCTTGACTCGCATGCACTCTCGTCACTAAACTCTATGAAATTATCATCTTTGTGGTCTTGAGACATGTTGCAGTGATGACGTATCGGTAACGTGCTACCTTCCTCGATCTCATAGCGATGCTTGACCCGCACGCATCCGCACCATTTTGTTGTTGCCTAGGAAGTTACTGGCGAATATACACAAGCTATGTCATAGGTTGGTTGTCTACTTTGGGGTCATAGCCTTTGTTTAAACACAATGGCCAAGACAGGTGGACACCACAGATGATGTCTGTTTAAGACAAAACGCGTCAGACCCTTTTCCTGTTTATGTCATTGCGTCCTGTCTTGATGACTACAAGGAATGATATTTGATATGCGCTTTTATACCTGCTGAAATGTGAGTGTTCTACTATTTTTTCAAAATAAAACCCTTTACCTCATGGTTTTACACTTTGTCAAGCTTTCTATTTTTCCTTTCTAAATACCTGTGGTAATTGAGTGATGCTGAGAGTATTCCATCTGCCTTTAAATCCACTTGCTGATGGTCCTGTACAGCTGCTTTTTTATGCTGCAACACTGATGATGGAAGTTGATTATCACCCCAAGAGGTCTAAGGAGTGTATGGTGGGGAGCAGCTTGACCATCCCTAACTACCCTGTTTCCCCGAAAATAAGACCTAGTGTGATTGTCGGTGATGGCTGCAATATAAGCCCTACCCCAAAATAAGTCCTAGTTAAAGTCCTTGTAGGTCTTATTTTCAGGGTAGGGCTTATTTTTGGGGAAACAGGGTAGGGCTTATTTGGGGGGTAGGGCTTATATTGCAGCCATCACCGACAATCACGCTAGGTCTTATTTTCGGGGAAACAGGGTAGGTGTTTATACACCACAGCCTTTTTAGACCTATTAGGTGTATGCCAATTGGGTCCACATGTTCCAGTAAGCCCCCTTATGTCCCAGTGGTCATGGATCCTTTTACAGTGGAGACCCCCTACGGTGTCTTTGGGACTCATTCATCATTTTTCGGATCATTACCTCGAATACCTATCCTACATTTTATTTGACTCTCTTCAACCCTCTTTTACACTTTTTTACCCTTTTGGACTGCACATCTATCCAGCCCATACACATTGTGAGCATGTGTGTTAGTCACTGGACTTATAACTATTGATATTTACACTTTTGTGTCACTGTTTCACATGAATGTCATATTTGTTTATTGATTCATGTGTGTTTTCAATAACAGGTACACAGAGTTTTACAACTCTTTTTACACTTTATAGTCATACTTGCATTTATTATTATATATGAATTTCTATTTGTATATATTTATGTAATTAGCGCTGCACTGATTTTTTATTTATGTGTTACAAAGTACAGCTGTAACTGATTCTGAGTGCACCAGTTTTAGTAAATCTCCCCCATAGAGTTGCTGCAGATAGTCATTTAGTGCCATAACCATCCAGATATAAATGACATCTTAGCACATATTTGTTTATCTTAATAATTTATTCCACTAAAGAAATGTGAATGTTGGGATAAGAGCACTTGAATGCTTTGCAGTATAGAGATAGCAATTTAATTTTTGTTTAGAGATACATGTTGCAAGAGTTATATTCTTTTTTTGTGCTTTTGTGTGTTTACTCCAACAGTTAAATATACTACAAGGTATTCCAAGTTTTTAGAGGGCATGTGTCATCTTTTTTCTGTCTTTGCTTACATCTGTATTGCCTCCCACGTGTTCCTGTATGGGCCTAGGCTTTAAGATGTGGCCCCATGGGGCTGCCAGACTCCCCCCTTTTATATATAATTACCTGTCTGGTCCAATTTCTGTCAGATCAGTCTTGCTGGCCCCTGACTTTTATCTTACAGGTCACAAGGTCATGCTGTCTTTGGGTAGAACTATCAGCTGGATCTTGATCATGCCATTGCTGGCCAGAATAGTCAACAAGGCTTCGATCCAGGAAGATCTTTGAACTATCACTTATCTCTGATTGCAGCTTCATTATGGCAAGTGAAGATCTTCACCATTTACTAAGTTATTCTGTCTTTAACTTTTTATTTTCTCATCACTGAGCTGTCAGCATTGGATCGACTGGATCTTGAGCTGTTTCCACCATACCTTTTCTTTTGGTATTATTATTATTATACAGGATTTTTATAGCGCCAGCAGTTTTACAACTTTAGGGTAGACAGTACAGTTATAATACATTTCAATACAGGAGGGCCCTGCTCGTTAGAGTTTACAATCTGATTTACGATATCAACTCTATGAAATTATCATCTTTGTGGACATTAAGTATTTAATGGATTATTCTGCATTTAGGGCCTGAACTTTATGCTGTGTCTTGAGTATTTAACTATTTATGTGTTATTCCAGTTATTTGGTTCGTTCTTGAGCCTTTATGGTTGAGTCCATATTTTTTATAATTAGTTATTACTGCCCATGGTAATGTTTTTTTGCTATAAAGATACTGTGGCTGAAATTAAGTTACTTTAAATTTAAACCTGTTTGATCTGGTGTTTTTTTATTTAAAGGTACATTATTTTGTTATGTTATGGCAATGTCACTAATTTCATCAGCATTCTTTTAGCTGAAACAAAGGCCATATGCACTAAAAAAGCAAGGTCTGCTTAAAAGTCCCCTCCCTCACAAAAACTCACAGCTTGAAAGTGTAAAAACTAGCTTCTGTGGGGAATAAAGTTAATATTTAGGCTCCATGCACACTAGTATTTTTTTAAGCTCCTAGAAGCTTTTATTAGCGTTTTTTCTGCTCCTAAAACAAAATAGTGTTATACTATGTGTCCATGCACACTACTTTAGGCAATTAGCATTTTTTCAGCTAGGAGCAGAAAAAAAATATTTTTTGTTAGTTTGAGTTAGTTGAGTTTTTTGGAGCGTTTTTGAAAAGCACCAGTTTCCAACGGGTTTTCCTTAGCGAACGGCTGGCATCCTTAACAACCAGTGTGTACCAGCCACCACGTCAATAACAACGGATGACCAAACCACCCCAACTTTTTAAAATGGGAACAAGGGACACCTATTAGCAAAAGTACGTAGGCATAGAACACCCCCCCTGCCACACCCCCTTATAAGAAAATTATACAAAATAAAAGATTAACTAAACCCACAAGTTCTTTTTTACCACTACTTTTCCTTTTTACTGGCTTTTAAAAATCAGCTGTCAACGGGGTTCCCGCTAACAGCTAAATATCAACTCAATAATTGCTGACAATAAAACATTTTTAAAAAACTGTGTGTGCCTATGGAACCGTTCAAACTGGTGCCAACCCGACTTGCACTGATTTAAAAAAAAGTTACTGCACTATTTTGGCGATTTAATGTGTGACTTGCTTAGATATCTGTATATGAAGTCTCATAGATGTCGGCAAGCCGCACATGAAATCGCAGTGACCGGCGGCTTTGAAATTATGCTGAAGTAGCGTGATTTCACCACGAGCCGTGGTGACATCACTTCCGGTCGCTGCCGCGACCAGAAGTCCCCTTTGTATATGCTGGTTATTCGTTTCTTTAATTGTAAGTTGATATTATATTATTATTAAAACTATTTGCTAAATACTACATCATGGAGTCCTCCTCTTGCCTTTGCCTTTCCATGCTATTGAGCGCTGCCAATCTGAGAGCTTGATTGTTCCTGATCAACTGAGGAATCGATCTATCAGAAATCGAATGGTACCACTCACATCGGATGGAGTACCTTAATTAGAGTGTGGCACATGCACTTTATATTTGGACACACTGTATATTGGATGAACTGTCCTGTCTATTGGGATCCAGCACCACTTCTTTGGATTGATTGCACTTATAAAGACTGTGTTGTCACAAATTGATTATATTTGCATAATTATTTATTTATTTGCACCTTTTTTTAAGTTTTTTACTGTTACTTTGCACTTTATTTGGATATTATTATACATTCTCTCCTTTACTGGTATTTATACCAGCTGGTTATTTCTTGCACTTTAATATATATAGCTGCTATTGTTGCGCTGTTTGCACAGATATATATTTTATATTTTTAGTGATCATTGATTTAGTCACTTATTTAGGATTTGCTTAGTTTTGAGGTTCTAGTAAGCGCCACATTTCTTTACTTTTCATTTGTGATTTCAAAGCCTCAATCAGTGTGAACAGGTTGTAAACAAGAATGAGGGTCCTCAACCCCCACCTATTACACACATATAATGGCATTTTAATATCTTTATATACGCGGTCTGACAACAGTCCACACCTTCAGCCATGTAACTCAAATAATTAAATATATATATATATATATATATATATATATATATATATATATATATATATACTCATATATTAAACTGTACAGCACCATGGCAATCAGATTATGTAACTTGGAATAGGTAGGCTCACAAACTTTAACACCCTTTATATGTTCTTGGATAGACAACATCTGCTTTGACACATTTCATGACACCATGTGAGTAAATCAGGGTGAATGAGTTACCATTGTTGCTCTAAATGCTGGGGAATGTTCCTGACACCTGTTAGAACTAAGGAAGCTACTTATATGAGTGATGAAATACCTTCAACATTATCGAGCATGTCCAGTTGAATGTGGATAACCACTACTAGCAAATACAACGAGAGTCAATGATAGATCCCATGAGATATTGAGCCCCATGTTCCTGTGTATTCTCCAATTGCTACAGATTAACAGCTGAAAGCAAATGTGCAACAGAGGACTGTAAGTTTACATAAACAGCATTACATGTACCATTTGGTAAAACACGATTAAATAGATAATTAATGATATGATATCATAAGTACGTGTTAACACTTACCAAAATTCATATGAGCCTTACCGCTAATTTTCATGTTGCAAACTTAATTAGAAACATAATCATTTAAATGTAATAATCTAAAAGCAGAATAAAATATACCTGATTTGAATTGCATACTCATTTCCAGACTTTACTGCCATGCTGGCCAATGACAGTTAGGCCTTCTTTGTCATGGAAAAATATAATGCCACACACCAAAACATTTCACAAAACTTTACTTTTCTCCAAGACAGGAAATAATTTGTATAGGATATGGAAATGTCCACTCAGGTATTACCCTCTTCACCGAACCATAGTTGAACATGTCTAAACAGTGGAAGGCTGGCCTCTTTTATGACCAGTAAATCTTCAGCTACAGCTGATCTACTGCCCAACAGGGATAGTAAATTTCCAGACTGACTTCACTGGCGAGGGAGGAAAGAGTTAGTTTTAATATTGCTTGTACTGACACCGGGGCATGATGGGACTGTGACGACATAAGGGGCGGGGTCACCGGGTGACATCACCCGGTGGCCACGCCCCATGCCTATATAATTGGTAGCAGACCTCGCTCACGGCATTACAGCGAGAGGGAGCGTCGTGTCAACATCTCAGAAAGAGAAGAGGAAAGAAGACCTCTTGGGAGACCGGGCTCCTCCGCTAACAAAAGAGTGGAAAAAGAGCAGAAAATAGCGGAGGAGCCCGGCAGAAGGAAGAAGGCACCGGAGAAGAACCAGAGAGCGCAGAGACGACACCGGAGAGAGGGAGAAGACCACCGAAGTCGGAAGAAGACCCCCAAAGTAGGAAGAAGACCACCGAAGTCGGAAGAAGACCCCTGGAGCTGCCTAATAAATCACTTTAAAAACCTGTCTACAGTTTCTACTGTTTTTTTTAATTGACACTTTTTTCCTAGGTGAATGGGTAGGGGTACCATGTACCCAATACTCATTCACATAGGGTGGGGGGCCGGGATCTGGGGGCCCCCTTATTAAAGGGGGCTCCCGGATTTCGATAAGCCCCCGCCCTGCAGACCCCGACAACCAATGGCCAGGATTGTTGGGAAGAGGCCCTAGTCCTCATCAACATTGTTTTTTTTTATTATACTTACCTAGGTGCTTCGTGGTGGGGGGGCCCGCAGGGCGCCCCCCTTGCCTCAAAGCACCAACCCCCCCATGTTCAGGGCATGCGGCCTGGTACAGTTCAGGAGGGGGGGGCGCTCGCCCATCCCCACCCCCTTTCCTGACCGACCGGGCTGCGTGCTCGGATAAGGGTCTGGTATGGATTTTGGGGGGCCTCACAACGTTTTTTCGGCGTAGGGGTTTCTCCTTAAAATCCATACCAGACCGAAGGGCCTGGTATGCTCTTGGAGAGGGAACCCATGCGGGTTTTTTATTTAAAATTTGGCGTGGAGTTCCCCCTCAAGATTCATACCAAACAGTGACGGGCACTGGCGGGGATCCGAGTCGGATCCCCGTGCTTGTCGCTCATTGGGAAAGGAAAAAACATTTTTCCTTTCCCGGTGAGCAGCTCAGGGCTGTTATCCACAGCTGACACTGTGCACTGCGGTTATGTGCGGATAGCTGCGCTAAATCGCTCCTGGACGCAGTCAATTCTATTTTTTCTATCTGTATGGAACCGCATGTAACTAAATTGCAGCTAAACGCAGTGTGTGAATGGGACCATAGGAAAGCATTGTGTGCTTTTAGCTGCGGTAGAAAACTAGAAAATCCGCAGCCAAAAGCACCATTCTATCCGTCCGTGTGAAAGGGGCCTTAAAATGGCACAGATCTCAGTCATGAGGATTTTAAGGTATATTTCAAAGGTTCTCACTGTGCCAATGCAGTTATAGACTTAACTGAGATATATAATAGACTGCTTGAAAAAAGAGAACCTTACATCTCTTAGTAGGGTAATATTAACCAGTGACAAAAAAATGCTGACATTGAAAAATGTCACTTAACACCTATGACGCCTCTTTTGTTCTAATTTCATGTGAAAGAAAGGAATAGTCACTAGCTTTTGTTCTACTGATGACGTCAGAGGCTGACAGAAGGTTTCTGTACTAGACCTATTAGCCTTTCTGTGCTCATTTATGATTTTACAATGCTTCATGGGAGGGATATGGGAAGCTGGATCAATAATGTTACACAGTAAACATTCTCTAGCCAATTTTGTTACATTGCTAAGTCTAAAGGGTAAAATAAAAGAAATGAGAATAGCTGTGTCATTATCTTTACAGTGTAGATTTTGCAGTAAGTGAGCAACACTAAAGTGGAGCTCCAGGATTTTTTTTTATTGATAACATCACAAGTTAAAAAAAATGCTTCTAATAATGACTATAGTGTACCTGGATCTCTGCTGCTTACTGTACAAATGTTATGGCCAGGACCGTTTTTAAGGCAGGGCAAAAGGGACAGCTGCCCTGGACCCCATCATTGTTGTGCCCAAAACAGCTGCCTCATACTTGCCAACTATCCCAGTTTAAATTCCCTTATCCCTTGAAGTTTTAGTCCCGTGCTGTGTCCCGATATCTCAGTGTAAAGTTCTGTTGCTACTGCCCAGCTCTGCCCTATTGCCATGTACAGATGACTCACCTGCCGACCCTGTGCTTACATGTAAATAACCTGCATTGTTATGTAAATAGCGGCAGCATTAATATGAAAATACTAGTGGATCACAGCATTGATATGTAGAGACGGCATTCATATGAATATCATGCCCCCTTGGGGTCATATCTAAAATCACTTCTGCTGAATGCTGCCCACTGGGGAGGTAAAGGAGGACTTTCCCCACTATAGGGATTAGGGGTCACTTACTGGTCTGCTTGTTTATTACCAAATTTATACATTCATTTTAAACTGTTTCACATACTCAAAGTGTTTACTGGCTTTTTCTACATGGTTATTGTTGTAATATATACATTGTTGCAGTAAATATCTCCTCTTAAGCCCGAGTGAGTCAGAGAGGTTGAGGAAACGCTATCCTGCAACCGCAAATTTTAAACTCTCAGCTGCAGTTTTGTAAGCCTTGATGCACTGTGTATTCTATATTGTGCACAGTGTCTGAATAAAATGCAACCACAAAAAGGTTTTTTACACTATTGGAAGCCTCCCCTTTTTTATTTCCTTTGGGAATTTGCTAGGCTAGGCTCTGGCCATTGGAGGAACTGTCCTTTAATGTCAGGAGCTGACAATTTCCTATGCTTGTTTGACCTTCCATAACAGAGGGTCCACCGTGTGGGGTAAGAGTACAGCCTTACTTTATGTTGGTGATCCACCTGGTGAAGGATACCATTTGGAGTTCAAAGCACCCAGCACTTTATTCAGCACATGTTGCAAGAAATTGAACTCATTAATTTGGTTGATTGCTGACATTTCTTTCAATCATCTGTTGGACTTCAATTTTTTATTCGCGTTCATATTATGTTAGTTTAGCGCAACTTTTTTGTATTTTATATTTGAGTCAGAGAGGTTAGTGCTGCTTACAGAGTCCTGGGCTTTTGGAACGGGAGACCAGAGAAGACAGCAGCTCCTTTGGAGGTAAGTGCTACACTTGTAGCCAAGAGGTGACAGCAAGGATGCTGCAGGGGATCACCAATGCAAAAAAAAAAAAAAAAGTAAAAACAAGAATTTTATTTAAAAAAATCAATAATTTATGATATACGGTACATTCGATTAGGGTTTACATTTACTTTACATTTTTTTTCATTCAAAAATGTGAACCCTTCCTCCACTACCTTCTGATTACACTTTATACATTTAGAAATAAGGAACTACGGTAGTTATGTCATATGGGCACCTCGGCACCTCTACCGGCTCATTGTGGATATGTAACATCTTTCTTGTGTGTCCTCTTGTAAAGACAATGCACACATTGTCTGCAAGACCCACCTATTGCCTCTCTCTGCCTAAAGAGCTGCATTTATGGCATACACACACTGTATTTTACTACAAGCGAAATTCCGATTTTACCTGTGCCTGCAGAGTTTCTTAATGCATGCGGCTGCTAAGGGGAAGTCTTTACAGATATGTGCTTGCATGAGGGGGGAGATCTTTATAATGATGTGTTTTGTGGCTCGATTAGGGGGAACTTTAACCCCAATCAAAATCAAATAAATACTAATTTTCAAGCTTCCAACGAAGTCTATGGGCCCAAAAACATGCATTTCTGCCCCAAAGACGCTCATGTACTTTATCAAGCTTCATGTGACAGGCGACACAGCACTGAGGTGTAAATGGGCCCATTTGGAAATCACACAACAACATGTCTAGGTGTGAATGTGGGCTTTCAGAATTGCAGGCCAGATACAAACATCAAAGAAATAAAGATGGCAAAAACACTTTTCGACTTCACCTCAAATACAGAAGAAAAATTCTGGCAGTCAGAGCAGTTTTGGATCAGAGAAGCTATACTCGCATAGAGTCTAGGTGCTCTGCAAGAAACATTTTTTTATTGTATTATTGTTATTATAATTCTTGACAATTTCATTTCCTTTCTTCCTGCAGTGCCAACAAAGCATTACAATCTCTGGCCTCCGTGACACCGAGCGAAACAGGCCAATCGGTCTACAGGGGATCCCTTCCGCCTATTAGAAACACAAGCAAATGCCAGGGAGACACACAGCCCCACCAATATGTGTCCTCAGCTTGACAGGACCTGGTCAATGTCCCACTGCTGAGGGTCGTGGTAATTTACGTCCACTCTGTGTACTTTAACTTATCTGTGCTCTAGCTGGCTGGTCTCTTTCAGTCAGCCTGTCTCCTTGCAGGCTGTGAGACTTTCCTGACTGAGGGACTAAGTGGGAACTGGCTGCTTTCCTCCTGCCAAGTTCCCTAGCCTCACCAATAACAACAAACACAGCAACCCCATTCCAAGGCCCAGCAGACACTGCACTACGATTTAGTTGCATGCCTCAGCTCTCCTAAATTTATTTCCAGCAGCTCCTTGCCTCATTTGGGCTCTTCTGAGCAATGTAGAAGGCTAATTGTTAATTGCTCTTAGTGGATGTCTTTGATGTCACTTATGCAGTGTTACACTACTGAGGCCTGGCAGAGCAGTCAGAGTTTGGTTTGTGGATTTTTATCCCACAATTCCTCGGGGATACATTAGTTCACCACTCTGCAAGTACACATCAATTTGTGTAACAACATAACTGCAACATGTTGTAATCTGCTTTCTTTCTCTCTGCTCCATGTCATCATTTATTAGTCTCTCTCCAAGCAAGCTTACAAGTGATTAAATGCACAAACAATACATTTTTTTACAATTTCATTTGTGGCAAAGCTACATGGAGACTGATTACGGGATGACATACAAGAGGACACATGTAGTAAGGCAATAGCAGAAAAACAGAAATATATTGTAATAGAATTCATTTTCTCAATCTGCCACAGTTTATTACCTAACTCCATTCATGTCAATGAACACTGCCCCCCCCCCCCCCCCCTCCCGGTCCATTGCGCTTCTGCTATCCATGCGTCCCGCTGCTTTCAGGACACCAGCGCATGGAATCCAATGCAGAGGATGCAGAGGGGCTGTTTTTTTGAAGCACCAATTAGAGCCAGAGGCTCTAATAGGCTTCAATATAGGGTGGGCTTGGGTCACAGAGAGTTCGCTCCGAGCCCACCCATGTGTGTTACAACAGCGAATCAATATTCGCTGTTCCTTCTCCCAGGCCAATTAGGAAGCAGGGTTTGACACCGGTCACCCGATTGGCTGAAAGGACAGGCAATCCTTTTGAATGCCTAGGAGGAGAAGCTGAAAGCCCCATGGAGGAGAGGATACTAGGAGCCGAGCCGCTTCACCACGCTGCCTGCCACCCACCACCCGCCATGATGGGGGAAAAGCCGGACCGACCAGCAAACAGCTGGGGGGTGGGGGGTTTGGGTGCCGCTCAGCCACCACTGAACACTACCATATGATCATAAAAATAGTATGGCCCTAAAATCTGGGATCCTCTCTAAATATCCCCCTATTTCAACCTGTGCACAATGCAAAAAATTTAAGAAATAAATATATTTATTTATATTTTGTGATAAAACATGTTGAGCATGGAACTGAAGAATCTCACTGAATTGTTTAAACTGTTCATCCGCTGGATACAGTACTAGAGAAGGCAACTGTTTATTCAGTTGCAAAACCAAAAACAACATTTTAAAGCGCTAGCGAACACCACATGGTGACTTGTACCTATGGTAAGCTTATACTAAAGCTTACCTGTAGGTACAAGGAACATCTCCTAAATGTTCACCTTTTAGGAGACATTTCTATTCTATGCAAACAGTGACGTCACCGGCGCATGCGCACTTATCTCTTCTGAGCGCTCTGCCATGCTCGTGACTCCCATGTGCATGTACAGAAGTGACGTCATCGCGGTTTGGACATGTAAACGGCTGGAGCCCGCAAACCCAGAAGGTAGACCGAGTAAAGATGGAAGCCCTGTCAGTGGTGAGTCTATGCTTAATCAAAATCAACAGGTATTTTATGTACTTGAAAATGTTCCTAGACTGAAAAAAAAACAGAGAACAAATGCAGCTGTCACAAATAAGGACTAGCACTATAGGACAAGCTGCAATATATACAATTTTTGTTTTGAAACCAAATACCCTTCAAAAGAGAAGTACAACCAAATGAGCTTTGGCTGTACTTCTCCTGTGGATCACAGAAGTGCAGTTCATTCAGTACTACTGTGACCCTCTGTTAGCTGACTTCATAGAGCCGGTCCAGGCTGGGCAAAGATCACCACCATATGGTCAAGATCCACCCAGGAGCCTGGACCAGCACCTGGCTCAGCCTCTCAGTGAGTTGCTGAGAGCCTGAGCCAGCCGCTCCCACCCCCTCCATAGCCCAGTGCTCCAATGAGCACTTGGGGGAGGGCAGAGCAGAGAGTGGTGACTGACAGTGCAGTTCATTCAGTACTACTGTGACCCTCTGTTAGCTGACTTCATAGAGCCGGTCCAGGCTGGGCAAAGATCACCACCATATGGTCAAGATCCACCCAGGAGCCTGCACCAGCACCTGGCTCAGCCTCTCAGTGAGTTGCTGAGAGCCTGAGCCAGCCGCTCCCACCCCCTCCATAGCCCAGTGCTCCAATGAGCACTTGGGGGAGGGCAGAGCAGAGAGTGGTGACTGACAGTGCAGTTCATTCAGTACTACTGTGACCCTCTGTTAGCTGACTTCATAGAGCCGGTCCAGGCTGGGCAAAGATCACCACCATATGGTCAAGATCCACCCAGGAGCCTGGACCAGCACCTGGCTCAGCCTCTCAGTGAGTTGCTGAGAGCCTGAGCCAGCCGCTCCCACCCCCTCCATAGCCCAGTGCTCCAATGAGCACTTGGGGGAGGGCAGAGCAGAGAGTGGTGACTGACAGTCATCACTCTCTGCTCAGAGCGGCAGGGGAAACTTAGGGATCAGCAGTGTTTGGTTGCTCAGTTTTCAGCCTAATGCCGCGTACACACGAGCGGACTTTCCGGCAGACTACCGCCGGACTTTCTGAACGGACGAACTTGCCTACACACGACCGGACTTTCCGGCAGGCTAGGTCCGCCCCCTCCTTCCGACTGACTTTCGCCGGAGTTATGGCGGACTTTCAGAATGAACGGACTTGCCCACACAAAGACAAGTCCATTCATTTTGAACATGACTCGGGTACGACGGGACTAGAAAAGGAAGTTAATCTCGCCGCTTTTATCGACGAGATTGACACCTTGCGAGCCCCGCCGTGGGGCATCCCAGGCCCGCAGGTCTGGCATGGATTTTAAGGGGAACCCCCTACACCAAAAAAAACGGCGTGGGGTCCCCCCCCCAAATCCATACCAGACCCCGATCCGAGCATGCAGCCCGGCCGGTCAGGAAAGCGGATGGGGACGAGCGAGTGCCCCCCCTCCTGAACCGTACCAGGCCGCATGCCCTCAACATGGGGGGGTGGGTGCTTTTGGGGAGGGGGGGCGCCCTGCGGGGCCCCCCCCCTACCACAAAGCACCTAGGTAAGTATAATAAAAAAAAACAGTATTTCTCTTTTAAGATTGTAATAAATTTGTGATTTTACTACACTGCGGAAAGCTATTTTGTCGATATATTGAAGAAGCATTTATTCTAAATCTGGTGATAGATAGAGATATGATTTCTATAAGGGATTTGAGACCAATTGTGGATTAGCTTTGGATTCAAGTTGGTTGGGATCAGTACTTTCTGATGGGTGTCCAGCTATGGGTTTGTTAGTGGAGGCAGCCTGGAAGATTCCTGTTTTTATTATCTGTAATAGTATAGATACCTAATGGATGTGAAACACTTGTGGAAACAAAGAGACTGGAACCGCTATGTGGTTATTTGCAATTGGACTTGAATGGATAATCGGACTGGTATAAGCTCATTTTCTATTCGGAACACTAGTATTATATGATTTTTGTAAATATTTGTATTCACACAGTGGGGAGATTTACTAAAACTGGTGCACACAGAATCTGGTGCAGCTGTACAAAGTAACCAATCAGCTTCCAACTTCAGCTTGTTCAATTAATCTTTGACAATAAAACCTAGAAGCTGATTGGTTACTATGCACAGCTGCACCAGATTCTGTGTGCACCAATTTTAGTAATTCTCCCCCACTGACTATTTAGACCCCTTTCACACTGGCAGCGCCCGGCCGATAGCGCTAGAGTGGCTTGTTTTTGCGGCGCTTTAGCATTATTTTAGCGGCGCTTTGGTGGCATTTTTCGGCCGCTGGCGGGGTGCTTTTTGCACCAAAAATTGGTAAAAAGTCCCATTTTGCTGCGATTTCTTTGGAAGCACTGCCGATTCATTGCAATGGGCAGGGCGTTTTAGGAGCGCTAATTACAAAGCTCCCAAACCAACCCCAAAGATGCTGCTTGCAGGACTTTTCGTAACATCCCGCCAGTGTAAAAAGACACACTGCAATGAATGGGAGGCGATTTTCAGGCGCTTAAAGTAAAGTTTCTACTTTTATTTCTAGCGCTAAAGAACCCAAAAACCGCCTCCGTGTGAAAGTAGCCTTAATCATTGACATTTAGTTGCATTTTTGCAAGATTGATTGAAATCACTTTCTCATTTATGGCGCATCAATTGAAACTTCCACTTAGTGGTACCATTTTTTTCTGATTTTGTTTGTGTACACGTTGATTGCATAACAATGCATGCATGGTCACTATAAAAGATTCACAGGAAAAGGTGTGTATATTTTACAACCAAGACTTATTAGCTTTTTGTTCATAAATAATTTGGAAAAGGATGTTCATTTTTTTTTCTACTTTAAGGCTGATTTTACATATATGCGAATTGGATGCCTTTTTTTAACCGCATCTAATTCGCATAACATGTGAATGTGAACGGCTTTCAATGCAGCCGGTTCACACATGTGAGGGGCGGCTGCAGAGCGGTTTCAAAAAGGATCCTGTGTGTTTTGGGGTCTGGTTCAGGTGTGATTTCAGGTAAATAAATAAAACCTAAATCACACCTGAACCAGTGAACAGAAAAGCACTGGACTGCCGCACTGAAACCGCGGCCGCATATGTGCGACTGACTGTTTTGTGTAGACATCATTTGCACTTGTGGCTGCCTAAATAACGAATCTGAAAGGATATAGTCATTTTTCAGCAGATTATTTTCCAACTTGCTCAGTCAATTTCTAAATAGACTTTTTGTCAAGCTGGCCGGTACTTGAATAGATAACACATGGCTCAAAATTCAAGCTGTGTTTGGCCGGATTTAGTCTAGCTACCCTTTAATTAGAAACACTGCATGTACTTTTTAGGGTTCTTTCACACGGGTGGCCCGCCCGGCAGACTCCGCTTTGCTGAGCAGGGGATCGCTCTGCTGATCCCCGCTAATCAGGTGGATGACAGGCCCGTCTCCGCTCACTGTGTAGAGATGGGCCTGTCAGAGCCATGCTCTCCTCTATGGGGAGATCGGATGAAAAAGGACCACCTGTCCGTTTCCATCCGATCCGCCAGACAGATGGAAAGTAAGGTTACCATCCGTCTGGATTTCACAAACAGGATCGGATAGCAGCGGGTGTCAGAGGACATGTCCCTGCTGACATTTGCAGCTCCATACGAGTGAATGGAGGGTCCGATCAGGTCCAAACATGTGGACCTGATCGGAAAGCCCGTGTGAAAGGGGCCTTACACTGTCATTCAAAGGTACTTGTACAGTTAAACATGTTGGTGGTTACAAAAAAATACATAGACAGTTGCATATTTATAAAGCTGTGAATGTGACATTAACCATTTATTCACTGTAGGGGAATCTTCCTGGTATGTATTTTAGGGACACCAAACATGTTACAATCTGATCTTTGTGCAATCAAATATTGTGTGCGGAGAGCTTAAAAAACCTTGACAGTGATAAATATTTAGTGAATGCCACATTCACTGCTTTATAAATATGTCCTCATCGTTCTAGCAAGATATTCCTCTTGTCCCTGTAAAATGCTGAGCTTTTTCTATAGTAAGGTCCACAGCCCAGTCAAAAAGCTCCCGTTACCTTTGAATTTGGCAGGACCATGGACTGCTCTTAAAGCACCACCAAAAACCTTCATGCTGTTTTAATTGTCAGATTCAGTGCAGAAACAACTGACATCCTAACCTATCTGACATCCCCCAATAGAAAAAGTTATGAGTGTTCACCGACCTGTTGTAATATAGCCAAACAAACCGAAATCTGCTGTTAAACTGAAGCAAACAGAACCACAATAGAAGATATTTTATGATGTGATCAGAAACTTCATGCATGATTTCCCAGTTACATGCCACACCTGTGTATCTGTAACCCAAGACTGTTGGTATACTTTCATTCATTTTATTAAGCTTATGACCTGGATTTCCAGGGATATTCCCTAAGTTGTATTACATGTGTTGGTTTTCCGGAGCAAACATTTGGAACAGTGTAATTGTTTGTTCATAGGGGTATGTGGAGTATAAGTTTTTATCAAATACTGCATGGTATACTGTATATTTATACATTGGCTTGGTCAGTGACCTGTTTGGGGCAGGTGTTAATGGATATTTTCTTGAAAAAAAATATTGCACGCTAGTAAGACATTTTTACAATGCAAATATCGCCCCGGTTCTATCATATGGCTGGTCTGACCCTAACAAAACTTTTTGGTGATGTAGCACTTACCCCTGTAGGAGCCTCTGTATATGACTGAATTCTTTAAGCTGCTCAGTCCCCACTGATACACCTGTGTAACTTAAATGTTAGTATGCTACCACTCACATAATAACACACAGAAAATAGGCTACAAGCAACTGGATGGTAGACTGAAAGAATGTATTATGACAGTGCAGTTAAACAACACATGAATCAATAAACAGGCAACTGATCATGTTTAAAGATGCTATACTAGATGATGCGAACACTGACCAATAAAATGAACTGTAGGGATGCTAAATCAAATTATGATTGATGCAAACAGGGTTAAGGGTATTGCCATTAACTATCCCAAAAATAAAGGACCTTGTTTAAACACTACACATACAGCCTCAATTTTGAGTGGGCATATGCGTCCCTGACAAAAGAGGTGCGCGTGGAGGTGGCTGCAAAGTACCTGGCGCCTCAATAGCTGGCTATCGTTGGGGTCCTTCTGTAAGGTGGTGCATGTAAAGCTGTCCCCTTAATACTGTGCAATGGTTGGCTAATGAGCTGCTAAGTAAAAGGTAGTCTCTATTGTCATTCACTGTGTGTGGCAAGGGATTAAGCTAGGTAGTTCTGCTCACCACCATTGGCCCACAACAGGCAGTTCTCACAAACAGGTCCGCCCAATTGGTCCTCACTGATGTTGGCACACTTATTAACGGGTCTTCCCAGCTCTGGTCTCAAGACACAGCAACTCTCTGTGGCTCAGTCGCTCACTAGGGTTCTCACAGGTGCTGTCCTGTGTCTCAATGGCTACAGAAAGAATACCCAGCTCTGTTCCCCACACACCAGGCTTTGCTCTCTGTGAAGGCATGCACAGCAACAAGCCGCATTCGCTGGTTTGCCCAGATCTCCGCACATTTGCATGGGAAAAGCTCTATCCTCTCCTCCTCTGTGTGCAGAGAATCCTTGCTATTAAAATCCACAGCCCATTAGTGTTTTATGGTATAGTGCTCCTTAGTGGCTACATGCCCCATGAGGCAGCTGCCTTCCACTACAGTGGCTCAAGCCACTGCTGCCAGGAGGGAGGGAGAGCAAGAGTGAGCAAAGAACACAAGGCCGCTTTGATCCTCAGTGTAGTGGCAAGAAGGGGGAGTGACGCCTGAATGTCGCTGTTCAAATAGTGGGGAGGGGGGGGGGGCAGGTAGAGGATAACACAGCTGGCAGCACCTGGCTATATTGACAATTTGGGTCAGGCGAAGAAAGGAGACTTCATCATTCTGAAATCTGTGACCTGTAGGATACTACTATACATGACTGAGTGGTGGCTCTCCTTGGTTATACTGCTGAACAGAGTGCAATCATTGAAAAGCACTGTCCGTAGTTCTGATCTGTTCTGTTATTGTATTGTATTGATTGTATGAGAGAGAGTGAGGCTAATTTACTAAAGAACAACAACAAATGATAAAAGTCTATAGCACAAATACTGTAATTAAAACTCTGATGTGAATAGAAGCCAGGACCAAAGATACAGTATCTCACAAAAGTGAGTACACCCCTCACATTTTTGTAAATATTTTATTATACCTTTTCATGTGACAACACTGAAAAAATGACACTTTGCTTCAATGTAAAGTAGTGAGTGTACAGCTTGTATAACAGTGTAAATTTGCTGTCCCCTCAAAATAACTCACACAGCCAATAATGTCTAAACTGCTGGCAACAAAAGTGAGTACAACCCTAAGTAAAAATGTCCAAATTGGGCCCAATTAGCCATTTTCCCTCACCGGTGTCATGTGACTAGTTAGTGTTACAAGGTTTCAGGTGTGATTGGGGAGCAGGTGTTTTAAATTTGATGTTATCACTCTCACTCTCTCATACTGGTCACTGGAAGTTCAAGATGGCACTTCATGGAACAAACTCTGAGGATCTGAAAAAATAATTGTTGCTCTACATAAAGATGGACTAGGTTATAAGAAGACTACCAAGACCCTGAAACTGAGCTGCAGCACGGTGGCCAAGACCATACGTCGGTTTAACAGGACAGGTTCCACTCAGAACAGGCCTCGCCATGGTCGACCAAAGAAGTTGAGTGCACGTGCTTAAAATCCTATCCAGAGGTTGGGTTTGGGAAATAGACATATGAGTGCTGCCAGCATTGCTGCAGAGGTTTAAGGGGTGGGGGGTCAGCCTGTCAATGCTTACACCATACGCCACACACTGCATCAAATTGGGCTGCATGGCTGTCGTCCCAGAAGGAAGTCTAAAGATGGTGCACAAGAAAGCCCGCAAACAGTTTGCTGAAGACAAGCAGACTAAGGACATGGATTACTGGAACCATGTCCTGTGGTCTGATGAGACCAAGATAAATGTATTTGGTTCAGATGGTGTCAAGCATGTGTGGGGGCAACCAGGTGAGGAGTACAAGGACAAGTGTGTGTGCCTACAGTCAAACATGGTGGTGGGAGTGTCAAGGTCTGGGGATGTATGAGTGCTGCCGGCACTGGGGAGCTACAGTTTATTGAGGGAACCATGAATGGCAACATGTACTGTGACATACTGAAGCCCAGCATGATCCCCTCCCTTCAGAGACTGGGCTGCAGGGCAGTATTCCAACATGATTAGGACCCCAAACACACTTCCAAGATGACCACTGCCTTGCTAAAGAAGCTGAGGGTAAAGGTGATGGACTGGCCAAGTATGTCTCCAGACCTAAACCCTATTGAGTACCTGTGGGGCATCCTCAAATGGAAGGTGGAGGAGCGCAAGGTCTCTAACATGCACCAGCTCCGTGATGTCGTCATGGAGGAGTGGAAGAGGACTCCAGTGGCAACCTGTGAAGCTCTGGTGAACTCCATGCCCAAGAAGGTTAAAGCAGTGCTGAAAAATAATGGCGGCCACACAAAATATTGACACTTTGGGCCCAAGTTGGACATTTTCACATAGGGGTGTACTCACTTTTGTTGCCAGCGGTTTAGACATTAATGGCTGTGTGTTGAGTTATTTTGAGGAGACAGCAAATTTACACTGTTATACAAGCTGTGCACTCACTACTTTACATTGTAGCAAAGTGTCATTTCTTCAGTGTTGTCACATGAAAAGATATTAAAAATATTTACAAAAATGGGAGAGGTGTACTCATTTTTGTGAGATACTGTAAGTCCTCCAAATAACCAAGTAGTGAACTGAAAAATTAAAGTTGTTATAAAGGCAAAATATTTTTTACCTTAATGCATTCCCTGCATTGAAGTGGTATTAAACCCAAAGGCAAACATTTATTATATTGCATTTCCCAATTCATAGGTATGATGGCTGCATTAATTTTTAGGCTTTCTTTCTTCTACTTTCATCTGGTAATCCAGCCAGTAAGGTTGTTGTTTTTCAGAAGAACAAGCCCTCCAGCAGAATGTATCAGGTACAGAAATGAGGCAAACCATTTAACACTAGCAGGGGTGCTTACAATAATCAGCGTTTATTTATTGTGGAAAACCTTTATTCCAAAAGGAAAAAAACTGTTTGCTGTAACTGCTTATAAAAAATTAGCTGGAGTTAGCTTCAACTTGTTAGTTTTTTTTTTTTCTTAATCTGCTAGTACAACACTCTTCTCCCCACAGACTGACAATGCTACTGCCCAAAGGTGCCCCCTGTGCTCCTTCATCCAGAGTCGGGGCACTGTAAAACAGGAGGTGTGTTACTGGCCAGATCACCAGGTTAAACAGGGGGAAATATCCTAAGAAAAGAAAGCTACTGCAGCCACCACATCTCATGATTGGCAAGCTGAAATATATTTCATTTTTGGTTTGGGGTTTAATTCTACTTCAAGTTAAAAAAATGTTCCCATAGCTCCCCCCCCCCCCCCATCCGTAAGCACTTACCTGACACCACTCATAAATGATCCAGCTCTGACCCCGCCGCAGCTCCGCTCTCTTCATGTCCACATGCTTCACTGAGGGCAGCAGGAGCCATTGGCTCCTGCTGCTACCAGTCAAATCCTGTGAGAAGGGGAGGGGGCTGAATTGCACTGGGTGTCTCTATGGCCCAGCTCAAGAGCGTGCCCATAGCACAAGGCTTGGCTTGAGGGAACTTAAGAAGAGGAGCGGAGAGCAACAGCAGGGAACCACCAAAGAAGTGGCAAGGGGTCGATCTGTGCAATACTATTGCACACAGCAGGTAAGTATGAACCTCTTTTACAAAAAAAAGTGACTTTAATATTAAGTCAGCATTCAAATAATAATGTGTAACAAAGCATGTCAAAAACAAAGACAAAATATAACACTGTTAAAATGTCTGTTGTAAGAAATAAGCCCTATCAACAACAGTAAATACAGCCCAGTCCACATAACATGCATTGAATAAAAAATCTCATTGTTCGCTTACTTGATCGGCTGATTAAAGCATTTCGCTTGTGTATAGCTGTCAAATTTTCCATCTAGAGTGCACCCTGACAGCAGATGTCCAATAAAACTTCAGCAAAAGAGGAGTTAAAGTAGACCTGTCAAAGTCCCAGCCACTGATCTCCTCACTGGCAGTGGTTAGTTGGCAGAAACCGCTATTGTTGCGGGAAGCACTCAATGTGAAGTAACACAGCTACGTGCATCACTTCTGATGGATTTTGATTGTAACATTAACCTTTATCAATCTTTATCAAGAACATAAAGATTGTTTTACCAATCAGAAGGTGGCAGAAGCGAGGCATGTACAGTAGCAGTGTCACATCACATTGAGTGCTCCCACAACGAAATTCTTAACTTTCCCAGGTTAAAGCCGCATGGATTAGAGGTCTGAATGGAGAGGGGTCAGCCTGGTAAGCACATCTTTAGTGAGCATATAGCATATTAAACTATGTTATAGAATATGAGTTGTCAGCCACATTGAAAATAAGGTCTGTTTGAGGGGACAGGGAAAAGCATGTGGAGAAAGCTCTGCCCAGTTTTTCTTTAATCCAGCTGTATTTACAAGTTATAACATCCATCCTCAGCCCTTCTGAGGCTTCTGAGGACATCACATGATGATGAAAGGCATCAAGTGGAACTCACGGTGCATCATTTCCATTCATTGCCATTGATGCAAATGAGGGACCACTTCACTTACCTTCAATAGAAATATGGTGTCATTTCACTGACCACAGATCGAAATGAGGAACCATTTCAGTGGTCACCAACAGAAATAGGGTGCTACTTCACTGACAACTAACAAAAATGTAGATCCGCTTCACTGGCATTTGATGAAGTGGGTGGTCGTTTTACTGACCACAGACGGAAAATGGGGGTCCCTCAATGGCATCTAATGGAAATACGGTGGTGTTTCACTGGCAATCAAAAAAAAAATTGTTGCTTCGTTAGCATATTATGGTAATGCTGCTTCTTGAGTCATGGACAGAAATATGGTACTGAATCACTGGCCTTCAATGAATAATGAATAATGTAACTGAGGAAAAATGAAAGGCCACATTATTGGCCACCAATGGAATCTAAAAGCTGTTGAACCGTAATTCAACAGAAAATGGGGGAACACATCACTGGCAATCAATAAAAAGGGTGTCCGCTTTTGCTGGGAATTGATGAATAGGGGTGGTGTAAATATTTGA
The DNA here is from genome assembly GCA_037952925.1 of Lithobates clamitans. Taxonomy (NCBI): domain Eukaryota; kingdom Metazoa; phylum Chordata; class Amphibia; order Anura; family Ranidae; genus Lithobates; species Lithobates clamitans. Next base: position 321,917 of record JBBGZY010001650.1, on the reverse strand, counting down.
CCCCATATTTACGTTAAAAATGAAGAAATGGTTCACTGGCAATACATAAAAAAGTGTTTCTGCTGCACTGGCTGCCAATAAAAATAGAGGTACTACATCACTGGCCAGCAACAAAAATGGGGGGGTTGCCTCACTGACTGTTGACAGAAATGGGGGGCCATTTCACTAGCTAGCAAAAAAAGTGGGAATGCTGCTTTACTGGCTATTATTGATAATGGGAGGTCGCATCACTGAAAATCACAAAAAATGGGTGCTGCTTTTAATTTTTAGATAGAAATTAGAGGACGCCTCACTGGCAAGTGACAGAAATGGAGGGTCACCTTTCTGTCGACATCCATTTCTCTGACCACGAACAAAAAAAGGAGAGTTGTTTCACTGTCAACCAGTGAAAATGGGGCACCGCTTCACTGGCCACCAACCAAAATGATGGGCCACTCGTGTGGCTACAACAGAAATAGGGTGCCACATCACTGATTGATGGCAATGGGGGGTTCATTTTACTATTCATTGTCTGATGTAAATGGGGCCTTTTCCATGCTCACCAATAGAAATGGGGTGCCACTTCACTAGTATTTGGGGCCGCTTCTTTGCCATTTGATGAAAACTGGGGATTGCTTTGTTGGCTATTGACGAAAATGAGGACCGGTTCCCTGGCCCGCCACAGAAATAGGGCTGCCACTTCTTTAGCCACCAAACACCAAACAACAAAAATGGGATGTGGCTTCACTGACCACCTATCGAAACCAACAAAAATGGGGAGCCCATTTTCTGGCCATCAGTGCAAATAGGGTGCCTCTTCACTGGCCACTATTAGAAATAGGGGAGAGCTTCACTGGCAAATTGATAAAAATAAGTGGCTCTTCTACTGGCCAAGGACAGAAATGTGAGGGTTGCATCCCCATGTTTCACTGGCAACTGGTCAATATAGTGATTGCTTTCCTGGCCATCAAGTAAAAGGTAGAGTCACTTCACTGGCCACCAATAGAAAAAGAGTCACTTCTTCACTAGCCACTGAAATGGGGGGGGGCTCTTTCACTGACCATGAACAGAAATAAGGGTGCAGTATCACTGGCTACCTATGAATATGGGGTGCAAATTTACTGGAATTGGAAAAAATGGGGCCAAGTCACTGACCATCAACAAAAATGGGGTACACTTCACTGGTCACTGATGGAAAGAAAAACAACTTTATTGACCACCACTCCTCTCTGTCCAGCAACTGAGATGGAGTGCCGCATCACTGGCCACCAATAGAAATGGGGAAGATTTTACTGGTCACCAGAAAAAATGGGGTGCCACTTCACAGTCCACTGAGGAAAATGGGGGACTGCTTCACTGCTATTAAAAGGAAATGGATGGCCTCTTCACTGGCTGCTGACAGCTATGAGGTTTTTCTCTTCACTGGCCACCGAAGGAAATGGGTTGACCACATTGCTGGCCACCTTATGTAAATGCAGCTGCTGCACATGCTGCTGGCAGAAATAAAGGACCCCTTTGTTGACCCACATTGAAAATGGGGTGCTGCTGGCCACCAACAGAAATGGGGGGCATATTCACTGGGCACCAACAGAAATAGTTACTGCCTCAATGGCCACCAATGAAAATATGGGTCAGTTTCACGGATCACCAATATAAATTGGGTTGCTTTATTGACAACTAATGTAAATGGAGAACCACTTAACTGGCCAACAATGTAAATGGGAGCTGCCTTCTCTGGCCATCAACCAAAGTAGGGTGTAATTTCACTGACCAAAGATGGAAATGGGGGGCACTTTACTGATGTTCAATGAAATGGGGGAGCACTAGAAATAGGTAGCTGCTTCACTGGCCGTGGATAAAAGGAATGGGGGGGGGGGCACATCAATGGCATCTGATGAAGGTGTGGTTTGGCTACATGGGGAATTGAAGAAAAAAAAGGGAGCTATTCCACTGACCACTAATAGAAATAGGGAGTGGCTTTACACAGATGGAAATACAGGTCCACTTCACAGGACACCAAAATAAATAGTTGGGGCACCTTCACTAGCTACTGAGAAAAATAGGGGGCCATTCAATGGCCAACAGTGGAAATAGAGGGATGCTGCTTTATTGGAAACCAATGGAAATGGAGTACCACTTCACTGGCCACCAGCAGAAATAGGTTTCCGCTACACTGGCTACCAATGGAAATGTGGGATCACTTCACATGCCACCAAAGTAAACGGGGTGCCACTGAATTAAATGGGAGCTGCTTTACTTGCATTTGATGGAAATGGGGGAGGTCACTTCATTGGCCACTGGCCACCAATTGAAATTGGTGTCTATTTACCTAGCCTCTGATGGAAATGGGGTCTGCTTATGTGGCCACCAACAGAAAAAAGGATGCCAATGCCATTTGAATGGCCGCCAAGAGAAAATATTTTTCTCTAGTCACAGTCATATTTCTTCATGTTTAAAGCAATTGAGAATGTGGGTTAGTATCAGCTCTGCTAAACTTCCAGTGTCATGGTTTTGTGCAGTTCAACTGCTACAGTACAACACCAAACACCACCCATCCATGCGTTGCAGCCTTGGCTTGTGTGATTAAACAATTAGTAAACAATCAATATCATTTACATGTATTCATAGCCTTTGCTTTGACCCTCATCCAAGACAGTAAAGCATACAATTGTTTACAAATTCCCAAACAATTTGAAGAATACAAGACACGTTGGACAGCCTTCATAAACAGCTCAGGTCAGATGGACCCGACTCACTTACAAAGGATATACTTGAGTTTCAAGGACACTGCTTGCAATCTTTCTTCCCTGAGATTAAGCTGGCCAGATGCCATTGTCAACACTAAATCTCACTTACATGCTCGAAAGATTAAATATCTGATTCAAATTTCTGGCTGCTAATTTGTTGTACTTGGCCACACGAATCACTCTGAGCAATGAACGGCCTTTAATTGTATCTGTTGTTGTTTCACATGACGGAAAAGAGAGCACATTTCGGCTAGAAATTAAGTCCAACCATTTTTAATGGTGTTTCTCCTATTTTTATTGTAACTTAACCCCTTTAATGCAGGCTCTAAACATGCTTATAAACAATATTTACTTGTGACGCCAAAAGCCTGCATTTTATAAAAGCACCTCTTTAACGGTTGGCTTCACAAGCCAGGAAGTGCAATCATCCAACAGAGCCATTCAATCCAAAGGATTCAGCTCATAGCTAGAGTAGCTGATTTTGTCAGATCCTCCAATCTCTCTCAGACAGCACATAGAATAATTTGTAGGAAGAATTCTATTACTTTTGGTTTGCCAAAAGAAATCTGTTCTGAAGAAGTATTCACATCAATGGCCTTTTGTTCGAGTCAGAACTGCTTTTTAGAAGTCTATGTGAATTCAATAGCAGCTTGAAGCAGGTTGATGCAGTTTAGGAGGTCAACTGCAGTTCAGAAGGTGAACAACTGCAGCTAAAAAGCACCTGTCAATGATTTTTGAATAATATCAGAAACACTTTAAACTGACCTCCATTGTAAGCTTCATTTGTCCATTTACACAAGACTGAAGTATGTCAGTCTAGCATTACTGACCTCTCTTTCTGCAAATGCTAAATCCTATGGCAGTACTTTGTGTCACTCACTAACTTTAAACAATGATGCAAATCAGGAGTTGTAACTTTTTCTTATTTCCAATCCAGATCTGAAACGTTTCTCCAGATTTAAGAAAATATTGAAGACATGAATTTAGAATGAAAGCTAGACAACTATTATTTGTCAGAAGGAGATCAGCAATAGTCGCCTCTATATTTCTCTCTGCACAAGTTTCCTTTAACCAGACATTAGTTAAGGTGTGAAGCCAAACTTTTTTTTTTTAGTTTAGATAAAAAAGGGTCAAACCCCCAATCAGGTTATTATTTTCCGCCTGTGTCCTGATGCAGAGATTTCTCTTCACTTCCTGTCCTAGAAACACAACAAGAAACAAAAAGAGGAATCTCTCCAAAGTGATTAAAATTCCAGTCTTTGAGAGTTGTATAAGAACAGATGTCCCCATTGGAAAATTTTTCTACAGTTCTGTGGACAACACTAAAATGTTGAACTCCCCATCACTTTTTGTCTTAGTGACAATATTCACCAGAACAGAGAAGTGAATCTCCCCAGTGGAGACACAAATGGCAATAACAATTGTACAGGTACCCTGTCATCTGTGTCTAAAACCTGAAAAAAAATGCTTTTACATGCACTGTAAGGAATTTTAGGCTCAACTGATTAAGCTGTAATGATAGTTATTTACCATTATTTTTAGCAATGCCAGACAAAATAATGAGCATTAGGAGGAATAATTCATGCATATAGTGTAGTGATTTAAGACTTCTGTGTGCTTTGATATCATTGCCGAATTTATTATACTTCTCTAGTTACTGGCAGATTAGACTGTCAATATGTAATGTGTATACATATTAGCCAGTTTTTTCAGCTTGTTTTAACATTTCTTACTAAGAGTAAAGCCCAATTTCCAGCCAAATATATTTGATATAATTTTTGGATAGGGTGGGGAAGGATAGAATCTGTGTCAGGGTTTTATATCGTTCTGAATCCCTAATTGGAGAGATTTCCAATTACTTCTGATCTACTGCATCAAAAAAGGTAGACTCCCCTTCCCAAATATGAACAGAGACAGCAGTGAAAATGTTAGAGGTTCCCCAGTCTGCCCAAAACTTAAAAATAATTTGGCTGGACTTCCACTTTAAATACAATAAGATATTGAGATGGAGAATGACAATTACTAAAGCAAAATTGACCTTGAATGCCCCAACATTGAGGAGTGACAGACCCTTGTAAGTGCTTGTTTTGAGTACACACTTTTTTATACTTCTTCTTGGCTCCTTGCTTATGAAAAAAACATTATTTTGCTTATTTGAAACAGATCAGTCTGGGACTGTGATTGAATTATATATTTATAACTCATTACAGATTGTATTACTTTGGTTGATTATTAATTACACTAATATGCACATAAACACTCTTAAATGACTAGTTTGGCTTTTTGTTTTATTGCAGAATCATACTTACCTAGGTGGATGCAGCATTGGTCTGATGCTGCATCTGTCCCCTGCCGGCTCTAAGATTGAGAACCAAATGATTAAGCATCACTGATTGCTCGGTTCTCAGAGCTCCCCAAGCAGAGAGCTGGTGACTGAGTCACCGCTCTCTGCTCTGCCCATCCCTCGCTCACTGGAGCTCTGGGCTGTGGAGGGGGTGGGAGCAGCGGCTCAGACTCTAAGTGGCTTGCTGAGAGGCTGAGCCGGGTGCCGGTCCAGGCATGTGGGTGGATCCCGACTTCATTGTCGCAATCTTGCCCAAGCCTGGACCAGCTCTGTGACATCAGCAGACAGCAGGCTTCAGCCTAGAACTTCCCCAATTGGAGAAGCTTGCCAGCCTAGACTAGAACTTCCCCAATTGGTGTAGGCTGTAGCCATTGGGGAAGCTTGCCAATTGATCTAAGGTAAGTAGATGGGGTAAATACTGGAAGGTGAGGGTTAAGGTGGGCAGCTGGGAACTTTTAAGTAAAAGTAGAGTTGTCATTCAACTAACGTCGTATTAATGATTTTCAGATTTTCACAGGAGCTAATTTAAATACATACTGTGTACATTCTTCCACACAGTTTGCTCTATACCGCCTTTTTGAATTCATGTGCAGATAGTCCAGGTTCATTAGAACTAAAATAAATACCGTACATATACAGAAAATATTTTAACCTGAGTAATGTGTTATGAAGTGACAATTCTTTTGAAAATGCTGCACATACCACTGTCATATATCTTGAAAAGACAATGCTATAAAATAAGAAATTCCCCGTTTTATCTGGAGTAAAGATCAGTAGACATGCAGAGGTCACTGACATTCCAAGTAAATGCTATCACCTCCTTATACTGAATGGAGTATAACTATCTATCAGCTCTGGAAATCTTATCTAGATAAAAATTGATGAAAAATAGATAAAAAGTGATGAATTTTACATGTTTTCCAAAATTGCCTAAGTTGCTTATAGATCTAAACAGATTTGTGAGCTTCCTGACTCGGCTTTTCTTTGCTATGGAAAAATAAAAGAAATTTAAATTGAAAAACATTTTCCCAGATAAGAAAAATTAACCTTAGACCAGGGGTCTCAAACTGGAGGCCCTCCTACTTATTGCAAAACTACAAGTCCCATGAGGCATTGCAAGGCTGACAGTTACAAACATGACTCCCACAGGCAAAGGCATGATGGGACTTGCAGTTTCCCAACAGCTGGAGGGCTGCCAGTTTGAGGTCCACTGCCTTAGACATTACAGTTAAATCAGTAAAGAGGCTGGGGCTGAGATTGCCGCCCACCTTCTAAGAATAAAATGGCTTCAATACTTTCTAAGTTTACAAACTGAGAGTATAATCAGACTTCATGCTGATTATAAAGTCTGCGTAAAATTTGATCTGCAAACCTGTTTTAAGTCACTAAGATAATAATTCTAAACTTCGCTTGCTATAATCCTCAATATGTATCAAACTATATAATATGCGTGCTCATTATGATAATCATATAATATTATTAATGCCCAATACTAATGTATAAATCACTTGTGCACTAAAAATGTAAATATAAATTAAAAAATAGTTCACACACAAATGAAAAGTGTGCAATAAAATGAGAAAAAGTCCTTTAAGATGTGAAGAAAATTGTGCTTCAACACCCAAGCGGACCATCTTAGTATTATTCCACCCTGTGCTCATGTAATATCATCCGCACTCACCAGATTCCAACGACCCCCTTGCTGTACAGCAAGAAAAGTCAGTAAAGCTTTTTTTGTCACAGTAGGACCTCTCCAGATCTCTCCATCAATTTCTATCCTGGATCTTATTACCTCCTTGATGTAGTCCTGATCTTCTTTATTCAATAGGAAGGAGTGGTTTATAACATGAGAACGGAGAGGAGTCCATTCGTAGTTTAAACCCGCTTAGAATTTATTGTAAAATTAGATTAAAAACAGCTAGAAACCACATACTAGTGGTAGCATCAGTCTAAAGTCTGCTATGCAAGATGGATGGCGCCTAGACACCAGCGTGCATTCCACCTACAGACTAGAAGTGATGCACCGGAAATTCCGCTTGATGTGTTTCATCATCAATGTGTGACTTCCTCAGAAGCCGGAAGTTCCTGTGCTCGCCCATAACTTAAATAAGAATTTTGGCCTAATGCCACCCCCAGAACACCTGAGGATTTATTATTTTAATCAAGCCGCCATTTTATTGTGACTTCATTTAACAGAAGTCAATGCAAGTCGTAATGAAACCGCAAAAAAAGTAGTGCAGGAACCTTTTTAAAGTCGCTGCTGCTTGAGTCACAACACTGCGATTTTGAACTGTCAAATAGCATGACAATTACACTGGTGTGAACCAGGGCTTAGAGAGCATAGTTTTTAAATACACTGAGCAAAATTATAAACTCAACACTTTTGTGTTTGCCCCTATTTATCATGAGCTGAACGCAAAGATTTATGTATACAAAAGGCCTAGTTCTCTCAAATATTGTTCACAAATCAGTCTAAATCTGTGTTAGTGAGCACTTCTCCTTTGCTGAGATAATCCATCCAACTTACAGGTGTGACATATCCAGATGCTGATTAGACAGCATGATTATTTCACAGGTGTGCCTTAGGCTGGCCACAATAAAAGGCCACTCTAAAATGTGCAATTTTACTGTATTCGGGGGGGGAGGGGTCCGGAGGGTCCGAAAACCAGTCAGTCAGTTTCTGGTGTGACCACCATTTGCCTCACGCAGTGCAGCACATCTCCTTCGCATAGAGTAGATCAGGTTGTTGATTGTGGCCTGTAGAATGTTGGTCCATTCCTCTTCAATGGCTGTGCGAAGTTGCTGCATATTGGCAGGAACTGGAACACGCTGTCGTATACGCCGATCCAGAGCATCCCAAACATGCTCAATGGGTGACATGTCTGGTGAGTATGCTGGCCATGCAGAAACTGGGATGTTTTCAGCTTCCAGGAATTGTGTACAGATCCTTGTAACATGGGCCGTGCATTATCATGCTGCAACGTGAGTTGATGGTCGTGAATGAATGACACAACAATAGGTCACAGGATCTCGTCACGGTATTTCTGTGCATTAAAAATACCATCAATAAAATGCTCCTGTGTTTGTTGGCCATAGCATACGCCTCCCCACCACCACTATGGGCCATTCGATCCACAATGTTGACATCAGCAAATTAGCATCTTGATATGTCACACCTGTGAGGTGGATGGATTATCTCGGCAAAGGAGAAGTGCTCACTAACACAGATTTATACAAATTTGTGAACAATATTTGATAGACTTGATACATAGAAAAAGTTGTAGATCTTTGCGTTCAGCTCATGATAAATAGGGGCAAACACAAAAGTGCTGCGTTTAAAATTTAAAATTTAGTCTATTCAAAGAGCACAAACTTCAATATAAAGGACAGATATTTATTTATGGACACTGTTTATTTAAAAAGGATTTTTACACTAGCACTATTGCTATACCAAACATTTTGATTATTAATTTGTTTTATTTGCAGTCAGCATTACAGTTTTTGAGCACTGTACATCGTAACTTTTCATTATTTGAACACACATTGGGGGAGATTTACTAAAATTGGTGCACACAGAATATGGCGCAGCTGTGCATAGTAACCAATCAGCTTCTAACTTCAGCTTGTTTGATTAAGCTTTGACAATAAAACCTGGAAGCTGGTTGGGTACTATGAAGAGCTGCACCAGATTATGTGTGCACCAGTTTGATTCCCTACTGTGCATGCGCAAAGTGAGCAGCTCTTTCTGAATGGCCCAGTGGCGGGGAAGGAGGAGGGGGGCCGAACTTCTGGCGTACCTCACTGCCGCGAGGTCTGACGGAAGTGGTGACAGGTATCTGTCAAAGACAGTTATCCGCTCCCCCGAAAGGTGCCAAATGTGGAACGGGATGGGGGGAGGAGACAGATAAGTGGAGCTTCCAATTTTGTCTGGAACTCTGCTTTACACGTCATTTCATTAATTAATTTATTTTGAAGCGGGGAATTGTTGTTGTTTAAATTTATTCTAAACAGCAATTCCTTTCTCTTATATTATAATCCTTTAAAGTATTGTCCTTTTTATTGGCAGTTATGCTAAGCACACACTGGCATTGAAAGCAGGCTTTTGAGGGGCATTTTTACCGCTCCTCAAATGCCTATGCAAATGATAATATGGACAGCACACAGTGCTGTTCACAATATCAAAACACGAAGCATTAGCGTCACGCTTTAAAATAGGCAATTCATGTCAAGTTTGAAAGGAGTTGAAGCATTTCAACCTCTTCCATTCAAGTAACATGCCACAACTGTCCCGTCATGCAGTTGCGGCGTGGTAGTACATTACAGTTAATAATAGACATGTCACAGTACAGTTAAAAAACACGTCAATTGCACCGCAAACGCACATTTGGGGGAGCATTTTTAATGCTTATTAAATGCTTAACAAACACACCTATTAACACGCATTAACGATATAGGCGCATTTGATAAGCGTCACTATTTTGAACAAGTGTGAACAAGCCCTTATGTGGTACTGAAATGGTGGCTAGCTTCAGTCCTAGTTAAGCTATGTTTTACATGAGTTACTAAGAACAGCTCTATAGTATGCAGCAATAACCTATTCAGGGTGTACCTGGCCCTATTTGCTGAGTACATAGGCAAAAATATTATCACTTTGAATAGGTCTTCAAATGTGTTTTGTTAATGTATAACTTTATTTAAGATGTATTTGTAAAACAGTATATCATAGATTCTGATTGTTCTTAGTTACATTTATTGTTCATGGATTTACAGTTGCATTATGGCATGTATAAAATTAACAGTGGAATTAATGTAAACCAATATCCGATGAATCATTTTTCATACATATATTATACATCTAAAAATGAACAAATCATCTTATTTGGTCTGCTTAAGGCCCCTTTTACACTTATACGACTTGTCCCACGATTTTGAACTGCAAAATCGCATGACAAGTCATTCTTCATGATTTTGAACGACTACCGTTCATATTGGCACGACTTTAAGTCATGCGGACTTCAAAGTAGTTCCTGCATTACTTTTTTTCTGAAGTCGGATCTGACTATTACCTGATCCGACTTTGGCATATGACTTGTGCATAAAGGGGAACTCCACGCCATTTTTTTTTTTGAGGAAAAACCGGCATGGGTTCCCCCTTCATGAGCATACTGGGCCCTTCGGTCCGGTATGGATTATAAGGGGAAACCCACGCTGAAAATGCGGCGTGGGGGTCCCCCCCAAAATCTATAACAGACCCTTATCCGAGCATCAGCCTGGCCGGTCAGGAAAGGGGGTGGGGACGAGCGAGCGCCCCCCTCCTGATCCGTACCAGGCCGCATGCCCTCAACATGGGGGGATGGGTGCTTTGGGGTAGGGGGGCGCCCTGTGGCCCCCCACCCTAAAGCACCTTGCCCCCATGTTAATGAGGACAAGGGCCCCTTCCTGACAACCCTGGCCGTTGGTTGTCGGGGTCTGCGGACGGGGTGCTTATCAGAATCTGGGAGCCCCTTTAATAAGGGGGCCCCCAGATCCCGACCTCCCACCCTATGTGAATGAGTATGGGGTACATCATAGCCCCACCCATTCACCTGGGGGAAAAAAAGTGTCAATAAAAAAAAACACACTAGACAGGTTTTTAAAGTAATTTATTAGGCAGCTCCGGGGGTCTTCTTCCGACTTCAGGGGTCTCTTCCGACTTCTCCGCTCTCTTCTCCTGCTCTCTGGTGTCTTCTCCTGCTCCCCGATTCTTCTCCCTCTCTCCAGTGCTTTCTGCCGGGCACCTCCGCTATTTTCTTCCAGCTCTTTTATCAGGGTTGGCCCGGTCTTCTCCGTCGTCTTCCTCCCTCTTCTCATCTTCCGATGTTGACACGATGCTCTCTCCCGCTGTAATGCCGTGTGCGCGGTGCGCAACGATTTATATAGGCATGGTCACCGGGTGATGTCACCAGTGACCCCGCCCCTTTATGATGTCACAGCCTGAGCATGATGGGACTATGATGTCATAAGGGGGTGGGGTCACCGGGTGACATCATCTGGTGACCACGCCCCATGCCTATATAAATCGGGAGCGGGAGAGAGCGTTGTGTCAACATCGGAAGAAGAGAAGAGAAGAAAGCGGAGGAGCCCAGCAGAAGACACCGGAGAGCGGGAGAAGAATCGGAGTGTGGGAGAAGACACCGGAGAGTGGGAGAAGAGAGCGGAGAAGTCGGAAGAGACCTCCGAAGTCAGAAGAAGACCCCCGGAGCTGCCTAATAAATTACTTTAAAAACCTGTCTAGTGTGTTTTTTTAATTGACACTTTTTTCCCCCCAGGTGAATGGGTAGGGGTACAATGTATCCCATACTCATTCACATAGTGTGGGGGGCCGGGATCTGGGGGCCCCCTTATTAAAGGGGGTTTCAAGATTTCGATAAGCCCCCCACCCACAGACCCTGACAACCAATGGCCAGGGTTGTCGGGAAGGGGCCCTTGTCCTCATCAACATGGGGCAAGGTGCTTTGGGGTGGGGGGGGCCGCAGGGCACCCCCCTGCCCCAAAGCACCCACCCCCCCATGTTGAGGTACAGCTCAGGGGGGAGCTCGCTCATCCCCACCCCCTTTCCTGACCGGCCAGGCTGGTGCTCGGACAAGGGTCTGGTATGGACTTTGGGGGGGACCCCACGCCGTTTTTCGTTCCCCTTAAAATTCATGCTCATGAAGGGGGAACCCATGCCGGTTTAAAAAAAAAGAATTGGCGTGAAGTTCCCCCCTTAATTATTTGGTAATCAAAGTCGCGTCCCTGCTCGTTGAAGTTGTACTTCAAGTCGTGCGGCAAAGTCGGATCCACAGTCGTATGACTGTCTTGTCAAAATTGCAGCTGTGAAATCGCGGCAAAATCGCGCGACTTTGGAGTAGCACAAGTGTGAAAGGGGCCTTAGGATAATTCAACAAATGTGGACTATATTTATCAAGCAAAGTTTCACTGTGAAAAAATGCTAAAGAGAGGCTTGGAAGAATTCCATGATTTAGGAAAGATTAATTTGTTGTTTGGATGCATTCAGCAAAATACAATACAAAATATATATAGAAAAATTGAAGGTTCATTGTGAAACTATAATTCAACAAAGATGCTTTTAAGGATGATTTTTGTAGAGATTTCCAACATCCCCATAATTTTGGGAAGTGCATAACACTAAATGTTTCATTGCACCTGGTATTATTTAAGAACAATAATCCCCCCCCCCCCTATTGTGCCCCTATGTGAGGAAGCTTTATGTTGTACATATACAGTCCAAAAGAATAGTACTTCTCTCAAAATAAAAAGCAAGATTTTTGTATGCAATCAAAGCATACAATTGCCTTTCAAGTTTTTGCTTGCAGTTGAGATCTCTTTTTTATGGCAGGACCATAGATCCAATGAGAATATATTTTTGGAACACAAAATAAATACCTTAAAATGCTGAGAGAATCATATTTCTGAGGAACCTTTTGCACTGTTATAAAAAGGTGATGAAACATGTCACTATCCTTGGAACAGACCGTAAATCCAGGTTTCTGATTGATGGAAAGTTTTAAGTTCCCCAATGTGACAGCACGATTTTAGGTTTTTGGGTCTAATCTGATTACTTATGAATTGATGTTCCTCTGTTCTGAGTTATACTCCATGTGAGATGGGGATGTAAAGATGTCTGCCTGGCTGGAATATTGAGTCTTAAGAGATAGGTAGCTGCTGTTGGTGTGGAGCACAAATAGGAGTGTGTAGAATATCTGCTGAAAAATTTCTTAGGAAAATGTACTGTTAGACAGTGTCTAAATAAAACTCAATAAATACTGCAATAATCAAAGTTTTTTTCAGCTATTGTGGCAACTGTTTACAGTGTTTCCCAACCTTTTTACCTTCGAGGAACCCCTGGAAAAATGTATGAGATCTCGGAGAACCCCTGAAATAATTTTCAGCTCACGGAGCATTGGTATGATCAGCGAGCTGTAGATATAAAAAAAAGTATTCTTAGAAATAGAATTAAACAATAGAATAAATATTAAAACTTACCTCCTTAAGTGCCGGTTCACACGAGTGTGATGACAGGCATCCCATGTGATTCGCACCGCATTGCTGTGCAGATCACATGCAATGTCTGTGCGATGCAATTTCAGCAATACAAACTGTACCGCCTTTGATAACGTCCAATGACAAAACGCCTAAAGTGTGGCTATGCTACTACGTCATTTCCGGTAAGGAAGTAGGGGGCTAGAACGCAGGTGGAGTGCAAGCTGTGAACCAGTGCCCTTACAGATAGCCTGTTTCATTGTGTTTATAGGTTTCCCTGTATAGGGACACTTTTTGTTTTTGATTATAACTTTTAAAAAATACTTTTTTAAAATACTACACAATGGAAGCCCTATCTCTTTCTATGAGGATCTAACCATGAACAGCTGATGAATCAACTTTGAGAAAAGTGACCAGGAAGACTTCCTTGGATACCCTCACTGGGTGGAGTGAGCTGCTGAGGCCCTACAAACCACAGATACCACATGCGGACTACAAGGAGAGATACCAGGAACCATCCCAGGCTATCTATACATGCCCATTACCCCTGCAGGGGTGCAGGGAGCTGGTGAGTAGGGACCAATAAGGGGGAGCACAGAAGTCACTTGATTCTCTGAACACAAGAGTCACTTGAGCACTTTGGACTGTTTTGATTTTTTGACTGGTCAATTTGGAGCTTCACTAATATATTATATATATTTTTTTCTTATATATACACTTTATATTTTTCATCTTTATGCTGATTTTGTATTACGGTTTATGACTACACATATGTGCCACTGGACTTTGCTGGTTTTGGGTTTTATACATAATATATTTTTGCACATAATGTATATATATATGTTTGATTTTGATTTTGATTTTTTGGACATTAGGTTTATTTATGGTACATGGACCCAATGAGGCTTATTTTTCAATGTTATTCTTATGTACACATATATATGTGAGGTTTATTGGGATTCACTTAATATTTATTTTTATTTGGGTATTGTAAATAAATGTTTTCCTTTCTTGCACATTGGGATGGATGCATAGAGCCTGTATTATCAGGGTAACTAACCCTCTCATACATGCATTCACCACTGGCATGCACATTGCCACTATATTTATCCTTATATGATAGCCAGTAGGTAGCGCCACCAACCTCACACCTGCACATCATGAAATCAGATCACATTCGCACCAAAATGGTGCAAGACCCTTTTTTTGGTTTGCACTAGAATCGGAACGCATGGGTGTTCACACCCATGCGATCTGATTCCTGCACTATTTCACAGTTCACACTGCGATCTGTGAACTTATCTGGGGGTGTCATTAACTTTACACTGACACCCCCAGCGGTTCACAGATCTTAGTGTGAACCACTGTGTGATTCAGGTGTGATGCGGGAACCCACACTTGATTCGCAGGGTTTCCGCATTGCACCAGTGTGAACCGAGCCTAATGTGAAACTTGTGCTTGCTTTTTTGTGCAGATGCTCATTTCTGGGTCAAACTTGAGATAAGCAGTGTATGGGGTCGGCAGGGCAGAGCACAGGGGATACAGGAGGGAACAGTATAGGGGGGGGAGCACAGCATAGTACAGGGGGGCCAGGGGACCACAGCATAGTACAGGAGGGAGGGCAGGAGAGCACAGCACAGTATAAAGGGGTCAGGGGAGCACAGCACAGTACAGGGAGGCCAGGGAGAAACAGTACAGGAGGACCAGGAGGGAACAGTACAGTACAGGGGTGCCAGGAGAGCACAGAACGGTACAGGGGACCAGGAGAGCACAGCACAGTACAGTACAAAGGGATCTGTAGAGCACAGCACAGTACAGGGAGGCCAGGAGAGCGCAGCACAGTACAGGGGATCCAGCAAGGAACAGCACAGGGGGTCCAGGAGAGAACAGTATAGGGAAGCCAGATGGGAACAGTATAGGGAGGGCAGGAGAGAACAGTATAGGGGGCCAGGAGAGAACAGCATAGGTGCCATGGGGGAAATGTACAGGGGGGGCAGGAGAGAATAGTATAGGGGGCCAGGAGGGAACTGTATAGGATGGGGGGAGGGAACTGTATAGTACAGGGGGGCCAGGAGATAAAAGTATAGTGGGGCCAGGAGTGAACTGTACAGGGGGCCAGGGGAGAAAAGTATAGTACAGGGGGGCAGAAATAAACTGTATAGTACAGGGGGCCAGGAGGGGACTGTATAGTATAGGGGGCCATGAGGGAATTGTACAGGGGGCCATGAGAGAAAAGTATAGGGGGGCTAGGAGAGAAAAGTATAATACAGGCTGGCCAGAAGGGATCTGTATAGTATGGGGGGCCAGGAGGAAACTGTATAGTTTTACTGAGAAGCTCAGCACAGTACAGGGGGGGCAGGAAGGAACAGTACAGGGAGGCCAGGAGAGCACAGCACAGTACAGGAGGTCAGGAGAGCACAGCACAGTACAAAGGTATCAGTAGAGCACAGCACAGTAGAGGGAGGCCAGGAGAGCGCAGCACAGTAAAGGGGATCCAGGAGGGGACAGTACAAGGGGGTCCAGGAGAGAACAGTATAAGGAAGCCAGGAGGAGAAAAAGTATAGGGGGGCAGGAAAAAACAGTGTAGGGGGTCCAGGAGAGAACAGTATAGGGAGGGCAGGAGAGAACAGTATAGGGAGGGCAGGAGAGAACAGTATAGGGAGGGCAGGAGAGAACAGTATAGGGAGGGCAGGAGAGAACAGTATAGGGAGGGCAGGAGAGAACAGTATAGGGAGGGCAGGAGAGAACAGTATAGGGAGGGCAGGAGAGAACAGTATAGGGGGGCCAGGAGAGAAAAGCAAAGGGGCCATGAAGGAACTTTACAAGGGGGCAGGAGAGAATAGTATAGGGGCCAGGAGGGAACAGTAGTACAGGGGTGCCAGGAGGGAACAGAACGGTATAGGGGGGCCAGGAGGGAACTGTATAGGATTGGGGGAGGGAACTGTATAGTACAGGGGGGGGCAGGAGAGAAAAGTATAGTACAAGGGGCCAGAAGTAAACTGTATAGTACAGGGAGGCCAGGAGGGGTCTGTATAGTATAGTGGCCATGAGAGAATTGTACAGGAAGCCATGAGAGAAAAGTATAGTGGGGCTAGGAGAGAAAAGTATAGTACAGGCTGGCCAGAAGAGAACTGTATAGTATGGGGAGCTAGGAGAAAACTGTATAGTTTTACTGAGAAGCACAGCACAGTACGGGGGGGGGGGGGGGGGCAGGAGGAAACAGTACAGGGGATCCAGGAGGGGACAGTACAGGGGGTCCAGGAGAGAACAGTATAGGGGAACCAGGAGGAGAAAAAGTATAGGGGGGCAGGAATGAACAGTGTAGGGGGTCCAGGATATAACAGTGTAGGGGAGCCAGAAGGGAAAAGTATAGGGAGGGCAGTAGAGAACAGTATAGAGAGGGCAGGAGAGAACAGTATAGGGGGGCCAGAAGAGAACAGTATAGGGAGGGCAGGAGAGAACAGTATAGGGGGGCCAGGAGAGAACAGAATAGGGGGGCCAGGAGAGAACAGAAAATGGGCCATGAAGGAACTTTACAGGGGGGCAGGAGAGAATAGTATAGGGGGCCAGGAGGTAACAGTAGTACAGGGGGGCCAGGAGGGAACAGTAAAGGATGCGGGGAACTGTATAGTACAGGGGGGCCAGGCTAGAAAAGTATAGTACAGGGGGCCAGAAGTAAACTGTATAGTACAGGGGGGCCAGGAGGGGACTGTATAGTATAGGGGCCATGAGAGAATTGTACAGGGGGACATGAGAGAAAAGTATAGGGGGGCTAGGAGAGAAAAGTACAGTACAGGCTGGCCAGAAGGGAACTGTATAGTATGGGGTGCCAGGAGGAAACTATAGTTTTACTGAGAAGCACAGCACAGTACAGGGGGGGCAGGAGGGAACAGTACAGGGAGGCCAGGAGAGCACATAACAGTACAAAGGTATCAGTAGAGCACAGCACAGTACAGGGGGGCCAGGAGAGAAAAGTGTAGTACAGTGGGCCAGAAGTAAACTGTATAGTACAGGGAGGCCAGGAGAGAACTATATAGTATAGGGGCCATGAGAGAATTGTACAGGGGGCCATGAGAGAAAAGTATAGGGGGGCTAGGAGAGAAAAGCATAGTACTGGCTGGCCAGAAGCCTCTACGCATTTTGCATAAATACATGCATCATTAGGAAGCTTGATGAAGCATGTATGCATGCAAAACGCGTAGAGGCTTCTGGATAATCGCAGACGTCCCTTCCTGTCACAAACCCGTACCAGATCGAGGCTTGGAACGAACGCCGGGCTCGAGCGACGAAGCGGCATAGTGGGTCCCTAAAACAAATCGCTGGAAAGACTTAGTGCCGGTCCTAGGGCACCTTAAATTATGAGTGCACATTTCATATATTCCTGATATTAACTTATTGGCCAAAATAAATTTTTTATATAAATATGTTGCACAATGATGGATGTTTAATTTTTATGAGATACCAACACTGACATGGAGAAATGAGGAGCATCTAGTGGTTAACTAGTTGGAGGAACGCCAGGATAGTGGAGTGGTTATCCCAATATGAACCAAAGGCAAAACTTTTTCTAGGTTCTGGTGAGTGCCCATTTTGGAAGGTGGTGGTGGCACATGAAGTGGTGAAAAGTTCCTTTTATAAAAGCACGGATGAAAATTGGAGCATAATAAGCACATTGAATACATACAGTATGTTAAATGGAAATGGACTTTGGGGATTATTATAAAATACCTATGTTCTAGGTTGTGATAGTTTGCACTTTATGATATTTTGCACTTATTGTCATGTTGCACTTTATAGTTTATAGATTTATTGGTAAGGTTGTTATACAAGGTATAAACACTGTATCAGTGGTAATATTGCACTAGCGCTTTTTGGATTAGCGCAGTTACACTATTTGAACATATAGAGTAAATGATCACAAAAATAGGTGCGTTTATGGTATACCAATTGTTTGATGGATTCATGCGATACAATTTCATAGTATAATCTAATGCTAGTTAGTATTTTATGCAATGTTAAGTGAGATCACTGACCTAACTATAATATCTGGCAAAGGTGTCTACGACTAAAGATTGAGCACAATTACAAACCTTTTGGCAGGTCATGTTTATGTATTTCTATCACAAATTCAGATACAACAACATTGTATTTCCCCCTTTAAATAGACAGATTTCTAAAGTTGACCAGTAAGATTGTAGTTGCTTAGTACAGATATTTTATGCAGTGACAAAGCAATAATGTTGTATATGGAGTTTAGATTATAGAAGACCAGCCTTGACATTGTAAGAAATATTTAGAGAAATGAATAGAAATAACCTGGTGCTACACCTATGGAATTGCCCAACATGTATGCAATAGCAGATGTGCATGTGAAGTGAGATTGTTTAAGGGTTTGATCATTTGTTTTTTAACAAATAGATTACTGTGTATATTCAAAGCCTGTGCTGTGACACTCTTCTAAACTGAGGAAATAAAGTGAATCCTGCTCCCAATTAATAAAAGGGGTCTAACGCCCCTGGTTAATTTGGAGCAATCTGCTCCATTTTCTATACTGCCTCTATACCAGACACGGTATAGCGAGCAGGATAGCTGGAGCTGTTTGCCTAAATACAGGCACTGCCCATGTAGTATATTCATTCCATGGCCAAGAGAGGCATGAGAACTGATTGCCATTTAACTGCCAGATAGTTCATATCCCGTATGCCAGGTCCAAACTGGCAGTGATCTGCAACAGTTTTGATTCTTAGCATCATGCACACTGGGTGTCAAAAACAGCACTTTTAAGGTTTTTTTTTTTGCCTCTAAATGCCCCTCCATGATCGCCTATGTGTCCTTGCACACATAGGCATTTACAGGCGTTTAGAGGCACAAACAAAATCACTTGTGCAATTGAGCAGTCATTCAGTGGGCAGAATAAATTAATATTCCGCCAAATGAAATAAATGAATGCCCAAACGCCTGATGCGACTGAATGGACCTGAATACATTTGGAAAATATGACTTTGGGCACATTTTCAATGCTGCTTTTCTGCTGTCAAGAAAAATCCTCAGTGTGCATGGGGCTTTAGAAGGGGGTACATTACTGGGCTGTGCATAGTGCATGAGTTGCCCTTAACCTCCCTGGCAGTATTCCCGAGTCTGGCTCGGGGTGGAATTTCAGAACCAAAAGCGGTAACCCCGAATCAGACTAATGGATCGCATTGCAGAATCCAGGAAGAGCTTACTTACCTTGTCCTCTGGATCCTGCGATGTCTCCCCGCAGTGTGAGCGGCTCGTCCTCTGCTTGATTCATCACGGAGCCGATCTCCGTTCCCTGCGAGCGTTGCGACGCACAGGGACGGAGAACGGCGCCAAATTCAAAAAGTGAAACACACACAATACATACAGAATACTGTAATCTTATAGATTACATTACTGTATGAAATAATTTCACATCCCTTTTGTCCCTAGTGGTTTCTCCAGTGCCCTGCATGCAGTTTTATATTATAAAAACAGTTCTTTCTGCCTGGAAACTGGAGCTTGTCCATAGCAACCAAAACATCACAAGGGGTTTTAGACCAGCTAGAAAACAGCGATAATAAATTAGAATCACTCGCAGAATTGAGCGATAGTGATTTGTGGGGAGATCCGTCATCAAACACTGAAAAGTAATGACAGTGACAATTCTGCAACTGACCAAATTTTAGAGTTTTTGATTTGATTACATTATTGAATAATTTTTATTATTATTATATTATTATTTGGTATAATTATTTATAGTTATTTATTATATTATAATTTATGATTTTGTGTTTCAAACTTTATCATACCTGAGATGTCTAGATACTACTGATACTAGACTCTTGTTTGGACAGATTTAAGTGAGTTATTCCTAAGAATTACAGGCCTACAATATAAAACACCAAATTTTCATGCAAAATAATTGTACCGCTTTCAGCATCAAAAATATGAAATAATTATACCGCCAGGGAGGTTAATCTGGCCTTAGGTCCCCAACCTAAATCAGTGAGCACACAAGTCAGTGAGCTCCATTACTTCATTAAAATCCATACACCAAATGTTAAAAGCATCAAACATTTTTTCCTTTTCCTTTATATTCTTCTTATTATTATTATCATCATCATCATTGTGTTTTTTTAATTCTTTTGTAATGAGTATGTTACAAATAGTTACAGAATTTGCCTCAGCATCACTGTATATACAGTATAGGCAGCTTAGGTTTCTGAATATTGACAGTTCAGGTGATTAATTCAACTGTTGCTCGCCATAAGAAATAATGGAAATTCAGATGATTCGTTCCACAACCATTCATTTATAAATCCTTCCGTTTATAATCCATATAAAATTATTATAGCAATGTGATAGGTTGTGTAACCATAAAATGTCCATCCACAAATGGAAGCCTCCACAAGGGGATTAGAAGCAAAATCTAGCAGGAGCTACAGAGTATAAAAGAGAAGAGAGGAGCCTCTAAATGTAGCAAAATGGTTACATTTAATGAAG
Source organism: Lithobates clamitans (assembly GCA_037952925.1). NCBI lineage: Eukaryota > Metazoa > Chordata > Amphibia > Anura > Ranidae > Lithobates > Lithobates clamitans. The sequence goes on along the minus strand of JBBGZY010001650.1, from coordinate 301,322 downwards.
GTACAACATTTAGCAACTTTAGATGGTTGATGATTAAAACAGGCACATCTAAGTATGCACGCATCCAGGGTAAAGCTGTCCACACCAACCATCCTCTGCACCGCTGGCTCTCACCGCTGTTAATCTGCAATCGTGACCCGGAAGACTACTCTACAGTAGAGCAATCTGAAAGCATGGCTTGAACCGCTCATGGAGCGCAGTGTGGAAGGGTTGGTGTCAATGGCGGTGTGGAGGATGGTCTATGTGGACAGCTTTACCCTGGATGTGTCACGTCTACCCCAACGCAGGTGGTCAGACACTATAGCTGGCTACTGTGTGTTTTACCTATAGCAGCCCCCTTTCCGTTAAGGAAAGCAGGCCTACCGGGACTTGGTTGCCCCCAGGACTTATACATAATGCTATAGTGCCTGGCCACCACACCAGGGCAGATGCGAACTGAGCAAAGCAAAGAGATACTTGCAGTTAGCAGACAGATAGGGTGGTTCTATGACAGTCCAGGTAAAAAGGCAGGCTGAGTTCAAGGAATAGTTCAATAATCTGATCCAAAGTCGTACACAGGGAAATCCAACTAGCAAAGCAGGGCAGACAGACAGGGAGCTTGATCAGGAACCACACAGGTATCACTTGCTATCATAAGCAGGGACTGAGCGTTTGGCTTGCTTATAACAGGTGACTGACTACATCAATCACCCTGCAGGTGGACCCAGACAGGGAAAATGCAATACCCAAAACCTGGATACTGGAATAAGGAGCATGACCAGAGGCATTGTTAGGGGGTGGCTATTGGGGCTACAGCCCCGAGTCTGGGACCAATAGCCCAGAGTCTCTTGTCCCGGTCCAGAATGCAGGGGACAGGGGCAGACTGAGCCGTGGTAGCGCTGGCTCCAGCTCCAGCTCCGCCCCCACCTGACTCTACTCTTGGTCACTGGTTGCTATAGCCACCTAGCGGCTAGCAACCAGTGACGTCACTGCACACTGTGCCCACACTGCCCAGCATTCAAAGCAGAGGATCTTTACACTTCCTCCTCCTCCACGTTAGTGCTCGTGGGGCCTGGCCTGCGACTTCTGGACTGGAGCGTCCCGCCGCTGGTCTAGTGGACTCCGGTGGAGTGCAGAGCAGCAGGGAGGGGGATACCTGAGCAGCCGGGAAGAGCCCAGGAGGGAGAGAGAGAGAGAGAAGACACCGCCACCCTGAGCAGCATCCCCAGCACCTCCCAGTGCCTGCACTCCTCCAATCTCAGTCCTCTCCCAGCTCGCTGTGACTGAAACAGGGAGAGGGCTCCAGCAGGTGGGAATTACAATGCGGCCGCCGTGCCACATCGAACCCCATTCGGCGCTCGGGCGGGCGGCTCTCCTCCTCTCCTCTGGCTGCCTTGCACACCAGCACCACGGCTGAGCTGCTGCTGCAGGACCTGGACACATGAAGTCTGTCTCCTCCTGGTCAGATAGGTCAGTCAGTGTGTGTATGTCAGGTACCAGGTCAGTGTATGTATGTATGTCAGGTAGGTTAGTGTATGTATGTCAGGTAGGTCAGTGTATGTATGTCAGGTAGGTCAGTGTAGGTCGGGTAGGTCAGTGTATGTATGTCAGTGTTAGTGTATGTCAAGTAGGTCAGTGTATGTAGGTCAGTGTGGGTCAGGTAGGTCAGTGTATGTATGTCAGTGTATGTCAGGTAGGTGAGTGTGGGTCAGGTAGGTCAGTGTGTGTCAGGTAGGTCAGTGTGTGTAGGTCAGGTAGGTCAGTGTGTGTCAGGTAGGTCAGTGTATGTAGGTCAGTGTATGTCAGGTAGGTCAGTGTATGTAGGTCAGTGTGGGTCAGGTAGGTCAGTGTGTGTCAGGTAGGTTAGTATATGTATGTCAGGTAGGTCAGTGTGTGTCAGTGTATGTAGGTCAGTGTGTGTCAAGTAGGTCAGTGTGTGTCAGTGTGTGTCAGGTAAGTCAGTGTATGTATGTCAGGTAGGTCAGTGTGTGTCAGGTAGGTCAGTGTAGGTCAGGTAGGACAGTGTGTGTCAGGTAGGTCAGTGTATGTAGGTCAGTGTGGGTCAGGTAGGTCAGTGTGTGTCAGGTAGGTTAGTGTATGTATGTCAGGTAGGTCAGTGTGTGTCAGTGTATGTAGGTCAGTGTAGGTCAGTGTGTGTCAAGTAGGTCAGTGTATGTCAGGTAGGTCAGCGTGTGTCAGGTAAGTCAGTGTATGTATGTCAGGTAGGTCAGTGTGTGTCAGGTAGGTCAGTGTGTGTCATGTAGGTCAGTGTGTGTCATGTAGGTCAGTGTAGGTTGGTGTGTCAGGTAGGTCAGTTTGTGTCGGGTAGGTCAGTGTATGTATGTCAGGTAGGTAAGTGCGTGACAGGTAGCTCAGTGTATGTATGTCAGGTAGGTCAGTGTATGTCAGGTAGGTAGGTCAGTGTGTGTATGTCAGGTAGGTAGGTCAGTTTACTGGTCAGCATTGATGGGCACTGGTAAACCAGGCAGCAACCAGCAAGTGAGCTTACCCCCGCCACACAACCCCACCTCCCAGCCAAAAAACCCAGCGCCACTTGAGCCCCCCCCCCGTGCCCGGCCTTGGACTTTGGGCTGAAGCCCCTGGTCTTTTTTTGAATGAGAAAAAGGGGGTGGCTCAATGGGCATAGGCTGGACTGGCATAACTGGTGCAGTGGCCGACTGGGCCGCATCACCAGGTGTAGCGACCGTGGAACTTGCAGACAAGTTAGCCCGGCTGCAAAACAACATTTGGCTTTTAGGAGGAGAGGATTCAGGCTGTGGCAATTGGCTGGAGAGGTGGCATGTAGAGAATTCAATAGACTTGTCAGTGTCTTTTGCTATAACAGAGTCATATAAAGGTACATGGCCATGCAACCTTGAGTCACACTTTGAAAAATTGTCATGATCAGGATCCGAATAGGACTGTAATAAAGACATGTGACTGGTACTGGCCACACAAGAGTTATAAATGGGCAACTGGTCAGCAGTTTTAATGCAGTTCTGGATACATGGTCTGGGACCAGAACCCAATCTCCTCTGCAGCCCAGTCTATGTGCGGGTTGTGAAGTTTAAGCCAGGGATACCCTAAGATAAGGGGATAAGCAGGAGATGAGATCAAGTAGAAGCTGATTGTCTCCCTATGAAATTCCCCAATGGTCAGGGTAATAGGTACAGTGCACAAGGTGACCAGGCCCATGGACAAGGGAGAGTTATCAACAGCTAAGACTGAAAATGGTCTGTGCACCTTAGTCACAGGAATCTGTAGACGGTGTGCTAGGTCCCTATCAATTAAATCGCTAGCAGCACCAGAATCTATAAAAGCTGAGAGGTGATGAGAAAACTGGGCAAAACTAAGTTGCGCAGGAACAAAAAGTTTATCTCTGAGGGAAAGTGACTCAATATAGTCTATAGAAGCAGACCCCACCTGCACCAGACCCTTGGCGTTTCTGGGCTTATTAGGACAGCTAGCGACAAAGTAGCCGCACTATAAGCAGAGTTCCTGAGATCTCCTTCTAGCCTTTTCCCCAGAGGATAAATGGGTAGCGCCAATCTGTATGGGCTCATCCTCCTGGGGAGGTTGAGAGGCCTCCAGAAATGAAGACCAGGTGGGCAACATACTAGGGGGCAAAGAAACAAACCTCTCTGTACCCCTTTCCCATAAACGCCTGTCTATACGGATGACTACTTGCATGACTTCATTCAATGACTTTGGTTCAGGGTAGTGTACAGTGGCGGCCTGTCCATAGGGGGCACTTGGGCGCCCCCCCCAATCCGTAAAAAATAAAATTAAAAAATGGTCACTTTTAGAGTGATTGGGCACCTATGGGAAGCCGATTTGCCCACGTTGAGAGAGTGTCCGGGGTGCAAGAAATGCACCCGCAAACACTCCCCCATTCTCCAATGTCCAGTAAATTGCCATTGTGGGTCCTGTTCTTTTAATTTATTGGCCGAGACCGGAGGATGCTGGGCAGTGCTTTTCACGGCTCCGCGTCACTTCCGGTCTCTCTGCTCACTGTGTTTGGCGTGAGATGAGTGGAGGAGTAGACAGAGATGGAGACAGAGACAAGCATGACTGTGTGGAGTGAGCTTTGCTGGCACAGCTTCTGGCATGTAAACCCCAGCGGGCTCTCTCTCTCTATGGCCGCAGCAGACGAGCGGGGCTCTGCTTCGCACACACTAATCACTGGAAGCCTGGCTGGACCATTCATTCCCTTTCCTGCGCTTCTCTGAAGTGCTCTGCTCCTCTCTCATTTTCTCCACTCACTCAGTGAGTGACTGGGGGGTCTGGTAATTGTGCAGACAATTACCACCCCCCGTTTGTACAATTACCCCCCCACGTCTGCACAATTACCCCCCCCCCACGTCTGCCCAATACCCCCAGGTAATTGTGCAAAGGGGTAATTGTGCAGGCTTTGTGAGACATGCTATATACCAGGCTTTGTGCGAAATGCTATATACCAGGCTTTGTGAGACATGCTATATACCAGGCTTTGTGAGACATGCTATATACCAGGCTTTGTGAGACATGCTATATACCAGGCTTTGTGAGACATGCTATATACCAGGCTTTGTGAGACATGCTATATACCAGGCTTTGTGAGACATGCTATATACTAGGCTTTGTGAGACATGCTATATACCAGGCTTTGTGAGACATGCTATATACCAGGCTTTGTGAGACATGCTATATACCAGGCTTTGTGCGAAATGCTATATACCAGGCTTTGTGAGACATGCTAAATACCAGGCTTTGTGAGACATGCTAAATACCGGGCTTTGTGAGACATGCTATAAACCAGGCTTTGTGCGAAATGCTATAAACCAGGCTTTGTGAAAAATGCTATATACCAGGCTTAGTGAAAAATGCTATATACCAGGCTTTGTGAAAAATGCTATATACCAGGCTTTGTGCGAAATGCTATATACCAGGCTTTGTGCGAAATGCTATATACCAGGCTTTGTGAGACATGCTAAATACCAGGCTTTGTGAGACATGCTAAATACCGGGCTTTGTGAGACATGCTATAAACCAGGCTTTGTGCGAAATGCTATAAACCAGGCTTTGTGAAAAATGCTATATACCAGGCTTAGTGAAAAATGCTATATACCAGGCTTTGTGAAAAATGCTATATACCAGGCTTTGTGAAAAATGCTATATACCAGGCTTTGTGAGAAATGTTATATACCAGGCTTTGAGAGACATGCTATATACCAGACTTTGTGAGAAATACTATATACCAGGATTTGTGAGAAATGCTATATACCAGGATTGTGAGACATGCTATATACCAGGATTGTGAGACATGCTATATACCAGGCTTTGTGAGACATGCTATATACCAGGATTTGTGAGAAATGCTATATACTAGGATTGTGAGACATGCTATGTACCAGGATTTGAGGTTTGATGGGGCAGGAATTGGGACTGATCTGAGGGGTGAAGGGACAGGAATTGGATTGATGGGCACAGTGGCTGCGTTTGATGGCACAGTGGCTGCGTTTGATGGCACAGTGGCTGCATTTGATGGCACAGTGGCTGCATTTGATGGCACAGTGGCTGCATTTGATGGCACAGTGGCTGCATTTGATGGCACAGTGAAGCTGCAATTGATGGCACAGTGAAGCTGCAATTGATGGCACAGTGAAGCTGCAATTGATGGGTTTTTTTTCAGAATTTTTCAGTTTGTTTGCCCAAAAATTTTTAGCACCAGCCACCACTGATAGTGTACTAAAGAGTCTTTGATGGAGTCTGATAAGCCTAACCTGAACTGGCTTCTTAGAGCTGGCTCATTCCACCCCGAGTCAGGTGCCCAGCGGTGGAAATCAGAACAGTATTGTTCAGCGGAGCGTTTATCCTGACGTAATGACCTAAGATTAGCTTCTGCTGAGTGGGCACGATCAGGATCATCAAAGAGTAAACCTAAGGCCTTGAAAAAAGCTTCAGCTGACCCTCTGGCTGGACCATCTGCGGGGAGACTAAAAGCCCAAGACTGGGAATCCCCCTGCAACCATGTAATAATCAGGTCAACCCGCTGTGCTTTAGAACCAGAGGAGTGTGGCTGAAGCTTAAACTATAGCATACAACCAACTTTTGAAAAGTTGAAAAACACATGGGACTCACCAGAAAAACAATCAGGCGGGTTAACTTTGGGCTCTGGCTTCTGTGTTAATGCTGGAGGTGTGTTTGCATGCACAGACAGTTCCTGGACTTGGCGTGTCAGTTTGCAAATTTCCTCAGCAAATAAGCGATCCTGTGTAGAGTCCATCTTGACAGAAATTTTTTTGTTTAAAGGCTTGTGATAATGTCACATCTACCCCAACACAGGTGGTCAGACACTATAGCTGGCTACTGTGTGCTTCACCTATAGCAGCCCCCTTTAACTTAAGGCAAGCAGGCCTACCGGTATGTGGTTGCCCTCAGAACTTATACACAATGCTATACTGCCTGGCTACCACACCAGGGCAGATGCAAACTGAGCAAAGCAAAGAGATACTTGCAGTTAGCAGACGGATAGTGTGGTTCTATGACAGTGCAGGTAAAAAGGCAGGCTGAGTTCAAGGAATAGTCCAATAATCCGGTCCAAAGTCATACACAGGGAAATCCAAACTAGCAAAGCAGGGCAGAGAGACAGGGAGCTTGATCAGGAACCGCACAGGTATCACTCACTATCACAAGCAAGGGACTGAGCGTTTGGCTTGATTATAACAGATGACTGACCACATCAATCACCTTGCAGGTGGACACAGACAGGGAGAATGCAGTAGCCAAAACGCGGATGCTGGAATGAGGAGCAGGAGCACTTAAGTGATCCTGACAGGATGCCTGCATACTTAGATGTGCCTGTTTTAATCATCAACCATGTGAGTTGCTAAATGTTGTATTTTCATTAAATGTAACCATATTGCTACACTTAGAGGCACCTTTCTTCTTCTTTTTTATACTCAGTTGTGAAGTGATGCTACTTGTATATCAACTCAAAATTTATAAAAAAATGTTGCTTGTCTTGCAAAACACTAGCAAACCAAGTTACTCTCAATCCAAGATTTTACTGTTTAACCCTTTCATGACTAAGCCTATTTTTGAAATTTGGTGTTTACAAGTTAAAATCCATATTTTTTGCTAGAAAATTACTTAGAACCCCCAAACATTATGTATATTTTTTTAGCAGAGAATCTAGAGAATAAAATGGAGATCGTTTCAATATTTTATATCACACGGTTTTTGTGCAGCGGTGTTTTAAACGCAAATTTTTGAAAAAGGGACACTTTCATGAATTTTAAAAAATCCAAACAGTAAAGTTACCCCAATTTTTTTGTATAATGTGAAAGATGATATTATGCCGAGTAAATAGATACCAAATATGTCACGCTTTATAATTGCACGCACTTGTGGAATGGCGACAAACTACGGTACCTAAGAATTTCCATATGCGACGCTTTAAATTTTTTTTACGGTTACCGTTTACATATGCGTGCGCGACTTCCGTATGCGTTTTCTTTGCTGCGCGAGCTCGCGGGGACGGGGCGCTTTAAAAAAATGTTTTTTCTTATTTATTTTATTTATTTTTTAATTCATAAATTGTGTTTAAAAAAAAAAAATGTTTTGATGACTTTTATTGCTGTCACAAGGAATGTAAACATCCCTTGTGACAGTAATAGGTGGTGACAGGTACTCTTTATGGAGAGATCAGGGGTCTAAAAGACCCCCCATCCCTCCTTTACACTTCAAAGCATTCAGATCGCCGAAAACGGCGATTCTAAATACTGTGTACTTTTTAAAAACCGGCGCCATTGGCAGCCGAGTAAACGGGAAGTGACGTCATGACGTCGCTTCCGCGTTTACAATTTGAAGGCTGGAACGAAGCCACCCACAGCTTCGTTCCAGCCCGCCCCAGCCTCCGGAGGCATCGGATTGGTCACAGAGCCTCCGGATCGACCGGGAGGCCCGGTAAGAGCGGAGGGAGGCGGTGGGAGGGGGGGACGTCCCCTCCCGCTGCTCCGGTATAACAGCTGTGCGGCTTTTAGCCGCATCGGTTGTTATACACGGATAGTCAATCGCCGGCTCTAAACAACGGTACCGGGAATATGCCTGCAGCTGCGGGCATCATCCCGGTATAACCCCCGAAAGCCGAGTACTACGCATATCTGCGTACGGTCGGCGGGAAGGGGATATATACATATATATATATATATATATATATATATATATATATATATATATATATATATAGCACCCTCTAGTGTGCTAGTAGAAGTGTTAGTGTTTAGCTTTTCTTTTAGAGTAGGTAAATTTCCAGGATTGGCTGGCAGCCAAACCGAGGTGTGTTTTGGTCTGGGTTGGTGGTGACCCAGGGCAGAGCTGGGTGATTCATAACCAACACCTCCCACTTCTTTACAGAATGTTCTGGTGTTTTCTGGAAAGGAAGTAGGAGAGGAAAGGTGGAGCTGCCTGGGGTATTCTGAGAAGCCCTGACCAATCCCCAACCTGGATTGGCAGGGGGCAGGCCTCCTTAAATACCCATCTCAGGCTCCTTAAAGAGTTAATTTCAAGAATCAGACCTCACCCAGCATCCCTCAACAGGAAAGTCCATCCATCGAGCACCGAACAGGGTGCGATCCTGCAAAAGAGTCAGAGAGAAAAGAGCACATTCTGCAACCTTCCAGCAGTTCATGTGGTCATTTCCACGGTGGGCTGTACACTCCAACAGCCCTCCTCATGCATAGAAATGTTTGTCAGGCAGTCTCCTCCTGCCGCCTCCCTGGAGATAGAGTGACTTCTTGCAAGCTGTCCTGCCTTCACAACCATCACTCTGTCCTTGTAAATTGCTTTCCCCAGCCTCCATTCGTTCAGAATGTCTTCAAAGTGGGCCCAGGTCTCCTCACATTCTCGCACGCGCAGAGGCTTAGGGATATGCAGATACTCCCAAACCAGGTCATCCTCCCACTCTCCCCGGGAGTTCTCAATTATGTCTATGGTCTCTGGAGGGACACAAGGGTAGTTCAGACCCCACTCCAGAGCAACCTTCCAATGAACTTCCCGCTATATAATATTTATATATTTTTGTTTAAATATACTATTTTCAATTTATAGTGATCACATATGCAGTACCTACTAAGAATCTCCAGAAGAAGCCATCACATGGCGAAACATGTAAAGCTGGAGTTACTGCATTTCCCCATTATTGTATGGACAATGTAGTATGATAATGTGCAATGTTTTGATAAAATTTTGATATATTTTATATCTGTGTTGTGTTTTGGCACCTTTAAAATCCCATATCTCCTTTTATCAAAATGTTAGTAACTAAGGGATGTAGTGCTGGAGATGGAGGCTAGACCTTTGAGGGAGCTCCCCAATCGGGGGGGTGACCTTGGGCCTTGGGCTCGGGTGTGGACAGGGACCCTCCTACAAACACACAGAGGTGTCCTGGCCAGGAAGAGCAAGAGAGGAAAGCTGGAGAAGCATTGACAAGCAAGTCTGCAGGGAGGAACTATAGGTTACAGCCAGGATGGCTGGTGAGTGCAACACATGGTCACTGGGGAGGCACCCCTTAGAGCACTGGGAGATTGCAGTCTGAGATAGGTGCAGAGCCAGTAGGATGGACTGTGGTGTTATGGGCAGTGGAGAGATAGGCAGCTGCAGCCAGGAGGGCTGGCAGGGCCTGAAGATGGGGTACTGGGCTCAGTAGCCACGTGGACAGCTAGCATCAAGGACTACCATATTTTTGCTACACTAAAGGGGACCGTGGTCCCTGCCTGCAAAGGGCATTTGCTAAGGCCTGGCTGAGTCAGTGTCAGACCTATCTATTTGTGCTAGCTGGTCCGGAGAGTGCAAGCAAGTGATGTGCTGGAGGTGTCAAGGAGAGATAGTCTGCAAGCAAGTGTTGTGCTGGAGGAAGACAAGAGATTGTATATACCAGGAGTGTATAAAGTTCAGTCCTGATGACTTTCAATCATCAGGGCATCTCAGAATTTTCTCTATCCCCATCCAAGTTTATTCCCCTCAATAAAACCATAAAAACAAGTGCAAGGACTGCTTTCTGTCTAAGGAGTGAGTGAAAAGTGTGTGCCTGGCTGGGCAGGGTGACAGATGGACTACAATTAGCAGCAGCCCCTATGGGGGTACTGCTACATATATATATATATATATATATATATATATATATATATATATTTCAATTAAAATGCACACTAGTCATACAAGTCACAGTCAAAAAGGCTTACTTCAATATCCTGTCCTGCACAGTGCAATACAACAGTAGATGAGTGTAAAGCGGGTCTGACTTCTGAAGCATGTTTCTCAAGCTAGTCAAACACGACACCTTGTATTCATGTTCATTGCTAATTTCATTTCTAACATCTATTCTTAAAATACAAAATATCATGTTTTTAACTTATTTTTGCTAAAATGTGGTACAAAATGTATGTAACATCTAAAGCTACCTTTTTGCAATAACCTGGCCATAGTATTGCATCCATTAGCATAGTATCCATTAGGAGTTAAATAAATTACATTTGCGTGATTTGATGTATTGGTCAAAAGTTATAAATCTCACGAAATAGAACATTTATTGGAAAAATCCCCTATTTACACACCAGCCACCTAAGCTGGAGTGTTGTATTATTACATTATCTCATCCCTTGCTCCAAATAAACCACGCTCAGCCGCAAAGAACAGTCACCCATACTTGGCACAAGTGTGTATGGGAAACTTTAAAACAAAAACAAATGTGTTTGTGAGCTGGGACTGTGCTGCAAAGTACAGTGCAGAACAACATTGTAAAGCAGTTCGAGAACGCCCCCAGCAGTAATATGTGGTCTATATATTCAGCACATATGTTGCCATACAACACATAAACTAGCCGTGTTTAATGTACAGTTTTCTGCATTCATTCAGAAGGGCTTCTGCCTTACCAATACATCTAAAGAGCAAGTAGGGACATACAGTATGTAAACTATTGAGGCTCCTGGCGCTGACCATCCTAGAGCTGATAAAAAATGTTCCTTACAATAATGTACCCACTAGCTCATAACCCCTAAGGCCCTTTTCACACTTGTGTGACTTGTCCTGCGACTTGGGACTGCAAAGTCGCATGACAAGTCATACCCCATGATTTCCAATGGGTACCGTTCATATCTGTGCGACTTCAAGTTGAAGCGACTTCAAAGTAGTCCCTGCACTACTTTGGTCCGACTTTGATGCTACTTAAGTTCCTCAGACCTCAAGATTACACAGGCATTGCCTCAAGTCACGTTGAAGTCACGTCAAAGTCGCACCGCTAAATCGCGCGACTTTCAGGTTGCACAAGTGTGAAAGGGGCCTAGAACATTTAATGAACAACTATTTTCTCTGCTCAGAACTGACATTCTGTACGGTATTTGTACATTCCTCCCAACCATCCCAGATTGCCTGTGAAAGTCCCGCCTTGGGAGGTCTGTCCCGCGTTCTTGGCACCTTCATTCCGTGACAATACAATGTTCCGGAATTGTCCCTTGGGCCGATCTGATGCCCCCTAAAAATGCTGCCACATCGCTGTTGTTCCTCACTGCCGGGCGGTGTACTCCTGGCCGAGACCCGCTTTATTTTTCACCACCAGGCACTGCCTGGTCCACTGCCCAAACAACTGGTTGCTAGACGCGGCCTGCCTGGCGTCTAGCAACCAGCTATGCCATGACAAGGAGGAGAGCGGGGCCCCAGCATTCAAAGCGAGCTGGAGGAGGATACCTAGGACTGCTGACTCCGCCCCCGACTCCAACTTCCTGCAGTGCCCCAAGGACGCTCATGGTCAATCTGCTCCCTCCCATACAATGCCCCCCTCCAGTCATGCTGTACAGTCCCCCCATACTGCCCTCCACTATCCCCCCTCCCATCATACTGCCCTCCACTATCCTCCCTCCCATTATATTGCCCCCCTCCAATTATACTGCCCTCCACTATCCCCCTCCCATAACACTGCCCCCCTCCCATTATACTGCCCTCCACTACCTCCCTTCTATTATACTGCCCTCCACTTCCCCCCTCCCATCATACTGCCCTCCACTACCACCCCTCCCATCATACTGCCCTCCACTACCCCCTCCCATCATACTGCCCTCCACTACCACCCTCCCATCATACTGCCCTCCACTATCCCCCCTCCCATCATACTGAAAGAAAAAAATACATTTGTAAAATAAAATATAATAATAAAAAATAATAAAATAACAAAAATTAAAAACTACTGATCCCACCCACTGCCCTACTGATTATGTCCACTGCTCTATTGACCATGTCTACTGCTCTATTGACCACATTCTTTCCCCTACTGACCATGTCCACTGCTCTACTTACCATGTCCACTGCTCTACTTACCATGTCCACTGCTCTACTGACAATATCCACTACCCTACTGACCATGTCCACTGCCATACTGACCATGTCCACTGCTCTACTTACCATTTCCACTGCTCTACTGACAATATCCACTAATCTACTGACCTTGTCCACTGCCCTACTGACCACATCCACTGCCCTACTGACCATGTCCTTGGCCCTACTGACCACGTCCACTGCCGTACTGACTGACACCATTCACAGTCCACACTGACACCACTGGCTGAACTACCAGCAAAGGTTACACGACTTGCGACTGGGCCCTGGCTTTCAGCCACCATGGCGGGGCCCAAGACTGCAGGACTGCACAACATGTGAACAGGGATCCAGAGTCTAATCTCCGGAGGGGCATTGCCAAAATTTTTGTGGGCAATTTGTCGGGGCAATGGCTGGTGTTAGCGATTCAATCATCACAGCATTGTGGTTGTATGGTGTCAGGATGATTGAAGTGCATTATTTCTATTATTACATTGTAATGTATAATGAAATAGTTCAACTCGCCATAATGCAGAATCAGCGGGAGCCCTGAGCGTGTCACTTGCCATCGTCGCCTGTCACCAGATGCATCGTGCCACTTGCCACCGCTGCCTGCCACCAGATAGGGGTTGTCACTTGCTACGTCGCCTGTTATCAGATGCAGCTTGTCACTTGTCACTGTCGCCTGCCACCAGATGCGGATTGTTACTTGTTATGTTGCTTGTCATCAGATGCGGATTGTCACTTTCCACGTTGCCTGACATCAGATGCAGCTTGTCACTTGCCACCATCGCCTGCCACCAGACGTGAATTGTCACTTGCCACGTCTCCTGCCACCAGATGCGAATTGGTACTTGCCACGTTGCTTGTCATCAGATGCGGATTGTCAATTGCCATGTCGCCTGTCATCAGATGCAGCTTGTCACTTGCCACCATCACCTGCCACCAGATACAGATTGTCACTTGCCATGTCGCCTGTCATCAGATTCGAATTGTCACTTGCCACGTCGCCTGCCACCAGATGTGAATTGTCACTTGCCACGACGACTGTCATATGATGCAGCTTGTCACTTGCCATTATCACCTGCCACCAGATGTGGATTGTCACTTGCCACGTCGCCTGTCATCAGATTCGGATTGTCACTTGCCACGTCGCCTGCCACCAGATGCGGATTGTCACTTGCCACGTCGCCTGTCATCAGATGCAGCTTGTCACTTGCCACCATCGCCTGTCATCAGATGTAGCTTGTCACTTGCCACCATCGCCTGCCACTAGATGTGGATTGTCACTGGCCAGTGGACAGTGACAGTGTCCTTGTTGTCCCAGATTGAGGGCGGGTAGTGAGAGATGATGTAATCTCTCTGATGCCCGCGCCTGCACAGTAATGGCAGTCTTCTTTTAGATGCAGAAATGCGGTGATGCAGGGGGGCGGTGAGAGATGATGTCATCTCTCTGCTCGCCCGCCCGCCTGCTCAGCAGCCTGCCAGCCTGCTCCCTCACCCGCCGGCTCTCCGAGTCACCCGCCAGCCTGCTCACTGACTTGCAGCGCCTGCCCGCCCGCCTGCTGCTCACTGACTTGAGGCACCGGCCCGCCAGCATGCTCACTCACCCGCAGCAGCGGCCCGCTCAGCAGCCTGCCTGCTAAGTCACCGGACAACCCGCTCTCTATTTTCTCAGGGGGAGGGGCAATTATCCCATTGCCCACCCGGATCCGCCCCTGCATGTGAAAGGGATCCGCTGTGGGACCATAAAGGGTCGTGGGATCAGTGGGAAGGGCTCTGTGCTTGGAGGGAATGGTCCAGGATAGAGGTCAGGGGACCCTCCATGGTTCCTTGCACCAGGGCTCTGAAGGTTCTAATTACGCCTCTGCTACACCCTGTATATAGCTCATCCCAGTACCCTGCACCCTGTATATAGCTCATCTCAGAACCCTGCACCCTGTATATAGCTCATCCCAGTACCCTGTATATAGCTCATCTCATAACCCCGCACCCTGTATTTAGCTCATCTCAGAACCCTGCACCCTGTATATAGCTCATCCTAGAACCCTGCATCCTGTATATAGCTCATCTCAGAACCCTGCATCCTGTATATAGCTCATCCCAGAACCCTGCACTCTGTACATAGCTCATCCCAGAACCCTGCACTCTGTACATAGCTCATCCCAGAACCCTGTACTCTGTACATAGCTTATCCCAGAACCCTGTACTCTGTACATAGCTCATCCTAGAACCCTGCACTCTGTACACAGCTCATCCCAGAACCCGGACTCTGTATATAGCTCACCCCAGAAGTCTGCACTTTGTACATAGCTCATCCCAGAACCACCCTGCACTCTGTACACAACTCATTCCAGAACCCTGCACTCTGTGTATATCTCTTCCCTAGAACCCTATACTCTGTACATAGCTCATCCCAGAACCCTGCACTCTGTATATAGCTCACCCCAGAAACCCTGCACTCTGTTCATAGCTCATCCCAGAACCCTGCACTCTGTACGTAATGCACTCCAAACCCTGCATGCTTTTATCCTTTTTTTTAAATAATGTGCTGTGGTTTGTATGTATCCATGAGACTCTTGCTTGTGGAACAATAATAAAAACACATCTTATAGGTACAAGGAAGCCCGAGTTTTGTTTAATGACACCCCTTAAGCTCCTCCCACTGTCAGAAGTTTGATCACACCCACATTTGCCGTGGCGCACTATGCCAGGTTACTTCCTTCCTCAAGTGTCCTTCATTCTGAAGTTCAAAAGTTGGGAGGTATGCTTGTATACCCAGCTTTGGACTTGATGTGAAATAAGAAAATCAACAAGACACAGACATATCAAGTCTCCTGCGAGGTGTGGAAGTCTCCCGCATTTCTGCGGTGGCTCCTGCACACCTGCAAGCGCCTCGCGAACTCCCGGAAATGATCAATGCGGCGGGGTACAGCTGTGAACACCGATCTCCTTTGTATCGATTTTTAGCTAACAGCCGCTTCTCCTTCTCTCCCTCCTGTGGCTGTCAACTAAAAAGCTATACAGGGAGATCGGTGTTCACAGCTGTCCCTCCTGCTGCACTGATCATTCCCAGGTGTTCTGTGTTTTCCTCCCTGGCCCCCTCCGTGTCCTTCTCCCCCCCCACCTGTTCTCCTCCTCCGCTCCCCCTCGTCCCCCGCAGCCGGCTCCCCTTCTCTCCTCTACCCCTGGCCGCGGGGGGGGGGGGGGAGACTGTCAGGAATAGGACAGCGAGATCGCTCCTGTGTTCTGTGATAACTGAGCAGAGTAAACTGTGTTTACTCTGCTCAGTTTATGAATGAACAGGAGCCTCTGTCTCCTCTCCATTCATCTTTAGTGCTGAGAAAGAGACTGGGGAATCTGTGTCCTCAGTTCCTTTGTCTGTCTTAAAAGGGAGATGTCAGGGTTCTGTTTAGACCCCTGACATCTCACCAAAGCCCCCCAAAAAATATTAAAAAAAATATTGTAAAAAATTTCTAAAAAATGAAAAAGTGTAAAAAAATTAAATAAACTACTGACACCACTCTCCCCTGCCCTACCAACACTGCCCAACCCTCTTCCCCCAAAAAGCATTGTGAAAAAAAATAAAAACAAATTAAATTGTAAAAAAATCAATTATTAAAAATAAAAAAACTACTGACACCGTCCACTGCCACATACTACCCACCCCCTTCCCCAGAAGCACTGCGAAAAAATATTAAAAAAGCGATGTAAAAAATATTTTTCTGCGGGAGGGTGGGGGGTCGGGGGGTTGCAGGCGCGAAGTGCCACATCTCTTAAATTAGTTTGCCACCTCCCTGAAATGAGTTTTGGCAGGTTGGGATGTCTGAAGACACATTCATTGTGCAGCACTGGTAAGCAGCAAACAGAACCCGCATTTATGTAAGGAGCACTGACCAATAGTAAATCAGGCCCTGTTCAGAAAAGACAACTGGCAAGAGCGTAGTGAGCTCTTTTTTTAAATATTGAGTGTAAGTGGAGGGTATGCACCTTAAATGTCCTATTTTTCTAGTCTGTTTTTTATATATTTCACTAAACTAAGACAGGTATATAAATATATTTTAGATATGCAATTTGCTAGCAAGGGGTTAATCAAATGTAACCCAAGCAGGAGAATGACATAACCACTATGATTACATACTGGGCTTTAAAACAGAGCTACTAATAAAATGTTCATACATGGATGGGAAGGATTCAGGAGCTTATCAGTTTTGAACATATTATAGATAAAGATGTGACTAAGAATAGATACTTTCCTGCTCACTGCAGCATTCTACATGGAAAGCCATGTGCTGTAATATTTCCAGGGATCAGGACCAGTATTACATATTTGTGGGTCCACAAATCCCTTATTTCTGTAACTACCTAGAACATGGACAGTCCTCTTTGGTTGCTAGTGTTATTTTGGAGAGCTGTGTGGTGTGAAGTTTCTCTGGCACCTATCTGACAGTTGGTATGCAGAAACATTTCGACATGCTGACGACTGCTCCATAGCAGAATATGCAGCCTGATCATTAACATGTAGCAGCAGAGATAGTTATTGAAAGTTTACATGTATAGAGAACTTTTATTTTTGTGTAAATCTTTAATTACGTTTTCCTGTTTTGTTGTTGCAAATTATATAAGGAACATATAATATGATGGTAAAACAAGGGGCAGGCTGGTGCTGCATGAGAATAAGTTGCCCTAAGCTTTCAGTAGAGTTGGACCTTTGTAGTCAACCAGTTTAGGCAAATATTGTACATGAGGACAAACTATACCATTAGCAAAAAAATGTTCCTGTACCCCCACCACCGCAAATATCACAAATGCACATGGGGATTTTTGTCCCACTGTACAAGCCCTTTTTCCCATCACACATACTACAAACATAAATCAGAATTTCCCCTACTCCTTGTTAGGTCAAGAGAATATATTCTCTCCCAGGCCCACCTTCCACCCTGGATCGTAGATATTTTTTTTCCTGGAGTTGAGACTTTGACTGTGGTCAACAAAAATCATGTGTATGGCTTATAGTATGTCAACTTTCCCCCTTTGCTTTGCTACGGTTGATATAAACTAGGGCCTGGGGCACTGAATAGATTGGGGGGGTTAAAATAAGCCCCATTATTGGTGCCAGTACCAGCAATGCCAACCCCCAGCATGTGTCAGGGTCCGCAAGAGCACCCCCCTTCCCAATACACAAATTTCCCTCCAACACAAATCCCCCCCAAAGTACAAATCTTCCTCTTGCATACATTTTCCTCCTACACCCCCCCCCCCACCCCTAAAAAGGGCAAATTTCCCTCCAGCACAATACCCATAAAAGCACACATCTCCCTCCATTAGAAATACACACCCCTCCCGTGCAGATTGTTATGAACTTAGATACAGGGAAATGCCCTACATACACTGAGTGGAAATCCTAGGGTTCTGTTGACTGTCATGTTTCAGAGCTGCAGAGAAGCCTAGTGACATTTCTCTGCCCTGGACCATGGTCTATTTGAACTTTCCAGGTAACAGGAGTCCCCGTCATTACAGGGGCACCTACATACTGTCACAATGCAGGTGATGCTAACTTGGGGGACACCAAACAGGAAACCCAGGGCACTTGTCCCAGGTGCCAGCGACGCCCTTGGCAATTGCTCTGGAGGAATGTTTGGACCCCCATACCCCTCCTCTCATATATGTCCCAGCTTCCACCCAAATTTATGCCTGACCCCCTTAGAGGGCATTATTCCCTTTTTCCACGCCTACTATATATCGTGACAGTTATTGCAAATTTTTGGTGTATAGGGAAAATCATGTAAAAAGTATATTACATGATTATTTGCATGATTCTTAAGTACCCACTGCTTACCATATTAAATTAGTAGTGTATGTAAACCTAATCACTAAAATGTAATAAAAGCATTAATATGTTCATGTAATTTCAAAAGTAATTTCCAATATTCTTTAAAAAAAAATCAGTTGTTTATGACACATAGTGCTTTAGCAAACTAAATGTAATGAAAGCAGATCTTCACCCGAACACAAAATTTCCCCCTATAATCTTCCCCCACTTTCCCCCATCTTATTAAGAAATCACAGGGTTTTTTTGGTGTTACTTGCTCCCACT
The DNA here is from genome assembly GCA_037952925.1 of Lithobates clamitans. Classification (NCBI taxonomy): domain Eukaryota; kingdom Metazoa; phylum Chordata; class Amphibia; order Anura; family Ranidae; genus Lithobates; species Lithobates clamitans. Next base: position 282,898 of record JBBGZY010001650.1, on the reverse strand, counting down.
TCCTCATTATATCATCTCGGGTCTGACCCCTTGCCCTCAGCCTTCTGAGAAATTGTCACACATTCCAAGAGGCTACAGGACCAGTCTCACTGCAGGCTGCCATCTCCAGCCGGGGGCCAGCTATGAGTCATTAGGAAGTGACAGGCGGCATCTTAAGCCAAGATGGCAGCAGCAGAAGATCTGAAGACCTGAGAATCAGCAGTGTGGAAGACTTTTTGGGTGGGATTGTATTTGTTTCTTGAAAGTCAGCAGATAAGGTTTTTGTAGTAATGGTTGGGTTCGCTTTTACTTTAACCTCATGCTGCCTATCTAACTCTTACGTGCGACGACAAACAGGGTGGGTTTTAATGCCAATCCCACGCTGCATATATGCCTCCATGGGCAGCAGAGTTTTTTTGTACAGAGTGCGGGCTCATTCAATAAGTGAGCTCCTGGTCTCTAGAAATGATTGGGAGCTGGTGGGACTGGCTCCCAAACATGTGACCACTCTGGCACCCAATCACAGTGATCACATGAATGGGCAGTCATCAGTGCCCCCCATCATAAAGTCCCAGTTAAAGGTACGCTGGGACTTGGAGGGACTTGCACCATCCGAGTATCAATCCCATTTGTCTTTACTATTTAGCCTCATGCACACTGGACAGTTTGCTATCTCTCCTAGATGCCTTTCCTCCTCGCAGAAATGTTTTGGAAGAAAAAACAACGATTGACGCTTGTAAATGCGTGTAACGTGTTTAGGTGTGTTAACTGCTTGGGTTTTAAGTCATTTCATTGTCCAGAATAATGATTTATTCTGGCCATTGAAATGAATGAACACTCAAGCGCTAATCCATGCATGTTTAGATTTGTTTACTTGTGTCAAGTGGTTTTTACTGCTCCTAGACACACTGGCTGTGGGGGTTTTTTCTGCCTCTAAACACCCCTGCATCTAAACTCCCCTAAACACCTATGTGTGCATGGATACATAGGCTAACATGCAGGGGAGTTTAGAGGCAGAAAAAAAGTCAAGAGTCATGACCCCTTTAAGCCACGCCCAATATTGAACTTAGACCATGCCCATTCTTCGCCGCGGCACGCTTAGCATTCCCCCCGCTACGTCACACCTACAAATGAATGCCCCACCCCGAATTATAATAAGACTCCACCTACAAAAAAAAGTGTCCCTATAAATTTTTTTTACAATGTTGGCAACTATGTGAAATAAATAAACGCTGAAATGCTAAACACGCCTAGCATTTAGGTGCGTTTAACAGCATTCATAATTTTTTGTGGTCAGAATTCACTCTCCTGAATGTGATTTTAGGGCAATCAGAAAACATCTTCTTTACTCCTCTTTACTCCCCTGCTACTAAACTGCTCAAAACATCCATGTGTGAACACATAGGATAACATTATGGGAGTACAAGGGCTGAAAGAAAAACGCCTAAACTCACAAAAAATGTGAGTTTAACAGCAGCAGTGTCCCTGAGGCCTTATAGATGAAAACAGGGAATACACAAAGCAATCAGCGTAAGATACGCAGTGCCTTGAAATGTGTTGTACTAGGCATGTCCGAAGCGAAACAGGGATTCTGATTTTATTAGAAAAACACAAGCCAATCCGATGAACAGACTGAACTTTCCACCATCCAATGGGTTTGTGAAACTAGGAGCACGTTATCAGAGAAATCTATCACTGTTATCGTAACATTTGACCTTTGCTCACTAATGATTTGCGCTTTCCGTCGACAATCATCCCCGTCCACGCTGCCATTTTCTAAGATTGACAGACGTATTTTCATAGGGTGTAAATGAGCCGACTTAAACGTGAATGCATTTTCTACCTGCCAAAGAGGAAGAAAAGGACAAAAAGAGGGAAGGAGATCTGCATGCCACCACCTGTTTGCAGTAGAAGGGGTGTTGTAATTCACTGTGTTTACCCTAACACACCGTTCCCAGCTCCGACAAAAAATAGTTTTATTATTTACAGTCTGCACTTAGCACAGTCATCAAGGTTGATTGTGGGTTTATTGTTGCTGGCCAACCTCCTTACACCAGCAGGTGCCAGGCACTCCGAATACACTCCCATGGAACATTGACCCTGGAATACGTGAACAAGCAGTGATGGATTCTGTTTACTTCGACTGTGAGCCTACTCCTCCCGTCCTGTGGAAACATCCCACTGACAATAAAATGTTAGTGGTGAGCCAGAACTCTTGTACAACCTCTTTTTTTTCTCCTGACTCATTCATGACTTATACAATGCAATATTTAACCTCTTCACTAGCAGAAACACATGACCGCCACTACTGATGTCAGCGTTCAATATTTATTCATACTGATACGTGTCTGAAAGGCAAATAGGGCTTGTGATAATTATTTTTTTTCTTAGATAGTAAGGTTTTATGACAGCGGAGGATCAATGTCATAATGAAGTTTTAAATTGTACATACGGTCAAAATTTAAAATCATTATATTCATTTCCACATTGAATTTCAGTTGTTTCTAGCCTACTTCTAATAATCTGAAGGGTCTTGAAGAAGTTTGTAAGCTTACTTTGCAAGGATCCCACACATTTACTTCTTTGAATTCTGTGACACGTATTCACTATGTAGTGCTACCCCTATAGGAACCGCAGGATAGGATGCGTTTTCTGTTCTTTGCCTCAACTTTCTCAAGAACTTTAACCTCTCTGACACACCAGGTTGAGTGTACAAACATAGAATATCACAGGAATTCACTAAAAGTAATACTTAGTACCCAATAGTTGTGCTATATCAAAGAAAACAGGCACCAAACCAGGTAGTAGGGGTAAAACTCAATACGAGGTATATTGTCACCCTATATGGTTGGTAACTTGGCAAGCATAAAATAGATGAACAATTTAGCATATGTAGTGGTGCCCCCATGGGGTCACTGCATGTTTCAGCATCCACACATCTCCCTGCTGATCAGACATCCATTTTAGGCACACTTTCTCCAGTCAATTATTATTATTATTATACAGTATTTATATAGCGCCAACAGTTTACGTAGCGCTTTACAACTTGAGGGTAGACAGTACAAATACAATACAATTTGATACAGTAGGAATCAGAGGGCCCTGCTCCTTAGAGCTTACAATCTAAGAGGGAAGGTCAAGAGATACAAGAGGTAATAACTGTGGGTGATGTGCTGATTGAGAAGATAAATGTACAGTTGTTAGGTGGGGGCCAGATAGGCTACTCTGAAGAGATGAGTTTTCAGGGATCGTCTGAAAGTGGATAAAGTAGGAGAAAATCGGACGGATTGGGGTAGAGCATTCCAGAGGATGGGGGAGGCTCTGGAGAAGTCCTGAAGGCGAGCATGGGATGAGGTGACAAGGGAGTTTGAGAGCAGGAGGTCTTGGGAGGAGCGAAGAGAACGATTAGGTTGGTATTTTGTGACTAGGTTAGAGATGTAGCTAGGAGCCAGGTTGTGGATGGCTTTGTAAGTTATAGTTAGTATCTTGAATTTAATTCGGTGACTGAGTGGCAGCCAATGGAGGGATTGGCAGAGGGGTGTAGCAGACGCTGAGCGGTTTGTGTGGTGGATGAGCCTGGCCGCAGCGTTCATGATGGACTGAAGTGGGGATAGCCTATTTAGAGGTAAACCAATGAGGAGGGAGTTGCAGTAGTCAAGGCGGGAGATGACCAGGGAGTGGATTAGAAGCTTTGTGGTGTCATTGGTTAGGAAGGGGCGTATCTTGGAGATGTTGCGAAGACAGAGGCGGCAAGCTTTGGATAGTGATAGAATGTGGGGTCGAAAGGTTAGTTCAGAGTCCAGGATTACACCTAGGACCTTGGCGTGGGGAGATGGGTTGATAGTTGAGCCGTTGATCTTGACAGGGAGATCAGGGGAAGTGGCACCTGAGGGAGGAAATATCATGAGCTCGGTTTTGGATAAGTTGAGTTTGAGAAAGTGATGTGACATCCAGGCTGATATGTCTGCTAGTAAGTTGGTAATGCGTGAGGAGACAGATGGAGAGAGCTGGGGGGTGGAGAGATAGATTTGGGTGTCATCAGCGTAGAGATGATATTTAAAGCCGTGGGAGGCAATCAACTGACCCAAGGAGATGGTGTAGATTGAGAAAAGGAGAGGTCCGAGAACAGAACCTTGGGGGACCCCAACGGAAAAAGGAAGTCGAGAGGAGGAAGTAGAGTTGTAAGTGACACTGAAGGAGCGGTGGGATAGGTAGGATGAGAACCAGCGAAGAGTACAGTCACGGAGACTAAAGGAGTGGAGTTTTTTGAGGAGGAGGGGGTGGTCCACTGTGTCAAAGGCAGCAGAGAGATCCAGGAGAAGTAGTACAGAATAGTGTCCATCCAGTCAATGAACAGTCTCTTGCTTGTTTTTGTTGTTTTTATTAGGGGATTAAGCTTGTATGGGGAAAAGGGACATGGGATGCCCAAATGATAAATCTTTCTTAGTAGAATAAAGGTAGTTGAATCCAAATTGACAGTCTCTGCTACTTCACATCTCCTCCAGCACACTGCTTGAGATCTATTGCTTGCCTCTACTGTCCAATTCCTGTCACCCTTAGCACGTGGCTAGGCCTCACTCTGAATAAGTCCTAACATTTTCCTAGTAGCCATTTTAGATGAAGAAGATAATTGTGCTATCTGATCCTTGGTAGACTACTGCTCCCAGCACCTCCGATGCAAGTCCTGCCAACCCTCCTGGATGCAGCAACATAACTTCAACACCACAGTCTCTCCCTTTGGCTCCACATCCAATTCTGACATGTCTCTCCCAGAGATTCTCACTCATCGACACCGGCATTGATCCCTCCTGAATGACTTTCCTGTCTTTCTCCTGCTCCGATTCCAGGACACCTCTCAATGACCATGTAAAGAGAGGCTCCCTCCCAGCTCCTGAGCTCCAGGCCCAAGGTCACACCCCCCAGAAAGGGGGTCCCTTAAGGGCCTTCACAGCCTAAAACGCCATAATCTCAGTTCTACCACCCGACAACTCCTCCCACAACAGGCTGACTATATATATAGGAGGCCTGCCCCCTGCCAATCCTAGTTGGGGATTGGTCAGGGCTCCCAAATACACCCCATGTCACTCCAGCACTCTGCCCTGCCTCTTTTCCAGAACTTTCTCACTGGAAACAGAGGAGGTGCCCAAGAGCTGAGGCACATGTCAGTCACCTGCTGCTACACTAAACCACTCCCCTGCCCCCAGATCAAAAACAAACAGGCCTGTCTCACAGCTAGGCCTGCCTAAATTTACCTGCACTGGCAGTAAAAACACAAACACTACTCTAGCACCTACCTACCTAAGGTAAAGGGTGCTACACATACAAAGTGAATAACAGTAAGGACCAGACATAAGATGACATTTGGCATCCAGATCAGCATAAACAGTAGCAAGGCCTCCTCAAGTGCAGCACTGAGCAGTAGTAAAGCTTAATCTACCAAGTGCTGCAACTATACTGCCAAAGCTCATTTATGGTGGCGATGCTAGTCCCAAACCGATTGGGTATGCATTGTCCAAAAGAAAAGGAGGACGGTAGCGGAGGGGGCAGGGGAACAAAGAGGTCTTGCAGAATAGTTATTATGGGAGAGGCAGTCCTTTAAGATGTTATGCTGACTATCATTGGGGCCTTTAAGAGCGTGGGTGTACTCAAGAACAGTCCCAGATAACCTGCATGCACTATAGGTACAATAAAGATACTGTATAGTCTTGACACTGGAGCAAGATAAATGTGGTTCAGGGGCGGTAAAGGTACAGTATAATGTGGTATAGGGTTGGTACAGGTGTAGTCTAGGTTGGAATAAGTGTGGTATAGAGTGCAGTATGGGTGCAGTATGGATTGGGTACACTTGGTGTCCTGCTCTCAGTGGCTCAGTCCCTCCTTGCAGTGTCAGCAATGGGCCAATAGCCCTCTCACCAGTCCCCGGGATGCTTCAGTGACCTCTCACCATAGAAGGGGGGCCCCCTCAGTCTCTCCCCAAAAACCTCTGGTGATCAGTGGTGGGAGCCATTGGGTGAGTGTACACTCCAGTCTGAGTGCTGTAATGTGGGTGGAGCTGTGCTGCCCTCGGGTGTCCTCACTCCCAGTCTTAGGCTTGGATCTCTGCTGATATAGTCTCCCATTGGCAGGCGAATATTCAGATAGAGTTGCTCTCTCTCTCTCTAAGGCCCCTTTCACACTGGGGCGGGGGCGGCGTCGGCGGTAAAGCGGCGCTATTGTTAGTGGCGCTTTACCGTCGGTATTCGGCCACTAGCGGGGCGGTTTTACCCCCTGCTGGCGGCCGAGAAAGGGTTAAAAACCCCCGCAAAGCGCCTCTGCAGAAGCGCTTTGCCGGTGGTATAGCCGCGCTATCCCATTGACCTATATAGGCAGGAGCGGTGAAGGAGCGGTGTATACACCACTCCTTCACCGCTCCGAAGATGCTGCTAGCAGGACTTTTTTTCCCGTCCTGCTAGCGCACCGCTCCAGTGTGAAATCCCTCGGGGCTTTCACATTGGAGAGACAGCAGCAGCTGTTTCGGGTCGGTTTGCAGGCGCTATTATTAGCGCAATAGCGCCTGCAAACCGCCCCAGTGTGAAAGGGGCCTAATTCCATCGGTGCCAAGACAAAGAATTTTCCAGAGCAGTTTATTAAAAATCATTTCTCCACTCCTCCTACTTCACAGTGCATATTAGGATCTGTAGTGTAATGCGAATATTTGTCCCGTTATATGGCTGCTGTCTCAAACTACAACTCCCAGGATTCTCAGTGTTCGGCATAGAATTCTATGGGCTTGTTTAGCTTTAGTTCTCCCCCCTGCTGGCCGGAGGAGAATGGTGCAGCAGAACATCAGTATCTCACTAGATAGAAGAATAAAAATAAATGTCTCCTTCTCCATATTGCTGTAGTCCAGCGCCAGGCTACAACTGTTCCCTGTGAATAGTCAGTACAAGTATAACTGCTTGCAGGCAGCAAGGTGCCATGGAATATGTAGTCCTTAGAAATCAAACATAAACAGCAAAGGAGAAGCTGTAAAGAATTCAGGAAATCATGAAGTTGTGGAACGAGAGGGCCAGCAGACAGGCAGCAATCACAACATGAAAGGAGATTTTTCAAGTAATATTATATTGGATTGCCAAAATAACTATTTTTTGTATTGTTATTACAATGCTTATGTTATAAAATGAAAGTGTATACTGTGACCATATAAATATCTGAAGCTGCAAATGTTAGTATTATAAATGATTCCCCACAGATAAGTCCCAAAGTCCATAAAAGTCCATAGTAATGATGGAGGTAAAAAAGTTCACACACAAACACAAAGGGCTGCCACCATATGGGAAAAGAAGCCAGGTTTCAGAAAGGCAGAGAAAACAAAAAGAGAAGCGTCTCTAAGTGTAGAATTAAACACAATTTAATAGTACATAAAATGGGCAACTCACATCAGTGGATATGGTCCCAAAAGAGGTCATCGGCAGACAGTGAGCTCCTGCAGTTCCATCACTGTAAAGCACTTGCACTTACTGTCCGGCAGCTTGAAAAAGGAGCCATACCATCCGCAGCGCACATACCGTACCATCCGTACCAGCCGTACCATCCGCAGCATGCATGCTCATGAAACGTGTCACATTCCCGGGGACGTCTTTCCACTGATGTGCCTGTTTTTATCACACCTATGTGAGTCGCCCGTTGTGCTATTAAATTGTGTTTAATTCTACACTTAGAGGCGCCTCTCTCTTTGTTTTCTGGATTTCGTTTAAAGAGGGAGTCCACCTAAACCGCCTAAAAAAAAAAATATTAAAAGTCAGCAGCTACAAATACTGCAGCTGCTGACTTTTAATAAATGGCCACTTACCTGTCCCAGGGTCCAGCGATGTCGGCAGCTGCCACCGCCATCCTAGGTGAGGGAATCAGGAAGTGAAGCGTTGCGGCTTCACTTCCCGGTTCCCTACTGCACATGAGCGAGTCGCGCTGCGCATCGTAACTGGTCCCTGCTATCTCCTGGGACCTGTGTGTTTACCAGGAGACAGAGCGGAGGGACAGGAAGAGGCATAGACTCCCATGGGAGTCTATGCCGGAAGTGGGTGCAAATACCTGTCTTAGACAGGTATCTGCACCCCCCTCCCCCCTGAAAGGTGCCAAATGTGACACCAGAGGGGGGGAGGGTTCTGAAAAGCGGAAGTTCCATTTTTGTGTGGAACTCCGCTTTAAGTCTGCTCTTAGACTTTGGGGAATGTTTGATAGCATGATTGATTGTTCTCAGGGCAAGAGCTCTGCAGAGTGCTAAAATGTATCTAAACCCCAAAATAAGATTTTATATATTGCAGCTTATCACTCCTTAAACGTGTTGACTGCTTTCTTTTTCACTTTTTAAACTAAGCACATTTTCAAGTACAGAAAATACCTGTTGATCTTGCCAGAAATGCCATGTCTATATAACTCCCTGTGAACCTGAAAGAAAGAACATTATCTTACTTGTGTAAACTACCAGTCCTATTAGTCCATCATGTAATTGAGATGAACCAGATACAGTATGTCTGAAGTCCAGCCTAGACAACTAGTAATGAGCGAACCGAGTAAAGTTTAACTTTCTGCACCTTCGCTGAAGTTCACAAGTACCATACTTCATTAATGTTGAGCCTTGGTATATTATTCTGGCATTGGGTCCCTCTAAAAATGTACAAAAGACCCATTATTCAGGCATGAAACCTGGCTGGCAAAGAAAGCTCCCCAAATCATACCAGGCCACATGCCTATAACATTGCAAAGTTACCTTCTCCATATTAAAAAGACCAGAGCTCCAACCCCACATCCTGTGGGTGGGTATCTGCAGGGAGGGGATGACTTATCTAAATCTGGAAGCCTCCTTCAGAGTAAAGATGCCTCAATATATCCAACCCCTACTCCCTTGAATAACCAAAATTATATTTGATCAAAGCTGTGATCCAGGATCCCAAGGGCTGTTGTTTACATTCCAGCAGTGCCAGGAATTGGTTATTCGTGACCAGAGTAACAGTGGGGCAGTATCATCAATCACTGGGTCAACCTTGTCTTTTCGTGCTCAACGTTTTTGACAATATTCTACATGGCTGGACAAAATGATAGATGATGGATTGATTTTGGGTGGCATTGTTTATTTTTACAGTTTTGTAATAAAATCCTGGGGTCCCTTTGTTCTAAAGGGGGCTACTGGATTTCAAAAAGTCAGGTCCACAGACCCCCCACAAGACAAGGTAAAGGGTGTTTTATGACCCTTTATGGGGACCTCATGTCTGTTCTTTTTTCTTAAAGGCCCTGAACATCATTAAAAAATAATGTGGGGTACCCCAAAGGTCCGTATAAAATCTTTATCAAGGCATGACGCCTGGTTGGACAGAAAAGAGGGGTTAGTGAATATGCGTCTTCTCCCTCCTGAACCATACCAGGCCACACGTATTCAACACTGGAAGCAGGACCTTGTTGGTAGAATTGTTGGTAGGGTTACAGATTGTACAGTCTGATACAGTATGTGGTAAGCTTTAAAGCTGAACCCTGGACACAACAACTTTCATCTAAAGTGTAACTCGATTTTTGTTGGAAAAAAAAACATTCCCCTCTGGTTCTATGTACATTTTAAGGATTATAACAACCTTTGTTGAAGATTCCTGCCTTTTGCTATTCTGAAGAAACCCATGTGTGTTTATCTGTGCCTCTGTACTAAATGGGTCTAATGGGAGTAGTTTCATGATTAACTGTCAGGTGTGCAGCTGCAGGGCACTAATGAGGAAATCTGCTGGGCCTGCATACGTGCTCCCATTAAAACTATCTCTCCAAAAATGACATTTTTGTTGCAGTGGATGTCTGAAATCTGACTTGTATTTTAGGCAGACTTCTGGGAAAATTGGTGAGCCAATCACACAAGCAGGAAATTATGTTTCAGGGGAGTAGTCAGTACACACTCTGTGTACAGAAGAACTCCATGTAGCCATATTGCAATGCATTCTCAGAAAATTACAGTGGCTGCAGATTGAAAAGGAAAGGTAACATTCAATGACAATATGATTTTGTCGCAATTATATGTGCTATATTATTTTTTCTTTATTTGCTATTTTTTTACCCAAGAAAGTGGAGTTACCCTTTAAATATATTATAGTTATGGTGACAGCATCACTGTGCTGTGCATAGTCTGTGAAGAGAGCAGAGATGTGGGGGGGGGGACCCAACAGACTCACAAATGTGCAAAAGAAGTGACTGACCCTTTCTAAAAAATTGTGCTACACCAAAATGCATGGTACTTTGTTAGAAAGCATTTTGGTACATGTGAATGTGCCCACATTAGCAGGGTGCGTGGGGGTGCCATTAAGGATTAGTGGCATTGCCACACATCTGCAAAAGGGCTGTGCATTTTTATGCACTGCAGGAATGCGTGCTATTTTGAGTGCGTTCCTGCAATGCACAAATGTAACCTAACCCTAGCTGGGTACATGGGATTGAAAATTGGCTGGTTCAACAGGGATCAGCCGAAATCCGATCTGTGTGTAGCCCTACCAGTTCGACATTGTGCATAGTTTTGTGATGGCCCACAGCTATCATATGGTACCTAGGCCAATCACAGCACCCTGTACCATATGATAGCTGTGAACCAGTCACAGCATCACAATATTAATAACAGCTGTTATGAATAAAACCAAACATGACAGTTAAAAATATTGATGTTAACTGTAACAGCAAACTAGGTTTGCACCCCACCCCCAGAAGTTCAGTGTCACTGTGGTGACACTGAACAACTTTAATGACAGGATGTAAAAAAGAAAGAAAATGTAAAAATAATAATAATAATAATGTAAAATAAAAGATATGTTAAAAAATTAAATTATATATTATTTTTTTTTTAACTTGCTGTCCCCAGTCAGTATTCCCGATCACCGCCACACCACACCAGTCATATGATGACACTATACTGCACTGGTGACAGTATGTAAAAAAATGCGAAAAAAAATGTAATTGAATTTCTTGTTTTCCAAAAAATTGTGACAAAAAATTTACAAATTCAAAAAACATGCCGTGGACTGTCTAGTTTCCAAAAAGGGGTTAATTGGAGGGTATTTGTACTGTTCTGGCATTTTTGGGCTTCAAGAAATGAGATAGGCCGTCAGTATATCAGGACCGATCAATTTTCAATATATATATATATATATATATATATATATATATATATATATATATATATATATATATATATATACCATAATTTGTAGACGCTATAATTTTCAAACCAATTAAAATAAACTTGTTGACTTAAAGAAATTGATTTTATTGGATATGTAAAAAATAAGTAAAAAATAAGTAGAAAATATCGGGGGGGGGGGGTTGGTTTCAAAATCTTCAGACTTTTTCCTTTATATAGCAAACAATACAAAAAACGCCAGTGGTGATTAAATTCCACCAAAATAAAGCTCTATTTGTGTGAAAAAATTACATAAATGTAATTTGCGTACAGTGTTGCATGACCGCACACTTGCCAGTTAACCACTTGACGACCGCCTCACGCCGATGTACGTCGGCAAGGTGGCACGGACAGGCAAAATCACGTACATGTACGTGATTTGCCTTCCGCGGGTGGGGGGTCCGATCGGTCCCCCCCCCCGGTGCCCGAGGCGGTCGCCATTTCTTCCCGGGCGATGAGAGGTGAGGGGGCGGCCATCCATTGTTGGCCACCCCCTCCCGATCGCTCCCGGCGAATGAGAATGCTTCCTTTCCCTCTGTAATGTAAACAGAGGGAAAGGAAGTGATGTCATCTCTCCTCGAGCCGGTCTTTTCGTCGCCGCGCCGAGGAGAGAAGACATCCAAGTAAGTCTGCACAACACTACACTAACAGTAGAACACGCCAGGCACACTTGTCACCCCCCATCACCCCCCGATCACCCCCTGATCACCCCCCTGTACCCCCTGTCACTCTGACACCAATAGCATTATTTTTTTTTTTGCATTGGTGTCAGTTTGTGTCAGTTAAAAGTTTTAGGGCAGTTAGGTTAGCCCCCTTTAGGTCTAGGGTACCCCCCCTTAGGTCCAGGGTACCCCCCTAACCCCCCCTAATAAAAGTTAACCCCTTGATTACCCCCCGTCACCAGTGTCGCTAAGCGATCGTTTTTCTGATCGCTGTATTAGTGACACAGGTGACGCTAGTTAGGGAGGTAAGTATATAGGTTCGCTGTCAGTGTTTTATAGCGACAGGGACCCCCATATACTACCTGTTAAAGGTTTTAACCCCCTGATTGCCCCCTAGTTAACCCTTTCACCAGCGATCACCGTATAAGTGTTACGGGTGACGCTGGTTAGCTAGTTTGTTTTTTGTAGTTTATTACAGTTTATTACAGTTTATTATAGTTTATTATAGTTTTAGGGCACCCGCCGTTTATTACCCTATAAAGGTTTAACCCCCTAATTGCCCGGCGGTGATAGAAGTTAAGTTTTTAGGATCAGATAAGGTCTGCGTCGCCCCAGGCAGCGTCAGGTTAGCGCCAGTACCGCTAAAACCCACGAACGCAGCATACACCTCCCTTAGTGCTATAGTATCTGAGCGGATCGATATCTGATCCGATCAGATCTATACTCCCAAGCAGTTTAGGGTTCCCTGAAACGGTGATCCCGCTAACAGTGTTAGCGGGATCAGCCCAGATACCTGCCAGCACCTGCGTTTTGCTCCTCGGCCCAGCCCTGCCCAGCCCACCCAAGTGCAGTATCGATCGATAACTGTCACTTACAAAACACTAAGCACACATAACTGCAGCGTTCGCAGAGTCAGGCCTGATCCCTGCGAACGCTAACAGTTTTTTGGTAGCGTTTTGATACAGTCGCCAACAGTCAGGAGCTTTTTTGCCTGTGAGTCTCACTAGTGTACCCCTAAATTTAGAGCCCAAAATGGCAAATAGAAGGTACACTAGTGAAGAGGCCTACACGTTTCTGAGTATGACAGATAGTGAAGAGGAAGTCACTCATCTGTCAAGTTCAGGCTCAGAATACGAACCTGTAGAGGACAGCGGCTCCATGACAGAAAGCTCTGACGACAGAGTTGTGGTCCCTGCTAAGGTCAGGCGTACCAGACCCCAATCTTCTTCTGTCCTTGAAGTGCAAGAACCGCAGGGCTCTCGTATGGAGCAGAGCAGTACTATCGCCGCTACTCCTTCTGGTGAACTGGCAAGCACCAGCAGCCTAGTACACCCTGGTCGTACATCCAGCACTGCAGTATCACGTGGTGACGTGGCGAGTCCCATAAGTGCAGTTCAAGCTGGCGAGGTGGCAAGCACTAGTAGTGTCCCGCTGCCACCAAGAAGACAAAGACAGGCCCGTCGTGCCCATAGTGCCCTTCCTGCTGCATTGGCCAATCCGAATTGGGAACCCACCACTTCTGCAGCACCCGTACTTCCCCCTTTCACTGGCCAACCCGGAATTCAGGTGGAAACAGTTGACTTTATGCCACTGGATTTTTATTCACTGTTTTTCACCGAAGATCTCTATAGATCTATTGTGGACCAAAGCAATTTATACGCTGGTCAACACATCGCCACTAATCCCCAGTCCTCCCTTGCCAGAGATTGGAGACCAATTACGGTCTCCGAATTTAAGACCTTTCTGGGCCTTTCCCTCCTCATGGGGTTGAATAAAAAGAGTAAGTTGCGGTCATATTGGTCCACTGACCCAATTTACCATTCACCCTTGTTCTCTGCTTCCATGGCCAGGGCACGATACGAGCAGATTTTGCGGTTCATGCACTTCAACGACAATGAACTCTGTCGTCCTCGTGGAGACCCTGCATACGATCGGCTCTACAAAATTCGGCCCCTCGTAAACCACTTCAACCAACGTTTTGCAGACTTGTTTACCCCCCATCAAGTTGTCTGCGTTGATGAGTCCCTGATTAAGTTTTCTGGCCGCTTGTCATTCAAACAGTACCTTCCCAGCAAGCGTGCCAGATACGGGGTCAAGATGTATAAGCTCTGTGACAGGGCCACAGGCTATACATGTAGATTTATGGTTTACGAGGGAAAAGATAGTCACGTAGAGCCGACAAACTGCCCTGACTACATAGGAAGCGCTGGCAAGATAGTGTGGGACTTGGTGTCACCCTTATTCGGAAAGGGGTACCACTTGTACGTGGACAATTATTATACGAGCGTGCCACTTTTTAGTCACTTGTTTGATCAGCAGATTGGAGCATGTGGCACCGTGCGACCTAATCGCCGGGGCTTTCCCCAGCGGCTTGTAGATTCCCGTCTTAGGCTGGGGGAGAGAGCCTGCTTGAAGTATAATAATTTGCTCGCTATGAAGTGGAGGGATAAGAAGAATAAGATAAGATAGGATAAGAAGAATGTTTTCACCTCCCTTCATGCAGACACGACGACCCAAATTCCTACGGCGACTGGTGTTGTGGAGAAACCCCTCTGTGTCCACGAATACAACCTTAATATGGGAGGGGTGGACCTCAACGACCAGTTGTTGGCGCCGTACCTAGTTGCCCGTAAGGCCAGACGCTGGTACAAAAAAGTGTCTGTATACTTATTTCAATTGGCTTTGCTGAATGCTCATGTGCTATACAGAGCTTCAGGACAGACTGGATCCTTCCTTAAATTCCAGGAAGAGATCGTCAGAGCCCTTCTGTTTCCAGACGGTGCTCTACCTCACCTTCCCCAACCAAATGCAGTAAGCCGGCTGCATGAGCGGCATTTTCTTTATGCCATCCCGAGTACCCCTACCCAACGAGCCCCCCAAAAAAGATGTCGTGTCTGCAGCAAGAGCGGATTTAGGCGTGACACCCGGTCTTATTGTCCCTCCTGTCCTGGCAATCCTGGTCTTTGCATGGGTGAATGCTTTGAACGCTACCATACATTAGTTGAGTATTAGCGTAGGGTTCAGCACTGCACAGACTAGGCACACTAACACAGGGTCTCCCAAGATGCCATTGCATTTTGAGAGACCCAAACCTGGAACGAGTTACAAAAGTTAAAAAAGTGTAAAAAAAATAAATAAAAAAAAATAAAAAAAAATAAAAACACAAAATAAAATATAAAATAAAAAAACCAAAAATAGTTGTTGTTTTATTGTTCTCTCTCTCTCTATTCTCTCTCTATTGTTCTTCTCTTTTTTACTCTATTCTATTCTGCAATGTTTTATTGTTATTATGTTTTACCATGTTTCCTTTTCAGATTTTTTATACTTTACCGTTTACTGTGTTTTGTTGGTAACCATTTTATTGTTTTCAGGTACGCCATTCAGTTGCAGCGCGGATTTATTTATCTTGACAGCAACAGCGTTTGCTCCCACGATACATAAAGCCGAGACTCCAGCGCTGTCGGAGGTGATTTCACCACCACAGTTACATACTTCAGCATATATGCCGAAGCGTGGGGGGCAGCAGTGGGTGGAGGAGCAATTTGCTCCTGCCTTTTGCGGGAGGATGCCCCCATGCTTCGGCATATATATATTTTAGGCACAGGTTGCGTTAAATGTTTTATTTTTTACTATGTTTTTTTTTTTTTGTATTTGCTTTGCAGGTATGGTAAGTCTTACTGTTATACTGTAATGTTACTTTGTTTTATTGTTAACCATCATTTGCTTAGCAGGTACGCCATTCAGTTGCAGTGCGGATTTATTTATCTTGACAGCAACAGCGTTTGCTCCCACGATATATAAAGCCGTGACTCCAGCGCTGTCGGAGGTGATTTCACCACCACAGTTACATACTTCAGCATATATGCCGAAGCGTGGGGGCAGCAGTGGGTGGAGGAGCAATTTGCTCCTGCCTTTTGCGGGAGGATGCCCCCATGCTTCGGCATATATAAATGGTGCATGTATGCCCATCATTAGAAGTGGGTGGATGAAGGGGGGTATTCTAATGGTGGGCATACCCACCGATCAATATCTTTTTTTCGTTCAGCCCACAGACTGCATGAAAAAAAAGTTTACAATATATGCTTAACAAGGACCAGCAACGTACTGGTATGTTGCTGGACTTTGAGTGGTTATACCAGAATGATGCCTGCAGGTTTTGGTATCATCTTGGTATTATTCTTTTCAGCCAGCGGTCGGCTTTCATGTAAAAGCAATCCTAGTGGCTAATTAGCCTCTAGACTGCTTTTGCAAGCAGTGGGAGGGAATGCCCCCCCCTCCCCCACCGTCTTCCATGTTTTTCTCTGGCTTTCCTGTCCCAACAGGGAACCTGAAAATGCAGCCAGTGATTCAGCCAGCTGACCATAGAGCTGATCAGAGACCAGAATGGCTCCAAACATCTCTATGGCCTAAGAAACCGGAAGCTACGAGCATTTCATGACTTAGATTTTGCCGAATGTAAACAGCGCCATTGGGAAATTGGGAAAGCATTTTATCACACCAATCTTGGTGTGGTCAGATGCTTTGAGGGCAGAGGAGAGATCTAGGGTCTAATAGAGCCCATTTTTTTTTAAAAAGAGTACCTGTCACTACCTATTGCTATCATAGGGGATATTTACATTCCCTGAGATAACAATAAAATTAATTTAAAAAAAATAAAAATGAAAGGAACAGTTTAAAAATAAGATAAAAAAGCAAAAAAATAATAAAGAAAAAAAAAAAAAAAAAAAGCACCCCTGTCCCCCCCTGCTCTCGCGCAAAGGCGAACGCAAGCGTCGGTCTGGCGTCAAATGTAAACAGCAATTGCACCATGCATGTGAGGTATCACCACGAAGGACAGAACGAGGGCAGTAATTTTAGCAGTAGACCTCCTCTGTAAATCTAAAGTGGTAACCTGTAAAGGCTTTTAAAGGCTTTTAAAAATGTATTTATTTTGTCGCCGCTGCGCGTTTGTGCGCAATTTTAAAGCATGTCATGTTTGGTATCCATGTACTCGGCCTAAGATCATCTTTTTTATTTCATCAAACATTTGGGCAATATAGTGTGTTTTAGTGCATTAAAATTTAAAAAAGTGTGTTTTTTCCCCAAAAAATGCGTTTGAAAAATCGCTGCGCAAATACTGTGTGAAAAAAAAATATGAAACACCCACCATTTTAATCTGTAGGGCATTTGCTTTAAAAAAAATATATAATGTTTGGGGGTTCAAAGTAATTTTCTTGCAAAAAAAAATAATTTTTTCATGTAATCAAAAAGTGTCAGAAAGGGCTATGTCTTCAAGTGGTTAGAAGAGTGGGTGATGTGTGACATAAGCTTCTAAATGTTGTGCATAAAATGCCAGGACAGTTCAAACCCCCCCCCCCAAATGACCCCATTTTGGAAAGTAGACACCCCAAGCTATTTGCTGAGAGGCATGTCGAGTCCATGGAATATTTTATATTGTGACACAAGTTGCGGGAAAGAGACAAATCTTTATTTTTTTTTATTTTTTTTTTTGCACAAAGATGTCACTAAATGATATATTGCTCAAACATGCCATGGGAATATGTGAAATTACACCCCAAAATACATTCTGTTGCTTCTCCTGAGTATGGGGATACCACATGTGTGGGACTTTTTGGGAGCCTAGCCGCGCACGGGACCCCGAAAACCAAGCCCCGCCTTCAGGCTTTCTAAGGGCGTAAATTTTTGATTTCACTCTTCACTGCCTAGCACAGTTTCGGAGGCCATGGAATGCCCAGATGGCACAACCCCCCCCCCCCCCCAAATGACCCCATTTTGGAAAATAGACACCCCAAGCTATTTGCTGAGAGGTATAGTGAGTATTTTGCAGACCTCACTTTTTGTCACAAACTTTCGAAAATTGAAAAAAGAAAAAAAAAATACATTTTTCTTGACTTTCTTCATTTTCAAAAACAAATGAGAGCTGCAAAATACTCACCATGCCTCTCAGCAAATAGCTTGGGGTGTCTACTTTCCAAAATGGGGTCATTTGGGGGGAGTTTTTGCCATCTTGGCATTTTATGGCCTTCAAAACTGTGATAGGTAGTGAGGAGTGGAATCACAACTTAACGCCCTTAGAAATCCTGAAGCCGGTGCTTGGTTTTCGGGGCCCCGTATGCGGCTAGGCTCCCAAAAAGTCCCACACATGTGGTATCCCCGTACTCAGGAGAAGCAGCAGAATATATTTTGGGGTGTAATTCCACATATGCCCATGGCCTGTGTGAGCAATATATCATTTAGTGACAACTTTGTGCAAAAAAAAAAAAAAAAATTGTCACTTTCCCGCAACTTGTGTCAAAATATAAAATATTCCATGGACTCAACATGCCTCTCAGCAAATAGTTTGGGGTGTCTACTTTCCAAAATGGGGTCATTTGGGGGGGGTTTTGTGCCATCTTGGCATTTTATGGCCTTCAAAACTGTGATAGGTAGTGAGGAGTGAAATCACAACATTACGCCCTTAGAAATCCTGAAGGCGGTGCTTGGTTTTCGGGGCCCCGTATGCGGCTAGGCTCCCAAAAAGTCCCACACATGTGGTATCCCCATACTCAGGAGAAGCAGCTAAATGTATTTTGGGGTGCAATTCCACATATGCCCATGGCCTGTGTGAGAAATATATCATTTAGTGACAACTTTGTGCAAAAAAAAAAAAATTGTCACTTTCCCGCAACTTGTGTCAAAAAAGAAAGTATTCCATGGACTCAACATGCCTCTCAGCAAATAGCTTGGGGTGTCTACTTTCCAAAATGGGGTCATTTGGGGGGGTTTTGTGCCATCTGGGCATTTTATGGCCTTCAAAACTGTGATAGGTAGTGAGGGATGAAATCAAAAATTTATGCCCTTAGAAATCCTGAAGGCGGTGATTGGTTTTCGGGGCCCCGTACGCGGCTAGGCTCCCAAAAAGTCCCACACATGTGGTATCCCCATACTCAGGAGAAGCAGCTGAATGTATTTTGGGGTGCAATTCCACATAGGCCCATGGCCTGTGTGAGCAATATATCATTTAGTGACAACTTTTTGTAAATATTTTTTTTTTTTTGTCATTATTCAATCACTTGGGACAAAAAAAATAAATATTCAATGGGTTCAACATGCCTCTCAGCAATTTCCTTGGGGTGTCTACTTTCCAAAATGGGGTCATTTGGGGGGGTTTTGTACTGCCCTGCCATTTTAGCACCTCATGAAATGACATAGGCAGTCATAAACTAAAAGCTGTGTAAATTCCAGAAAATGTACCCTAGTTTGTAGACGCTATAACTTTTGCGCAAACCAATAAATATACGCTTATTAACTTTTTTTTTACCAAAGACATGTGGCCGAATAAATTGTGGCCTAAATGTATGACTAAAATTGAGTTTATTGGATTTTTTTTATAACAAAAAGTAGAAAATATCATATTTTTTCAAAATTTTCGGTCTTTTTCCGTTTATAGCGCAAAAAATAAAAACGGCAGAGGTGATCAAATGCCATCAAAAGAAAGCTCTATTTGTGGGAAGAAAAGGACGCAAATTTCGTTTGGGTACAGCATTGCATGACCGCGCAATTAAAAGTTAAAGTGACGCAGTGCCAAATTGGAAAAAGACCTCTGGTCCTTAGGCAGCATAATGGTCCGGGGCTCAAGTGGTTAAAGTAGCACAGCGCTGAATAGCAAAAAATGCCCTGGTCATGAAAGGGGCGGTGAAACCTTCTGGAGGTCAAGTGGTTAAAGGAAGTAAATGTGTGGGAATTTTCACAAAGTATTTCTCCTATAGCCAAAAACAGGAAGTGGGGCGAAAGCCCTCCAAGTGAGGGAATCCCTGGTATACACCAAAACTAGTGGCCCCATTGGACGATTTCCTCTGTATTCCAGTTCTGGGGACAACCCAAAATTTGGGATTTTCTTTTACTTTGGATGATAATGGTAAACAGAACAAATAAAGAGGGAGAATCTCCCTAATGGGTGCACAGACAGCAATAAAAACCTGAGAGGTATTCTAATCCCTCTTTACTCTATCCAAAACTAAAAAAAAAAGACTTTTTGCCTTTATTCATACTGTAAGTTATGCCAGCACTATCCAATGCATGAGAATATTTTTCTATGTATTTATAGTGCACATTCACAGCCAGAGAAAGTACTGGCCTTCAGGAAGCTTTGCTAGGCCTCAGCAAGGGTATGTTTCCTGCTCACAGTAGAAGGAATTTCACTAAGGATAAGATAATTCTGTCTTCTGAGAGTGTTAGCTGAATGTGATTGATGTTCTGGGGTCTAGGATTGTGACAGTACAACTTGTCATGATTACAGAGGTTTGTTTACACTAAGCTGCCACAATCTAGTCCATTGTGTCTAATGGCGGCTATAGGCAGGCAGATATCTACCCAAGAAGCATCATCAGGGAGGCATCAGACCATCATAAATTGTAAGAGTAGTGAGATCTGCTTTGATTTTGACCCTATGTGGATGGGTTCTCAGAATCACAGCATTGTAAAGCAGAACTAGGAAAGTGCATAAATCTCCTTACTTTCACATCCATACTGTCATTGCTGAATAATTGACAGTGGAAAGTCTACCTTTTTGTAACATTCCAAACTGTGCCCCCTCCCCAAGATGTATGAGAATTATGTGTCAGCAAAAATCCCCCCACAAAAACACTGAGCACTAATCTGCATGCTTACCCCGTAATCATACTTTTCCCCTCCTCCAAGTACAAATCTGCCCCCTGCTGAAATTCCCCGCCTCAGCAGAAATCTTTGCCCCCCCTCCTCCCCCAGATCCCCCCAGCTCAAATGCTCAGCCTTCCTGGCACAAATCCTCTACTCCTAAAATTTCCCCTCCTAGTACACATTCTCTCTGCCCACTTCAAATATCCCACTCCCAGCACAAATTCCCCCCAAATCCCCCTCCTAGCACAAATCTTCTTCCCCCTACACAAATCCCCATAAATCACCACTCTTAGCGCCCCCCCCCCCCTCAAGTTTCCTCTCCTAGAACAATACTTACCCCATGCTGTCCCCCAAATTCACCCTTCCAACACAAATTCCCTCCCCCCAATCTCCTTGTGGTGCCCCCTGCAGCTGACATTAACAGTACTGTGCCCAGGGCAGCCATCCCTCCTGCCCACCCCTTGTCCCAGCCCCTCATTTGCATTACCTCCTGGATCTGTGATGTTCAACTTACTCGATATAGGAGACTTTGGATGCTTCTATATTTTTGCCCCCTGCAGCCACCATAAAAACTAGAAATATATTTCTTTATTGGCTTGAGTAAGCACCTGAACACAGACTATTGCAGAGGCCCAAGGGATGCACAAAATGTGCCAAAGGGCCACAAGTTACAGCTGGGGCATTGCACTCTAGATGGTTTGGCGTAAAAGCACTTTAAGTGCTTACCTTACCTAATTTTAAACATTTAAACATAGCCATCCAGCAAAAAAGAAAAAAAAAAAAAAGCACACACCACGAGATGCCTGCTGTAACCTTTTATTCCCAAAAATGCTTCTCTTTGAATTGGTTTCACTTTGGTACTGGGGCCTGACTTCATTTGGCCACATGGCAAAGACACTCCAGTGTTCCTTGACACTTCCTCAGCGCCCAGTAAAAGCACTCTCATTGGACAAGGGAGTGGAAGTTGGTGGAGTGTAGCCATCAGGTCAGATTCCAGCAGTGCTGGGACAAGGTCATCCCCCCCACCTTCATTATGTGGGAGCTTAGGAGATGCTACCCGCTGCAGTCTTCTGCTTGCCAAAATGTCTTGTATCAGAATGAGCTTACTGGCGCCCCCAACCATAGAGTAAACGGCTGCACCCAGGGCAGTTTTCCCTTCTGCCGCCCCCCCCCCCCATGCCCCAGTCCTGGACCCCAGTAAAAGAGTAAAAACTGAATGAGAGAGGGACACAGAATATGCTATTCTGAGGAAGACACGTGATCGCCCTGTGATGTCACGCGTAGGGCCCTGCTACTTGTGCAGTCTCACAATTGGAGGTGAGGGAAGTCACACGGGGGGGAGCACGTGTGTGAAGTCACGGTTAATATTATTTGGATCATCATCATAGAGTCACTTTATGGAACATTATATTATATTTACATATATATATATATGTATTGCTGAAATTAAAAAAAAATTATATTTTGATGTTTACTTCAATTATTTTTTATTTCTTTCACTGTGCACTTGCTTGACAACAAGTATTTCATTAATATATTTTTTCACCATTTATATTCTTTGTTTGGGAATTTAAGTTGCTCCAACATTCACTCGCACATTGGCCAGGGCAATTATATATATATTTTCACCTAAGTGAGTGATACATCACATAGCACTGCATTTGTTTATTTTTAATATTTTATACACAGATTATGGGAGTGTGAATATGCTTAGCGGCTGTGGATTGGTTCTCTTACTTTTAAAACATTCTTTGGACACTCTTCATTGGTAGCTCGCAAGACATCTATCCATATCACAGGAAATAAAGGTAAATCTCCCCAAGGGCAAAGGTGGCAAAAAAACTGACAGGAGTTATAGCCCTCCCTTACTCTATACAAATAGGTTTTGCCTATAGTTCTACTTTAAGATTTACCGCACCTGGACACCACGTACAATGTTTAAAAATGGCTGTACGAGGAATGCATTTTGTATTATATTATCACAATAAAGTGGTTCTAAAGGCAGAAGTTGTTTTACCTTAATTTATTCTATGCATTAAGGTAAAAAAACCTTCTGGGTGCAGCGCCCCCCCCCCCCATACTTACCTGAGCCCCATCTCGATCCAGCAATGTGCATGAGAGCAGCGGCTCTCTTGGGTCTCTCTCTCCTCATTGGCTCACACAGCAGCAGGAGCCATTGGCTCCTGCTGCTGTCAATCACAGCCAGTGAGCCAATGATGAGAGAGTGTGGGGCGGGGCTGAGCCATGCTCCGTGTGTGAATAGACATGTCCATTCACATCAGTGCGGCTCAGAAGCAGGCCTGCTTGAGTGCCCCCATGGCTAGAGGCTTGCTTTTGGGGACACTCGCCAGTGGGAACAGCCAGTACCACCAGTGGGAGACCCAAAAAGAAGAAAATCGGAGCTGCTCTGTACAAAACCATTGCACAGAGCAGGTAAGTATAACATGTTTGTTTGTCTTTTTTTAAATTACAAACATTAGAATCTAATTTGGATACTGACAGACTTGGCTAAAATATGTCAGATAAACTAACCACAGCTTGTCTTATCTCCATGTTATTGGTGACAGAGTGACTTTAAAATTTGTGGTTAAAGGAACTTCTACAAAATGTATTTTGTGTTCTGTAGAATAAGAGGGTAAGGCAGTAGCCTTGTACAGAAATAACAATTAATTCGAAAGTGATGATACAATCATGTGGACTTTGAGTTACCAGTGTGCTGATTCACTCCCGTTCAATGCACAGACTCTGCTCAAATGTTGGGGTGTTTCCATAATTAATGGCCTTTTTCCTGCTGCCTCAGATGAATGCTCTATTATCTGCCGGTTGTGGTTACAACAAACATACAGCAACTATGCCGCTTATCTGAGGAGTCCTTGGCTTTTTTATGACCATTTTTCTTAATAAGGTTAAATCACTGAATCTTAACTATCCTATTTAAAGTTTAACTTCTCTTTTTCGCAAAAAATGCATTTTCAGAATAGGTTTATTAGTTATTATAGGTAATAAAGCTATAAATCAGAATAGGTTACCTATTTATTACAGGGGTTTTTGCACATATAACCAATAGTCTACAAATAAGAACTCTACCAAGCCAATCTTGTATATACAATAACTTCAAATCATTGTGTAAATTATGGTGTATTCATAACTCTAGCAGTTAGGCACATGCAAATTTGAATTTACATTTTCGTGTCATGTCACCCTTCAAGAGACGATAAAGCTAAAAAAAATTGCTCCCATGATACAGCTGGATACTTCCCTGATCTGCTCCTTTTTGAACTGCACTGACAATTTATCAAAAAGGAGTTTACATCCCAGTGATTGTGGTGTCACCATTTGCGTCAGTCTGGGACATGCACACATGTATTAAAGGGATCTGCCTTAGCTTCAGGACCTGGCAGAGCCCTGCCGTTCAATTGCGTGTAAGTGGTGTGTAGCGTCTTTAATTCATACAGTCAGATGCAGTGAAAAACTTGTATTGAAGTAACGCAGCAACAATTTACAACAAACCTAGTGGGATGGCTGCTCAACCGGGTGCACACACGGTTTCCAACAATGTGAAGAGAGCAGGTATCAGCCAGGTTAAATGCGTCATTTAAGAGATCAGAATGCGGCCTGGCCGTCTCTTCTCCAAGCATGGAAAAGCCCAGAGAAGAAGCAACCCTATGCTTTCCCTCCTCTTCAGAAACCTTTTCCTACCACTAGTGCTGCCCCTACAAGGCAGGGTACCTTTCCTTACACTACTGACTTGCAGAAAGCCTGCCAAACCTGGGATCCAGGGCCTTAAATGGGCTTTGCCTGACCCAAGATGGCTGCCAGGGTCACATGGGGTGGCAGCATCCAACTGGATAGCTTTTCCAGTGACTCAGGAAACGTAGAGGAACCCTGTTGCTCTTGACTTCCTCTCCAACTGCAGGCTGCTACGGGTGAGCAATAACTGCAGTGGAGAAAGTAGACCTGCACCTGCCTATATGCACATGTGCCATGCTGTGCTGGTACATGCTTATGCAAGGAAACCCAGGAGCCTGGCAGAGCCTTTAAGCATATCTGTGCACGTGTACACAGTGTCTTTCTTGCCTAGGTGAGAAAAAGGAGTAAGTGCTGCCTTGCAGCACAAAAAAATAGAGAAGCACCTAAAAAAAATAGCAATATCCAATTATGGTAGAAAGGTGCAATCGAGCTACAATATGGTGTCACTGTAAGCTGAGCACTCCTGTAATGGGAGTATAAGCAGGAGTATGATGGTGCTGGAAAAATTGGATAGTTTTCTATTTTTTTTTGCTGTCTGTGTCACTGTTAGGGTGATTCAGTTTAATTATCCTGGTGTCCATTTTCTCTGAAACTGAAAGTGAAGGGAGATCTAAAATTTTGAGTTGGGATGAAGAGATCTTCCAGTGGGACATGTGATCTGATGATAAGTGTCAAAAAAGAGGTTTCCTTTCATATGGAGAAATTTCCTCTTACCTCCTGTTGTGTCTACAGGATAGAAAGTGATAGAGATATCTATTGAATGGGATCCAGATGACAAAAAAAACTAACAGGTGTTTTAAATATTCCTCATTCTATAAAAAATGGTAAATTAAGGGTCTAGGCTTTAGATATTAAACCATATCATTGAAAGCCTTGCTCCAGGCTGCTGTTAAATTTACCCTTTGCAGTGGGGTACAACCAGGGGCCCCTGGCCCCTGGACTGACGACTTATGGGGCTCCCTGGGCAATAGGAGATCATGGGACCCTCAGGTTTAAAGATGGCCACTGTATTGGGAAAGGGGGGGGGGTCCAGGCAGCAAGATAAATCTGGATCAGTGCAGCGGGTGGGGGAAATAACTGGAAATATCTTTCAGCTCTTTCAGCTCCACTTCAGCCGAAATAGCTTTCGGCTCCACTTCCCCCAAAGAAACCATCTATTGCTCACCTCTTCCCACCTCTTTACTTACCTCTGCGCCTACCTCTGTACCCCCTGTCCATAGCTATCCCCCCCATCCACAACTTACCTTTTCTCCACCAGCCCACAGCTCACCTCTTTTCCCCCAGTCCACAGCTCACCTATTTGCCCTCAGTCCACAGCTCACCTCTTTGCCCCCAGTCCGCAGCTCCCCTTTCTCCTCCAGTCCACAGCTCACCTCTTTTCTCCTCCAGTCCACAGTTCCCCTTTTCTCCTCCAGTCCACAGTTCACCTTTTCTCCTTCAGTCCACCGCTCCCCTTTTCTCCCTTAGTCCACAACTCCCCTCTTTTCCCGTAGTCCACAGCTCCCCTCTTGTCCCCCAATCCACAGCTTCCCTCCTGTCCACCAGTCCACAGCTTCCCTCTTGTCCACCAGTCCACAGCTCCCCTCTTGTCCACCAGTCCACAGCTACCCTCTTGTCCACCAGTCCACAGCTCTCCCCTTGTCCACCAGTCCACAGCTCTCCTCTTGTCCACCAGTCCACAGCTCTTCTCTTGCCCCCCCTCCACAGCTCCCCTTTTCTCCCCCCCTCCACAGCTCCCCTTTTCTCCCCAGCCCACAGCTCCCCTCTTGTCCACCAGTCCACAGCTCCCCTCTTGTTCACCAGTCCACAGCTCTCCTCTTGTACACCACTCCACAGCTCTCCTCTTGTCCACCAGTCTACAGCTCCTCTTTTTCTCCCCCCCTCCACAGTTCCCCTTTTCTCCTCCAGTCTACAACTTCCCTCTTTTCCCCTAGTCCACAGCTTCCCTCTTGTCCCCCAATCCACAGATCCCCTCCTGTCCACCAGTCCACAGCTCTCCTCTTGTCCACCAGTCCACATCTCCCAGTTTCTCTCCCCTTCACAGCTCCCCTTTTCTCCCCCAGTCCACAGCTCCCCTTTTTCTGCTCCAGTCCACAGCTGCCCTCTCGTACCCAAGTCCACAGCTCCCCTTTTCTCACCCATTCCACTGATCCCCTTTTCTCACCCAATCCACAGCTCTCCTCTTGTCCACCAGTCCATGGCTCACCTTTTCTCCCCCAGTCCACAGTTCCCCTCTTGTCCCTCAGTCCACAGTTTCCCTTTTCTCCTCCAGTCCCCAGCTCCCCTCTCTTCCCCCAAACTACAGCTCTCCTCTTGTTCACCAGTCCACAGCTCTCCTCTTGTCCACCAGTCCACAGCTCCGCTTTTCTCCCCCCTCCACAGCTCCCCATTTCTCCTCCAGTCCACAACTCCCCTCTTTTCCCCCAAACTACAGCTGTCCTCTTGTCCACTGTTCCACAGCTCTCCTCTTGTTCACCAGTCCACAGCTCCCCTCTTGTCCTCCAGTCCACAGTTCCCCTCTTGTTCACCAGTTCAGCCACTGTGATACATGTCTGACAGGTAAGGAGACAAAGATGTTCTAGCTGACACAGACACGGAGCTGACAGGCAGGGAGGAGGGGGTGAGGGGGAGAGGGGAGAGCTAAAAGCAGGGCTGCGGATGACGGAGGGGTATACACTGACCACGGTGGTCAGGGCTCAGCAGCCCTGATTTTCGTGGTCAATACAGAGAGGGGGATACAGGAAGTGGCAGGCTCAGGGAGGTTTTTTTACAGTTCAGAGAGGGGCAGATTACACAGCACACGCACTGTGCTGTTTAGTCTGCTTTAAAGTGGCTGTAAACCCATATAAAAATAAAAAAAGAACCTGCAAGACAAAGGCATAATGAGCTAGTATGCACCGCATACTAGCTCATTATGAAATACCTAACTTAGATCTAAGCTGTTGCAGCGGTCCCCGTACACCGCTGTGACCGACGACATGTCTCCCGGGGTTATTTCCGGGTTCGCGGGCTCCGGTGCTGTGATTGGCCAGAGCTGTGATGATGTCACTCCTACGCATGCGCATGTGAGCCGCCGGTCATGCCACAGGCCCTCAGTGTGCATGCGCTGATGACGTTGGGGCAGTAGTATATGGTAAATATCTCCTAAACCATGCAGGTTTAGGCCCCTTTCACATGTGCGGACCGTTCAGATCCACCTGTCAGTTTTTTCAGGCGGATCTGAACAGTCGCTCCATACAACTCTATGGAGCGTCGGATGTCAGTGGTGACATGTCCGCTGACATCCAATCCGCTCCACAAAATCCAGACGGATGGATGTCCTATTTTCACTCCAACTGGCGGATCGGATGAAAACGGACAGGCGGATTACGGATTACGGACCGCCTGTCCATTTTCATCAGATCCCCCCATAGGGGAGAGCGGACTCTCTGACAGGTCCGTCCCTGCACAGAGTGTAGAGACGGACTTGTCATCCACCGGCTCAGCGGGGTTCAATGGAGCAATCCACGCTGAGCAAGCGGAGTACTAAAAATGGACAGCCCTGTGTGAAAAGGGCCTTAGGAGATATTTACAGTATAGTATTTACCTATAGGTACAAGTGGTGTAACAGGGTTTACAACCACTTTAACCTCCCTGACGGTATTCCTGAGTGTGGCACGGGGTGGATTTTCAGTACCAAAACTAGTAACCCCGAGCCACACTCGGGATTGCATCACAGGATCCAGGTACAGCATACTTACCTTGTCCCCAGGATCCTGTGATGTCTCCCCGCACTGTGTGCAAGCCGTCCTCAGCTCGGTCTATCACAAAGCCGAGCTCTGTTCCCTGCAAGCCTTGCGACGCACGGGGACGGAGAACGGCACCAAATGTAATACGTAAAAAACACAATACACATACAGTACACTGTAATCTTACAGATTACATTACTGTATTAATTTATTTCACATCCCATTTGTCCCTAGTGGTTTGCCCAGTGCCCTGCATGCAGTTTAATATTATAAACACTGTTCTTTTTGCCTGGAAACTGGAGATTGTCCATAGCAACCAAAACCGTCCCTTTACATCAAAAGTGGTTTGAGACAAGCTAGAAAACAGCGATAATAAATTAGAATCACTTGCAGAATTGAGCGATAGTGATTTGTGGGGAAATCCGTCATCAAACACTGAACGTAATGACAGCGACAATTCTGCAACTGAGCAAATTTCAGTATTTTTTATTTGATTACATTATTAAATATTTTTTATTATTATTATATTATTATTTGTTATAATTATTTATAGTTATTTATTATATTATAATTTCCTTTTCAAACTTTATCATACCCGGGATGTCTACTAGACTCTGGTTTGGACAGATTTAAGTGAGTTATTCCTAAGAATTACAAGCCTACAATATAAAACGCCAAATTTCCATGCAAAATAATTGTACCGCTTTCAGCATCAAAAATCTGAAATAATCATACCGCCAGGGAGGTTAAGGGACCAGGATCTGTAATTTCCCTAAGAGCAGCCTTAAAGTATGCATGCGGACATAGATCAATCAGAACCAACAAACAACATCTTCATTTGTTGTGTAAGCAACATGACGTGTCTCTTTTATGTTTATTATAAATATTCAGATAATTAAGGCCTTGTATAGCAAGAGTTTTTCCCCCTAATGATATCTGGGAAGTATGCCTCACATCATTATATGTAGAACAAGCACCTGTGATGGATAAAATAGGTGGAGGCCAATTGATGGATTGAATAGCAATGATCCTTGTGGAGAGGCTGACCCTTGGTCCACAGGATAAGATATTTCCTTTAGGCTCTGATAAGCAGCACCTGCCTCCAATGTTCCTCCTATTTCTCTCCATGCTGCAGAAATTCTTCATTAAACAGCTTCAGTGAGTGTACTTGTCATGTCAGCTGAGGAGGTTATCTATATTTTGACACTTCATAGATATCATTCTTGTAGATCTAAAGCCAAGTATTAATGTCAGAACGTTTCATAGAACACAGACCAATGTGCCAAGCAGAAGTAAATGAGATGTTTCTGGGATGTCACAATTACATGTGATGCTGAAATAGTGGGGTTTATTTACTAAAGGCAAAAGACTGTGCACTTTGTAAGTGCAGTTGCACCAGAGCTTAGTAAATGAGGGAAAACTCTACTGACTTACATCATCCAATATTTTTTTTTTTATTATCCTTGCATGTAATTGGGTATTGTTTGCAAAGTGATGTTTCACCTCATTTACTATACCTGTACAACTGTACTTGCAGAGGGCAACTGTACTTAAAAGGTGGACAATCTGTTTGCCTTTAGTAAATCAACCCCAATGGGCATATAGGTATAATAGAGACAAAAAGAGAAGAAGAAAACACCACTAAGTGTAGTAAATTAAAAGCAGTTTAAAATTTCTATTGTACTTTGTGTATTTTACTAACACTCTGGCAAACTATTGATTATGCATGTTGTACTATACCCCCTGCAAAATACAAGCCCAAAGCTCACCACACATATTACAATCTCTTTTAGTCTTGATCCACATCTACAGGTGTTCATGCATTTCTGTGCCTTTTCAGCACATTCCTGCATGTGTGTAGGGCAGCCCATTCATTTTAATGGGCAACCCTATGCATGAGAAACTCAGAAAAAAAGCCCTTTTCTCTAAAAACACATTGAACCGTGTTGTGAAAACTGCTAAATGGCAGAGCGCTTCTGTTCCTGTTGGGAAAGTTCACAATTTTACAGATATGAACCTTGCTTTAGATCTACCAACAATTATGTAGTACAAGGGCCTGCCTGATTGGATACAGATTGATTAGATAATTTAGGTAGTTCCTTATATTACAAAGTTTTTGCAAATCCATTCTTGGTGGTACAGAGAATCCAATTGTATGGTAAAATTGTATCATGTATGGTGTGCCTCCCTGGAGAAGAGACGCTTGAGAGGAGATAGGATAGCGATATAGAAATATATACAATCGTAATCCCTGTGTAGGTAGAAAACAATTCAGTCTCAGGGAGTGTAAGAGGACATGGGGCCACACAATGAGATTGGAAGAGAAGCGGTTTAACCTTAAGCTGCGTAGGGGGTTTTTCACTGTGAGAGCAGTAAGGATGTGGAACTCTCTTCCACAATCAGTGGTGTCAGCAGGAAGTATAGATAGTTTCAAAAGACTCTTGGACATGCATCCTATCAAACACAATATACAGGGATATGGGAAATAATTATCTACACGAACACACACACACACCAACATAGGTTGAACTAGATGGTCTATTGCAGGGATATGCAATCAGCGGACCTCCAGCTGTTGCAGAACTACAAGTCCCATGAGCCATAGCAAGACTCTGACAGCCACAAGCATGACACCCAGAGGTAGAGGCATGATGGGACTTGTAGTTTTGCAACAGCTGGAGGTCCGCTAATTGCATATCCCTGGTCTATTGTCTTTATTCAACCTTACTAACTAAGTAAATATGTAACACTTTTGGAAACCTCACATCATGAAAAAAAGGACACTTGAGTCATGCATGTGACTCAAGCTCTGTCGAAAATTGGTCATATTTGTACAGATTGTGCCCCTTTTCATGACCTGTGTCTAAGGGGGGCCACAAACTGATTGTGGGGAGGTATTGTTCTAGCTTTAGGTTAAATGTTAAAAGTCTCCTTTAATTTTCTATAGAATTTAAGTTCGAGTTTGTTATCATGGGCCCCTGACTACCACAGCCTACGGCCAAGAACAACTGTGCAGTCTGCCAAATAGAGATGTCACAGATTCATCATGATACTATAATATTATATCTGGATTGGCAATTTTGGCATTTTTCAGAAGGAGCAAGTTTCTTTTACTGTAAGCTAATTAGAGAATAGGATGCTGCTCTTGGCCTTGAAGTAGTTTACAACAAAAAAAAGTTTTGCTAACACATAAACACTCTTGTTTTTTTGGCTTAGCAGGCACAGGTACTGTACCCATGGGTTGGTGTGCTTCATATACCAGATCTGTTTTTTCAGGGCTATTCCAGACCTGCAAATGTTGTGACCTTGTAGTATTTTGTATTGTTTTCTGGATTCAGTTACATTATCCGTGTTAAATCTGAATTCAAAAAGTCACATTTACTGCCTCCAATGCCGCTGTTGTGCCAGTCTGGCAGCAGTCCCAAACACAACATGGCACATTGCAGACCGTGAACAAATAGCAAGCAGTAGATACAATGAGTGTATGGAACAATAGTGTTTTTGTAGTGGCATAATGATAAGTTTCGTTTCCAATGCTCTTTGATACCAAGTTTCAAAGAGCAGTGGCAGTAGCAGAGCCGCTATACAAATTACAGGCCTAATGTTGAAAAAAAGACTGCATATATATACTGTACAAGAGTGACCTCTATGGCTTGCCTATAAACGTGCTCAGAAAATCTCAACACTGTTACAATGTTTCTAAATGTATCTAATGATCAAGGTTATTGAATGATTTTTTTTTTTTACTTTTTTTTTTCCCCCTAAAATCATCGGCTAACATTATAAGAAATATTTTAGGGTTTCCATTTAGGTTTTATTGCGTATATTAAAATTGCCAAGCACTTCTTTATTTTCACACCCTAAACAAACACTGTTTTACCTTTACTTATATTATTTGTGAAATTTTTGTTAGTGTGTAAAAATAGTATGCTTTTTATTAACCTAATGTGTAAAGACATGACAACAGCATTTCACGACATAACCAGTAACATTGGACTATTTACTGTGTTCATTTGGCAGCTCTGGTAGCCTCAGAAGCTATTTAAAGTGGAACTGTGGGCAGGCTATGAATACTCAAATGTCTACACATCTAAATAAACTTTAAAACACATCAGCACTGACCTCTGTAGCTGCAGTCATAGTGGAGAAATTATTCAAGTTTGTAGTGGAAGCTTCCAAGTTTTATACTTTTACTCTGTAGCTCAGCCCCCTTGCAAGCAGTGAGTTGCAAGCCTAATAATCTTCTAATCTCTAATACAGGGGTACTCAACCTTTGATAAGTGGAGATCTATGTGAACAACATGGAAGAAATCAAAGACCACCCTTAAAAAAATAAATAAATAAATTAGCAGGGCCCCAGTACAATATAAACAAGACATAAAAAAAAACAAATCCCACTATAAAAATATAAACTTTACATACCTTAAATGCTATCTCCAGTGAGAAACCTGTCATTCACATTCATTCACAATTTTTTTTTATGTCTGGAAAGTAATTGGTTAGGCCCACAAATCAGGAGTCCATTATGAAGGTACAAAAACTGGTACTGCAGCCTGACTTGCTCAACTAGTTTCAGGCCTGGCTGGCCCAATTCTGGTCTGGCTGTCTGGTTTGAAAGGCTGGGTTTAGTTCTGGCCAGTATAAGTAGTATGTAGGTCAGAGTACAGGGGCCATTAGTTTGTAGGGCAGTGTTACAAAAGGTCACTAGTATGTATAGCAGAGTACAGGGGTAATTAGTCTGTAGGAAAGTGTGCAGAGGTCCCTAGTATGTAGGCAGTGTACAGGAATGTTAAGTATGTAGGGTAGTGTACAGCAGCCCTCAAAATTTCCACTCGCCTGCTCGCATTTGGCGACTGGAAGTTAGCTGAGGGCAAGTGTGGAGCAGAGGCAGACTGGGCCGACAATTTTGGAGCTGGTCGCTTCTGACAGAACTGGTGCGGCCTTTTTTTACGGGGCATCAGAGCGGCCCAGGGGCATTTGCCTCCCTGCCCCCCGGGCCGCTCTGATGCCCTGTAAAAAATGCCACACCGCTTCTGCCAGAAGCGATCAGACAGGAAACTGTCAGGAGGAGAGCGGGCTGGATCACACAGAGCGGGAATCTCTTGCTGTGACACAGCTTGGATATAACACCAGCACCATCAAAAACACCATCAAAAAAAGTCCTGCCCCCTGGACCAGCTCTTATGATAGACAGCACACTGGTCCAATGCTGGTCCAGGAGGCGGTACTTTGTTTGAC
Organism: Lithobates clamitans; assembly: GCA_037952925.1. Taxonomy (NCBI): domain Eukaryota; kingdom Metazoa; phylum Chordata; class Amphibia; order Anura; family Ranidae; genus Lithobates; species Lithobates clamitans. Next base: position 249,722 of record JBBGZY010001650.1, on the reverse strand, counting down.
AGCGGTTGGCATTTCATTTCCAAGCTGTGTTAGAGCGGGAGATTCCCGCTCTGTGTGATCTGGCCGGCAATCCTCCAAATTCCTCCCTGTGATCCCTGCTGCATTGAGGGGGACTGATGAGGCTGCAGTGCACTTATGGGCACTGATAGGCTGCATTAATGGGCACTGATGAGGCTGCACTGATGGGTACTCATGGGGCTGAATTGATGGGCACTGATAAGGCTGCACTGATGGCCACTGATGAGGTGGCACTGATGGCCACCAATGAGGTGACACTGATAAGCTGCACTGATATGCTGCACTGTTGGGCACTAATAGGCTGCACTGATGGCCGCTGATGAGGTGGCACTGATGGCCACTGATGAGGTGGCACTGATGGCCACTGCTGATATGCTGCAATGTTGGGCACTAATAGGCTGCACTGATGAAATGGCAATGATGGGCACTGATAAGCTGCACTGATGGGCACTGATGAGGCTGCACTGAAATATTGCACCGATGGGGCTGCACTGATGGGCACTGATGAGGCTGCACTGATGGCCACTGATGAGGTGGCACTGATGAAGTGGCAATGATGGGCACTGATAAGCTGCACTGATGGGCACTGATAAGCTGCACTGATGGGCACTGGTGAGGCTGCACTGAAATGTTGCACCGATGGGGCTGCACTGATGGACACTGATGAGGCTGCACTGATGGCCACTGATGAGGTGGCACTGATGAAGTGGCAATGTTGGACACTGATAAGCTGCACTGATGGGCACTGGTGAGGCTGCACTGAAATGTTGCACCGATGGGGCTGCACTGATGGGCACTGATAAGCCTGCACTGATGAGGCTGCACTGATGGGTACTGATATGCTGCACTGATGGGGCTGCACTGAGGGGCTGCACTGATGGGGCTGCATCGATGGGTACTGATATGCTTTATGTTAATATTGTTAAAGTTGTTGTTGGTAATATTTATTTTTGTAACATAATTCTGCATAAAACATTTAACAGTGTAATTTCATGAGATAATTTATGAGGGCGTGTTTAGGGGCGGTATTATGGGCGGGGCAGGGTAGGGGTTGGATGTGGTAACTGGTGGCAAGTAACTCTTAAGGCCTGGCTAATAGCACAGGACTATACAGGAATACAGGAATGATTAGTATGCAGGGTAAAATATAGAGGCAAATAGTGATTAGTTAATAAGTCAGTAGTTTGTAGGACAGTGTACAGGGGATAGCAGTTTGTAGGGCAAAGTACAGGGGCCAGCATTGCAGTGTACGGGGTCAACAGTTTGTAGGGCAGTGTACAGAGGTCAGTAGTTTGCAGGGCAGAGTACAGGAGTCAGTAGTATACTAGGTTAAGCACAGGGATCAGCAATTTGTAGGGAAGAGTACAAAGGTCAGCGGTGTGTAGGGCAGTTTACAAGGGTCAGCAAGGGAGAGTACAGGGGTCAGTAGTATGTCGGGCAGAGGGCAGTGTACAGGGATCAGTAGTTTGTAGGACAGAATGCAAGGGTTGGCAGGACAGTGTATATAAGTTTAGAAGTTTGTAGGACAGAATATAGGGGTCAGCAGGGCAATGAATATGGGTCAGTAGTCTGTAGGGCAGAGTGTGATTTTTTCCCCCCTATTCTAATGATACATTGCTACCTGTTCTAGCAAGCTGATTTCTTCCAGCCCACATTGCACAGTTTGAAAAACAAGACTACTATTTCCAAGAAGTCTAAAAAAAACAGCTATTGTGCCCACATGACTGGGTCACTCTGTCCTGCATACCAGTGCCATTTTTATAAAATCTGCTACATGCAAAAAATACAGTGCACAATAGTGCTTTGATATGTTAATCTCATTGGGGATAATTAGTAAAGCAAATACCTAAGATTAGGGATAATTTATTACTGTACATTTGCATTTAGCATATAGAGCTTGCAATTCCTGAACCTATATAGCTGATTGTACACAGATTCTGAATGCATACAGTGCCAGATTTCTATGCGCATTAAACATCCAAATAATGCTGTTTTTGTTTCTTCTGGTTCAAAAAAGTGCACTTTGGAAAGCCAATACTTTACTTTAAACAAATTAAATAAAAAAATTTAAAAAAAAGCTAGGGTGACTCGCCTTTAGTTATATCAGTATGAACTTTCATACGATTTTGTTCCTACGTGAGGTGCACACGTGAAAATTAAATTCCAATAATATTAGAGAAAATCACATTGTACAATTTTTATTTAAGGCATATTAGGCAATTCCTAGTAAATAAACCATATGTATAGTGTCGCCTGTGTGCACATGGCAGGCCCAGAAAAAAAATGCTGTGAGGGTGCAATCTGCTAATTCCTGCACAAGTGATACTGAAGCATACACCCAGTCACCCATACGTTTTAGTAAGTCAAGCCCGTTCTGCACACAATGCATATTATCTTCATATTCTGGGTCAGAGCTCATGTCAGATTTATTGTATAACAGATTCACTGTATGCCAGTGTCATCATGTCCGTGTGATGGACTGGAAATTATACTGTTGAAATTATCAGGAAAATAGACACCATAGAACTTTTTTATTATTATTAAAGAGGGTTGTAAACCCTCATGTTTTTTCCCTTTAATGCATTCTAGGTGAAAAAACTTCTGTCACTGACTTGCCCCCCAGCCCCCCCGTTTTACTCACCTGAGTCCTGTATTCCTCCGCCGGAGACGCGCTCCTCCACTGTCCCCGTTATCTCGGCTCTTGATTGGATAGATTGATAGCAGCGCAGCCATTGGCTCCCGCTCCTGGCAATCAAATCCAATGACACAGGCGCCGGGGGGCGAGTCCGAGTCCTACACTCGGTGTCTATGGACGCCGAATGCTGGACTCAGGAGCGTGCCCGCAGGGTAACCCCCCGGAAGAGCGCTTCTCCTGGGGGGTTATACGAGGGAGGAGCTACCAGCGCCACTGGGGGAACCCCAGAAGGGGCCACTCTGTGCAAAACGAACTGCACAGTGGAGGTAAGTATGACATGTTTGTTTAAAAAAAAAAAATTAAAAACGAAGCCTTAAAATCACTTTAAGTTTGAGTTCTGTAAAAGATGTTCTGGAAGCAACCTGTAGGTGGCGCATTACACTGTAATGAAGGGGGGGAAGTGATATTCTGGCCAACAGTGGAAATAAAGTCGAGAAAGAACGACAGCATGGCAGAATAAAACTGCTTTCGTTTTCTCATTATTTTATAGGTATGCAGAACGGTTTTAATGACATAAATGTATATGTAAAAGACTCATAATATGCTCCGCAATGATGGATGTTATGTTAACCGCTTGCCAACCGGCTCACGCCGATATACGTCGGCAGAAGGGCACGTACAGGCACATTAATGTACCTGTACGTTGCCCTTTAAGAAGCGGTTTGTGAGCGCTCGCGTGCCCGCCTTGAGCTCCGTGAGTGTGATCGCAGGTCCCGTGGGCTCGATATCCGCGGAGATACCCGCGATCGCCTCACAGAGAGGAAGAACGGGGGAATGCTGATGTAAACAAGCATTTCCCCGTTCTGTCTAGTGACACTGACACTGATCACAGCTCCCTGTAATCGGGAGCGGTGATCAATGACGTGTCACACATAGCCCAGCCCCTCACAGTTAGAAACACTCCCTAGGACACACTTAACCCCTTCACTGCCCCCTAGTGGTTAACCCCTTCACTGCCAGTCACATTTACAGAGTAATCAATGCATTTTTAATCGCACTGATCGCTGTATAAATGTGAATGTCCCAAAATAGCGCCAAAAGTGTCCAATCTGTCCGCCATAATGTCGCAGTCATGATAAAAACTGCTAATCGCTGCCATTACTAGTAAAAAAAAAATATTAATAAAAATGCCATAAAACTATCCCCTATTTTGTAGACGCTATAACTTTTCCGCAAACCAATCAATAAACGCTTATTGTGATTTTTTTTACCAAAAATATGTAGAAGAATACGATCGGCTTAAACTGAGGGAAAAAAACTGTTTTTTATATATTTTTTGGGGATATTTATTATAACAAAAAGTAAAAAATAATGCGTTTTTTCAAAATTGTCGCTATTTTTTTGTTTATAGCGCAAAAAATAAAAACCGCAGAGGTGATCAAATACCACCAAAAGAAAGCTCTATTTGTGGGGAAAAAAGGATGTCAATTTTGTTTGGGAGCCACATCGCACAACCGCGCAATTGTCAGTTAAAGCGACGCAGTGCCGAATCTCAAAAAGTGCTCTGGTCTTTTGACAGCCAAATGGTCCGGGGCTTAAGTGGTTAAACACAAGTATTGAGTATTATGAGTTTATTAGCAACAGAATAATTCAAGATGTAAAAGTACTAAACTTTAAAATTAGTCAAAAGTGTTTGTATGATTGCTATTATAAGCCTAAAATAATATATGCACAACTGGATATACAGTATATATACATTATGTGTATCTGATGGATTTAGAGTTTCGGCCTTAGTTTGTGTTATGCTGTTAGGTGTATTCGGCCATGCAGTATACAGACATGAAAAAAGCAGCCATATACCATTCAAGAGGCACAAGAAAGAGAAAATATTTCACATTTAAAAGTTATGCAAACCACAATTGTTTTAAATCTGTTTTGTTATCTCTGAGTGTGTATATCATTGTGTAAATGAAACACAAGACACATACTTCTAGGCATAGTATTGTTAATGTTATCAAGGTTATTGAAGTGTTATATTCACATGTAACAGTGGAAATAAAGTTGAGAAAGAACCACAGCATGTCAGAATAAAACTGCTCTCATTGTCTCATCATTCTACAGTTATTGTCTCTCATTCACTCACGTTTGAGACCAGTAACACCCGCCTGTGGGTCAAGTACACATGTCAAAGGTATTTACCTCTAAGTAATCTACACTATGGGGGTTATTTACGAAAGGCAAATCCACTTTGCACTACAAGTGCAAACTACAAGTGCAAAGTACACTTGAAATTGCACTGAATGTGCACTTGGAAGTGCAGTCGCTGTAAATCTGAGGGGTAGATCTGAAATAAGGGGAAGCTCTGCTGATTTTATCATCCAATCACGTGCAAGCTAAAATGCTGTTTTTTATTTTCCTTGCATGTCCCCCTCGGATCTACAGCGATTGCACCTCCAAGTGCACTGTCAGTGCAATTTCAAGTGCACTTTGCACTTGTAGTTTGCACTTGTAGTGCAAAGTGGATTTGCCTTTCTTAAATAACCCCCTATGTTCACATGTCATGCTATGTATAAGGGGGTAGATATACAAAAGGAGTAGAGCCCTGTTCACTTAGCAAAGTGAACGTTTTCTAAGTAAATTAAATATAGATATGTTCATGTCAACCAACAAATTAAATGCTAAAATTCCCATTTTTTTTTATCTTTTTTACACATGATTAGGTATTGAACATGAACACAGATTCACCTTCTTTACAAACATTCTCTCTGCAAAGTGAACATCCACTTTGCAAAATAAACAGTTTATAGTCCTTAGTAAATCAGTCCACTATGTATGGCTTGGAAGTTGTGTTATGGCATATGTCCTATTGTTAAGATAAAGTGCATGTTCTAATTACTGACTAGTAGACATGTAGTGAAGGAAGCTAGTACATGGTATTTAATCACAATACGTAGTGACTGTGGGTGGTCAGTGTCCTGGAATCCTGGATACAAACAAGGAGAGGCAAAACATTATTTAGTGCAGATTTATCAGTTTGAGGCAGATCTAAGAGAAGATGCAAATCACAGTACTTAGTGACTGGACACATTATCTACAAAGGCCAGAGGAAGTTGATGCTGGCCAATGGTCAGTAGGTCAGCAATGTTTATCTTCTTTGCATGAGTCTCCATATCATAGAAAAGAAGAACTGAAGTATGTTTTTACAATGAAAATGATTTCTCTGGTACATCAATTTTTATTGAAATAGGTATAACATCTAGACAAACGTTCACCCGCTCAGGGGTGCAGAATGAAAATTATTTTTAAGCAGTCCTTCTCACAAAAACAGGGTTTGAAAGACAATAAATTAACAGTTTCATTAAAAAGAGGAAAACGTGCCTGATTATACATATTAGTGCACTGATGACTTACCTTTTAAAAGAAAATGACTAGCCTTTTAATATCTTTTCTGGTTAACATGTGAAAAAAATCAGCGTGATATAAATATTTGTATCAACATCAGCCAATGTTTAAACAAAATATTTTATATCCACCTCATTACCAGGCACTTTCCCCCCTTTCTGCCCAGGACAATTTACAGCTTTCAGCGCTGTCGTACTTTGAATGACGATTGCACGGTCATACAACACTGTACCCAAACTACATTTTTATCATTTTCTTCCCACAAATAGAGATTTCTTTTGGTGGTATTTGATCACCTCTGCAGTTTTTATTTTTTGCGCTATAAACAAAAAAAGGCCGACAATTTTGAAGAAAAAAACTGATGGGCACTGATAGGCGGCACTGGTGGCACTGATAGGCGGCACTGATGGGCGGCACTGGATAGGCAGCACTGATGATGAGCTACTGACAGGCATGACTGAGTGGCATCTGAAGGGCACTGACAGGCATTACTGATGGGGCACTGATTGGCACTTTTATGGGCACTGGCAGGCATTTATTATGGGGCACAAGCTGGCAGCTGATGGGCACATCTGATGGGGGCTGCACTGATAAGTATTGTGCTGATTATCAGCGCAGACCCCCCTCTGACAGGAAAGCCGCCGATCGTCCCTCCCTGTCAGCGTGAACTGAGGATAGCCGTTTACCGGGACTTCCTGGTTCACGCGATGGTCACAGCTGATCATGTGGTAAGAAGCCTTTGTCAGAGGCTCCATACCACGATCAGAGTTGCGGTGTGTCAGACTGACAAACAGCGCCTCCGATCGCTGCGCTGCGCCCCCCCGCACGGGCGTGCGCCGGCTTGTTTACTGATCACGTTATATGACGTCTGATCAGAATAACTAAACAACTTTGCCATCGTCATATTGCTATATGGCGGGCAGCAAGTGGATATACTGTATACACTGTACAGTAATACCTCGGATTGCGAGTAACGCGGTTTACGAGCATTTGGCAGTACGAGCTATTATTTTTTAAAAATCCTGACTCGGTTTGCCAGCGTTGTCTTGCAAAACAAGCAGGATTCAAGCCTCTGGGGTGTGCAGTACCACATTTGGCCAGAGGTGCGGGGCGCCGGTGACACTCAGAGCCGTTCTGGACTGGTTGAACTAGATGGACAGTTGTCTTTATTCAACCTTACCTACTATGTAACTATGTAACTATACTGATTACTAACAATACAGACCTGATCGTGGATGTGGAAATACGGGGCAACTTAAGAAGCAGCCACCCTAGGTTGATTTAGTTTCAGTATAAATCACAGAAATAAGAAGCACAATGGTAATACAAGGACACTGAATTTCAAAAGAGCCAACTTTTGCTCCTTGCTCCTTGCTAGACGATATTAAATAGGAAAAAATCCTAGGAACTAAGAACATGGAGAAAAAAATGGAAGTGCTTTAAGAGCATACTAAATAAAGATATTGGCCAGTGCATTCCAATGGCAAATAAGTTTAAAAGGGCTAACATTAATCCTGGGTGGCTAAACTCTACAGTAAAAATGCATATAACAGCAAAAGACAAGGTCTTTAGCACTTCTCGTCTGCCATATAGCAGAATGATGGCCGGAAAGTGGTTGCATTATCCTGACTGGGCATCATATGACGTCCAGCAGGATAAGCCGCTTGTGCGCGCCCCCAACACACCGCATCCTACACACCGCATCTCCGATCTAGGTAAAGGGCCTCTGGCATAGGATCTTTACCACGTGATCAGCTGTGTCCAATCACAGCTGTGCGTTTATCAGCTTTCCACCATTCACGCTGAGAAGGCGCGGGTAGAGGAGAGCCGATCGGCAGCTCTCCTGACAGGGGGGGGGGGGGTCTGGGCTGATAATCAGCACATTGATTATCAGTGTAGACCCATCAGGAATGCTCACCAGTGCCCGCCAGTAATGCCCATCAGTGCCCCACCAGTGATGCCAATCAGTGCCCATCTATACCCACATCATTTGCCAATCAGTGCCCATAAAGGATGTCAATCAGTGTCCGTTAGTAATGGAAGTCAGTGTCCATCAGTACTGCCTGTCATTGACTCCTCATCAGTGCTGCCTATCAGTGCCATCTATCAGTGCTACCCATCAGTGCCCATCATTGCCCATCAGTGCCCACCATCAGTGACCATCATTGCCGCCCATCATTGCCACCCATCAGTGCTGCCTATCAGTGCTCATCAGTGCCGCCTATCAGTGCCATCTATCAGTGCTGCATATCAGTGCCACCTATCAGTGCCTATCAGTGCTGAATATCAGCGCTGCCTATCAGTAAAATATAGTGAACAATTCAGCGCCAAAAAGTGTAAAATAAATTTGGATAAATTAAAGCAGCTACACCCTAACTGGATGTAAGAATCATCAGTGCATAAGTGAGAAAAGGGGATATGGGGAGCGCTAAATAAAAGTGAAAAATCATATATATAAAAATTAAATTGTATATTTTAGGTATAAAAAATAAAGATATAAACACCCAGTGCAGACCACAAATGATAAATTCTAGTGTATAATAACCAGCCTACTTATGTGAATCAAGCGAATAAATTACTGGGACTAAAACCAATAAAGATGATAATGTACGGTGATTGTTGAACAACCATAACACAAATGAGTGATATAAATAATGATAATTCAAATAAACATAATGAAAAATTGCAAAAAACATAAAAAGTCCATCAAAGGTGAAAAAATATTTGAAGTGAAATCCTGGTCTGAATCATGACATCAAAGCGTGAACAGCAGAATCCCTTCACCATCACTGAAAAAACACCAATGTGCTCATGGAAACGGGTGTCAGTTTACCAGATGGAGTTGACCAATTTAATGAAAAAAAGGTCAAATAGGCTTTAGCAAGATATTGCTTGCTGCGATGGAGAGAAGTAAACCGGACTCTTATCCTCACATCACAGGATCTCGCGTATGGGATATAAAACAGATGGAGAGGAACCGAACATAGTGTAACATCGTTTATTTAAAAATTAATAAAAACAACCATAGCCAAAAGGCTACTCACATATAAGGTGCCATCGCCCGGCACTGAGGCTGGAAAGCGTATCTTTGGTGGCGAATCTGCACTGCAAAAAGGTTCTCAGCTGATCGCGGCAGCGGCGTGCGTTCCACCCACAACAGACAGACAACCACGGAGGCCGGATGTGATGTAATTGCGTGACCAAGTACCGCCTCAAATCCGCCTATCAGTGCCCATCAGTGCTGCATATTAGTGCCTCCTTATCAGTGCCACCTTATCTGTGCCGCCTCATCAGTGCCTGTCAGTGCTGTATCATGAGTGCCCATCAGTGAAGGAGAAAACGTATTTATTTACAAAATGTTATAAAAGAAACAAATAACAACTTTTTTTTTTTTTTTTGCTTTTTTCTGTCTTTTTTATTTTGCACAAAAAATAAACATGCCAGTGGAGATCAAATACCACCAAAAGAAAGCTCTATTTGTGGGGAAAAAAATTAGAAAAATTTCATATGAGTACAGTGTCGCATGACCACGCAATTGTCATTCAAATTGTGACAGCGCTGAAAGCTGAAAATTGGCCTGGGCAGGAAGGGGGTGAAAGTGCCCTGTATTGAAGTGGTTAAAAAATACAAGGCTGAGGGGTCAGTGTCAGCATTCCAACAATACAAAGCAGTGGCGACTGGTGCTTCAGTTTTTTTGGGGGGGGGGCCTACAAATAAACCACCCGACCCCCCACGCTCACCCATCCCTCCCTTCATAGGCCAGGCCCACATTTAGCCCATCCAGGTCATGGGCAGCTTCGGCAGCTTCCCCCTGCATCTCCTCCTTGGCGGCTTCTCCCTGCACCTCCTCCTCTTCCTCCCTGCTTCTGCTCCCGGCCAATCTGGTCACTTCTCCTCTCGGCCAATCGGGTCTCAGGACCTGCTTCCTGATTGCCTGGGAGGAGAAGCAGGAAGACATAAGTGAATATTAATTCACTATTGTCACTAAACTGGGTGAGCTTCAGGGCGCAGTTCTCTGCACCCAGAGCCCACCCTTTTTGAAGCCAATTAGAGCCTCAGGCTGTAATCGTGCTTAACAAAAAAAAAAGCAATTAAATTCCATGTGTCCGGCATCCTGCATGTAGATTAGGGGCTGAGCGCATGGATTAGGGGGGTCGGTGCCCATGCGCCCTGCATTAGCGGCCGCCATTGATACAAAGAATGCAATAAGAAGTGTAAGAGCACAATCAGGGCAGCTAAAATAGAACACAAAATGGAGGAGAGTAAAAAAAAACAAGAAATTCCTAAAATACATAAACAGTAAGAAAGTGAGGCGAGAACATATTGGCCCCATAAAGGATGACAAAGGGAATTTGGTTACAAAAGGCAAAGAGAAGGCAAAAGTTTTATATGCATTCTTCTCCTCATATTAACCAAAACTGTAATGCTAATAAAACACCACAGAATGTACCCTCATGGCTAACAGAAGACAGAATCATAAATAGACTTGAAAAACTTAACATAAATAAGTCACCAGGACCAGATGGCTTACACCCAAGGGTCCTTAAGGAATTCAGTCAGGTGATAGCTAGACCATTGTTCACTTCACATTACAGGGCTAAGCCCCTCCTCCACATTACAGTGCTCAGCCCCCTCCATCCCACATTACAGTGCTCACCCCCACATTACAGTACTCAGTCCCCCCCGCATTACAGTACTCAGTCCCCCCACATTAATGTCATCAGCCACCCCCCCATTACTGTCCTCAACCCCTCCACCCAACATAACATCACTCAGCCCCCCTCCACATTACTGTTTTCAGCTCCTCCATTACCCCGCACTAAAATGTCCTCAGCTCCCTCCTTTCATGTCTCCCCCTCCCCACTGTCCTAACTAGACAGGATGGAGGGCAGGAGGGCGGGAGATGCAAGATAGTGATTGGTTGCCGGAACCTCCCTGCATCCTAGCAACCAATCATCTGCTATTTACCTTGAGCAGCTCCCATCCTCCATCCAGAACTGTCCTGCCTCTCGCTATCAGCTCTGTGAAGATGATAGCAATGACAGCTGAATAATGAACTGGCTCCTAAATGGTGGAACTACAGTGGTCCAGATGCAACAGTGACTGGGTCTGGATCCGGATCGCAGCACATTATTTAGTGATGATCTCTAATAGTATAATGCACTATTAACCTTTAAATTGAACAACTGCAAGCACCACAACTTGACATACCATTGTGCAATAATAGAAAAAGGTTAAAAGAGTGCTGCTGTCACGTACCTGGTGGGTGAGCCTGACGTGTAGAGGAAGGCCTCTCGTACAGCTCCGTCTCGAGAGCCCCTGATAGTGGGACAGCAGGCTCAGGAGCACGGTGGGGTAAGACTGCCTATGATCAGTAGAGAAGTCTGTATCAGCGGAAGCCAGGAACTTGCAGCAGGAAGCCGGAACACAGCAGGTAGCAGGCAGGAGAGGTGGCAGATGGCTGGCAGACTTGGCAGGAGATGGGTAGAGATGCACCACTGGACGCAGGAGCTTGAAGCAGGCTGGACAGCCAGAACCAGGGTCAGACAAATCGGGTAGGCAGCAGACAGGCAGATCAGGCAGAAGTGGCAGGCAGAAACATAGTCGTGTCACAGGCAGGTCTTGGCAACAGACGGACAAATCAGGCATAGACAGCAGGCATAGGCGTAGTCGGGTCACAAGCAGGTTCGGCAACAGGTGCTGGGTAACAGGAACTGGAGACAGAGAATAGTTTGTGGAAAGCCAAGGGGTCAGGGCAGGAAGCAGGCAGCAGTAGTAGGGAACAAGCGGGATCGGTAGCAGAAGTCAGCAAACAGGAATCAGGATTCAGGTAACGCTGTAGACCAAGCAGCAATCAGCCAGTGTTGAAGCTCCGTTTAAATAGACCGACTGGCGCCAGTTCTGGTAACAGGTGCGTGCACGTGCACGCGTGCCAACGCATGGTCCCGTTCGTGCATGCGCATCAGCAGAAGCACCCACAGTCATTCTAGACATTCTTGGTTGGCGCCTGCGCACAGGTATTTGCCTGGAAACAACAGTAGTACTTTGCATATGTCTTCACTGACAGCTGCCCTATATATGGTGATATCAAATGACTTATACCAAAATTGCAATAATGAAAAAAATTGTGTACCCAAACAAATAACATATCATACAATCATATCCAAATAGGAATATCCACACCTAAACCCTGAATGTGAATTAAAATAATGAGAAAAGTCCATATGTGACATCAACAAGGAAATCCTTAAAGGTGGGAGACACAGGTGTATTAAACTTCAATATTGATAGAAGAGAACCTTACCAATTCAACCCTGATGTGTAAGCTGCCACTAATACAAAGGTTTAAATGCGCTTACCAGATTGTGTGGACTTAAATACTGTTAACATTGAGTCAAATAGGCATCAGGAGAATGAGCTCTCCTAAACTTAGTGCTGTGTGACAGGTCCACCATCCGATTCCACATCAATCAGGGTAAACTTCTCTTTCATTCAGTAGGTCAATCGTCATTAAAGCAAAGAAAATCTCCACATAGTGTAAAACCATTTACATAATATTAAAGAAATGTTACACTTACTGTATATCTCACAGGAAATAAACAGGCATGTCATCATAAAATCCAGTAAAACTTTTTAGTAGAACGCAGAGGTTAGATGATCGTCAACCCAAATGTTTAGTCTGAAAAGACATCATCTGGTGCCTTCCCCAAATTATGTATTTTCAGACGAAACATGACGAGTTGACATTCATCGAACCAGCGTTTTTTTTAACATGCCATACTTCTCTTTTAAGTGTGTATGTAAAATTGCATACAAAAGAATTCCTAACTAGCAGAAACATCACATTCGCTGCTGGATCCTAAAAAAAGCACATCTGAAGTGTTGGTATTGATTTTATATACAGTGGGGAAAATAATTATTTGATCCCCTGCAGATTTTGTAAGTTTGCCCACTTACAAAGAAATGAAGGGTCTATAATTGGTATCATAGGTGTATTTTAAATAATAGAGACAGATAATCAAACAAAAATCCAGAAAAAAACACATGATACAAATGTTATAAATTGAGTTGCAGTTCATTGAGTAAAATAAGTATTTGATCGCCTACCAACCAACAATAATTCTGGCTCCCACAGACTGGCTACAGTATGTGCTCATGTGGTACACAGATTAGTCCTATCAATTTAAGAAGGTGCTCCTAACAGTAATTTGTTATGTGTACAAAAGACACCTGTCCCCAGAATCTCTTTCTTCCATTCAAACCTCACCATCATGGAGCTGTCAAAGGATGTCAGGGACAAGATTGTAGACCTACACAAGGCTGGAATGGGCTATAAGACCATCAGCAAGAAGCTGGGTGAGAAGGAGACAACTGTTGGAGCGATTATTCACAAATGGAAGAAATACAAAATAACCATCAATCGCCCTCGGTGTGGAGTTCCATGCAAGATTTTGCCTTATGGGGAAAGGATGATCATGAGAAAAGTGAGGGATCAGCCCAGAACTACACAGGAGGAGCTTGTGAATGATCTCAAGGCAGTTGGGACCACAGTCACGAAACAAACCATTGGTAACAAAATACGTCATCATAGATTGAAATCCTGCAGTGCTTGCAAGGTCCCCCTCCTCAAGAAGGCACATGTACAGGCCCATCTGGTTTGCCAATTAACATTAAATAATTCAGAGAAGGATTGGGGGAAGGTACTGTGGTCAGATGAGACCAAAATGTAGTTCTTTGGCATTAACTCAACTTGCCATGTTTCGTGGGGAAAAAATGCTGACTATGACCCTAAGAACACCATCCCTACAGTCAAGCACAGAGGTGGAAACAGTATGCTTTGGGGCTGTTTCTCTGCTAAACATACAGGCCGACTTAGCCGCACTGAGGGGCCAATGGACGGGGCCAAGTATTGTAAAATCTTGGATGAGAACATTCTTCCCTCTGCCAGAACACTGAAGATGGGTCGTGGATGGGTCTTCCAGCATGACAATGACCCAAATATACCGCCAAGGCAACAAATGAGTGGCTCAAGAAGAAGCACATTAAGATCATGGAGTGGCCTAGCCAGTCTCCAGACCTTAATCCTATAGGAAATTTATGGAAGGAGCTGAAACTTCGAGTTGCCAAGTGACAGCCAAGAAAGTGATTGTAAAGTCTCATTTAAAAAAAAAAACTCCTCTGTGCAGTTGGTTTTGCACAGAGCAGCCTGGATCCTCCTCTTCTCTGGTCCCTCTTTGCTGCTCCTGGCCCCTTGCTCCTTTCGAGTGCCCCCTCAGCCAGCAGCTCTCTATGGGGGCACCCGAGCCGAGTCAGAGCTCTGTGTATCCATTCAGGCACGCAGCCCCGACCCGGCCCCACCTCCCTTCCCCTGATTGGCTGACTGACTTTGATTGACAGCCGTGGGAGACAAGGGAGACAATGGTGCCGCTGCTGTGCCTCAGCCAATCAGAAGGAGTGTCCCGGATGGCTTAGACACTCGTGGACATCACTGGAGAGAGAAGGGGCTCAGGTAAGTAATTAGGGGGGTGCTGGGGAGGCTGCTACACACAGAAGGTTTTTTATCTTAATGCATAAAATGCATCAACCCCTTCCTGCTGACCGTACGCACATATGCAGCCTCGGCTTTAAGGGGTTATAACGGGATGATGCCTGCAGCTGCCGTTACCGTTTTTTAGAGCGGGATAACAATCGATGCGGCTAAAAGCCGCTTGGATGTTATCCCAAAGGAGCGAAAGGGGATGTCCCCCCGCCGCCTTCTGCCGCTCTTCCCGGGCCTCACATCCCACCGGGAGACCCGATCCGCGATCCAGCACTTCCGCCAGCTAGAGTGAGACTGGTAGGAAGCCGGAAATGGCTTTGATCCAGTCACTTTTGCGTAAACACAGAAGTGATGTCACAACGTCACTTCCGGTTTCCTCGGCTGCCAATGGCGCTGTTTTAAAAAAAATTACAGTATTCCGAATGGCAGTTTTTGGCGATCTGAATACTTTGAAGTGCAAAGACCCCCGATCCGTCCATAAAGAGTACCTGTCGCCACCTATTACTGTCACAAGGGATGTTTACATTCCTTGTGACAGCAATAAAAGTGACCATGTAAAAAAAAAAATAAATAAGAAAAAAATAATTTTTTTAACGTCCCCTCGTCCCTGCGAGCTCGCACAGTAAAGAAAATGCACACGTAAGTCACGCCCACATATGTAAACGGTGTTCAAATCACACATGTGAGCTATCGCCGTGATCGTCAGAGTGAGAGCAATAATTCTAGTACTAGACCTCCTCTATAACTCTAACCTGGTAACCCTTTTTTTTTTTTTTTTAAGTGCCACCTATGGAGATTTTTAGGTACTGTAGTTTGTCTCCTTAGATGCAGACAAGCAAAGAAAGTGTTTCCACCGCTCAGGCTGACACTGACCCAGGTGTAAGTGGAAGTTTCAGAGCAGAAGAGCTCCAGGTGCTGGCTGAATGCTAGGCAAAGCAGGCTTGAATGGAGGAGAAGATTTGGATGCCGCACACCGGATGTAGTCAAAAAAACTTTATTGAAAAAATGGGATCATCAAAATAACAAGACTGTCATGCAGAAAGTACAGGTAAGCTGACGCGTTTCGCACTCAGGACTGAGTGCTTACTCAAAACTTCACTTTATTGATTGTCCACATAAAAAAGTGATTGAAGTAGTTGAAGTGATATCTTTCAATATTATCCCAATCTTGTTGCTGTAAACAAAAGGTTTTCCATTACCAAAGGAAAATAAGAAAAGGAAAACACCTCGAAGTAGTAGATATCTGCTTACCAGATACCAATGACTCCTTTAGTTAAAAAGAGAGTCACTAGCGCTTGTGCAGGGTCGTGCCTGCTCACATGGATGGCCGGACTGTGGTTGGTATTATAGGCATGGATCGTTCCCATCAAGCTCATTCAAGATAGGATAAGGATACATAGGAAACAAAAACAGTCTCCATGGCGTAAAACCATTTATTAAAAAAGTAAACAAATTAAAAAGCCAAATGGCCGCTTACATTGGTGGGTGCCTACCCGGCACTGGGGCTGCTTGCATGTCAGGGTGACTTCGGAGTCAGAAAAAGCCTTTCATATCTCCTCCACGCTGGCGTGCGTTCCAGCTTACACAGGGGGGCAGCCAAAGGATCCGGATGTTGTTGGGTGATAGGACATGTGACCACGTACCGCTCCAGCGGTACTGCAGATATCACTTCAACTACTTCAATCACTTTTTTATGTGGACAATCAATCACTATATATATTTTTTTCACTATTGTGGGCACTTCAATGTGTAATCTAATTATGATTTGTCATTATTATGATTTTCATTTTTTTGGTAATGCAGGAGATATATTTATTTAGAGCACTTGAATAGTATGGTATCTAGCGCCCCCCAGCTTTCTTACATTTCCATTTTCTTGGTAATGCAGGAGTAATATCATCTTTCACATTATACAAAAAAATTGGGCTAACTTTACTGTTTAGTTTTTTTTTCTTTAATTCATGAAAGTGTATTTTTTCCCCAAAAAATTGTTTGGAAGACTGCTACGCAAATACAGTTTGACATAAAATATTGCAACGATCGCCATTTTATTCTCTAGATTCTCTGCTAAAATATATATATATATATATATATATATATATATATATATATATATATATATAATGTTTTCGGGTTCTAAGTAATTTTCTAGCAAAAAATACAGATTTTAACTTATAAGCAACAAATCTTAGAAATAGGCTTAGGCACGAAAGGGTTAAGATAAAAAACCTTCTGCTTTTGCAACTCCTTTAAGGATTTAGAGAAGATCTGAGAAGAATGGATCAAAATGCCCCCTGAGATGTGTGCAAACCTGGTAACCAACTACAAAAAACATCTTACCTCTGTGCTTGCCAACAAGGGTTTCTCCACTAAGTACTATGTCATGTTTTGCTTGGGGATCAAATACTTATATAAAATTATAGACCCTTCATTTCGTTGTAAGTGGGCAAACTTACAAAATTTGCAGGGGATCAAATAATTATTTTCTCCACTGTATGTCTGGTACATCAAGAGGAAAAATCATATGTTAAGATTTTCCAAAAATACACATTGATGATTTTACATGGACTTACCTATGTATTGCTGTACTGTAGGTGTCCTGTAAAGGTATGCTTGGCTGAGAACCCTGCCTTTTAACCCTACCTATTTGACATATTCAAAAGTTACAGAGCAGTGAAGATAGGACTTTAAAGGTAGCTACTAAAATTCTCAGTGAGGAAACAAGTACTCAAATAGTATTAAAATGTGTAACAAAGACTAAATACATAAACATAGGAAATGTGAAATATAAAATATGGGACGAGCTCCCAATAATGTGTATCTGGCTAGGCAGAGTGCGTGGCCTAAAAATGTAAATAGGATATCAATGTAATGTAACTATGTAACTATTATAACAAAAAATAAAATACTGCGCTATCTATATGGAAAAAAGTGATATACATTCATATAGGTCTAAAAATCTGCTGCAACCTCTTGTGAGACACACACAAAAGTATTCATATTACAAATCAAAAAATGTCAAGTTGCGCTGATTAATAATTGATCCTCTAAGTGATAATACTAATTATGTGACACAAAACCAATTAATAAATGATCCCGTGAGAAAAGATTTGATGATACAAAATAATACATTTAGTAAACAAAATAAATCACTATTGAGTCCTTGATGGAAAAGAGAGCCAAGAAAGTTCATATACTGAAAATGGTACATCGGTATATTCCTCCGCAGTGGCACACAAGCATAACTCCACTAGAAAAGTGCAAAAAGGAAACAGGATAGTGCCTTCACCTCTGTACACACTGCCGCTTACCGGCTGTAAATGATCTCCTATCACGGGAGATCAGATGCGCTTGTGGCTTATTCCCCCACCTCGGGTCTCTATATAGTGCGCCAATGCTCCCAGCGTCCTTACCAAAAAAAAAGCCCCATACACAGATGCATTCAGTAGGTCCTCATGAAAAAACACTGTCACCGGGACCTGCGTACACGTGGTGACGTCACCACGTCGCTCCTCCCTACGCACGTTTCGTCACACCTGACATCTCTTGGTGCCCCAGGACGATGTCAGGTGTGACGAAATGTGCATAGGGAGGAGCGACGTGCTGACATCATCATGTGTACGTAGGTCCCGGCAGCAACGGGCTGCTATCGAGAGCCGGCCGGCTCGATTCTAAAAGCTGTTTTTAAACAACCAAACTGTAAGTGCTATCTTGCCCTTTTTTAATTAAATAAATTAAGGATTTACACTATGCAAGCCTTTATTGTTTTTTCATGAGGGCCTACTGAATGCATCTGTGTATGGGGCTTTTTATTTGGTGAGGACGCTGGGAGCAATGGTGCACTATATAGAGACCCGAGGGGGGGAAATAATCTTTATTATCTGTGATGGGCATCTCATCTTTCGAGACCCTGTGTATGTGTGCCCTAGGACTGTGCAGTGCTCTAACCTACGCTAATACTCTACTAGTGTGTGGTAGCGACAGAAACAGTCACCGATGCAGAGACCAGGTTGGTCAGAACAGGAGGGACAATAAAAGTGGGTGTCACGCCTAAATCCGTGTTTTTCCTGCAGACACGACATCTTTTTTGGGGTGTTCTTTGGGCAGGGGTACCAGGGAGGACATACAGAAAATGCCTCTCATGAAGGAGGCTCACTGCATTGCATTGGGAAGGTGGGGCACAGCACCATCTGGAAACAGAAGGGCTGTGATGATCTCTTCCTGGAATTTTAGGAAAGATCCAGTTCGTCCTGACACTTTATAAAGCCCATAAGCGTCCAGCAGAGCCAATTGGAATAAATATACAGACACTTTTTTATACCAGCGTCTGGCCTTTCGGGCAATTAAGTAAATTTGTGGACACAGAGGGGCTTCACAACAACACCAGTCGCCGTTGGAATTTCGACTGTTGCATCTGCGTGAAGGGAGGACAGAGTAAAAACATTCCGATTATCCCTCCACTTCACTGCGAGCAAATTATTACATCTCAAGCAGGCTCTCTCCCCCCGTCTATGTCGGGATTCTGCAAGCTGTTGGGGGAAGCCCTGGCGATTAGATCGCACGGTGTCCCATGCGCCAATTCCACAATCAAAAAGGTGACTAAAAAGTATAATGATTGTCCACGTAAAAGTGGTACCCCTTTCTGAATAAGGGGGACACCAATTCCCAAACAATCTTGCCAGTGCTCCCTATGAAGTCTGGGCAGTTCTCGGGCTCCACATGACTATCTTTTCCCTCGTAAACCATAAAACTATATGTAAAGCCTGTTGCCCTCACACAGAGCTTATACATCTTGACCCCATATCTGGCACGCTTGCTGGGGAGATACTGTTTGAAAGACAAGCGGCCAGAAAATGTAATCAGGGACTCATCAACGTAGACAACTTGAACGGGAATAAACAAGGCTGCATCATATCCAGGGTCACCCCAAGGACGACAGAGTTCATAATCATTGAAATGCATGAACCGCAAGATCTGCTTGTATCGCGTCCTGGGCATGGCAGCAGAGAACACATATGGTGAATTGGGTCAGTGGACCAATTTGACCGCAAATTACACTTTTTAGTAATGCCCATGAGGAGGGATAGGACCAGAAAGGTCCTTAATTTGGAAACCGTAATAGGTTTTCAATCTCTGGCAAGGGTCAACTGGGGATTAGCGGCGATGAATTGACCAGCATACAAATTGCTTTGGTCCACAATAAATCTATAGAGATCTTTCGTGAAAAACAGCGAATAAAAATCAAGTGACGTAAAATCAACTGTTTCCATCTGAATTCCGGGTTGGCCAGTAAATGGGGGAAGTATGGGCGCTGCAGAAGTGGTGGGCACCCAATCAGGGTAGGCATATGCAGCGGGAACGGCACTATGGGCTCGACGGGCCTGCTCTCTACGGGTTCGTATACTGAGCCTGAATCTGACATTGAGGCGGCTTCCCCTTCACTCTCATCTGTCATGCTCAGCAATGTGTAGGCCTCTTCACTACTGTACCTCTGTTTGGACATTTTGGCCTCTAAATTTACAGGTACAGCTAGTGCGACTCACAGGCACCTGATTGTCAGAGCCTGCTTCAATCTGCTAGCGTTCGCAGGGATCAGGCCTGACTCTGTGAACGCTGCAGTTATGTGTGTTGTGTTTTGTAAGTGACAGTGATCGATTGATACTGCACTTGGGTGGATTGGGCTGGGCGGAGGGGCTAAACGCGGGTGCTAGCAGGTGTCTGAGTTGATCCCGCTACCACTGCATTTTTAGGAACACTAATCTATTGGGGACGCTAATATAGTTCAGAATCGATTAAAGATATTTATCTGTTCAAACACTATGCTAGGAAGGGAGGTGTATGGTGCGTGCGTGGGTGTTAGCGATACTGGCACTAATCTGGCACTAATCTGATGCCGCCTGAGATTGACACTGACCCTAACTGATGCTAAAACCTGTACTGGGGGGTGATCGGGGGGTTAAAACTTTATTCGGTAATATATGGTGGGTACCCTGATGCTATAAAAACTTGGTGTGACGGTAACTAGCTACCTGGCTAACTAGCATCACCCGTGACACTAAATACAGTGATCAGAAAACACTGATTGGTGTCATAAATGACCCTAGTACAATGATCAAGGAAAAATATGAACACTGCACTTGGTGACACTGTGACAGGGAGTGAAGGTGTTAACTGGGGGGGGGGGGGATGGGGGGGTGAAAAGTTTACCTATGTGTACTGTGTCAGTGTAGTGTTGGTGCAACTCACTGTTAATGTCCTCTCTCCTTGTTCTGGACCCGAAAAGGATTCCACGTGGGGAGATGACATCACTTCCCCTGCCTGTGTTTACAATTCACAGACAGGGGACAGTCTCCCATTCGCCAGAACCGATCACCAGGTCCAGGCTAAAAATCATTGTCCAGATGAAGTACTTGTTCAAAGCACGAAACGCGTCAACGTAGCGATGCTATAGACACTGGCAGGCCCCCCCCCCCCGACACCCCACTCTATCTCTGACAGCAGCGGGACGTTCCCTGCTGTTTTTATACTGAAGAAACAAGCGCTATTATGGAATTACCTAAGAGCTCCCTCCAGTGGTCAAACACAGCAACAACATATGTGTAGTGAACCGAACACAAACTGATCCATTGCTTTCCATGCAAATGAGTGGCTACACCGTTGGACACATGGAAATCTCCAAGTCTACATGTCAGCAGCTTTTCTTTGCCTGACCAGCCAGAACCAGAGCAGGTAAGAACCCCACAGGGACAGTTACCTCCCCGCTATTTGTGTCTTTACACACTTAAACCTGTGGTCACAGCTTGCTGCTATCAGGCTAGGCTGCAGCAGCACTGTGTTTTGAACCACCCTGGCATGTGTTTACAGTCTGTTGCATTTGCTGAATGAACTGTGTATATTCAAGTGTGCCTCTATCTTTCTTTGGAATCCTGAAGACTTACTGATCGATTTATACATGGATACATTGTTACTGGACCATATCCCGCACTGGCCTGGCTTTCAGTGTTAGCCATATGCTTGTTATTATCACATACAATCCACGGTTGCCTATTGTGCACGCCTACTGACTCCTTCACCTTTCATTCATCAAGCCCGTGCCAGGGCATTAGTGTACAAGGTTACATGAAGTCAGTTTTTTGGGGGGCCTGCTGATACCACTTTGCCAAACAAGGGACTCTTATGCCGCATACACAAGACCGGACTTTCTGGGAAACTAGGTCCGACGTTCTTCCCGCCGGACTTCCGGCGTACTACCGCCGGACTTTCTGAACGGACGGACTTGCCTACAAACGACCGGACTTTCCATCAGACTAGGTCCGCCGGTCTTCCCGACAGACTTTCGCCGGAGTTACGGCAGACTTTCAGAATGAACGAACTTGCCACACGGACAAGTCCGTTCATTTTGAACGTGACTCGGGTACGACCGGACTAGAAAAGGAAGTCAATCTCGACGCTTTTATCGGCGGGATATGGTCCAATAAAAAAAACACACTACACAGGTTTTTAAAGTCATTTATTAGACAGCTCCGGGGGTCTTCTTCCAGCTTCGGGGAGCTTCCTCCGACTTCGGGGGTCTCTCCAGTTCTTCTCCGCTGTCTTTGGCCTCTTCTCCCGTTGTTTGACCTCTTCTCCTCGCTCTCCGGGTCTTCTGCCGGGCTCCTCCGCTATCTTCTGCTCTTTTGCCGCTCTTTTGCTAGCGTTGGCCCGGACTTCTGCTCTCTGCCTTCTTGTCTTCCTCCCTCTTCTCTTCTTGCGATGTTGACACAATGCTCTCACTGGCTGGAATGCTCTCTGAGCTCTCCGATGTGACTTATATAGGCGGTGACCCCGCCCCCTTATGCCGTCATAATACCTGGGCATGCTGGGACTGTGACGTTTTAGGGGGGTGGTCAACATCACCCGGTGACCCCGCCCCCTTATGCTGTCACAGTCCCAGCATGCCCAGGGTCTGTGACGGCATAAGGGGCGGGGTCACCGCCTATATTAGTCACATCGGTCAGAGAGCATTCCAGCCAGAGAGAGCGTCGTGTCAACATCACAAGAAGAGAAGAGGGAGGAAGACAAGAAGGCAGAAGTCCGGGCCAATGCTAGCAAAAGAGCAGCAAAAGAGCAGAAGATGGAGGAGCCCGGCAGAAGACCCGGAGAGCACAGAGAAGAGGTCAAACAACGGAAGAAGAGGCCGGAGACAGCGGAGAAGAACCGGAGAGACCCCTGAAGTCAGAAGAAGACCCCCGAAGCCGGAAGAAGACCCCCGGAGCTGTGTAATAAATGACTTTTAAAAACCTGTGTAGTGTGTTTTTTTTATTGACACTTTTCCCCCCAGGTGAAAAGGTAGGTGTACCATGTACCCCATACTCATTCACATAGAGTGGGGGGCCTGGATCTGGGGGCGCTCTTAATAAAGGGGGCTCCCGGATTCCGATAAGCCCCCCGCCCGCAGACCCCGACAACCAACGGCCAGGGTTGTCAGGAAGAGGCCCTTGTCCTCATCAACATGGGGACAAGGTGCTTTGGGGTGGGGGGGCAGGGAGCCCCCTCCCCCAAAGCACCCACCCCCCATGTTGAGGGCATGCGGCCTAGTACAGTTCAGGAGGGGGGGCCGCTCGCTCATCCCCACCCCCTTTCCTGACCAGCCAGGCTGCGTGCTTGATTTTTCAGCGTAGGGGGTTCCCCTTAAAATCTATACCAGACCTAAGGGCCTGGTATGCCCCGCGCTCACCACAATAGGAAAATAGTTTTTTCCTATTGCAGCGAGTGCGAGATGCAGTACCCTGCCCTTGCGTCGTAACTTGTCCATCGGACCAGCCTACAGACAAATGGGCTTTCCGTCAGGAACTGAGTCCGGCGGAGTTACGATGGAGAGATTTGAAACATGTTTCATTTCTAGGTCCAGCGGACTTTTGGGAAAAAAAAGTCTGCGGGAGCCTACACACGATCGGATTGTCCGGCGGACTCTGGTCCACCGGACCAAGTCTGCTGTAAAGTCCGTTCGTGTGTACGCGGCATCCTCATACGCTCAGGGTCTTTATCATATCATTTCAGGGAGACCACCGCTCAGAGCCGATCTGCATATATGGGGGAGGGTGTGCCAGCATGCTTGTTTTTATTGCAACAACATTGTTTATTATTACCCCTTTTCTTTTTTCTACAGTGTGCTATACATGTTAGTGTTGGTGTTTTTTGTGAGGGAACCCATCTTACTCATACGGCCTTGGTGCCACATCAGTGAGATTTATATATTTTTATAGTACTGTGCAATAATCAATAAAGTTGTATTTTTTATTGATCAATACCGTTGTGATTCTCCCATTGATTGCAGTCCTGGGACTGCTCTGGTCCCAACCCCCCTTTTTTTCTTACTAAAAATCATTGGCCTGGGCATGGAGACTGATCGGTTCTGAAACTAATCCGATAGCCCCCCCCCCCAGGCGGCCAAGCACCCGACGTACAGCTATGACGACTCGCCCAGGGGAGCCAACCTGCCGCAGTATGACTGCGACGGCTGGTCTCCAAGTGGTTAAGTACGCTTTAAATAAATATTTTTTTAAAAAGTGTCCTCCATGCATTCTGCTATTTTTCCACTAGATGGAGCAATATGAAAGCATAGTGTTTACAGCAATACAATCTTCCAAACATTGTCAAAGATTGTTAATCTACTATGTAGGTAAATGTGTTTTTAAAGTATGTATCAGCAGTGTTAGTTTTGGCAGCAAATTTCGATTTAGTTTTAGTTTTAGTCTTAAGACTAAAATGGCATTTTAGTTTTAGTCCCATTTTAGTCTTCTGCAATTGTTTTAGTTTTAGTCGTATTTAGTCGACTAAATCTCCAGGACATTTTAGTTGACTAAAACTCATTTTAGTCATCTAAAATCTAATGGGTAGCATTAAATTGTAATTCATTATTTAAGCATTTCTCTACAATTTCCAAACTCATAATATACTGCTGGAGTGAAAAATCGAATATGTTGTTTTTTATGGTATTGAGGTATGAACATGCACTACAGACCAGTGTTAATTTTGACGTCAAATTTCAATTCAGTTTTAGTCTTAGTCGTTTGACTAAAATGGCATTTTAGTTTTAGTCTAAAATGGCATTTTAGTTTTTGTCCTATTTTAGTCATCTCAATTGTTTTAGTTTTAGTCGACTAAAATGTTTTATTCGGTTTTAATCAACTAAATTAACACTGTGTATCAGGAAAGAAAATGTAAAGTCCAAAGTGCTCATCTACATACTTGTTCTGCTTCAGCTACTCAAAGTACTAAAGAAAGAGGATCAGCATGACAGTCAGGCAACTTGCAGTGTCAGAAGGAAAAAAACAGCAGTAGCAGGCTTAACGTTTTTCTCTAGAAATAATTTCTTAATGCAAAAGTTGGGTTAGGGATTGAAGTGGACATGTGCATATCATGGAAAGGTTATAAACTTATAAAAATAGAGACTTATATTGCACAGAGTGTCCATTTATTGTTGTTAGCATCTCTAAAAATACATGTTTAAATTAGCTTTGGAAAAATGCAAAAAGGCAACAAACACAAACTTTTTCTTACTGGTTTCCTGAGATTTGCATGTGCACCACTAGCATAGTTGCCAACATTCTAAAAAAAATTATAAAATGTACTTATTTGTCTTTAAGTGAAGTCTTATTTTAATTAGTGACAGGCATTCATTTGTAGCCATGGCGTAGGTGGGCAGAAAAAATATGCGGGGAAAATGGGCGTGGTTTAAACAAAATATTGGGTGTGGCTTAAGGGGGGTGTGATTTTATTTATTTATTTATTTTTGCCATCTGTGTCCCATTGGGTTTTCCCTTCATTTCCTGTTCCAGAGCCAAAATAGAAAGTGAGAGGGAATCCTGGTGTGCCTCCAAAACTAGTGCCCCCATTGGAACATTTCCATATCAGTGTTTTGGGGACAACCCAAAATTTGGGTTTTCTTTCACTTTCAATGATAATGGTAAACAGGACAACTATAGAGTAAATCTCCCTAACGGGGGCAAAAAAAACCTGACAGGTGTTCTAATTCCTAATGTCAGAACACACAGTGCATCACAGTTTCTTGCGTATGGGGCTACGTAGCCGCAGACCAGTCAGGGCGCCCACGTTGACCCGTGTCCACCTACAATGGACATGTGAGCATCAGAACTGGACCACAGAGCAATGGAAGAAGGTGGCTTGGTCTAATGAATTGAAGAATGGTTTGAGGAATGCAACAGCGAGTTTGAGGTGTTGACATAGCCTCCAAATTATCCACATCTCAATCCAATCGTACATCTGTGGGATGTGCTGGGAATAAAATCCAATCCTTAGAGGCCCCACCTCACAATTTACAGAACTTAAAGGATCTGCTACTGACATCTTGGAGCCAGATGCCACAGCTACCTTCAGAGGGATAGTGGAGTCCATGCCTAGATGGGTTATGGTGGGTGGTCATAATGTTATAGCTGATCGATGTATATAAAAATATATATAGAAAAAAAATACCCCCTAGGTGAGATAAAGATGAGCGAAAACAGCTAAACATTCCACAAAATTAGATATCATTTTGGTTAGACATATTGGAGTTGATTTTCTAAAGGCAAATAGACTGTGCACTTTGCAAGTACAGTTGGGTTCATTTTCCTAAATGTAATGTGGTAAGGCTTCATTTTGTAAAGAATGCCCAATCAGGTGCAAGGAAAATAACAGTATTTTTGTTTGTCTGTGATTGGATGATGGAAATCAGCAGAGCTTCACCACATTTACTAAGCTCTGGGGATAATTAGTGCAACTGAACTGAAGACCTATCTGCCTTTCGTAAATTCAACCCATTGAAACATTGTAGCAAATTTACAGCAGATTTACAAACAAAGCAAAACACATTTATTTATTAAAAACATTCAAAACGTATAACCCCAATGACCAGGCATATTTTAATATCCACCACAGGTGCAAATATCCAAATAGGTCCCAATAATATATTCCAGCCAGCATGGATTCAGAATGTAAACCTATATAATCAGAATAATCCAGCAGTGAGCCATGCAGTGGCGGCTGGTGCTCAAAATTTTTTGCGGGGCGCAAAGAAACTGAAAAATTCTAACAAAAACCCCATCAATTGCAGCCTCACTGTACCATCAATTGCCGCCACTGTGCCATCAAATGCAGCCACTGTGCCATCAAACGCAGCCACTGTGCCATCAAACGCAGCCACTGTGCCCATCAAACACAGCCACTGTGCCCATCAAACACAGCCACTGTGCCCATCAATTTCCGCCACTGTGCCATCAAACGCAGCCACTGTGCCATCAAATGCAGCCACTGTGCCCATCAATTGCCACCACTGTGCCATCAATTGCCACCACTGTGCCCATCAATTGTCGCCACTGTGCCCATCAATTGCGGCCACTGTGCCCATCAATTGCCACCACTGTGCCCATCAATTGCCCCCACTGTGCCCATCATTTGCCGCCACTGTGCCCATCAATTGCCCCCACTGTGCCCATTGATTGATGCCACTGTGCCCCATCAAACACATGCCATATCAAATGCTGCCAGTGTGCCCCCCGCCAGCCGCCGTCTGCACTTACCTGTCTCAGTGGGACAGCTCCTCGATGTCTTCCCCTGTCCCCTCCACCCGTCCTCTGTTATGACTGGATGCCTGGCGTCCAATCACAGCGCCTGTCATTTCAGCCAATCAGGTGACAGGTAACAGATCCGAGCACCTGAGAGGCGGTTTAGTGTTAGGAAAGCGAATATTAATTCGCTTTTCTAAAACAGCTGAGTGACCTGCGAGCGCTTAGCATGGCGCTCGCAGGTCACCTTTTTTATGCCTATTAGAGCCTATGGCTCTAATCAGGTGCTTCAAAACCACCTCCTGCCTCTGTAATTCAGGCGCTTTGTGCCCGAAAAGGGGTCGGCACCTGATTAGGGGGTGGCCGCAGCGGCCATAGATAGATTCATGCAATGCATGAATCTATCTATTGGTGCTAGAGGGGGTGGCAGGAGAGAGGGGGGCGCTCCCCGTGTGCCCTTATGGATGCACCGCCACTGGAGCCATATGACAACAGGAAAGAGAGTGCAAACTAAGGTTGGAATTTGTTCTGACTAAAAAAATTAAGTAGGACTGATGTACTGAAGGCCTATCTCAATTCTTGAGACCCTAACAAGCCAGAAAAGTACAAATCCCCCCAAATGACCCCTTTTTGGAAAGAAGACATTCCAAGGTATTTAGTAAGATGTGCATGGTGATTTTTTTGAAGTTGTATTTTTTTCCCACAACTCTTTGCAAAATCAAGATTTGTTTTTCTTTTTTTTTTTCTTCACAAAATTGTCATATTAGCAGGTTATTGCTCACACACAGCATATGCATACCACAAATTACACCCCAAAACACATTCCGCTACTCCTCCGGAGTATGGCGATACCACATGTGTGAGACTTTTAACCAGCGTGGCCACATACAGAAGGCCCAACCTTGAGGGAGCACCTTCAGGCGTTCTAGGAGCATAAATTACACATATAATTTCTTGACTACCTCTTGCACTTTTGAAGGCCCTGGAGCACCAGGACAATGAAGATGCCCCAAAAATGACCCCATTTCGGAAAGAAAACACCCCAATGTATAATCTATGAGGCATAATGTGTCTTTTGAACATGTCATTTTTTTCTACAAGTTTTTGGGAAATGTGGAAAGAAAATGAAAACACATTTTTTTTCACAAAGTTGTCCATTTATACAATATTTCTAAAACATAGCATTTACATACCAAAAATGACACCCCAAAATAGATTCTCCTACTCTTCCTGAGTATAGCGATACCACATGTGGGAGACTTTTCCACAGCCTGACCACATACGGAGGCCCAACATGCAGGGAGCACCATCAGGTGTTTTAGGGGCATAAATTTCAAATCTAATTTGACTACCTATTACGCTTTTGTGAGGCACTGTAGTGGCATGGATGAGAACTGATGTGGCATGGATGAGCATGAATGGGGATGGATGAGTCGTGAATGGGGATGGATGAGCATGGTTGAGCCATAAATGTGGATGGCTGAGTATGGACGGGATGGCTGAGCATGAATGACTATGGCTGAGTATGGATGGGATGGCTGGGTATGGCTGAGTACAGCTGAGTATGGCTGGGTACAGTTGAGTACGGCTGAGTATGGCTGGGTACGACTGGGTATGGCTGGGTATGACTGGGTATGGCTGGGTACGACAGGGTATGGCTGAGTACGACTGAGTATGGCTGAGTATAGCTGGGTATCACTGGGTATGGCTGGGTATGGCTGAGTATGGTTGAGTATGGATGGGGGTGGATGGGATGGTTAAGCATGGAGGGATGGATGAGTATTGCTGAGTATGGATGACTGAGGATGGATGGATGAGTATTGTTGAGTATCGAAGGCTGGATAAGTATGACAGAAGGATGGCTGAGCATGGATGGCTGAGCATGGATGGCTGGATGAGTATGACAGAGGGATGGCTGAGCATGGATGGATGACTGGATGAGTATGACAGTGGGATGGCTGAGCATGGATGGATGGATGAGGTTGCAATGGGCACAGATCAGAGCTGTGGGCATTACAGATCCAGCACACAGCGCTGCTGCACCAGATCTCTCCCCTCTCTGCTCACACTGCACTGATCGGTACAGAGAGGGGAGAGAGGGACCGGACATGACGCCGGTTTGTTTACAAGTGATCGTTCCGACGTTTGCACCCAGATTGAAATAACACATACTTTTTTGTGTGAGGAAACTAAATCCTTCATACTGCAGAAACAGTCCTATTTATTCATATGAGATGGTCATACTCCACATGATCTTTAAAGGCAGACATAGCTAGATTAGGGCTACACATAAGCTCATTACCAGGTGGGCTGCACACAGGAGGGGTCAAATCAATT
The DNA here is from genome assembly GCA_037952925.1 of Lithobates clamitans. Classification (NCBI taxonomy): domain Eukaryota; kingdom Metazoa; phylum Chordata; class Amphibia; order Anura; family Ranidae; genus Lithobates; species Lithobates clamitans. The sequence goes on along the minus strand of JBBGZY010001650.1, from coordinate 220,246 downwards.
AAAGTGAAGTTGTTTTTTAAAGAGGATCTTTGGTAAGGAAAAAAAACTGTAGCTGCTGACTTTTAAAAAACATGCGTTGTCCTCACCCATGCTGGTTCTTCACCAGTCTTCGGGTCCCTAGCACTACCATCTTGGATGTGGGAATTCCTTTGCCTTCACAGCCTACCCCCCACCACGCACGTGCGAGTCGTGCTTTCATTTCTGAATGGACCCACAGACAAGGGCAGGGGTCGAACTTGCTCTCAGCTGCCTAGGTAAGCCGAGTGGAAGCAGGTACCTGCTAGAAATAGGTTCCCACTCCCAGAAAAAAGTGTAAGAGGAGGGGGATGAGAGGAGAAAAAGCGGAATTTGCCTTTTCAGGTAAAGTTCCGCCATAAGAGCTAAGTGAGATAGAAGCCTCTAATGTTCTATTATAGGAATTGTTAGGTTTTTGTTTGAATAGGCAAAATGTTTAGGCTTGACTGGCAGCCAAGCTTGTGTTTATCTGGGTCAGGGTCAGTGACTCAGGCAGGCTGATATGACTCACAGGCAGCATCTCTGATACCTCCCCCTATTTCTAGAAACTTGGAGAAGATTCTAGAAGAATGGGAGTGGAGGTTAGGAGGAGCTGCCTGGAGTATTCATGAGGGCCCTGACCAATCCCCAACAGATGGGTTGGCAGGTAGCATTCCCCCTTTAAATACACTGGGTCAGCCCAGCTGGGACAGGAGAGTTGGGGTGGAAGTTGGAGATGGAGTGATAGGAGGCTGTTGGTGGACCCTTGAGGGTAACCTCCTAGTCTGGGAGGGGGGTAACCTCGGGTCTGAGAGCTCGGGTGCAGGAGGTATCCTCTGCAACCCACAAGGAATCATATGCAGTGACACAGGAGCAGGTGTAAGGACAGCAGGAGCTAGTGGGCACATCCGGGACATCACCTAGGAGAAGACAGCCAGGTGGACTGATGAGTGTTACAGTCTTGAAGGATTGAGAGGCAGCCTGAGAGGATTGGGCGAGAGCAGTCTGAAATAGATACAGTCAGTCTGGTAGGACTGTGGCAGTTTATCCAAGAGGGCTGGAGAAAGGGGCAGCTGAAGCTAGGTGGGCTGGCAGTGTCTGAAGAGGTGGTGCTGGGATCGGTAGTCACAGAAGGACAGCTGGGCACTAAGACTTTGCTACACTAATAAAGGGGCCCGCGGTCCCTGCTTGTAAACGGCATTTGCTACTAATCTGACTGAGCCCAATTGTCAGATCACTAAATAGTGTGCCAGCTGGTCCTGGGAAGCTGAGGAGTGTAAATAGTCTGTACAGAAGAGGCTGTCCCTGGAAAGTTCTGCTAGATTCAAGTGGTATGACTGACAGCCACCGGCTCTCTGCATGCGGAAGACTAAGAACTGAGCAATCAGCAGTGTTTGATCACTCAGTTCTTGGTCTTAGAGGTGGTGGAGGACAGCTACAGCTGGGATCAGTGCTGCAGCCATCTAGGTGAGTATATATATATATATATATATATTTTTTTTTTTTTTTTTTTTTTTAACAAGCCATACTTCTCTTTTAAGTGTGCATGTAAAATTGAATACGAATTTTCTTGAAAGATTAAATCTGATATTAAAATAATAATTCCTAACTAGCAAAAACATCACTCGCATTCACTGCTTGATCCTAAAAAAAGAAAAAAAAAGAAGCATATCTGACGTGTTGACCAAAAGGCTAGAAATGTTATATTGGTTTTATATATGTATGGAACATAAAAAGGAAAGATCATATGTTAAGATTTTCCAAAAATACACATTGATGATTTTACATGGACTTACCTGTTTATTGCTCTACTGTAGGTGCTCTGTAAAGGCATGCTTGGCTGAGAACCCTGCCTTTTAACCCTTTAACCCTATTTCACACTTATCACTAACATGTGGTGCAGGATTTGGTAAAGGGAAAGTTTTTCTGCCAGAAACATTTAAAGTGGAACTAAACCTAACTTTTAGAAAACTGCAGCCAGTCAAAGCAGTCATGTGCCAGAGCTGGCCAATCAGAATCACTCTGATCCATCCCAGAAGCCCCAGAAGAGAGGGAATTTAAAAATCCCCAGTCTGCTACACTGGCTGCGTAGACACTGTTAAACTAATAACCCATGAAGGTAAGTGCAGCATGAACCATGGGGGTGGGGAGGGTGTAGGGTGTTAGTTCACCTCTTCATTGTTTCTGAAAATGTGAACTAGATCTACACAATGGGGTTGATTTACTAAAGGCAAAAAAACTGCACTTTGCAGAGTGCAGTTGCCCTCTGCAAGTGCAACGGCTCCAGAGCTTAGTAAATGAGGTAAGGCTTCACTTTGCAGATTACCCAATCCCGTGCAAGGAAAATTTTAAAAAAATGCATTTTTGCTTGCACATGATTGGATGATAGAAGTCAGCAGAGCTTCTGCTCATTTACCAAGCTCTGGAGCAACTGCTCTTGAAGAGGGCAACTGCACTTTGCAAAGTGCACAGTCTTTTAAAAAGTGTCCTCCATGCATTCTGCTATTTTTTCGCTAGATGGAGCAATATGAAAGCATAGTGCTTACAGAAATGCAATCTTTCAAACATTGTCAAACATTGGTAATCTACTACTATACTGTATAGGTAAATGTATTTTTAAAGTATGTATCAGGAATTATTATTATTCAGGATTTATATAGCACCAACAGTTTACACAGCGCTTTACAACATGGGGGCAAGACAGTAAAGTTACAATACAAATCAATACAGGACGAATCTGAGGGCCCTGCTCATTAGAACTTCAATCTAGACAAACAATCTAGAAGGGAGGGTCAAGTAGAACAAAAGGTAATAGATGTGGGGGATGAGGTGATGGAGAAAATAAAAATAGAGTTGTTAGGTGTGTGTAAAATAGGCTTCTCTGAATTGAAGTGTTTTCAGGGATCGTCTAAAAGCTAATAGAGGAGATAATGGGGCAGATTGGGGTAGGGCGTTCCATGGGATTGGAGAGGCTCTGGAGAAGTCTTGGAAGCGAGCATGGGAGAAGTTGACGGGGAAGCTAGAGAGCAGGAGGTCTTGAGAGGAACGAAGAGAACGAATAGGTTGGTATTGAGAGACTAGGCTAGTGATATAGCTGGGGGCTAAGTTGTGGATGGCTTTGTAAAAAGTTGTTAGTATTTTGAATTTCTCCCGCTGGGTGAGTGGAAACCAGTGGAGGGATTGGCAGAGAGGAGTATCAGGCACAGAGCGATTGGTAAGGTGGATGAGTCTGGCAGCAGCATTCATGATGGATTGAAGGGGGGATAGACTAGGCAGAGGTAAGCCAATGAGAAGGGAGTTACAGTAGTTGAGGCGAGAGATGACCAAGGAGTGAATTAAGAGCTTTGTTGTGTCATTGGTTATAAAGGGGCATATTTTGGAGATGTTGGTAGAGGTGGTATTGGAAGCCATGGGAGGCTATCAGCTGACCCAGGGAGGAGGTGTAGATTGAAAATAGGAGAGGTCCAAGAACAGAACCTTGGGGGACCCCAACAGAGAAAGGAAGAGGAGAGGAGGAAGTAGAATTGTAAGTAACACTAAAGGTGCGGTGGGATAAGTAAGAGGAGAACCAGTGAAGAGTACAGTCACAGAGACCAAAGGCATGGAGCTTTTTGAGGAGGAGGGGGTGGTCAACCGTATCAAAGGCAGCAGAGAGGTCCAAGAGTAGGAGTACAGAATAGTGTCCATTGGTTTTGGCTGTTAGTAGATTGTTTGTTAGTTTTAGGAGAGCAGTTTCTGTGGAGTGTTGGGGGCGAAATCCAGACTGAAGGGGATCAAGAAGGCTATTATCAGCAGGGTGGTCGTTCAGTCGGTTGTAGACCAGACGTTCAAGAAGTTTGGATAAAAAGGGGTGCAAGGAGATGGGGTGTAGGTTGTTAAGAATAGTTGGGTCCAGTGAGGGCTTTTTAAGTATGGGGCTGACAAGTGCATGTTTTAGGGAGTTGGGGAAGATACCAAAAGAGAGCGAGCGATTGAAGATGTGGGTTAGAGAGTGTAGAATAGAACCAAAGGGTGAACGTAGCATTTGCGAGGGAACAGGATCCAGAGGGCAGGCGGTAAGATGGGCATTAGCAAGTAGTTTACCAACCTTGTCTATAGTGGTGGGGTTGAAATAGGGAAGTAATGATTGTACCTGTGGGCATGGGGTGTAGAGCGTGGAGGGTATCTGAACAGTAGAGATCTCCTCGCGAATTGTATCGATCTTCTGTTTGAAGTGATTGGCGATCTCCTTGGCGGTGAGTGACTTAGTGGGTGGAGGCAGTGGAGGACGAAATAGAGAGTTGAAGGTAGAGAAGAGTTGACGGGGACGGTATGATAAGTTGTTAATGAGACTGATAAAAATAGGTCTGCTTGCCAGTGAGGAGGCTGGAAGTGTATTTTTGGAGGGCAGATTTATATTGGTTGAAGTCTGTCTGAGACTTAGTCTTACGACACAGGCGCTCATGAGTGTGACTATGTTTTTTTAGACTTCTAGTATCATCTGTTTGCCAAGGTTGAAGGGGTCAGGGCCTGATTCTGTGTGTAGTGAGGGGGGCCAGTGAGTCCAGTGAGGCTAGTAGTAAAGCATTGTAGACAGAAGTGGCTAAGAGGACAGAAGTGTAGGTTATATGTATATGCTGTGGGGTGGAGAAGAGAGGTGAAGGAGAGATGGTTTAAGGATAGAGGACAGAGCTGTCAAAAGGAGTAGTAGAGAGTGCATGTTACGAGGAGAAAGAGCAGAAGGGGTAAACAAGGTCACCTGGTGTTTGTGTGGTGGTTTTGAAAGTATTTCCTTGTGTTCATTCGCTTTGTGCTTTCTCTAAAGTGCAGAGTCAGAAGTGGTTCCACTTATAGAAATAGCCCCACTTTGAGGAAGTGTAAAGTCCAAAGTCCACATCTACATACTTGTTCTACTTCAGCTACTCAAAGTACTAAAGAAAGAGGATCAGCATGACAGTCAGGCAACTTGCAGTGTCAGGAGGAAAAAATCAGCAGTAGCAGGCTTCACGTTTTTCTCTAGAAATATTTTTTTAATACAAAAGTTGGGTTAGGGATTAAAGTGGACATGTGCACATCATGGAAAGATTATTAACTCAGAAAATGCACATAACTTTTATAGCTGCTATAGTTTTATTGATAGCTCATTGTATTAGAGTTCTGCTACAATATTGCATAGAGTGTCCATTAATTGTTGTTAGCATCCCTAAAATTACATGTTTAAATTAGCTTTGAAAAAATGCAAAAAGGCAACAAACATTTTTCTTGTTGGTTTCCTGAGAATTGCATAAGCACCACTAGCTAAACAATTTATCACAGAGTCGTTAAACTGGGCCTCAACATCACCCCAGCAAACACCCCACCCAAATCCACCATTTGTAACTTACATCTTGTCTCAGTTGTAAGTTACTTCAACACTTCTGAGACACCTTTTATCAGCATTTGAGTCTCACTGATCAGAGAAACATATCCTACTATCAATGTCTTTGTGATAACACACAAAATGGAATTGTCAGCAAAGATAATGACACAATCTTAGGTGTGCTGAGGCAATGTTGGTGAGTGATTTTTGGTTGTGCTATTCCTGACCTGAATAAGCCTAGGAAACAGTAGGCTAGAACCAACTCTGGATTTCGTGTGCCACCAGTACCAGTGAGCCCATTATAGGTGGCCAGTGGTGATGCGTCCATAAGGGTGCATGGGCGACGCCCCTGTTCTGACTCAGCTACAAGGCAATAACTTTATCTTCAGCTTCGCATAGGGCTTACACGACCTGGTGATCTATTTATCCCTTGCATCAATTCAGACAGCTTAACTCAATGAATAACTCACTGTATGGAAAGACAGATGATGGATCCTCTCGAATGTTCCGTTTAATGATGGATATTCATAGGTAGAAAAACATTGATGGTGTAAGCCACATGTAAAGATGTTACAGCATGAGGTATACTGAGCACAATGAATCAGAGAGAGGAAGGGGAGGAGAATATACAGAACTACAGTGGGAGAGAGAGTTCAGATAGACAGAGGAAACAAATCTTAAAGACACAGAGCATAATAAATCACATAGTGTAACACAACAGCCCCCTCTCTCCAGCCACCCCCCTCTGTGTAGAATGGATAGATTCATGCATTGCATGAATCTATCCATGGCCGCTGTAGCCACCCCCATTCAGGCAACCGGCCCCTTTTCTGTCGCCAAGCACCTGAATTATAGTGGCGGAGGGGGGGGGGGTTGATGCACCTGATTAGAGCCATAGGCTCTAATAGGCTTCAAAAACGGTTAACTGCAAGCGCAAAGCATTGTGCTCGCAGTTCACCCAGGTGGGTTAGCAAAGCAAATGAATATTTGCTTTGCTAACACTGAGCCGCCTCTCAGCCAATCAGGAGGTGCGGCTCTAATACCCGTCACCTGATTGGCTGAAGGCATAGGCGTCCTGATTGGACGCTTAACGGAACGGAAGACCGGGAGGACAGAGATCCATGGAGGACATAGGAGCACGCCGCCGTCACCTGCTGCATGTCCCACAGCTCGCCGTTGTCACCCACCACCAGGATTGGGTAAGTGTATGCCGGTCAGGCGAGTGAGGTAGGGTCACAAAGGCTGCATATGATGGGCACACAGGCTACATATGATGGGCACACAGGCTACATATAATGGGCACACAAGTTACATATGATGAGCACACAGGCTGCATATGATGGGCACAGAGGCTACATATGATGGGCACAGGCTACATATGATGGGCACAGAGGCTACATATGATGGGCACACAAGCTGCATATGATGGACACACAGGCTACATATGATGGGTACACAGCCTACATATGATAGGCATAGAGGCTACATATGATTGGTACAAGCTGCATATGATGGGCACAGAGGCAGCATATGATGGGCACAGGCGCTGCATATGATGGGCACAGTGGCTGCATTTGATGGCACGTGGCTGTATTTTATGGGGCACAGTGTCTGCATTTTATGGGGCACAGTGGCTGAATTTGATGGGCACAGTGGCTGCATTTTATGGGGCACAGTGGCTTCATTTTATGGGGCACAGTGGCTGCATTTTATGGGCACAGTGGCCGCATTTGATAGGCACAGTGGCTGCATTTGGTGGCACGGTGGCTGCATTTTATGGTACACGATGGCTGCATTTTATGGGCACAGTGGCTGCATTTGATGACACAGTGGCTGCATTTTATGGGCACAGTGGCTGCAATTTTTGGGCACAGTGGCTGCATTTTATGGGCACAGTGGCTGCAATTGATGGCACAGTGAGGCTGCAATTGATGGGTTTTTTTTTCAGAAGTTTGTTTGCGCCCCCAAAAAAATTTTGAGCACAAGCCGCCACTGTAGGTGCCCCTTTTTCCCAACTGTATAAAGCAGCCCTTCAAACAGGCTGGGCTCATATCACTGCCCAATTCGCAATAGCAGGAGATTTTGACCGGCTCTATATAGAGCCAGTTCACATATCTCCGCAGCAGGTCCAGTGCGTTTTGCAGAAAAAAGCGCTGTGCATCATTTCATCTGTTTCAGGTCCGAATTCAGCCCAAAATTCGGGCTGAAATCAGACCTGAAACTGTGAACCAGGACGCACCGGACCCCTGCTGTGAGAAGGATGCAGGGATGGTGTAAACCCAGTCTAAAGTTACCCCATCCTGAGAAAAACACAGTGGCTGTCATTGCTGATGTTCTTCTGGAAATTATATTTTTTGGCATTAAAGGACAATAGTAATTTTACAGTAAAGTCCTTTAATCAGCCACTACACTTCTTAGGCTAACCTACACTAACGCTATTTCCCCAGCTTCTTACTTTCTTCTGTATCAGAGCTGCATCCTGCAGCTTTGCTTACTTCTCCTCCAGCAGAAATTCTTCTCATATCTTTACATTGAGCCCTTATAGCTACTTATAGTTTAACAAAGTTGAAAGTCTTCTGGTTAATCTCTCATAGCAAAGTACAACTTGACATCTAGTATCATAACTGTTACAATTACACTCAATTTTGTGATTGTGTTGGTTGCCAAGGGAGCTGATCCTGACAAACGTTTGGCTGTTGATTTGTGCAAGGAGGTGATTCTTAACAAGTTAAGTTAGATTCGTTGGGAGATTCTGATAAAGATATTACACCCTTGAAATACATCAGCAGGTGATGTATGCCGCAATGTCAGCGGATACAAAGGAATACTAGTGTAGCACCCTTTAGGCTGCTAGAAGTATGTATATAGGTTTTTGGTAGAGTAGGTAAATTTAGGAAGGTCTGGTTGGCAGCCAGGGCTGTTTGTTTTGATCTGGGCTGGGAGTGGCTCAGGGTAGTGCTAGGCGGCTCGCAGGCAGCATCATTCTGGTGTTTTCTGGAAAGAGAGGTGGAGTTGCCTGGGGTGTTTTGAGGAGCCCTGACCAATCCCCAATCTGGATTGGCAGGGAGCAGGCCTCTTTAAATACCCAGGGTCAGCCCAGCTGAGGGAAAAGTTGTTAGGATGAAAGTTGGAGAAGGAGTGCTAGGCTGTCGGTGGCCTTGGAGGGAGCCCCCCAGTCTGGGGGGGTGACCTTGGGCCTGGGCTCGGGTGCAGATGGGACCCTCCTACACACAGAGGTGTCCTGGCCAAGTGGAGCAACCAGAGGACAGTGGGAGAGAGCACTGCCAGGCAAGTCTCCAAGGAGGAACAGCAGGTCGCAGCCAGGAGGGCTGGTAAGTGAAGCACAGTAGAGAGGACTGGGGAGACATGCCTGAGAGGACTGATAGAGAGCAGTCTGAGATGTGTGTAGTACCAGAAGAGAGTACTGAGTAGCCGCGCCTGAGAGGACCAGGAGATTGCAATCTGAGATGGGTGCAGAACCAGGTGAGGGAACTGTGGAAACATGGACAGTGGAGAGAGGCAGCTGCAGCCATTAAGGGTTGAATATGAAGGTACTGGGCTCAGTAGCCACGCGGACAGCTAGCACTAAAGAACTACCTTATTTTTGTTGCTACACTAAAAGGGGCCCAAGGTCTCTGCCTGCAAAGGGCATCTACCTTAGGCCTGGTTGAGTCAGTTCCGGCCTACAAATCAGTGCTAGCTGGTCCTGGGAATACAAGCAAGTGAAGTGCTGGAGGTATTGAGGAATAATAGTCTGCAAGCAAGTGTTGTGCTGGAGTGAAGATGGGAGTGTATATACAGAGTGTATATATACCCTTACCCTATCCAAGTTAATTACCCTCAATAAAAATACAAAACAAAGTGCATGGACTGTTTTCTGTCTAAGAGTGACTGGAAATTGTTTGCCTGGCTGGGCGGGGTGACTCTATATTTATTAAACTTTCCTAACATGCATTTTTTTCTCCCTGAAAATAGGGAGCAAATCACAGGTACGTGTTATACGCCGACAGCATACCTCGGAGGGAAGGAGGGAGACGAACACCGCCGGAATTCATGAGCCGTCATCTTCTGTTTACTTAGCTCTAGCTTGGCTCTCACTCAGCTCCCACGTCACACGCACAGTCCAGCCTCCGCCACTGGCATTGGACCAGTGTTCTGTCTATCACAGGAGCTGGTCCAGTGCCAATGGCGGAGGCAGGACTGTGTGTGTGTGAGAGTCGAGTGAGAGCCAGGAGGAACCAGGAGATGACAGCTCTGTGATTTCCTGCACTGTCCAGGCTGCAGATGAGCATTGAGGCTAAAAAGGGGCATTGATCAGGCTGCAGATGGGCATTGATCAGGTTGCATTGATGATGTGTGCAGCAGATGGGCATTGATCAGGCTGCATTGATGAGGTGTGCTGCAGATGGGCATTGATCAGGCTGCATTGATGAGATGTGCTGCAGATGGGCATTGATCAGGCTGCATTGATGAGATGTGCTGCAGATGAGCATTGATCAGGCTGCATTGATGAGATGTGCTGCAGATGGGCATTGATCAGGCTACTTTGATGAGGTGTGCTGCAGATGGATGGGCATTGATCAGGCTGCATTGGTGAGATATGCTGCAGATGGGTGGGCATTGATCAGGCTGCTCTGAGGCTGCAGATGTGCATTGTTCAAGCGAAACAAGGGAGATGGGAGATGAGGAGGCTGCAGATGGGTACTAAACAGGCTGCATTGATGGGCACTGACCCTTATTTTAATTCAAAGTTGTTTATTTAAAAAATACGTTCTTTTCTGAAATTTACCTCTTAGGCCCCTTTCACACATGCGGACCGTATGTCCGTATTTCATCCATCCTTTTTCGGATGAAATACGGACATACATGCATCCCTATGAGATAGCGGGTGTCAGCAGGTGAGCATCCGCTAACACCCGATATCATCCAGCCCCGCTCTCGTCCGATTCTGCAGATGGAAGAAAATCCTATTTTTCTATCCGTCTGCAGAGCGGATTGGATGAACACGGACAGACGGTCCGTGTTCCTCCGATCCCCCACAGGGGAGAGCGGAGATCTGACAGGGCGGTCCCTGCACAGTGTGCGGGTCCCGCCCTGTCATCCACCGACTCAGCTGGGGAAAACGGAGCGATCCCTGCTGAGCAGCGGATGTTCACGGGTCGGATCAACGCGGATCCGTCCCGTGTGAAAGGGGCCTTAAAATTAGGGTGCGCGTTATATTCCTGTGCGTGTTAAACGCCGATAAATACGTTATATTCCTGTGCGTGTTAAACGCCGATAAATACGGTCAGTGTGATTTGATGTACCTTTATTCATGACATTCTTACTTTATATGAGAAGGGAAAGTATAGGTATGAATGAATCCCAGCAAATGTGAAAGCGCTGCTCATTTTTCGAATATCTGTCCCCATGCAGACATCCTTTCAACAGATCTGGTTGTTCTTACCTTATGTTCTGATGGTGGTGGGTCTATCAACTTCAGCTTCTTCTGCCTGGGTTTAAAAATTACTTATACTGTAGGTTTATGTGTACTCATCACACAGCAGAAGAAGCTACAGGACAATGGGACAGGTAGGTACTGGTTGTAAGATTTCTCACTTACAAAGAGAAAGCATTTAGTTTCAGTCCAATGTGACAATGCAAGAAGTATAGATATATAATACTTATAAAAGTGTGAAAAATGTTCCAACCGTAAACTGATAATATGAATATGGTCTGCTGACAATGTGTACTGAGCATCATGGGTGATGGATACCTGCAATGATTGAATTGCCAATAGTTGCCCATCCCTGGCTTACACAGTCATTTTCCTTCAGTGGGAGCGATGCTTTGTGGAATGCATTCTGAGCTTTTGCTGGTAGAGGCTTGCCACTGATGCTACTAAAACAAACCAGGAAGACAAAATTAACATCAAGTCTTCACTTGTTTGCAGTACAGGGTGCGCTAGCAACTGTCATCAGCCTTATGGCGATATTTTTTCTGATGTGTCTGGTGTATTACATTAAAATGCAAACCTTGTTAATCAGGGAGGAGGCAGGAGCTTAAATGACTGCATCTGAATAATGCACTTTCTTCCAACAGTTGTGAGTGCATTGTTTGTTTTCAGCAAAGGATGTGAATTCTAACATACCTGAGCTAAGATAACTATTAAAGCAACAGTAAAAAAAGACAATGAATTGCTGATTGAAAAGTGTGAAGTACATGAGGGGAATCAGCAGCTTGTGAACTCACTAAAATAAATGAGTAAGCATAGACCTATATGTTATCAAAGGCCTGCATTATTAACCAACCGGTCATGTAGGCAGATAAGCTTCAGGCTCTGCTGTGCCACTGAAACAGCCCGCCTTGTTTGGCAAACACGGTCAGGTTTATTTCCACTGACCACCCCCTCACAGTGACTCTTCAGTGACCCACCAGGACTCCAGAGGCTGCATCTACAGCACCTATGATGGAGACCATGACAAACACCGGGACCCGATAAGTATATTGCATGTGTAGCACCCTCTACCAATAGGTAGGGGCTAGTAAGGTATTTTTACTAGGTTATCCAGCACAGGTAAATTTAGGCAGGCTTATGCTGCGCGCTAGGCCTGTCTGTTTTGATCTGGGGGCTGGGAGTAGTCAGAGTAGCTGTGGGCGTTACCGCCTGTGCTCCGGCTCTGAGGCACCTCCCCCTGTTCCAGGGAGAATGTTCTGGAAAGGGAGCTGGGCCTGGAACTGGAGTGACAGGCAGCTTGTGTGTGAGCCCTGACCAATCCCCATCGAGATTGGCAGGGGGCGGGCCTCATATATAAGCTGAGGTGATTCTCCACAGGGGACAGAGTCAGCTGGGTGAAGTGAGGAATGGCATGTTAGTCAGTCGCAGGAGGCCATCCCCCCCATCTGGGGGGGGGTGCGCCGATCGCAGGAGAGGCCCGGAGAGAGCTGTGAGGGAACATTGCCTCTACACAGTCATTGGCAATGTCTTTGCCACCACACGGTCGGATGGCAGGCAACTCCTGGAGCAGAAGGGCAGGTAAAACTGGCGGTACGCATGGTCCATTTAAAGCTCCTCATCAAGGACTCAGGGCTGTTGGACGTTCGGTGAGTGTTACCACAGGGCATTTGGTGCGACCATGTACAGCCAAATCTATTCTGACCTCCTCATCACAGCGTGGGGGGCTACAACGAAGCAGGAACATTTAGCTATATATTATTATTATTATACAGGATTTATATAGCGCCGACAGTTTACGCAGCGCTTTACAACATTAGATATGGCTGACATGCCTGGTGGTAAGCAATCTATGGTCTACCATATATTGCATGTTTAGCACTATGATACAATATGCTCTTAAAGCCTTATTACATAAAAAAACTAGAAGGGATAATGAATGCCCAGTGATGATAAACATTCTTACAGCAACTATACAGAAAATAGCCAAGGCATAGAAGACTCCTATGTTACACTCCCAGGAGGTCATATCTTGCGTAACCCGGATGATGCTCAAAAATAAAAAGACTGCCATCAACAAAATGGCCTCCTTCCAAAAAATATGGACCTCATGAATCTATGCTTCCCCACAACCCTGGCTTATCAGAATCTGGAAGCCCCCATTAACACCCCCTATGTAAATGAGTAGGGGTACATAGTACCCCTACTTGTTCACCAAAAAAGTGGTAAAAGTGGAAAAAAACACAAGGGGTTTTGACAAGTCCTTTATTAAAAAGTGTAAAAAAAACTAAAATGTCCCCTGGTGTAGATTCAATGTCAATCACGATAAATGCCGGCTGCCAACCCGAAAAAGGAAATTAAAAGCTCCACTCCCTACTAAGTCTCCCGTCAAAAGACAGGTCCACCTTAATAAATGAAGGGGTGGAGCCACCCGGTGACATCACCAGATGGTCACACCCCTTGTGACCTCATCGGCTATGAATGCCCCAGTCGGTGATGTCATAAGGAGGCGGGTTCACCCAGAGCCCCCCCTGCCCCAAAGCACCTTTCCATGTTGATGGCATGTGGTCTGGTTTGGATTGGAGGACCCCAGGTTGTTTTTTGTGATTTTTTTTTATGCTGGCAATTATTTTCTTTACATTCAGCTGTCAGCGGTGAACCCTGCTGACAACTGATGACTCACTGGTTGTTAAGGAAGCTGCGGCCGCCCGCTCCTTAACAGCCATGTTGTTTTATTTTAAAAATTTTGAAGTTTTATTTTTTTTTGGGGGGAGGGGCAAGTAGCTGGTCTTGCCTAGGGTGCAAAATAGTCTAGCACCAGCCCTGCATATCTGACTTACTCTCCATTCTTCCCCACCCTACAAAATGTTGAAATTGTGACTTAAAAAAATATAGGGAACCACAAGCCTTCCTATCTCCTTTGGATATTGTAGGGTTCCTAATCAGACCCTAGGTACTCTCTTCTTCCATATTATATCCCTATATACCCCAGTAAATTTCAACCACAGGTATCCAACAAGAAGAGTTATTCAAAAATCTACTAATTGTACAATCCACAGTTACACTACACTTGAGCACCACAACCCAAAAACACAATGTAATTCATTTTTAATATTAAAAGCAACCTCATCCATCCATCCATGTCTCCATGCTTTATTTTGCTGAGAAATCACTTTGAAAAACACCTCTAGCATTTCTAGCCGTGGCCAGCTTGAGTAGGGGCAGATGATTTGTTTCCTAGGATCCATCTGCCCTTAGCTCAGGGATGCAGGCAGGGGGTGTGCTTAGCTGGGAAAGCCCCTCCTGACCTCTTGAAGACTCCTGGGATGTTTAACATCATTTGCCTAGGCCTAGAAACCAGGAAGTAACTGGGAAAAAAAGTTTAAAACAAGTAAATATGATATACTTTCTTATCTATTTACTAATGCTAGCAGCATAAGGGTTAAAATAGTTGATATTAATTGAGAAAGAATGAAGTTCCAAATTAACATATTTGTTCTACCATAATACAAAACACTTGCGCTTAATTGTTTCCAAAGGTGGTATCAAATTTAACAGGATTTAATCCTAAAAGCAATACAAACCCCCAAATATTTAAACTCTGAGAAGACTGTAATATAAGACCCATGTCCCTTCAGCTCAATCCACAAAGGGTCTATAGCATGGGTCCCCAAGCCCCCAAATATTTAAACTCTGAGAAGACTGTAATATAAGACCCATGTCCCTTCAGCTCAACCCACAAAGAGTCTACAGCAGGGGTCCCCAACCCTGGGCCATGGACCGGTACCAGTCCATGGCCTGTTCGCAGCCGTGCCGCACAGCAGAAGGTGAGGTGAGCACTGCAACCGCAGTCCTGTCCATTTAACAGCCTCTGTGTGTTCTTCTGGGTCTCCCGCCTGCTAGACATCCTCTTGTTAAATAATAAGTTGGGCAGCTCCTGCTCTCCATCCAGATCTGCAGCTCCTCCCACCCCCTGCTGATAGGATGACATCGTAGGTGGAGCTGGAGAAGGCTGCCACTAAGAGCTTACAATCTAAATGCTGATGATTATTTTACATTCTGCTATGTGCATCCTGTGTAGGTGTAATAAATGCAGGGAATGGCCTTTATAAATCCACTTTCATGTCAGTGTAGAACTGTAGATCAGATGGCAGGCTATGCTGACCATTAACCCTTTGTAGTCTCTCTAATCATACTACTATGATATGGATCTTCCCCCTACACTGATACACAGTAGAAGGATCTGGCTCAGCCTGCCCTGGACTGTCCTGTCACATGCTGTCTGAAGGCCTCCATTGTACACAGAACCTTCCACTCCTCCACTGATTCATTCAGGATGACCAATCAGAGTGTGTGCACTTTGCATCCAGACCAGCCAATCAGCGCATGCACTTTACATCCAGGCTGGTCAATCAGAGTGTGCACACTTTGCATCCAGGCCAGCCAATCAGAGTGCATACACTTTGCAATGCAGCCCCCTTTATATCACAGTGCCCCTTTACAGTGCAGTCCCCTTTACATTATATAAAGGGGCACTGTGATGTAAAGAGGACTGCACTGTAACGGGGGCTGAGGACCAACTCTGTGAACTACCCTTCCCCCTGGTCCCTGGAAAAATTGGCTGCCACCAAACCGCAGAGGTGGGGGACTTGAGTCACATGACTTGACTTAAGTCAGACTTAAGTCACCTGTTTGAGGACTTGCGACTTGCTTGACAAAATTAAATAAATGACTTGACTTTGACTTGTCACTAATGACTTGCGACTTGACTTTGACTTGGGCTATTTGACTTGCAATGACTTGGCACCACCCCCCCGAAAATATTACCCACACACTCCGCCCACCACAGCCTCTGAGCCAATCAGCATTTGCCAAATGCCATGGGAGCTGTTCAGGGTAGCGGTAAGAGTTATGTCAGTCCCTGCATCAAGCGCACCTGTTGAACGTGTGTTCAGCCATGGTGGGGAGATAATGCGACCCCATCGCTCACAACTGAGCGAGAAAGTACTTTCGAATTTAATTTTTTGCAAATGCAATGCATTTTAAGTGGCTATTCTCATCACCATTCAAGTGTCCAGATGTTGGCATTGTGTCAAGTTCAAACTTTGAGCTTAGTTATTTTCCCCCTCAGCAAGGACTACATTTTTTCAGGCTTGTTGGCCATTTGATTGCTGAGTGTTCTGCTCCTTGTCTGCTGTTTGAGCATTCAAAGTGTTTCTTTAATATGCCAAGAAAAAAGCACTAAGCAGTTTTGTTAATGTTGAAAATAAAACAAAACCTTTCCTGAAAACTGACTTTTAACTCATTTAAAGGTGGAAATGGGGTAGATTAGTATTTTGACTTAATTTGTGACTTGAGCAAAATAAATGACTTGACTTGACTTGCTTGACTTCTAGCAGGGACTCGACTTGACTTGCTTGCTTTTCGCCACAGTAACTTGGGACTTGCTTGTGACTTGAAGGTTAAGACTTGAGACTTGCTTGTGACTTGCACATATGTGACTTACTCTAATGTGTGCCAAACCGGGCCCTGGTGCCAAAAAGGTTGGGGACTGTTGGTCTATAGGAAGACGTACCAAATTATCTTAGTTGATCAGTAGACCTCATTACCACCCAAATTCCTCAATCAAGGACATTGTATGTTCAAGGGAGTACTGAATGTATGACAGAAACAGCAACATATCAGCATACATAGCTCATTTATCCTCTTTCACATCCCTTATAAATCCTATAATATGAGTCAACTGTCAAATCATCTCCACTAATGGCTTTGTCACTAGACAGAACAGTAATGGAAAAAAGAGACTGTGTGTGCCCCGCTGTAGGGTGAAAAAGGAACAGTGCATTTCATTCACTGTAATACATCCCTGTGGAAACATATACAAATGCCTCACCCACCTACAATATTTAGGCCTAAAACCAAATCTGCCAAGAAGTGTCCTAAGATAACCCTGCTCAATGCTATCAAATGCTTTTGCTGCATCCAGCAACAATAAGTCTCTATATCCACCATTTTCCATGAGGACCTGTAGATATAGAAAAACCCTTGAATATTATGTGTAGTTGATTTATCTGGCATAAAGTTCATCTAATCTGGAAGCAAGAGAGCTACAGCTACTGCAACCAGCCTAGTGGCTTAGCCAATATCTTAACATCAGTACAGTATTTAGGAGTTAAATTGGACATTATGAATTGGCAATAAAGGATATCTGTCTGTCTTTCTTAGGTATGACCCCAATAATAACCTACTTCATGGATGTAGGAAGCACTCCTTCCTGCGACATATCATTAAATGTATGTAAAAGAGTATCCTTTCCATTTTGTTTATGTAGCAAGGTCCCTTGGGGCCTAATGGTGACCTCCAGAGTTAGGGACAGCTGACATCCTTCTGTGTAGAGTGGGTTATGAGGCATGGTGGGTGCAGTGCAAGGTAGATTCCTGGGTGCCAGACACTTCTTGAATGCAAAGAGGTTTATTTTCTCTTGAACAGAACTGTGGGAGAGAGGGTTAGGGCCAGGACACCCTTTAGTAGTTGCAATGTTAATTAGCAGACTCCAAGCCATCTCCTATGGCAATGATCTTGAACAGTTTGTAACAAAGCTTGCAATTAACTCATTGACTTCCTCCACAATCTCTTTTTTAGATCTTCACTCAACTGAGCTCTCAGTCTATCACCTAGACCCTCTGATCCACTGCCACTGGATCTTCTGAGCTTTTCCAATCTTCTCACTGAGTATCCTCCTCAAGTGTTACCCCCGCATCCCTGCTGGGTCCCTAGCTTGGCACTCACAGATACTCCTTAAGCATCACCCCACTGGCCTGCTCGGTCCCTGGCTTGGCACACAAGGCTGCTCTGCAAGCGTCACCTCCGCTGGCTGGGTCCCTGGCTTGACACCTGCTGAAGTTTCCCAATTCTTCACTGTCCCTGGTTGGTGAGAATACAGTTCTGGTACTTGCTTCAGCTACTCACAGTGGTTCCCAGTAACAAGGTGGATGGTCCCTTAGTGGTGACAGCTTTCCTCTACCTCCAACCACGACAGGTTCTCCGGCCGGCAGAACTGTTACTTTTGGTTGGACTGCAAGCCGCAGTCCCAACGCTATGCTGCTTCTTGCTTCTGGATAGGCCCTCAGACAATGATAGGCCCTCAGACAGCCTAGCAGCCAGATGTCCCCGGGATAGGCCTCAGGCTCTGGCCTAGCAGCCCAGGGCAATACAACACACGTCCACCCAGACAGCCGTCCAGGTGGCACAGAACCCTGATCACCTGACCTCACCCAAATAAATAGGCTCTCCCAGCAGGCCAAGGGACCCAAGAAGATCCCTGCCCATTGGCTGAGATATCCCATCTATTCCTAATCTGTCCTTGCAATGCCCTTGTCTTATCTAGTGCCACCAGATAGTGACAGAAGAGAGAAGTGCAGCAATTCCATAATTAGGGTGGAATCAATTGATCTCCTATCAATTGGCCAAGGCAACTATACCTGGCAGGTACATTTGCTAGCAACCCTGCCTAATCATCAGGGTGCCACATCCTCCCCCTGCCTACAAAACTATGTCTTGGAGTTTGCAGAGAAATTATTTGAGCTCTCAAGCCTGAGAGCGAATGTACTGGCAAAAATTGGGATGGGTGGGGGAAACAGGAAAAGAATAATAATGACAAGTAATGCACGTGGCATACCACATGAAATAAACATTTATAACACATACATGAGCGAATGGTAGTTCACACAGGGTAGATAAATATCAGGCATTATATATACAATTTAACGTGTGGTATACAACCCAAGTTGTTAAGGGACAACCATATTAACAATAGCCTTATATTCTAAATATCTATCTAATATATACAGTAATAAAGGGCATGAATATTTTGGCATTTTTTTATCCATGTCGGGTCATTGTTTTTCCTTGTCTAAGGAAGACGCAATGGTGCAGGAATACCTGAAAGAGAAAAATAAACAGCAATGCAAATTCATCCTATTCCTATGATAATACAGTGCAATATGTACATAAGTGAACCTTAAGTAGGTTGTTTATTGTCCTCAGCCGAGAACAGCATAGCAGTGTAAATATATCCTATAATGTGTCTAAACTACATGCATATAAATGAAAGTGGGTCCCATCCTCGTCCGAAGATGCCACCCCTTCCCTAACAGTCTACAGAAACTTTCCTTAGCATATTTTATCAATTACTTATAACATGGATAAAGATTCACTCAGGTCAGCACCACTTACGCCACCTGATGACCAGCATAAGAACAGTCCTGGTACATTGATCAGTCCAACATTCCAATGAAGGGAGAGAATTTTTTTTTTCCTTTGCCACAGCTCGCTCTACCTAACTAGATAAGCACCCCCAATGTCCTTGATGTTTCACAGTCCATCAAAGTAGTTTCTAGTGGGGTAGAACAATACTTCCAGCAGTTTCCCTTCTTAAGGAAAACTTCCGGGGGCAAAAGGCACAGCTGCATTCAGGCAACAAGCAGCCAGGCCATGCTGCAAGGGACCGCACTTTTGAACATAGGTCCCCTTGCAATGGTAGCCTCAGTTTGTTCACATGACAGCTGGGGACTGAAAAAGATCTCCGTCCTCATCATTTGCAGAAATAACTTGCTGAACCCCACAGGTCACTTATCAGAGGGAACCACACTGGCAATTCCACGGTACTGGCCAGTGAAACTTAAGTGGGCACTCCCTGTATCTGCCGGTAGCATTCGGTCCAGCACAATCTCAGCAGTACAGCCAG
The DNA here is from genome assembly GCA_037952925.1 of Lithobates clamitans. NCBI lineage: Eukaryota > Metazoa > Chordata > Amphibia > Anura > Ranidae > Lithobates > Lithobates clamitans. Next base: position 200,734 of record JBBGZY010001650.1, on the reverse strand, counting down.
CAGAAATGTTCTCCACTAGCAATAATTTTTGTGCAAAAATGAAGTGGCTTCCAGCATAGCCTCCTTAACTCCACACAGCACGCATTTGTAATCCAACAAGATTTGGTGAACAGGTATAGTTCTGTAGTATTTACCAGTAATACCTGGGATCTGGCAACTTCAAATCCTCTCCTTTGGTATTTATAGTAGCAATAAAGCATTGAATACCCCTCTCCTGTTAACATTATCTGAGTTGATTCAACAGTCATGTTTATGAACAAGCAACAGCGGGATTCTTGGAACCTGATCGTGGGCCATATATACGAGAACAAGAACAATGTAGGCAATGATGCAGTTGGCTACTCTGTCTACAGCAACCATACTTTCCTTTTCTCAGCATTGGAGGAATAGACAGTACAATCTGGACATTTTGTTATCTGATACACCCCAACAATTTTACGCAACAGTCATTTTACTCACCCCGCGCATTTCCTACTCCCTCCTGGCGTACCAGCCTAGGGCACCTCCGGGGCTGAACACGAGATCAACCACTCTTCTTTGTGCGAGAAGAGCGGATGTATTGAGCCCGACAAGTGAGGATCAGTGGGCTAAAATTCTCGGTGCCAGCAGTACCCGGGGTGATAGTTGAGACATGCACTTGAATTTCCTTAGGCAGAAGAAAGGTGCTGGTACCGCTTGCTCCGGACTAGCAGCTACTGTAGAAAACTCAGAGTAAACAATGGCAGCGGGAACTGACACTTCCACTGCAGTCTCTGTAGAATCACCGGACGGAATGTGTTCCGATGGAGAAGAATCTGCCCAGGCAGGGATAGGCCTACCAGAGTCAGCGGCAGCGGTGCTGGATGTAGGTTCCTCCACGGTGGCATATCCACGGGCCCAGTCCATCCTCATCACTTGTGATGGTAGTGGCTGTCTGGCAGACACCAGTAGTAGGTTCCACAGTGGTAGCACCAGCTCCAAGGATGCAAGAATACAGCAAACCCGGAGCATCGTCAGCAAACAATCCCCATGGCTGCAGAACTTTAAGAGATATACAGTGCGATCTCCCCTCTCGGCACCATCCAAATGCCCATATCAGTAATCGTCTCTCCTGAGGCAAGAAACTGGCAATTTCTCGTGGACCACATTCAGACAATATAGGATGGGGAACCTCAAACCTAGGAGCTCCCAAATGCGCCACAAGGCCACAAGGTTTCAGCATGCGGACCCAAGATGGTGACACAAACAGCAATGAGTCCTCCTCTGCAGAGCATGGGCTCCTCCCCCTGCCAACGGATTGGTGCAAACACTTTCTGGAAACTTCAGCGCCCCCCTTTTGCTTCTGCAACGTGCCAAATCTGTAATGGAGTCTGTTTTAACACTAGCAGCACTGGCAGGAAGTGTCAAAAGACCAGCCTGGTACTCTTCCGTGAGCAATGAGACTTGTTGGTTCTTCCCCACATTGTTAGGATGCATAATAACACAGTCTACAAGAAGTAAATATATTACTTGCCACTTTCCAGTGGAGCCAGACGAAATCCAGATGAAGCTGTAGCCAGTTGTATGGGCGACTGCTGCAAGGATAGTGCCTTTGCCCCACACTGGGTGCCAAATGTAGCGAGGTCCTGAGGCCCCTGGGGTACAATGGGGACCTCCAGATTTAGGGACAGCTGACATCCTTCTGTGTAGAGTGGGTTATGAGGCATGGTGGGTGTAGTGCAAGGTAAATTCATGGGCACCAGTCACTTCTTGAATGCAAAGAGATTTATTTTCTCTTGAACAGAACTGTGGGAGAGAGGGTTAAGGCCAGGACACCCTTTAATAGTTGCAATGTTAATTAGCAGACTCTATAGGTAGACAGCCACGCAGGAAAAGGCACCCAGCCAGACACCACATCTGCATGTGTAGACATGCTTTCTCCTATGGCAACGATCTTGAACAGTTCCTAAGAAAGTTTGCAATGAACTCGTTCACTTCCTCCACAATCTCCTTTTTAGATCTTTATTCAACTGAGCACCCAGTCCATCACCTAGACCGGCTGATCCACTGCTACTGGATCTCCTGAGCTCTTCCAATCTTCTCACTGAGTATCCTACTCAAGCGTCACCCCGCGTCCCTGCTGGCTCCCTAGCTTGGCACTCACAGATACTCCTCAAGTGTCACCCCACTGGCCTGCTCGGTCCCTGGCTTGGCACACAAGGCTGCTCTGCAAGCGTCACCTCCACTGGCTGGGTCCTTGGCTTGACACCTGCTGAAGTTTCCCAATTCTTCACCGTCTCCGGTTGGTGAGAATACTGCTCTGGTACTTGCTTCAGCTGCTCACAGTGGTCCCCGGTAACAAGGTGGATGGCCCCTTAGTGGGGACAGCATCCCCTCTGACCACGACAGGTTCTCTGGCCGGCAGAACTGTTACTTTTGATTGGACTGCAAGCCGCAGTCCCAACCCTACGCTGCTTCTTGCTTCTGGATAGGCCCTCAGACATCCTAGCAGCCAGATGTCTTCGGGATAGGCCTCACCCAAATAAATAGGCTCTCCCAGCAGGCCAAGGGACCCAAGAAGATCCCTGTCAATTGGCTAAGATACCTTATCTATTCCTAATCTGTCCTTGCAATGCCCTTGTCTTATCTAGTGCCACCACATACCCGGCCATTTAGTGACAGAAGAGAGAAGTGCAGCAATTCCAGAATTAGGGTGGAATCAATTGATCTTCTATCAATTGGCTAAGGCAACTATACCTGGCAAATAAATTCTCTAGCAACCCTGCCTAAACATCAGGGTGCTACATCTGTATATCCCAATGGGTAGGCCATCTATGCCAGGCTCTTTATTACTTGAAAAACTAGCCACTGCAGCCTCCAGCTCTTCGAGCATCAGCGGAAAGTCCAGCAGCACTCTCTGTCCCTGAGACAGACAAGGAAGTGTCACTGCCTGTAAATAACAATCCAATTCAGACACAGAATGAGCTGTCTTTTTAGCATATCATAAAATTTGTAGAACATTGCTAATTTATCAGCAGGATCATTAGCCACTTAACTATTTTGATCTATTAAGGCTCTTATATAGTGTTTCTCTTGTTGTGACCTTGCTGTATAGGCCAGGAAAGATCCAGCGTTCTCTCCTTCTAACCAACATTGATGGTTCTGAAAAAAATAGCTTTATATCTTTTGCAGAATCAGAACCTCTGGGTATTTTATAAATATAACACAATGTCTTCATAACCAGTAATCCTTATCATTCATCTTTCTTTAACTATTGAGCACAACACCAATCAAAGTTTTGCATTCTTTCATCATGGACTTCCTTTATAGATCTCACATTTAGTTGCATACCATCTCAGCAGAAAAAGTAGATGCTGAAAGATTGCTGGACCAAACAGAGAGGTGGTAGCAATATAACAGCCAGCAGCCATCACTGACTGTTGGTCCCAATCTGATCAAGGTCAAGGTCTGAATGGGGGAGAACCACCACTTAGGGTCACCAGTCCAAGTTATCTTCTTTGTACCGGCTTGGGGGCAAATGCCCACATCACTGGGAGGTACAGGATATGTTTTTTGTTTTTTTTTTATGAAATCCTTAAAAGTTTTTTTGTTTTTTTGTTTTTTTTATTCATACTTACCTCGGTGAATGGAGCATCAGACCAATGCTGCAGCTGTCCCTCGCCATCTCTGCACTGAGAACCGAGCCACCAAACACCACTGATGGCTTGGTTCTCACTCCTCCCTGAGAGGAAAGCTGCTGACTATCAGTCAGCGTCTCTCCTCTCTGCTCCTCCACACTCACTGGAGTGCTGAGCTGTGGAGGGGCGGGGAGAGGCTGTCTCAGCGGCTCGCTGAGACTGCCATCAATCAAGGCAGCTGGCGGATCCAAACTTGGAAGTCGGGGTGACGCACTGCCTCGACTGATGGCAGTGACGTCAGTGGAGAGTGGACTTCAGACCGCTCTCCTCTGAAAACGGGTCACAGGAGTGCAAAACTAATTGCACTCCTGTGACCCATAAGGGAAGCCCAGCCTTAAAAGCTCAGGCTGGACTTCTTTAAAAACAGAAGATCCAGTGATTATGGCTATGGCTGTATAATATACAGTTATAAAAAAGGAATGGCAAAAAAAACCATATGTGTTAAGGTTAGGAAGAAAGGCATCTGGCATTACTTCCCACAATACATGTACAATCTTGTTAGACTAAAGAAAAGGGATTTCCCAGAACAATGCACAATGAAAAAAAAATCACATGGGGAAATTATGCCATATAAATACACGGCATAAATTATAACCTTTAATTAAAGCGCATTAGCATTAAAAGGTGTCTGCAAAGTATCCTGTAATCTTTTTTAAAATTTACCTCTCACAGACTTAGGGTAAATGTAAAGACAATAAACTTAAACTGTTACTAAACCCAGGACCCTGCATTCACTATATCTTGTCTCCCACAGTACACAGAATATGGAAATGCAATTATTCTAAAAAATATAAACTGCTAAATACCTCTCATTAGTAATATATAGCAGTCTTGTGACTTCTATCAGTGGAGCGGAGCACTGGTTAAAACTTGTAGGAGAGGTTTTCATTCTCCTCTGACTGTCCTATGAAGGTGCATGACCCCTGACTTGATGTCTGGACAGTGCTAATTGGCCCTATGCTGATCACATGCACATCCCCCCCCCTTAAAAAAACTCACTAGCAATACACACCAAACTGAGTATGTGCAGAGTGCTTCCTAGGGCTCTGTTCTATCGGCAGAAGGATTAGGGACAGTAAAAGAATGGGAGAATCAGGGAAGACACGATCAAACAGTCTTTTTACACAATGTGGAGGATAAATTCCTTATGCCGCGTACACACGCTCGGACGTCTCATCGGAAAAAGATATGACGGCTTTTCCGACAGGATTCCACTCAAGTTTGCCTTGCATACACATGGTCACGCAAAAGTTTGCTGAACTTACGACTGTCAAGAACGCGGTGACGTACAACACTACGACAAGCCGAGAAAATGAAATTCAATGCTTCCGAGCATGCGTCGAATTGTTTCCGAGCATGCTTAGGAATTTTGCGCGTCAGAATTGCCACAGACGATCGAATTTTCGGATAGGAACTTGTCCCGACCGAAAAATTGAGAACATGCTATCAATCTTTTTCTGGCTGGAATTCGGCCAGCAAAAGTCAGATGGAGCATACACACGGTCGCATTTTTTGACAAAAAACTCTCATCGATCTTTTGCGGGCCGAAATTCCGATCGTGTGTACGTGGCATTAGGTTCCACAGTGAGTATATCAAGCATACTTTACTGCATATACAGACAGCTCTTACTGTTGTGGGTTTAGTAACACTTTGAAAAAAAATTCTTAAAACTTTACAGAGAACTTCCCCTTCCTCAAAAGAACTCTGACTAACTAAGTAGCTCTAGACTAGGTATAAAAAGCTGCAACTCTTTCACATATGGCACATCATCCCTTATGCTAAACTTTTTCAATCAAATCAGTACTGATGGCTAGTTATTTTTTTACTCCATTAACATAGTTCCAATTGTTGTAATCAATACATTTTGTAATAGCCCATGCAGTTGGGTGAAACTGGGAATTATGATAGGTATATCTCACCACTGGAATTCTCCAGATAAATAAAGTCAGCATGTAATTAAAATTTTGAGCACTAAAACAAAAAAACAAAACTGAAAGAGAATGTCATTATACCAGGACTATGTTATACTCATCTTGTGATCCTCAAACAAAGCAATAATCTGAAAAGTCTGTACATGAATTCTAAAGAGGCTGCTCTATACTGTTTCTTTAAAAGTAGACTGATAATTCACTAAACCTCTGCCCAACCAGTTATTTTAAAGCAGGAAATTGGAAAACCCTAACTCTTGCATACATTGCAAATTGTTAAGGCAAAACTCCAGACAAAATAGGAAGATACAATTAAAAGCCTAATAAAAAATAAAACAACACCACACAGTTTTACTACAATACTAACCTTTATTACAGAGGTTTGTCTGCTGTATGTTTTCCTACCCATAGATGTCTTCAGTCTCATGACCAGAATCATTCAACCAACTTCCTCTGAGCTCAGGTATCCTGGATCTGCCCCAGTCTGTGACTGGACAGTGAACGGAGAAGCAGCACAGTAATGAGCTAGAATCTCTGTCACTCTGTTTTCTTCGCCTAATAGCATGCCCCTTGTCAGCATTTGAACTGTTTGGCTCCATGTACAGCTTCCTTTGTCACAATCCAACTCTGCTATACAGGGACTGCAAGACGCTGATGCCAAGTCAAATGTAAATAACTACACTGCTTTCTTGCATTAAAAAAAATACAGTGCTCTGAAAAAGTATTTACCCCACTTGGCATTTTTTGTGTTTTGTTGCCTCACAACCTGGAATTAACATGGATTGTTTGAGAATTCGCATAATTTAATTTACAGAACATGCCCACAACTTTGAAGATTTTTTTTTTTATTGTGAAGCAAACAACAAATAGGACAAAATACCAGAAAAAGTCAATGTGCATAACTATTCACCCCCCTAAAGTCAATACTTTGTAGAGCCACCTTTTGCGGCTATCGTAGCTCCAAGTCGCTTTGGATAAGTCTCTATGACCTTGCAACATCTTATCACTGGGATTTTTGCCCATTCCTCCTTGCAAAACAGCTCCAGCTCCTTCAAGTTTGATGGTTTGCGCTTGTGAACAGCAATCTTTAAGTCTGAACACAGATTTTCTATTGGGTTGAGGTCTGGGCTTTGACTAGGCCATTCCAACACATTTACATGTTTCCCCTTAAACCACTCAAGTGTTGCTTTAGCAGTGTGTTTGGGGTCATTGTCCTGCTGGAAGGTGAATCTCTGTCCTAGCCTCAAATCACACACAGAGTGGTACAGGTTTTGCTCAAGAATATCCCTGTATTTAGCACCATCCATCTTTCCCTCAACTCTGACCAGTTTCCCCGTCCCAACTGCTGAAAAAAATCCCCACAGCCTGATGCTGTCACCACCATGTTTCACTGTGGGGATGGTGTTCTTTGGGTGAAGTGATGTTTTGGGTTTGCGCCAGACATTTTTTTTGATGGCCAAAAAGTAAAATTTTAGTCTCATCAGACCAGAGCACCTTCCTCTATACATTTTAGGAGTCTCCCACGTGTCTTTTGTTGTTTGCTGAAAGTAATGGCGTTCTTCTGGCCACTCTGCCATAAAGCCCAACTCTATGGAGCGTACGGCTTATTGTCGTCCTATGTACAGATACTCCAGTCTCTAATGTGGAACTCTGCAGCTCCTCCGGGGTAACCTGGGTCTCTGTGCTGCCTCTCTGATTAATGCACTCCCTGCACAGTCTGTGAGTTTTGGTTTGCGGCCGTCTCTTGGCAGGTTTGCTGTTGTGCCATGTTCTTTCCAATTGGTTATGATAGATTTGATGGTGCTCCTAGGGATCATCAAAGATTTGGATATTTTGTTATAACGTAACCCTGACTTGTACTTCTTAACAACATTGTCCCTTACTTGTTTGGAGAGTTCCTTGGTCTTCATGGCAGTGTTTGGTTAGTGGTGCCTCTTGCTTAGGTGTTGCAGCCTCTGGGGCCTTTCAAAAAGGTGTGTATATGTAATGACAGATCATGTGACACTTAGATTGCTCATAGGTGGACATTATTTCACTAAATATGTGACTTCTGAAGGTATTTGGTTACACCAGAGCTTTTTATGGGCTTCAAAACAAAGGGGGTGAATACATACGCACATGCCAATTAACAGTTTATTTCTAAAAAATAGTTTTATGTATATATTTTTTTAATTTTACTTCACCAACTTAGATTATTGTGTTCTGATCCATCACATATAATTCAGATTAAAAAAACATTGAACTAAAGGCTGTAATTTAACAAAATAGGTAAAAAGCCAAAGGGGTGAATACTTTTGCAAGGCAATGTACACTCAAAGCAAAGTTCCAGCCATTTTTGTGTTTATTAAAAGTCAGCAGCCACAAAAAGTGTAGCTGCTGACTTTTAATAAACACCCACTCACCTGTCCCACGGTCCAGCGATGCGGCCGACCGAAGCCTCGGTTCTCACCTCTCCTTGGCGCCAGCATCACGACTGTGGGTACCCGGCTGTGACAACTTGCGGCTTCACAGCCGGGTGCACACCGCGCATGCGCGAGTCGCACTGCACGTCCTGAATGGCTGGGCAATATTCTGGGACCTGTGACGTGTCCCAGAAGATTGCAGGGAGGGAGGGGCCGTCCACGCGGACCAAGCGAAAGTGGGAGCTGGGTAACTGTCAAAACTAGGTACCCGCTCCCCCTCCCCCCCCCAAAAAAACGACATGCCGAATGTGGCATGTCAGTATTCCTTAAAGCGGAAGTTCCACTTTTGGGTGGAACTCTGTTTTAATGATGTATTCATTGATACAGAGTTACATCTATGTTTATCTATCTATCTAGAGTTCAGCTTTGAGACCTTGATTAACTAAAGTGCATTACATGTTATCACTCATGTTTTATGCAAAATGTTTACCTGGCACTGTGCTTTTCTGTTAACCCCTTTTCATACCTCCTTCTTTCTGGCTGTACCTTTCTAGATTCACTTGTAAGAGCCTGGGAGCTTGTGCCTAACATTAGTATAACTCAACTATTATTGTTGTTTGCACAATTATGCAAATATATTAAACTGGCATGATTTTACAGACCCATTGCTTTATATTGCATAAAGAAAAAAAATCTTCACTGCAGTTAAGGAAAAATTTTAAACCAAGCTTTTATACTGAGCCAGAGAACCCACGTTCTTTATTTCAAAGGAATCCTGTACCATACTAAATGTGGCTGCAACTGCTGACCTCTTCTACATCCAGAGCCCTGTAGGCAAGTGCAGTCTTCTTTCTCCACTGTAGGTGGCGCTCAACCTCAGCGACATTGCAGTTCAAGGGGAAGTCAAGAGGAACATGGTTCCTCTATGGTATTCTGGGTCATTGGGGAAGCTATCTGATTGGATGCTGATTGGACGCTAATGCCCCATGTGACTCTGGCAGCCATCTTGGGTCAGGAAGAGCCTCTTTAAGGCCTTGGTTCCCAGGCTTGGCGCACATTTTGCGTGTGGGTAGTGTAGGGACAGGTCGCCCATCTGATAGTGATTAGCGGCAGGGAGAAGTTCCAGATGAGTAGGGAACGGAAAAGGACACGTCATCTTTCCGCAACACCTCCCCATTTGGGCATGGACCAGTCAGGCTACATTCCACCTCTCAAGGCAGATGCTGTTGGCACACCTGGGACCTGCTCTGCTACACATCGCTATTGTATTCCGTGAGTTTACCCAGTCGGCCGCCATTCTGCCAGGCTTGCTGTGAATTGCTGAACTTTAAATTAAATACAAGTTCTATTCTCCGCAACATAGGTTGAGCTTGATGGACTTGTGTCTTTTTTCAAACTTGCCTACTATGTAACTATGTAACTGGATTGACTATTTAATGCCGCCACACCACGCTGTACCTCCCCACATTTACCCCTTATACAGGGGTGTCCAACCTTTTCACCTTTCTGGGCCACATTGGAAAGAGAGGAACTGTCTTTGGCCACACATAAAATACACTAACAATAAGGATAGCCGATGAGCAGAAAAAGTCAGGGAGATCACAAGTGAACGACCACTGATATAGATAATGTATCTATTTGAGTAATAAAACTTCATTTATTTAGTAATATTTTTAAAAAAGAGGGCAACATAGAACTATTTGACACTGTTTTTGATAAAATAACAGATCAATATCGGGTTCGATGGATGTGGTAGCAATTCTCGGTGAATTCTCAAGTTGCTTATCGGATATTTTGGTTCTAATTCTGTGTTGGGCCACATGCGGCCCATGAGCCTCGAGTTGGACACCCCTGCCCTAATACCAACCCTGTCAACCCAACCCCTAATCTAAAGCCAGGTACACAAGAAATGAAACTTGGCTGGTTCAGCAGGAACTGGCCACATTTCGATCTGTGTGTGGTCCTCCTTGCTTGACAGAAGTAGATTGTTAGATTGGCTTATGTCGAAAGGTCCTGCTGGAGAACCTTCTTCGATCAGCAGTCTGCTGCAGATGATCAGTGTACTCTGAGGCCGGTGCTACCACTAGGCAAACTAGGAAGCCCCCTAGGGCGCACTACTGCCTAGGGCTCAGCATCAGCAGGCAGCCGCCTCTCCAATCGCATATAGTGTCAGAGGCGCAACAGCGGCGGAGGATTGTGTCTGTGTCCCGACTCCCAAATGAATAGACGCTGGTGAGGCTGCATTAATGGGCGCTGGTGAGGCTGCATTTGATGGGCTCTGGTGGGCTACATTTGATGGGTGCTTCATTAAAAAGGTGGGGTATACCTGGGCAGGACAAAGGAGGTGGAGTCAAGGGTAAAGCCAGGGGGAGTGGCAAATTGAAGTTATGCCTAGGGTGTGAAAAATCTTTGCACCAGCCCTGCTGACAGTGGAGGACCCGCTGTCAGAATACAATAGCACAGCAAGGAGGATTCTTCCATTCACCTCACTTTTGTGGATGCAAGAATCTGTCTTTTGTTTTGTTTTTTCTTTCAGCTCACTGGTTGAACTGGAAAAAAAAACCTAATAGTATGTTCCCAGCTTTGGTCTACTAAGGCGTATCCTCAACTTTCACCATACCCTTCAATTTGAATATTGACACCTAAACCTGACTGTTAATTTCTCAACACAAACATATAATGGCCATAATCCTAACACATATATGACTCCTGTACATCAAAATTCTTATGCCAAATAAACCTATGCTGTAACATATCACTAGCAAAGCAGCACTCACTTTCTACATAACTAGTTCAACTTTTATACTAAATTCCCTGTAAAACACTAACTACTACTATACTACTCTCTTTTTGGATTACATCCTACATATATAATTATTACCACACTATAATTTCTCAAAAGCTGTTTTATCTCCTTTGCTATTGTAAAGTAAGTTGATAATTTTCCAAAATTTAAAATGAGAGCTCTGTACGGAATTGTTATCTATGTGATAAAAAGCCCTGATAAACATAGCATGTGACTGGCCATTAGCAGAAAAGGTCGCAACAATCAACATAACTATATCACCTGCAGGGAACAAGCTAAGCCAGGATATTAACAGACATTCTTTGTAATTACTTAGTTAAAACAAATATTAATGATCCGAGAAAAGAATATGGTAAATATTAGCTTCAATTTGTTGCACAGACTTACCATTGTATTTGGTTAATACTCGGAGAATAGAGACACCAAAGCAGGCCATACAGGTTTGAAATTCAGCCGGTTCAGCAGGGACCAGCCAAATTTCAGTCCATGTATGGGCACCCTGGTTGTACAGAAATCGATCTACCCTGTCTGTTTTTTCCTGATCAATCAGTGCTGCCAGCTAGAGCTGGCAACACTGATCGGTGAATTCTGACTTTGGGGAAGTCTCCCTGCCATCAGAACACAATAGCACAGTGGGAGTGATTCCCCCATCCACCTCAAAAGTATGGATAAGGGAATTGTGTCATTATTGTGTCACTAGGTTGAACGAAAAAAAAAGATTAATGTATGGGCTGCCTAAAGGTGCCTATGCATAAACCAAATATTGGACATACATGGTAATTTACTAACCTATCTAGATCTACTTTACTGAAAACTGTGCAACTAAGTATGGCCCACTCCAGCCATTTGATGTACACAAATATTCACTGCTAGATGTTAGAAAATGATGTATAAACACTGCATTGATGTAGCTTTTTAAAAATACTACTATTGGTTCAGCACTAAGGATTAATGGTGGTCTTGGACGTCCTCAGTTCAAGGCCCAGTCAGAACACTATCTACGTGGAATCTGCATGTTGTGACTGTGTGGCTTTTAAGTTATTTGACTGCTGTCTAAAACTGATTGCCCTGTATGATATTCTACTGAGAGTGCCCAAGATGGCTGTCCAAACAGCAGATGGAGGCTCCAGGGAGAAAAGTTAAAAAGCGATACTAAACACACACTATTTAATTTACATTAACCATTTTTTTATGTAAAAGGATGATGGCACTGTATTTATTTTAATTCAAAGAAACCAAGTACGTTTTTTCATAATCGATATGCAACTGTCATGTGACCTGTGCTCTTTCCCACTCTGTCTGCAGGGAAACATCAGTGGGAGGAGCTTCTGGTCCTCTGCTGCTAATCACAAAAAAACAGCCTTTGGAATACGGAGGAAAAATACATAATTCGTATCAAATAAATGTTTTCAATCAACATGCAAATATGTATTTGAACCTGAATCTATTATATGTTTGTGCAAAAACATGGTATGGTCTATCTAGGGGGAGGTTCTGCCAATCACAGCCTGTGAAGCCTCCATCAATCAACAAGTAATATCCCACCTCCATTGTGTGTAGCTGCTTAGTAGGCGTGGCGGAGGAGGGAGTGAGTTCACTGTCACATGGGCTGCACAGATAAGAAAAAGTAGGAAATGAAAGTGTTACTAAACCCAATAATATGAAAATAGTTCCTCTGCCGTGCCCACAGCTTATAAATCCTGCTTTTTACATTAAAATATTGCCACTATATACCTTTTTTGCTGACCTGTATACGACGGTCACATGATAAACTGCACAGTTTGTCCAGTGCTGAGTTTTCAGGTAGGAGGAGATTTCCACTACAGCCTGTATACACGCTGACATGTGTAATGTCAATATCATGTGGCCTGAACAGTTCAACTGAAACAGGAAATGTTCTCACCAGCATTAGAGACTAAACTGAGCATGTGCAGGATGGCTACCCCCACTGTATTATATGGCCTTGCCAAGATAGACAGTGCAGGAGGGAAGGATCTGTCCATATAGTGTCAAAGAGCCTTTTTACACAATGCAGAGAATTAACTCCTTAAGTTCCACAGTGAGTATAACAAGCATGCTATTCTGCATATACAGATTTTACTGTTGTGGGTTTAGTAACACTAGCTTAGTAGACGTGGCAACAGCTTGTCTACACAATCTCAGGCTGCAGCGGGGACACATACAAGGAGGGAGGGACAGTGAAAAGTAAGGATCAAGAAACTAAAGGCACTCTTTTACATGTGTATTGGACCTGCCCACTGCTGGCTCAGTACTGGGAGATGGTCAGTCACCTCCTTGCCCGCCTCTTAGAAACCGAAATCCATGCGACTCCAGAATTTTTTCTATTGGGCTTATCACCACTAAAAATTTGTAGACCATACAAGAAATTAGTACGACACATACTCACGGCAGCACGCTGCCTAATAGCCCTAAACTGGAAACGCATTACCCCACCCTCTGCTGAAGATCTATACGCTAGAATCAAGGATGTAGAATTGATGGAAAAGATGACAGCCAGAATTCAGGATAGGCTAGAGGCACACAACAAGGTTTGGGAGCTGTGTCACCTCCAGGAGGACCCACCATGACCAGGTAAAAAAATCAACTAGAAGGCACTTTCTCTCTTTCCTCCTCCTTCTTTTTCTCCCCCCCCCCCCCCTTCCTATTCCTCATCCCTATATGACACAGGTTTATACAGCTTTTGCTCTTCCCTTTTTTTTTTTTTTTTTGCAAATATCTGATTTACTTTTGAGTGTTTTTTTGTTTTATTTTTCCCAGTCAAGAAGACTGGAACTCAAACCAGCAAATGCAGGAACGTTTACATCAGCTTCCCTGTTTATCATAGGAAATATTACCAGCTAAGTCATACAGAATACATGCTTAATACTACTTATGGATACACTGAACAATGTTTGTGATTTTCTATGTTCCTTTATTCTGTATCACAAAAATTTACAATAAAAAAAATTGTTATTTGAAAAGTAAGGATCAACTAAGTTTTTTGCAGACTACAGAAAACAAATCGCATAGTCACTTAGTGAGTATGAACAGCATGTAATACAGCATGTACTTACAGTTTTTTATTGATGTGGGTTAAATTACATTTTAATATTGCTGTTATGCAAGAATACAAAGCCTAAATTGCTAAATATAGTGCAAACGATGATACCTGCAGCTGAATTGTCTCTGATAAGAAACCGCACTTCAGATATTAATGTAGGAGCAATGAAAAACCACAATGGTTCAACAAGAAAGCACTGAAGTGGTGATATGTAAAAGTAGAAACTTTATTCCATAAGGCAGTTTGGTATGAAAACATCAGACTATCCAGTTGGTCTTGTGCCAATAATTTCACTAACGGCCCATGACAAAGTACCAGAAAGTGTTCCTTAATAATAATTGAAGAACAACCAGAACTTCCAATAGTAACAGCATTCATTTTTTTTTATTAATATATGTTGTCATATTTCTAAACTTGCAGACTCTTGGGCTGTCTTTCTCATCTTGATCTAGTGAGTCATCTAGTGAGTGAATGACCTGGAACAAACTTATGCCGTGTACACACGACCGGACTTTTCGACCGAACTGGTCCAACGGAACGAATCCGTCGGACAATTCGATTGTGTGTGGGCTTCATTGGACCTTCTCTGTTGAAAAATCTGTCGGACTTTAGAAATAGAACATGTTTCAAATCTTTCCGACAGACTCGAGTCTGATCGAAAAATCCGTTTGCTAGTCCAACAGACAAAAAAGGATGCAAGGGCAGCTGTTGGCTACTGGCTATGAACTTCCTTATTCTAGTCCGGTCGTACGTCATCACATTCGAAATGATCGGACTTTGGTGTGAGTCCGACGAAAAGTCCGGTCGTGTGTACACGGCATTACAGCTACTGAAGTCTGCATAACCAGCCTGCAAGTTCTTTAGGCCAGTAAGTAACCATAATGCAGATTTCTTTGCACATTTACTTAAAAAACTCATTTTTATCTATTCAAAAGTCCTATAAACCTTTTGATTATGAAGCATAGTTATGACAATGTGCAAATATGCACCATTTTACATACCACACATATAAACCACAAACTTAAAAAAAAAACTGGAAATGCTCAAACAACACCCAAAAGCTAAAATGTTTTGAAGATTGACAGAATTTTCCACTTCTCCCTGCACTTTTAGACCTGTTTGACAGTTATTGGCTTGTCAGTACAAAAAGTCAGAGTTACAAGGACTGAAAATTATTTTATTTTTTTAACTCCAGTTCCACAGCTTCTTCTTTAAAGCATAATACAAACTTCAAAATAACATGCCCTCTGGCATGATGCTAATTATCTTGACTGGAAAAATTGTTTGAGAAAAATCTTTAAATCCATTCTTTCTTTCATCAAAGAGCTCTTAAAGCATGAACAGAAATGTTGAAACAGCAATAATCTGATCATGTACAAATCTGTAGTATATTCATCGAGCAGCAAGAGACAGGGTGTGTTTGATTTAATAGCTTACTCATTCAGTTGCCAAATTAGACTCCATTAATCCATATGTTAAAGTCAGTGAAACATTCATTACACAGCAGAATCAGAACTGCTTCCACATTGGACAAATTGGTCATTGCAAGCAAAAAGTGATTGGCTCTGTACATATGTTGTGATTTCTGCTATCTGTGGTCATTTTTGTACTCCAGTCCTCAAGACGCCCCAACAGGTTATGTTTTCAGGCTTACCATTATTTTGCACAGGTGATTTGATCAGTTTCACTGTCTTAGTAATTACCACAGTCGTTTCTTCTGAGGGAAATCCTGAAAACATGACCTCTTGGGGCGCCTTGAGGACTGGAGTTGAGAAACACTGGTCTAATGCAGGAGCCTAGCAGGTTTGTTTCATGGGGATTTCTTATGGTGACTGATAGGCCTTATTATATGTAGCCCTGTTGGAGATTTATCTATGTATGGGCTCATTTACCAGCTTTTATTTGCAACACTTTACTATTATTATAGCACTTTTTGGTTGGGGCGCCTTGAGGACTGGAGTTGAGAAACACTGATTTTACAGACAGAACAAAACATAGATCAGCCACCCTTAAGTGACACCAAAAAAAAGATTTTAAATCTACTGGCTCTTTGAGCAATTCAGTAAAGCTTAAAGTGTTACTAAACCCAGGACAATGCATTCACTATATGTGGTCTCCCACAGTACAGTTTTCATTCTACTCTGACTGTCCTATGAGGCTGCAGGAACCCTGACCCTCTGTCTGGACAGTGCTCATTGGCTCTGTGCTGATCACATGCACCCTCCCAAGAAACAAAACTGTCTAGCAATGCACACCAAACTGAGCATGTGCAGCTTGTCCCCAATCTCTGTTCTATCAGGTGATGGATTGGGGACAGCGGAAGAAGGGGAGTATCAGAGAAGACAGGATCAAACAGCCTTTTTTCACAATATGGAGGATTAACTCCTTAGGTTACACAGTGAGTATAACAAGCATGCTTTACTGCATATACAGATTTTACCATTGTGGGTTTAGTAACACTTTAAGGTTTCAAAAAATGGGTAGTATCCCTGACCTGCACTGCAGCAGTAACAGACCAATGTGATGAAGCCCACACACCATGCTCCGGACTGGACACTGACTTTTCAGCAGCACATTCTTAGGGTCATCCCTCTGTTCTTGACTCTGCTCAACTGGCTGAATATCAGTCCGTCTATGGCCAGCTTGAAGCTAGGGGAAACAAACAGATTTTTCCATTCACATAACTGACTGTGGATGGGGACCTTCCCCCATGGGCACATTATATTCTGACAGCTGCACCTGCTGCTTTATTCTTATGGTGGTTGACCGGTTCTCGATAATGTCTCATTGTATTCCACTTAAGAAGTTGCCCACTTCTAAGGAACTGGCTTCCATTTTTGCTCGGGAGATCTTTAGCTTACATGGGCTACCCAAGGTGATTGTCTCGGATAGGGGTAGTCAGTTTGTGTCCCGGCTCTGGCGAACCTTTTGTGCACAGTTGGGAATTCAGCTTGCTTTCTCCTCTGCATATCACCTGCAGTCTAATAGGGTGAAAGAACGAGCCAATCAGTCCTTGGAGCAATATCTACATTGCTATATTTCTGACCATCATAACAACTGGTCAGACCCCTTACTGTGGGCAGAGTTTGCTCACAATAGTGCCTTGAATTCTGCTTCCTGATTGTCCCCGTTTATGGCGAGTTATGGTTTCCAACCTTCTATGTTGCCTGACTCATTTGTCCCGCAGAGTATTCCTGCGTTAGAGGAGCATCTCCGTGGTCTTCGTTCCACTTGGGCACAAGTCCAGGAGGCTTTGTGACATGCTAATGATAGGTACAGACTCCATGCTGACCGCAGACGCCTCCCTGTGCCTTCCTACCAGGTTGGGGAAAGGGTCTGGCTGTCATCTCGCAACCTGCAACTTTGTGTTCCCTCACTGAAGTTCGCACCTCGGTTTATTGGGTCTTTCCATATTCTTCGCAGGATTAACCAAGTGGCTTACGCATTAGACCTTCCTTCTAATATGCGTATCTCAAATGTATTTCATGTCTCCTTATTAAAACCTTTGGTCTACAACCGCTTTACCACCTCGGTGCCTTGTCCTCACCCTGTACATGTTGAGAACCATGAGGAGTATGAAGTACAGTCCATTGTTGACACCCATAGGTTCCGTGGGCGCATACAGTACCTGGTGCATTGGAAAGGGTACGGTCCGGAGGAACGCTTTTGGGTCTCATCCTCGGACATACATGCCCCTGTCCTCCTCTGTGATTTCCATAGAAGTTTTCCCCTCAAGCCAGGTGGTCCTCCGAGGGGGAGGGGTCATTGAGGAGGGGCACTGTCAGGGCTGGGCTCAGCCCTTCCTTCTCTGAGCTGGCCGCTCAGCTGTCAGCTAATTGCCAGCTCTTATCTCTCAACAGTGACTCACCTGTTGATGATATCCTGCTCGTCACATCTCTAAGGACGCTCGCCTGTGTTCCTGTTAAAGACTTGCTTGGCTGACATTCCTTCTGGCTCCAGATCCTGCTTGCTGTTCTACTACGCTCATCTCTGGCTCCCTGACGTTTTGGCTTGTCTGACTATCCATTCTGGTTCCTGAACTCTGGCTATGTTTTGACTACGTTTACTCTGTTTACCTTTTTTTTATTATTATTAAACAAGTGAGATTTAACTGTACTTCTGTCTCAGTCTGATTCATGGTTTCTGACACATTCCCTGCATGTGCCGGAAATGTAACTCTCTCATTGGTTGTGCTCTCAACTAAACTGCCAAAGCATCGAATGGCTTGTGTCATAACTGATCACATGTGCAGCATCATGGCAGTTGAAGATTAAGCAGAGGCCAAGATGGCAGCTTCCATTGCTGAAAACGATAGGAAGGTTTACTTCAACTTTAAAATCCATACCAAACACAAAAGGGTATGGATTGGAGTTTTTTTGGATTCTAATTCATGTTCAAAATTGATTCAATGTGCTATTCAAATGCGTTCCTATAGAAGACAATGAGCCTAAAATTCACATCTGAACCACACTGCAGTGCTCAAGAAATGCACAGGACTCTTTTTAAATTTGCAGCGAATTTGCACTGCCGCTGCACCGCACATATGTGAACCGGCTCCATAGAAAGCCGGATTGATTTACATGTCATGCGAATTGAATGCGGTTCAAAACGCATCCAATTTGCATATTCTAGATTGTAACCTCTAACAAACAGGGCCCTGTATTGAATTGTATTGTAACTGTACTGTCTGCCCTCATGTTGTAAAGCACTGTGCAAACTGTTGGCGCTATACAAAACCTGTATTATAATAATAATAATATACTGTATGTGAACAGAGCCTAAAGGAAAATTTATAGTGCATAGCCAGCCTAAATGACACGTTGGGGGCTAATTAAAAAAGAACGGAATGCCTCCCAAAATGCTTGTACAATGCAATATCAGCGCGTGTCAATCACTTCAACGTGTTTGAAAAGACGTGTGGTAACATGTATGCATCAGTGTGAAGTCAGCTTTACTGTAGATGGTACTTAGATAAGCTCTGCATTTGTATGCAAGAATACGTTCAATGTAACGATGGGCGCAAGTCAGTGTTAATAAAATAAGAAAAACACCACCAAGAAGTATCTACATCTAGTGCTTACAATTGCCAGTTTACAATGGGTATTGTATACAGCAGACCAGGCCAGTTTGGATGAAGTTTACCAGAGTTTTAAAAAGTATAAAGAGGAAGTATATGAGATAAGTGTAAATAGTGTAGGTGTTACTTGAACCATTACAAAGGTGCTGAAGTTAGACATGACCTACCAATGTTAGTGAATGATTGCAGCTGGTGATGGCTAGTCATCACATGTACACATGTTCCTATGCCATACTGTATACCAGGGATATGCAATTAGCGGACCTCCAGCTGTTGCAAAACTACAAGTCCCATTATGCCTCTGCCTATGGGTGTCATGCTTGTGGCTGTCAGAGTCTTGCTATGCCTCATGGGACTTGTAGTTCTGCAACAGCTGGAGGTCCGCTAATTGCATATGCCTGCTGTATACATTAGCCTTCAATTTCATCCACTACTAGACATGAAACAGTGTTGTGTAGGTGTACCAATGTGACGTGGACAACCAAACCAAACATTTTTTGATGCTTTGTTGGGGTTCATTCACAAAATAACTCATGTGGAAACAAGCATTGCGATGCATTTTCAAGTGCCATGCACTGCATTTTCATAACACCCTATTCAAATTACATGAAAGATACCTGCAGGATAGTGACACCAAAAATTGCAGCCTGACTTTTCCTGATTGCAAAACATGTTATAACGGACATCATCCACTCTGCTCTATTCTACGGCCTAAAGATCCCCCACTGCGCTGTGTGTCACAGTTTTACAAAGCCCTCCTTGCCTTGCAGGGTCCTACCTATCCAGATTACTTCACCCGCTGGGAACTGGATCTCCACCCTTTTAGACAAACAAAAGGATAAAATAATTCAGCTGTCACACATTTCTTCTATCTCATCGAAAATGGAGGTTAAAGTAAGGTTGAAAAACTATAAAACTCTTACCCAGTTGCATCACAATCCAGTTAAGCTTCATGCAATGTTCCCATTGAATTATCCCCCATGTTGAATAGAATGTGGTGGCCTTGCCACACGTGGTCACATTTGGTGGGACTGCCCACTTATTCGTCCATTTTGGTGGGATGTGGGTAACATGAATCCTTCCATACAAGGTGGTAATCTCCGATATATGCTCTGGATGATTTTATTTCATTGTACAACAGAACCAATAGGCCAGATATAAGAGGTCAGTAAGCCCCCATCTGTTAAACGCAGCTAAATCCTTGATTCCTGTTTTTGGGGGCAAAAAACGGTCCCCTCACTAATCCATGGGTTACACAAGGTGGATGATCTATAATGGAAGAACTAATGCATATAGCTATGGGTTCCAGTGATAAGCACTCTAGCATATGGGCCTGTTGGTTCAAGTTCAAGTCCTCAACTTTGTAAGTCAATACTATTTCAGGTTTCTAACCTGTTGTTAGCCCTATCATTTAGCCTTTACCATAGGACACATCTGATCAGTTCTGGCTGCATTGCATCTGATCTATCCTCTATTTTCCATCTTCCTTTTCTTTCTTTACCTTCTTGTTCCTTTCCCTTTGGGTTCCCCTTATTTTATTTTATTTAAAAAGTGTCTTGTGAATTATGAGTAAATTATTCCAGATGACAGTGGGATATTCCATGCAACCTGTATTAATGGTGGCTGTGTATTACACGTATTCTGCTCATGTGCAGCATAAAGGCCCGTACACACGATACGAAAATCGGATGGAAAAATTCATACGACGAGCTGTCTGCCGATTTTCGGATCGTTAGTACGGTGCTTTCGACAGCCGATTTAGCTTTTTTCGCCAGACAAAAGCTGGATGTGCAGACTATACAATTTTTGTCGGATATCAACTCAACATCCAATTTTCAGTGCATTAGTACGGTGGTTTTCTTCCGAAAAAAATCGTAAGAGCAAGGCTATGCATGCTCAGAAACTAAAGAATACATACAAAACTATTCAACACATTAAGTCACATCTGAGGTTGTATTCTGTCGTACGTATTCGTATTGTGAGTAACCTCTTCACTTGCTACATGAGACTAGCATGCCACAAAAAACGAACGTTCGGTCGACCGAAAATGTAAGCGTGTGTACGAGGCTTAATACACACTGGGGTTGATTTGCTAAAACTGAAGAGTGCAAAATCTGGTGCAGCTGTGCATAGAAACCAATCAGCTTCTAGGTTTTGTTGTCAAAGCTTAATTGAACAAGCTGAAATTAGAAGCTGATTGGCTACCATGCACAGCTGCACCAGATTTTTCACTCTCCAGTTTTAGTAAATCAACCCCATTGCATCTGTGTTTACTCACTTTTTGAGACAGCTTTGTCAGTTTATATTTTGTATCCTCTTTGTAATTTGCAATAAAAAAATGATTAAACAGAAAAAATAACGCACATACCGGATGCTGCATTTGATAGAACTGTTTCCTATGTCACAAAATGCAGGGCAATGTGACCATAGTAACCAAGCCCCTGTGGTAATTTGTGTACATTACCCTGCAACTACTTCAGAAAGGAAAATCCTATCCACGGAGTATAATATATAAATAGATTATTTTTTCAGCAGCCAGGAATTACACGCTGTATGTTTCCCAGCAGGGAACATACACTACATTCATTTTCATGCCTGCAGGGCATGGATTCTTGCCTGCACGTGTCTGTGCACCAGAACAATACAAATAAATGATTGTTTGAAAAAGTTTTCACTACCTCATCTGTTATTGCCTTCTGACCCCCCTAGTACTTTTGTGAGAAGTAAAAACTAAACTCAGGCTTAGCTAATGTATTTTAAAGGATCGTTCTGTACTTGACATGGATGCTTGCGCCACTCCTACTGGAGTCTGCAAAATTATTTTGCTGGAGGCTACAACATTCTCTCCCCATTCGTTGGGAGTTAACGAAGGAATGAATCATTCACAGAAGTGGATGGAGCTTAGTGGTGCTGAGCCACAGCATGTTGCTCTAGCCTTTGATGCAGACTGGTTGGACTTGTTCCTAGATGATTGAAGAACCGGTTTGACTGGCTTCATATGCCAACAAATTCTGGTATCATTCCATGTTACACAGAATGTAGAAACCTGCCCAGCGAGTTGAATGAAAAGCATATTAGGATATCCATTGCACATTGTATATATGTGAGGTGTAGCTCCACTTACATACACACCAGCGGCAGCTGCCCCAGGATGGTCCAGGTTACATTTCACCATCTATGTGTGAGCCTGCAGCTATAGGACTGACAAATATCATTCCACAGGAACATTACACAACTGTAAGTATGTTATTAATACTTTACTAGGGAGTGGGTTTTACTTGTTACACTAAGTATATATACATTTTGCATATTTATGTACAGTCTTCCTTTACAGGATACAACATTTAAGCAATTTAGAGTGTTTGATTTCTTATGAAAGTGCACACCACCATAATAAATCATTTATAGTCACTTAATATCAAACTGCAAAATGTACAATTTATGAAACTGCAAAATGTACAATGTATGAAACTGCAAAATGTACAATTTATGGAATCTTTGCAATACAATAATGTTGTCAGTTATCTTCTAACAATAGCAAGACATTACCACATGGGAAGTCAGTGCAGGATGGACACGACTCAGGGTAAAGTGATATGACCAACAAATGGCATACATAGAAGAAAAGACAGGTCTGCAGCTAAGCTATAACCTATTAACCCCACAACTTGTGTATTATGCTCCAGATAAACTGTATAGGAAGGCACAAAGGCAGGTTTTATCATGCCTCTGTGTCCTGGAACATTCTTTAGCTTAGGACAATAGGCACTTTCAGATCATGTTGTAAGGCAGAAATAAATTTCCCAATCTCCATCCGTTTTTCACATATCTGGAATACTCCATTGCTCCATTATCATTAACATTATTAAATTAATAAACAATTGTGGACATTTTGTAGATAAAACTTTAAATATATTATCTTCTGGTGCCTATTAGTGTCCATAAAAAATTATTAAAAAAATGTCAGATCTTTAAAAACATCTTTTCTCTTTTTTATTTTTGCAAATGAATTATTCTTTAAAGACACCACTAGGTTATATATTAATTTATGGATAACATTTTATTAGTGTCTCTAAACCAAGGCATGTGAATAATATAGCAGCACCAACCCCGACCAACCATAAATAATAAAGTGGTCATTGAGCGAAGTTATATTTTTATCTATTTACAACAGGATAAGACTCTTCAGTGTACCGCCCTATTAAAACAATCATATTTCTCTGTGTTTAAAAAAAACTGCTATTGTTTTTATTGGTGATTATGTCTTGGGAAACAAGGACTTTGATCTTCTCCACTACATGAAAGATCTGTGATAATAGGTGATAATGGGAATAGAGCAATTTCCCATTGTCATAATTCTCTGCATGTTCTGTAGAGGTGTGGCATTGTAGCCATAAAATGTAGGCATTTCATTCTTTCTTGTTTTCCTTCTGTTATCAGCACCATTCATAGGACGAAAATGATACAAAATAATTCAAAGCAAAGCATGTATTGCATGATTTAGAAATATAGAGGTTTATGTGCCTTGTGCAGGCTATTCTGCACTTTTATTCAAAATAGTCAGTGTTATAAATGAATGTTGAAAAACAAAATATCTGCATTTATGTTCTATGCAAAAATCTTTTTTTTTTTTTATCAAATGATCATATTATGATCATATTGCATTTATAGAAGCAAGCTGAGACATTTAGCCATACTGAGTAGAAAAGCCTTTCTTGGCACCATGCTGCAGAGCAGGACCTTTGCTTTCTGTGTGGAAACAGTGTTCCCTTTGCAGAGGTTCACTTTCTGCTGCACCAGAGCTTGAGCTCTCCAATCAGTGTAAACTTTGCTGATAGGAAGTGCCAACTCTGACTCACCTGGGGACACCTCAGAGCTCTGCAGAGAGACCACTGCTTCCACACAAAGTGCAGAGGTCCTTATCTGCAGTATGCTGGCAGAGGACAGGTTTTTCCACCCAGACTTGGGCTGATTTCCTAAGAAAACAAAATGTTTGACTTTAAACACCTTCTGTTTTAATACACCTGGAATATATTTAACTAATTTAAAGTAACGTTCAGACTTTAAACACCTTTTGCTTTAATGCACCTACAATGAATTTACCTGGTTCTAAACTGAAGTCAGTTGGGCTTGAAATCTCCAACAGTTTTGCAGGAAGCAGGCTGGACACTGCAGAAAATGAGCTATTCAGTATTAGCCGGTGTTCTGACATATACTGTCCTCCTATCGGATAGTGTCCGCTCCGTACTGCGCAGGCGCAGCGCTTGCGCAGTACGGAGCAGAAGGAGATGCCGAAAGTGTCCGAAGTTGATCAGCTGACCATCAGCTGTACATGGCGCTTCGGCACTTCTTATCGATGGCTGTGTAAGAGGGCCCCTCGCAGGCTCGCTTCGCTCGCCACGCTTTGGGCACGGCCTCGCTGCGCTCGGCAACTATTTATTCTCACTCTATGTCCACTTGGATAGTAGGGAATGAACCTGGACACAGGGTGAGAATAAAAGTGCAGGCGCCGTGTACAGCTGATGATCAGCTGTTAAACTTCGGAGACTTTCGGCGTCTCATTTGTCCTCCGTACTGCGCCTGCGCAGTACAGGGAGGACACTATATGATAGGGGACTGTATTTGACAAGACACCGGCATTAATGTGCTTGTTAATAGTGAAATCATGTTCCCTTTTAAATTGGTTAATTTCTGCATACCCAAGTATTCATTGGCAGTTGAAAGGCTGTCTTTAAGATACAGTTATAAAATACACATACATTCACAAACACAGCTATGTACTGTATAGTTTGAATAAAATGTTCATTTTAAGGTTTTGTTTGCCATAAAATGTGTAACATGTTTTATAATATAAGAATAATACTAGAAAATGTATTGTACATATAAAAATGTTTCTACTATGCCCAAAATAGTTACAGTCGGAAAATATGCTTGTATTGGAAAAAATGTGAAACAAAACATCTGACTCCCTTTGAAATCTGAATTCTGTCCTTGAGCTAGGTTAACATGTGTATAACTGCATAGAATAATCCATGTAGCATTTTTCCAAGCAGATAAAATTCTCTACCCTCTGGTTTTTGAAGTGTAACACCATTTTTTTGTTGTCTTGAGATGTGTATATATATATATATATATATATATATATATATATATATATATATATAAAAACATACATATATATATATATATATATATATATATATATATATATATATATATATATATATATATATATATATACAGTGTCTCACAAAAGTGAGTACACCCCTCACATTTTTTGTAAATGTTTTATTATATCTTTTTATGGAATAACACTGAAGAAATGACACTTTGCTACAATGTAAAGTAGTGAGTGTACAGCTTGTATAACAGTCTAAATTTGCTGTCCCCTCAAAATAACTCAACACACAGCAATTAATGTCTAAACCACTGACAACAAAAGTGAGTACATCCCTAAGTGAAAATGTCCAAATTGGGCCCAAGGTGTCAATATTTTGTGTGGCCACCATTATTTTCCAAAGCTTCCTTAACCCTCTTGGGCATGAAGTTCACCAGAGCTTCACAGGTTGTCACTGGAGTCCTCTGGTGGATGTTAGAGACCTTTTGCTCCTCCACCTTCCATTTGAGGATACCCCACAGATGCTCAAGAGGGTATAGGTCTATAGACATGCTTGACCAGTCCATCACCTTTACCCTCAGCTTCTCTAGCAAGACAATGGTCATCATGGTGGTGTGTTTGGGATTGTTATCATGCTGGAATACTGCCCCGTGGCCCAGCCTTCAATGGGAGGCGGTCATGCACTGCTTCAGTATTTCACAGTACATGTTGGCATTCATGGTTCCCTCAATGAACTGTAGCTCCCAAGTGTCGGCAGCACTCATGCAGCCCTAGACCATGACACTCCCACCACCACGCTTGACTGTAGGCAAGACACAATTGTTTTTGTACTCCTCACTTGGTTGCCACCACACACGCTTGACACCATCTGAACCAAATAAGGTTATCTTGGTCTCATCAGACCACAGGACATGGTTCCAGTAATCCATGTCCTTAGTCTTCATGTCTTCAGCAAACTATTTGCGGGCTTTCTTGTGCACCATCTTTAGAAGAGGCTTCCTTCTGGGATGACAGCCATGCAGACCAATTTGATGCAGCGTTCGGCGTATGGTCTGAGCACTGACAGGCTGACTCCCCCACCCCTTCAACCTCTGCAGCAATGCTGGCAGTACTCATACGTCTATTTCCCAAAGACAACATCTGGATATGATGCTGAGCACATACACTCAACTTCTTAGGTCCTGTTAAACTGCTGTATGGTCTTGGCCACCATGCTGCAGCTCAGTTTCAGGGTCCTGGCAATCTTCTTATAGCCTAGGCCATCTTTATGTAGAGCAACAATTCTTTTTTTCAGCACCTCAAAGAGTTCTTGATTATTTGCAGTTTTCATTGTGCCTATTATAATAGTTCAATTTTGCTGTTTGCTATGAACAAACTGAGAACACAAAAAGTGATATGTCTGTAGTATCATCCCAACTGTGTGCAGCATACATGCTTGTGTCCAAGGTGTTCTCGTCACAATAAATTTAATTACTTCCTTTTGACAAAATTACTGGGGCCAATTTACATACAAATATTACACATAGCAATGAGATCTATTGTTGTGTTTCATAGAGTCTGTTTGGTTTAAGCCCTAGTTCACACCAGTGCGGCTTTGAAATTGTACTAGTTCAGCGAGATTTCAAAGATGCAGATCATTTCATGTCACTGTGGCTTGTGACTTCACTGCAACATGATTGGCGGCAATTTGAGCAGTTCAATTTCCGGCAATGAGGTGCGACTCAAGCGATCATGCGGTCATTCGATTTGGAACTGTCAAATTGAATGACAAATCACACTGGTGTGAACGAGGGCTTAATGTCATTTTAAAATGTTATTATCTTGCTATCCTGCCTTATGGTATCCAACCTATCAGCCACGTACACTGCACTCTCCTAAACTGTGATTTTAACATAACCACTATGCAATAAACATCTAAGTACCGGTAAATAAAATAATACTATGAAGTAAACATTATTATATTGTATGCATAAAAAAAACACCTGACAAAAACAATGCCAGTAAAAATATAATATTTTCTCATCAAGCGTCACTTTCAAGCACCATTATGAATTACAGGATTTGCTTTTACAGTACATTGCCATGGTCATCATAAACATATTTAACAAAGCTTTCAGTAGGTGCTGTAGTTAATTCAGGAAAAACAGGACTTGCAGAACTGAATATTTTTATGTGCTTATTGCCCAAGTTTATCTTTCTACATGACATATACAGTATATTCAAATAAATGCCTCATCGAGCAATTTTACAACCTATTTGCACATCCAATGTGTTTGATTACTACAGTTTGAATGTGGGCTTTAAACAAGTCTATTTAAAAAAAAAAAAAACGTGATACACGTCTCTTAACATTACTTGCTATTACTTATTATTTGACTTATCCAGGGCCGTGCTGGGAGCGGATGCTCCCCAAGGTGTCCATCTTTGCCTTGGGGCGGGACAAAAATGGCTGGTAGGTATAATTATTAGGTAATAGTAAATAATGTTGAAAGGTGTATTGCATTTACATAGTTACATAGTAGGTGAGGTTGAAAAAAGACACAAGTCCATCAAGTCCAACCTATGTGTGTGATTATGTGTCAGTATTACATTACATATCTCTGTATATATTTGATCAATATATTCCTATTTATAATGCACCTACGTACACATAGCCAGTCAGGCCTGTTAAAAGTTCTCAGTGCCTGCTTGTTGAACAAATGCAGCAGCCAGGAAGGGAACTCAGACATGCTGAGCCTGTGGATTTACCAGACTCAGTTATCTTGAGCTGCACTGAGGATAAACTTTCCAATATGGACTCTCTGACCTCAGTGCCCCCCCCCCCCCACATCATTCCTCCATGAGTGTCGTGTTAGGTAGCTGGCTTAATTGGCCTCATGGGTGGCAGAGCCTTTGACTTACCCTCAATAAATTAAGCTCTCAAAGTTTCTTGAACAATACAATACATATTTTGCTCTCAAATTAATGTATTTATTAGTTTATAGACTATCATGAGCATGGGTACACAGCCTGAGTACTAAGACACATACTTTATGTATCACAGACACCTGGCCAGGACCACCCATCTTTCCATACAAGATTTGCTCACTCCCCAGATAATCACATTTAACCACCCAAAATGTTCCATAAATAATTGCTTACTTAAAGTGGGGTTCCACCCAAAAAACAAAACTACCTGTAAAAATTCTAAAAAAAAAAACAAAAAAACATTTGGATATTTTTTTTTTTCACTTACCTCTAAATGCCTGTTGCTAGGTGGTCCCTTGTAGTCTGCCTGTCCCTTAGCCTGGGCTGGTGATATCACTTCCTCCTCGGCACAGGAAGGGCTCCGCTCTGCTCCCTCCCTCCTGTCAATCATCTGGGACCCATTACAGGTCCCAGGTGATTGAGCGGCCAATCACGGCGCACGGCGCCGCTCGCGCATGCGCAGTGGGTGCCAGGCTGTGAAGCCACAGCCCGGCGCCCACAGTTGAAATGCCGGCGCCGACGAGCGGAGGGGGGAGACGAGCGGGGCTTCGATCCCCCGCACCGCTGGACCCAGGGACAGGTGAGTGTCCAATTAAAGGTCAGCAGCTGCAGGATTTGTAGCTGCTGACTTTTAATTTTTTTTTTTTTGGACGGCCACCCTGGGTGGAACTCCTCTTTAAAGTAAATCAGTCATTAGAAAACTGCATAAACTAATGCTGGTTTCCTGAAAATTATAGCTGTCTGTGTATGTCATGATATATTTGTGGTTTTAACATTGCTCAGTTAGTTACTAATCAGGATGATCACGCCACCCACCTGTGTGTGAGAAGTATATTAATGAGTATGTGGTAATGGCAGTCAGTTATGATTAAGGTCACCTTGTTGGCAGAAACACGTCAGCATAAATGTTTGGAACTCTATGTTCTCTTTGAAATAAACATTCCCAAAGATTTGCTACTTTATACTGGTTTTCTTCAATTCTCTTTATGGTCTATGGGCGGACAGGAGCCTAGGGTGTTTCCAAACAGCCTAAGTAAGACAAGGAGTTTGAACCATTTCGGCATGTTTGGTGTCTGACTGTGTCTGGTTAAAATGAATATAAACCCTAACAATGAACATCTATTACTATCTCCCTTTCGATTCGTTAAATATACCATTGAAGGCGATTTGCTATATCAGTTTGATATAAGAGTACAAAAATCTTGTTGATGCTGTCATAAATCTTAAGAGCTGATAACTTCTTATGCTGTCCCCCTGTGCTTCATTCTTATTAGTTACATTGTAAATTATCAGGTACTGATTAAAAGGGAACACAAGCTGGAAAAAAAAAAAGAAAACGAATGCAGCCACCACATCTGAGGACTTGAAGATTAAGGTATATTACATTTGTTTTTCTTCAGTTTAGAAAAACTTTAAATACCTCTAAGTCATAGGTCGAAGATAGGTTGGAATTCCTTATTTCCATACTTGCTCCTGGTCAGTCACTCACAAAGCTGTGCAGTCAAGGCTTAAGCATTTATAGGCATTTGCCCCCCTCAGCAACAACAGATCCCCGAGGAACACAAGCTCCTTCCCAGCAACAATAGACCTCCACCAACAATAGATACCCACCAGCAACAATAAATCTGCCCCTGCAGGAAACAAAAGATACCCTAGCAGCCAGCATCAATAGACCCCCCCCCATCAACAGTGGATTCCACCCTTCCCAACAACATAAGGACCCCAGAATAAAAGATCTCCCTCCAGCAACAATAGATTCCCCTGCAAAATAATAGATCCCTCCAGCAACAATTGACACCCCCCAACAACACTACAACCCCAGCTACAATAGATCCTCAGCAGTCAGCATCAATAGACCCTCCAGCACATCCCAGCCCCCTTTGCCAGTACATACATTCTGTGCAGGAGGTGCAAGAACTGTATTTCCCATGTTCCTGCTAAAAAATAAATTTAAAAAATGTATAGGTTTCCTTTTATCAGCTGCTACTCTGCCCAGCTCAGTAATAACATACATCAAAGGTTTACAAGCCACTGTCTTAGAGATATTTTTATTTTGGCCAGCTGTCACATTTATGTACAGTAGAAGTTCTGCAAATTACATGTAACGTTAAATATTAACCTCAATTACTATGTAACATAAAGACCAATTGTTTAACTTGTACATTTTTTTTTTTTAACTTCAGTAGATTTATTGTGCATGACACAAAGCACATTGTGCACATTACACGTGTATCGGACCCCCATTTACTTTTATCGATAAGCAATGGCTGTTTTGCTCTTGTAGTATGGGTCAGAACTCTGAGCAGTCACAATCTGAACAGATCTTTTTTATTTATCTGATATAAAATACAACAATAAATAACAGTGTTTGCGTAGTACAACCCTGTCCACCATAGAGGTAAATGGAGGCCATTGTGTGATATGTGTGGGAATAAACTATCAGCAATCATATTTTATTGTTCTGACTACTCTAAACTGATGACAGTAACATTGGATTGGCTGTCAGAGGTTAGTCCGATTCCTACAGTATATCTTTTGCACTAAGTGTAATTCTAGTGTAATTAAATAAACCAATTTATATTTATCTATCATATTTAAAGTAATACTAAAGTCTCGTTTTTTTCTTTAAAAATAACAGACATGTTATACTCACCTGCTCTGTACAGTGGTTTGCACAGAGCAGCCTGGATCCTTTTCTTCTTGGGTCCCTGGCTGGCACTCCTGGTCCCTGGCTCCTGTTGAATGTCCCCACAGCAAGCAGCTTGCTATGGGGGCACCCGAGCCGAGCTGCAGCTCTGTGTATCCATTTAGACACGGAGCCGCGGTTTGACCCCACCCTCTCTCTCTCCTGATTGGCTAACTGACTTTGATTGACAGCAGCAGGAGCCAATGGTGCCGCTGCTGTGTCCCGGCCATCAAGAGGGAGAGTCCCGTATGGCCGAGGCACTTGTGCACATCGCTGGACAGAGATTGGGCTCAGGTATTAGGGGGGCTGCTGCACACAGAAGGTTTTTTTATCTTAATGCATAGTATGCATTAAGATAAAAAATGTTCTGCCTTTACAACCACTTTAATTCAGTTACAGATAGACCCAAGTGGATTGCACCCCTGTATTTTTACTTCTCTGAGTCTAGTACAAACCACTTATAAACAAAAGTTCTCACCACAGCAGTCATAATCCAATCAAAAGGGTCTAAGGCAGGAACCAGCCAAGATTGGAACTGTGTATGGTCAGGCTGAATGTAACAAGTTGATTGATCGATCAGCTTTGGTACAACCAGCATGCCTGGTTTTACCTATGATTATCGCTAACGGCTGCTATAGCTGCTAACAATAATCACTGTTTTCTCCCGCAGGGAGTAGACAATGGTCCAGCAGGAGGGATTCCCGCATCATCACTGTCTGTGTTGATGGGGGAATCAGATGAAGTTTGCTCTGTGTATGTCTGGCCTAAGTTGCTGTTTTCCCTATGATGTAACGTAATTGCATGAATTAAGAATTGAGTAGGGGGTGAAATAAACCTTTGAAGTAGCTGCAGCATGTGGGCATAAGATGCCGAGACTCTAAAAGATGTAAGAAGAC
This sequence comes from Lithobates clamitans, assembly GCA_037952925.1. Classification (NCBI taxonomy): domain Eukaryota; kingdom Metazoa; phylum Chordata; class Amphibia; order Anura; family Ranidae; genus Lithobates; species Lithobates clamitans. Next base: position 169,136 of record JBBGZY010001650.1, on the reverse strand, counting down.
ATTATATTTTTTGGCATTTATATAAAAGTGAAATATTCGTTTTTGGGAAAGGTGGACAAACTGCTGCACATATGAAGTGCATGTGCATGAACCCAAACCTTCCTGTCATAAGCAAACCTTAGGTCTCATAGTGCTAAAGGTTGCCTGCCCCTTTCTAGTGGCCAGTGAGGCTGCCTGTCATAGTGATGGAACTATAAAAAAAAAGTGTGCGGACAGGGCTTAGCAGCAAGCTCCAACACTGCCTGGAAGTGTGAGATCTTTAGTTATCAGAATGGCCTAACATTTGGCCAATACCTGGACATGATCAAGTTTTGAAGGTGCTACAAGTATGCAGAGAAACTTTTAGGTGCCTATACTTTATACCTGCAGCAGTTGGCCCCTCACCTCCAAAGGCAGAATCTTATTAATCATATATCATACTGTATAGGACAGCAAGAAAGACTCCAAAGACATGCTGGTAGGTTAATTGGCTTCTGTCCAAAAATTGGCCCTAGTATATGAATGTGAGTTGGGGACCTTGGATTGTGGGCTCCTTGAGGGTAGTGACCGATGTGAGTGTGCGATGTATGTGTGGAGCGCAGCATAAATTGATGGCGCTATATGGGTACTTAAATAAATAATAATATAATAGATGAGCATCTTAACGAGACACAATGTACAGGGATAGGGACAATTGTAGACATTCGCCCACACTCACTCAGGTTGAACTGGATGGACTGGTGTCTTTATTCAACCTTGCTAACTATCTATCTAACTATCTAACTATGACCTAGGATGGCCCAGCATTTAGAAATGACTTGGACATGATCAAGTCTTGAAGGCGGTTATAGATATGCGCAGGAACCTCTAGATGCCTACACCTCAAACCTGCAGCAGTTGGCCCCTTCCCCCACCTTGACAGATTCTCTTTAATATTATCATACTGTATGTAGTGCACAAACCCTTAACTGGTCCCGCTATTTGTCGCAAGTTCTATTCCCTGTTAAGTGCAAGCAACTGTAGCGTCCCAGTCTCTATTCACAATAAACAGGCAGAAAGAGTCTTTTTTAGATTTATTGCTTATTAAACATGGGTAGGGTGCAGGGTCACCCTTGGAATACTCCAGAAATAGTACAGAAGGTAATGGAGGACTCTCTCTAACAGCACTGTCTCTTATGGGTGCAACCACCCTCTTGAAGCAAGTGACTAGTGAACCACAGCTCAGGGGATTCCATTGTGAAAGTAAAGCCTGAGCAGGCAACTTGGAAATAACTTTCCCAAACTTTAGCTAGGACAGGCTCTAGGATAATTTTCAGGTGTGTTACTTACTGTATCTTGGGTACTTGAATGCTTTCCTGCATTACCAGACAGTTTCTGTACTGTGAGCCTCCAGGTCAGATCCACTGTGGACTTCCTTCAGGTGCTTTCAGGAACTCTGGACGTGGGTCCCCTAGCTCTAGCTTGAGCTGGGACCCTGATGGCCTTTCCTAGTTTTCAGCTATGCGCCCAGAGGGCACAGCCCTCTGACTGGATCATTTGCCACAGGACAAGGACCCTGCTGTTCCAGGCCCCAATATATTTATACACACTTCAGCCCCCTACTGGCCATTCCTCCTGCCACTGGCTACGGAGGAGCCAAAAATGAAATTTGCCTCAATCTGTTAGCAACCTAGCTAGGAGGGTGCTCTATGCATAAAGCTTTCAACTTTCAAATTGATATATAAATCATATATACTGGTGTATATATATATATATATATATATATATATATATATATATATATATATCATAGAGCACAGACTATCAATAACATATATTATGCAACAATGTGCTATATTGATTTTCTTCATGAATGATAACATGGATGTTTCGAACAATTCTATTGTCAAAGTACAGTGGGGACGAAAAGTATTCAGATCCCCAAATCCAGGTGTGAAAAAATCTTTCCCAAAAAGACTCATGGCTGTATTAGATCAAAAGGGTGCTTCTACTAAATACTGAGCAAAGGGTCTGAATACATTAACATGTGATATTTCAGTTTTTCTTTTTTTAATAAATCTGCAAAAATGTCAACAATTCTGTGTTTTTTTTGTCAATATGGGGTGCTGTGTGTACATTAATGAGGAAAAAAATGAACTTACCGGTAAATGATTTTAGCAAATGGCTGCAATATAACAAAAAGTGAAAAATGTAAGGGGGTCTGAATACTTTCTGTCCCCACTGTATGTAGTTTGTATTTTCTCATCTGAACATACAGGTACCATTCCAGTTGGTTTAGTAATGTGCATAGGTTGAAAACAGAACATAATAAGCAAAAACATGTCATAATCCTAGGCTGACATATGACACTATCAATAGGCATAGTTATTCAGATGTTTATTTAAGCGTTTGTTTTGGCCAGAAATGAAGAAAGTATGTGGTCTGAGGAAAACACAATGGATTCATGAATGTAAGGAATGTCCACAATGCTGCCTAATCAAGTTGTTCATTGATAATACTTTTTAGTAAGATTTACCGGTATTTATGTTACCAAGCATTTGCAGTGACATAAAAAAAAGATTGATTTTTATACATGTATTTTTTCATATACACAGCCAACCACTGATATAAATATATCAGAAAAGATGGTCAATACAATATTCTTCAAATCATTGTTCATGTATTGATTGTGTCTTTCCCCCATGGCCGTGCAATAAATGACTACACTCACTGAAAAACCTAAGCCTCTAAATAATTAAAAAATATAAATGCGTGAAATCTCCAATACTCATTATGAGGAAATTCACATGTATCTTCTTCTGTTTCTCATACGTGACCAAAATTTGCTAAATGCTTGATGACTTCATAAAACAAGCTATTTTAAAGCGTATGATCCACATCTATTGAAATATATATAAAACAGATGTTTAGAAAGTCTTTGGCGAAACGCGTTAAGTGAAAGTGGTGCTTTTAAACAGCAGTGGCAAAGCACACAGCAAAGGAAATATCATCCATCTTTCACCTGAAAACTGGTGCAATGTTTCTGCCCACCTAAAGCCTACCATATAGCCAGAAGGAGCTATTCACATGTCGCAGTGGTGATGCGTTGAGTCTTAAAGGGGTTGTAAAGGTAAAAATGTTTTCACCTTAATGCATTCTATGCATTAAGGTGAAAAAACTTCTGACAATACCGCCGCCCCCAGCCCCACCGTTTTACTTACCTGACGCCTCGAAAGTCAGCTTCTCGTTCCCGACAGCTATTCCTCCGCTCACCCTGGTCGCTGATTGGCTACAGTGGATGGATTGGAAGCAGCGCAGCCATTGGCTCGCGCTGCTGTCAATCACATCCAAAGACGCGGCGCGCTGGGGGGCGGGGCCGAGTGATACAGTGAGCGGCTATAGCCGCCGGCTGTATCACGGGAGCGCGCCCGCAAGCACTAACCACCATGCGAGGGAGCTCACATTAAGGTGGTTAATGCTTGAGGGGAGGAGCTGAAACAGCCGCCGAGGGACCCCAGAAGACCAGGTTCGGGGCCACTCTGTGCAGAACGAGCTGCACAGTGAATGTAAGTATAACATGTTTGTTATTTTTAAAAAAAAAAAATGTTACCTTTACAACCCCTTTAAGTGTAGAAAATGTAATTCAGCATGTTGGGTTGACAGGCAGCTTGTCAAACTCACTCATTCAAGTCAATGGGGCTTCACCACAATCATGAACCATTTAGAAAAAAAACCCCAAGAATTTAGAAGGTTTCAGGATCACTTCTTGAACGCCTGACATCGGCTGCTTAGCTGCCCTCTGAAAAGTGATCCACCGCAGACAGCTTTCCAGAGAATTACCAAGTGTGAACTTATCCACTTGCCAACCGCAATACGGATATATACAGTATCTCATAAAAGTGAGTACACCCCTCACATTTTTGTAAATATTATATCTTTTCATGTGAAAACACTGAAGAAATGACACTTTGCTACAATGTAAAGTAGTGAGTGTACAGCTTGTATAACAGTGTAAATTTGCTGTCCCCTCAAAATAATTCAACACACAGCCATTAATGTCTAAACCGCTGGCAACAAGTGAGTACATGCCTAAGTGAAAATGTCTAAATTGGGCCCAATTAGCCATTTTCCCTCCACGGTGTCATGTAATTGGTTAGTGTTACAAGGTCTCAGGTGTGAATGGGGAGCAGGTGTGTTAAATTTGGTGTTATCGCTCTCAATCTCTCATACTGGTCACTGAAAGTGTAACATGGCACCTCATGGCAAAGAACTGTCTGAGGATCTGAAAAAAAGAATTATTGCTCTACATAAAGATGGCCTAGACTACAAGAAGATTGCCAAGACCCTGAAACTGAGCTACAGCACGGTGGCCAAGACCATACAGAAGTTTAACAGGACAGGATCCACTCATAACAGGCCTCGCCCTGGTCAACCAAAGATGTTGAGTGCACATGCTCAGCGTCATATCCAGAGGTTGTATTTGGGAAATAGAAGTATGAGTCCTGCCAGCATTGCTGCAGAGGTTGAAGGGGTGGGGGGTCAGCCTGTCAGTGCTCAGACCATACGCCGCACACCGCATCAAATTGGTCTGCATGGCTGTTGTCCCAGAAGGAAGCCTCTTCTAAAGATGATGCACAAGGAAGGCCGCAAACAGTTTGCTAAAGACAAGCAGACTAAGGACATGGATTTGTGGAACCATGCCCTGTGGTCTGATGAGACCAAGATAAAATATTTGGTTCAGATGGTGTCAAGCGTGTGTGGCGGCAACCAGGTGAGGAGTACAAAGACAAGTGTGTCTTGCCTACAGTCAACATTGTCTGGGGCTGCATGAGTGCTGCCAACACTGGGGAGCTACAGTTCATTGAGGAAACTATCAATGCCAACATGAACTGTGACATACTCAAGCAGAGCATGATCCCCTTGCTTCAGAGATCGGGCTGCAGAGCACTATTCCAACATGATAACAACCCCAAACACACCTCTAAGACGACCACTGCCTTGCTAAAGAAGCTGGGGGTAAAGATGAGGGACTGGCCAAGCATGTCTCCAGACCTAAACCCTATTGAGCATCTGTGGGGCATCCTCAAACTGAAGTTGGAAGAGCGCAAGGTCTCTAACATTCACCTGCTCTGTGATGTCATCATGGAGGAGTGGAAGAGCATTCCAGTGGCAACCTGTGAAGCTCTGGTGAACTCCATGCCCAAGAGGGTTAAGGCAGTGCTGGAAAATAATGATGGCCACACATTGTAGCAAAGTGTCATTTCTTCAGTGTTGTCACATGAAAAGATCTAATAAAATATTCACAAAAATGTGAGAGGTGTACTTACTTTGGTGAGATACTATATATATACACACATGTATATTATATAAATGCGTATGCCTGCCCAAGTGTATGACTTTCTTTACTTCACTGCTATGGGCTCTAGCCCCAGAATTTTCGCAGGTCTAGCAACGCCCCTGCTGTCGGTTGCTGCCGCCGCCATTGTGGTTAAGGGAGCCCGGCAGTGTAGCATTACGGCTTCACACTGGGTCCCTACGGTGCATGCGCGAGGCACCGCTGCGCTCTCCTACTGGCCCGGTGGCGGGGGAAGGAGGTGGAAGCCCAGCTGTGATGTAATTCTCTGCAGCCCGGATTCCCAAAAATGGGGACAGGATTCAAAGACAGGTATCTGCATCCACCTGCCCCCCCCCCCCCCCCGAAAGGTGCCAAATGTGGGGGACAGTAGACTGAGCGTAAGTTCAACTTTCGGGTGAAACTCCGCTTTCAGTGAACTTGGACTTGTGTTTCGTGTGAAATTGATACTTTGTTCACTAGATTGGAGGTGGGATGTTGAATGTACAAGGATACAAATTGGTATATTGTTGCATTTGGTAATAGAACATACCTCCCAACATTTTATGATGGGAATGAGGGACACCTACTGTCAAACATATGTAGGTATAGGACATGCCCCCTGCCACACCCCCTTAAAGGAGAATTAACCAAAAAAAAGGTTAATTATATCCACAAGGACTTTTCTTTACCACTACTATTCCTTTATATTGGCTTTTAAAATGTACAAATGCAGCAACTTAGAAATGAAGGTTTAGCACTGGGAAACACTTTTTGAAAGCTAAAAAGTGCATTTACAAATGAGGAGGAAAGAGGGACAGAGGGTCATTGCTCGAAATCCGGGACAGTCCCTTGAAATCAGGGACAGTTGGGAGCTATGATAGAGTAATGAGGGACTACATTGTAACTACACACTAACTATGAGCTATGACTATATTTAAGATTTAGCAGCTGATCCTTAATAGTTAATAGTCTTTGCACGGTTTTAGAAAAAAGTGGCTCATACAGCGGCTGCACGGATACCAGAACACTAGTACTACAGTGCAAGGCGCCGGGCAACACTGCGCATGTGCCGCCCACGACACGCAGATGTGTGCAGTGTACAGCATGGACGGGACTGTGCGGGTCATGTGACTGGACTTCCTGTATGTTCGTATTTCCCGCCGGAACCGGGATGTTCGCAGTGTGGAGGGGGGAGCCGCTCAGCTGTGTACGGTAATTACCGAGGATGCAGCCCGTACCCCTCCTGTGTGTGTCTATGGAGGGAGCTGTACACCACATGTACTGGGGGAGTAGGACAGGAACACTCCCCTGACTGTACCATGCAGCCCTGGAACTGGTATTTCTAATGTTCAATGACACAATACCGCCCTCCTTATCCTGCATTGTACATTCTACACTCAACCCTATTAAATATCATACAATGTATGTGTGTGAGGAGATGTCCCTGTAGTCTGTGACTGGCTCAGGATTCCCATACACCTCCAGCAACAAAGTATTCTAGAAAACTTTTAACCACTTGCTTACTGGGCGCTGTTACCCCCCCTTCCTGACCCGGCCATCTTATTTCAGCTTGTCGCTCTTCGAAAAACAATTGCACGGTCGTAGAATGCTGTCCCCAAATGAAACTTTTAGAATTTTGATCACACACATAGAGATTTATTTTAGTGGTAATTAATCGCCACTGTTTTTTTTTTTTTTTTTTTTTTTGCTAAACAAACAAAAAAAAAAAGGAAAATTTTGAAAAAAGTGCATGCGCAGTAGGGTACCATGCTGTGAAGCCGCAAGGCTTCACTTCCTGATTCCCTTACTAGCAATGGCGGCGCCTCCAAGCCGGAAGCCGAGGCGGCTTCAGGTGAGGATATCGCGGGCGCCCTGGACAGGTAAGTGTCCTTATTTTAAAAGTCAGGAGCTGCAGTATTTGTAGCTGCTGACTTTTCATTTTTTTTTTTATATTCCTTATTTATCTTTTTTCCAGAGAAACCATAAATCTGTTACATCTTGCATATTCCACAATAGTCAAAATACCGAGATAAACGCATATATTTCAAACATATATTCACTTTACCCCCTATCTCCGTCAAACCATTTCCATTACCATATATTATATATAGACCATTTTTCTAAATTTTAGTTCTCCTATTATTTTAATCCCCCCCAAAAAATAAAAATCCCGTATTATATAAACCCCCCTGCCTTACCCCAGGGAATAACAACCCATTAGTACTCCACCGCAATATGGCAGGGATGCCCTCACTCCCCTCCCCCGCTCCCCAATAGCCTCCTCCCTTCTTCAGAATATACAAATACCCCCCCCCCCATGAGGTCCATGTTTCTATATATTGTTCCTTTCTATCTTGCGCCGTAAGCACTAGATCTTCCATTATTTCTATATTTCTAACCTTATTAAGACATATGGTAATGGGAGAATGATACATGCTTTAGCTGCATTCAGCAGGTGACACACTATTGATTTTTTTATATTTCTGCAGTGGGATTTGTGAATGGTGGAGCAAGAAATAGGCCGGGTCATCTGGTACTTGAAAATCTGTAAATTTTTGAGTGATCCTTTGTACCGCCAACCAGTATTGTCTTTTTTTTTATTCACTTTTATTTTTTATTTTTTTTAGGCGGAACACTGCTTTAAGTTTAAGGTTAAGAAAGTTTACCTTTAGAACCACTTCATAAGGATGAGCTCTGGCGTGTTCCCATGCTGCATGTGCCGAGCCCGCCAGGAAGTCGGCATGGCGCAGCACTAATCACTGGCAGTGAGACATTTCCCGATCTCTGCAGCCGCACATTGGGAAATGTCTCACTGCTTGTGATTAGCGCTGCGCCGCGCCGACTTCTTGGCGGGCTCAGCACATGCAGCATGCAAACACGCCGGAGCTCATCCTTGCCACTTTAATTGCCATTGGCCATGATGTGCTGGAAAAAAAACAACTTCATGTTTCACTTTTTGGTGAACTCCACTGCAGTAAGGATGAGCTCAGGTGTGTTCGCAACCGCATGCGTAGAACCCGCGAGGAAGTCGGCACTGCGCAGTGCTAATCACAGGCAGTGAGACATTTCCTGATCTCTGCAGCCATGGATTTGGAAAATGTCTCACTGCTTGTGATAAGTGCTCCGCAGTGATGACTTTCTGGCGGGCTCTGCATGTGCGGTTGCAAACACCTGAGCTCATCCTTACACTGCAGTGTTGTGGTGTAAACTGGTGTTCTAGGGAGTAAGCCTTGTCTTGCATTGGGTTTGCACCAGTGTTAACTTTGACGTCAAGTTTCGTTTTAGTCAGTCCTTTGACTTTTTTAGTTTTTAGTCATTTTAGCCATTTTAGTTTTGGTTGTATTTCAGTCATCTGAATAGTTTTTTTTTTTTTTTTAAGCCTCCTACACACGATCAGATTTTCCGACGGGAAATGTGTGACGACAGGCTGTTAGCGGAAAATCTGACAGTGTGTATGCTCCATCAGACAATTTTCTGCGGACAAATGTTGGCAGGCTTTAAAATTTTCTACGCACAAATGTCTGTTGTCATATTTTCCGAGCGTGTGTACACAAGTTCGTCGGACCAAAGTCCAAACATGCATGCTCGGAAGCAAGAACGAGCCAGAAGCGATCAGTCTTGTAAACTAGCGTTCGTAATGGAGAATTAACATTTGTGACACGGAAAATTATGAAATCTCGAAATACAGCGCACAATTCTCTTCTTCTTTATAATGGGATAATAATGAAGCTGCTTTGCTGGTGATACTGATGGAGTTATGGCAAACTAATTTTCAAAGGCTTTTTTTTTCTTGTGATATCAAGAATAATATTATTATGCTTGTTTTTATTTTTTGTTACCATAACACCATTATCCCGTAGTTTTGAAGATCAAAGGTGCAATTATGTTGGTGTCCCTTGTTAATTTTACAGTGTATTTTTTAAAATGTAACTGCCTACTCCCAAACTGTCATTTGAAGTAAAACACATAGCCAAGTATTTTTCTACACAATTTTTTTATTGTGCATTAAAAAAAGAAAACAAATAAAATTAGACATGCTATCTGCCAATAGAACTTAACAAAAAAGTGCATTCTATGCATTCAAAAATCTAGAAAATATACCAAATCAAATCATTATTCAACCAAAAAAAAAAAAAAAAAAGCCTCATGCATGTGTCCTGCTTCTTAATATAGGGGCTCAACAATGGCAAGAGTTGGTGAAAGCAGGGGTCCGTCATCCGGAGATAATTCCGAAAATCATCCGGATTATTCTCCTGGAGCTCCCGCAGCAAAGGCATATGACATAATTGGTCACGATTAATAAAGCAACCAATTTTTGGTCCAAGAAATCCTCCTCCTGCTGTTCCTGGACTGGACTTGGGTTAAAGCCATAACTCCAAGGCCAATAATAAATAACACGTTATCTCCTCCTATTCCGCAACATGTCTGGTTGACGAACGGACGTTCAAAAACGAACTGAAAAGTGCAAAATGAAAAGCGCGAATCAACACTCACCAAACTTACACTAAATTAGCAGTAGGAGCCCAAAGGGTGGTGCTAAACAGCTGAAAAACCAGGTAGTACGTCATTACGTTCGTGTTTGTTGGCCGATAATTCCTTGCCGTTTCAAAGCAAGACAGGTTCGTGGCCAACGCCCTTTCGACAAAAGTCCGAGGTTTTGTCTGCGGAAAATCCGATCGTGTGTACGAGGCTATAGTCTACTAAAATCTCCAGTGCATTTTAGTGGACTAAAATTGAATGGGTTTAGTTAACCACTTCCCGCCCAGCCTGTAGCAGAATGACGGCCGGGCGGTGGTTCGGTTATCCTGACTGGCCGTCATATGACATCCAGCAGGATAACAGCCGCTGCGCGCATCGCGGGGATCGGTGGTGCGGTGTGTCAGCCTGACACACTGACCGCGGTAAAGAGCCTCCGACGGAGGCTCTTTACCACATGATCAGCCATGTCCAATCACGGCTGATCACGATGTAAACAGGAAGAGCCGTTGATTGGCTTTTCCTCACTCGTGTCTGACAGATGCGAGTAGAGGAGTGCCGATCGGCGGCTCTCCTGACAGGGGGGGGGTGGGTCTGCGCTGATTGTCTATCAGCGCAGCCCCCCCAAGGATGCCCACACTGGACCACCAAGGAAGCCGCCAGCATGTGGATGGCCAGGTATGTACCCCATGGCCATCCACATATAAAAAAATATGCTCAATACATGCCAATCAGTGCCTACAAATGGGCACTGACTGGCAACATTATGGATCAGTACAGACAAGTGATGCCCAGCAATGCCACCCATCAGTGCCACCCATAAGGACCCATCAGTGCCACCTCATCAGTGCCCGTCAGTGCAGCCATATCAGTGCCCGTCATTGAAGAAGAAAACTTACTTATTTACAAAAAATTTTAACAGAAACAAAAAAACTTTTTTTTTTTTTTTCCCAAATTTTCGATCTTTTTTTTATTTGCTGCGCAAAAAATTAAAATCGCAGAGGTGATCAAATCCCACCAAAAGAAAGCTCTATTTGTGGGAACAAAATGATAAAAAATTTGTTTGGGTACAATGTTGCATGACCGCTCAATTGTCATTCAATTTGTGACAGCGTTGGAAGGTGAAAATTGGCTTGGGCAAGAAGGTATATAAGTGCCTGGTATTGAAGTGGTTAAATTTACTATATTATTTATGCATTTCTCTAGAATTGCCAAACTCATTATATGCTCCTAGAGTAAAAATTATAGATACGTCCATACTTATTTTTCATTTATTTTGTTAGTTCTCGCTGATACCTACTGCAACTGTTTTGTTTACACTTTAGCTGTCAGCATTGAAAAGTTGTGTACGAATACATTTTTTTTTATTTTGCACTTTTTTCAATGTGAAACGTGTAAATATATGCTAAAGGTGTAAAAATATTAATGAACAAGGCAAACAAAAAAAAAAAAGTTTTAATTATTAATAGTTTATAGAATAGAAATGTCGAATTAGAAAAAGCCAACAGAGGAGTGTTAATTTTGATATAAAATTTCAATTTGATTTTAGTCATAGTATTTTGACTAAAATGTCATTTTAGTTTTAGTAGTTTTTTAGTCATCTGAATTGTTTGTTTTAATCGACTAAAATAGTGTTAAGTTCGTCAACAATTATTAACACTGGTCTGCACTGGACAAGGCTGTGCCACACAGATGTAAAAGTACCTAGTGTGAACAGGCCCTAAATATACTTGTATTTACACACATTTACAGGTGCTTAGATGCGTTTTGGAGTATCTAATCTGCCCCTACACGCACAGTACTCTATTTCCCTATACAGATAGAATGCACTAAAACGGGTAAAAACACAGTGTGAATTATATAATCTAAAAACATTACTTGAGTTTAGATATATATCCCATAATTGCAGTTATTGATCTCGTCAGTGACGTTCACTTCCTGGTTTATGCTGGCTGTGATCTATAGGCTCATCTAACCTGCAGCTTAATCTCACTTGCCGGGCTCAGCAAAACAAACTGAGAGGCAAATCTGTCACTTGACCTTCAAACCCAAAATAGAAATGATGGTTCCTGCATGTTCCACTTCCTTTCCATCTTTGATATAGCCTTTTTTTTCCATTCCAGGTAGGAGGTACATATGAAAAAGGATACTAAATAATAGCTATATGGCTTGAACAGTTTAACCAAAAGGGATTGCAGCAAGTCTTTTTACGATGAATGTATCTGGAGGCAGCTGTAGCAGTCCCAGCTCTACTGACAGTGTCCCTGCTGGTGACTTATTTAAAGACCTGTGGACAAAGCTAAAGGAATGCCACGACAAGGAGCTTCAAGGTAAAAACCGTAATAGGGGATTTTTCTTTTGTTTTTAACTTCACTTTTTTTTGCTTTTATTGTTGAGTAGTTTATGAAATAATGATTTTTATGCCTTCATGTGTCGGGCTATATTGTTTTTTGTTTTGTTTTTTATCTCTGATCCTGCATGTTATACAGCACAGTGCTTGTGCTGTTGTTATTTGGCCCCCTGTAACACCTGAAATACCTGGCTGATTCTGTCTGACTATGCCCTCCCCTCTGTAAACTGACCATGGTTTATCATGGTGGCTGAGCCCTAACACCATGGTCAGTTTACATGCCTCCATTATCCGCACCCCTGTTCTCTGTCTCCTGTGTCTGCTTTCCCCCCTCCCTCCCTGCCTGTAAGCTCTGTATGTGTGTGAGAGCGGCCCCTCCCCTCTCTTCCTGCAGCTATTGGTAGGCATTTAAATGTTAAAAAACGTTCAGTCACGTGACCACCCGGCTGACGTCAATGGGAGACCTCAGCTCCTCCCGCTGAAGCCCTGGATTGTAGTAGAAGAGCAGCCGGGAGTCACGTGACCGGCCTGAAGAGACCTGCAAAAAAGGTATATAGAAGCTTTGTTGGCCACATAGACTTACACTGTGTGTTATAGGTAGATACAAGAGAGGAGCGTGCAGAGTAAAACATTTTAGGTTAACAAACACTTTAAATGTAGCTAATATAAGTATTGTACATGAGTTTGACTTGGTATCAGACTCCTGCAATCCCCTGTACAGCAGCACTCAGACTGGGAGCTTGCAGAGTGAACGGAAGATGACTTTATCATTCTGTTGCTGTTCCTTCATTGTCCAATCAGAGACTGGGGAGGAAAAATTACAACACTATTGTATTATTCTAAAGTGATTCTAAGGGCAGAAGGTTTTTGATCTTAATGCATTAAGATCAAAAACCTTCTGTGTGCAGCCATCCCCTCAGCCCCCCTAATACTTGCCTAAACCCCATCTCGATCCAGTGATGTTGCACGAGAGGCTCGGCTGTCCGGGACTCTCCCTCCTGATTGGCTGAGACCCAAAAGCGGGCGCCATTAGCTCCAGCTGCAGTCAATCAAAGTCAGTGAGCCAATGAGTAGAGGGGGTGGGGTCGAGACACAGTTCTCTGTCTGAATGGACACACGAAGCTGAAGCTCGGCTTGGGTGCCACCATAGCAAGCTGCTTGCTGTGGGGGCACTCGGTAGGAGGGAGGGGCCAGGAGTGCCGAAGAGGGACCCGAGAAGAGGAGGATCTAGGTTGCTCTGTGCAAAACCACTGCCCAGAGCAGGTAAGTATAACATGTGTATGTTAGCTCTGCATAGAAAGCAGCTTTCAGTTTTGTTTTTTTGTCAGTTTCATCGAACAAGCTGAAGTTAGAAGCTGATTGGCTACCATGCAGCAGATTTTGCACTCTCCAGTTTTAGTAAATCAACCCCTACATGTGTGGTGACTGCTAGTCACCACAGGGTGCGTAGAAGACAATTGTTTTCTATGTGCCCATTCACAGCACAACACTGGTGCGTGGTGCGAAGCTAAAAATTGCAGATGTACCGCATTTTTCTGCAGCGCATTGAATGGCTCTTCAGCGCAATTCCCTGCAGTGCAGAGACTTGAATGGAGTGTAACTTTGGTTTCACTCTTTTTTGAAAGTATACCATCTGTAAACCGTGCCTGCACTGAAACAGCGCATCACACAGCTTGTTCATTGCCCAGATAAACAGACACCAGCCCCCTTGCTTAAACAGAGCTAGTTTGAATGGGTCCAGTGGTGTTATTCGCTTTGCTGTGTTGTGTATTGGGCTCTGCAAATCTCAGAAATGGACAGAAAGAAATGTAAATCCTGGCTGATGAAAACTTCTCCCAGATATTTTATTTCATGGTTTGCCTGGAGTTCAACTATTAAAGAGAAGTGTTGGAATAAAAACAAAAAAAAACAAATATACATAATCACCTAGATGGCAGCAGTGACGATCTGATGATGCACCTGTGCCCTGCCTGCTCTACACTGAGAACTGAGCAATTAAATCCACTAAATGCTCAGTTTTTGGGTCCGCTCTGAGCAAAGAAGTCACCGCTATCTGCTCTGTCCCTCCAGGCCTCACTGGAGTGCCGAACTGTGGAGGGGGTGAGAGCAGCCAGTAAAACATCTGGGCAGATCCTGACATTATTCTCAAGATTCCTGCAAAGTCTGAACCAGCTCTGTGATGTCAGCTGACAGCGGACTTTAGCCTGATGTTGGCTGAATCTGGGTCATAGGAGTGCAGAACTAGGTGCACTCCTGTGACCCACAGGGGAAGTATGGTCAAAGGAGCTTTGTCCCTTCTTTCTCCTTTTTTAAAGCGTTTTTCTTTTCATATATACATCCATTTCTTCGGTTATGATTCTATAGTGTTTAGTCTAGAATGGATCAAGTAACCGTAACAGCCTGCAATTGCCCAGAGAAGAATGTAAAATATTTTCATGGTTACACTTGGCATCAACATTTACAGGAATAAAAAGAGGAATGTAAAGGTTGCTGTCACTGACCTCTCCATGAGAAATGCTAGTTTTCTGGTGGTCATAATGATCTTATGATATTAGTCAGTGTAGTGCCATTTAACTTTGGCTGCCAGTGGAAACTTGCTTCCTTTCATTGATGGCCTGTAGTGCAGTATATTATTATGCACAGTAATGAGATTTGCTTTTGGGTAGTTACTGATACTGGCCTTGTGTATCTGTATGGGTTGATGTTTGACCAATGTGAATAAAATATGGGTTTATGAGATTTGCAAATCATTGCATTCTGTTTTTAAGTTGGGTTGCTGTGTAAGTTGAATTGATTTTAAATTTTTTACAATAAAAATAAACAGCAAGTAAAGGCACATTGAAACAGTGCAAAGAGTGGATAAAAAAGCATATCCCATCTGGGACTACAGTGTCTCAGCTGCATATATCGGCGAAGATGAATCAAACTTGTTACCTAGGTATGCACAGGGAGATAAGAACCAAAGAGAACAATGTAGTGCAATAGCCAGACCCAACTTTTTTGGAATTTGGGCCTGTCATGTACTCATATCTTGTTTCTAATCTGCAAAACATTGTGTTTTTCACTATATGCATGATTTATATGGTGGTGCTTTATTTTTTCCAGTTGCACTTTATTATTGGCTGTTTTATCATTTCCCATGACTTGCAGCATAGTGTGAAAACAGGCTGGGAATTGAAGATGAGATGGTTATCTGTCGTAACGCTTGCAATGAATAGGTTTTGTTGTCACCCCCTTATAGTATTACAGATTTCAAGATAAACTATGACAGCAGTGGACCGCTGCTGTGTATCAAATATAAAACATGGCTACAGTAATCTAATAAATAGAACATTAACCATCTATAAGTGTAACCATTCACTATGGTAACAATTCGGCAGTTTATTTGTACAGTAATAAGTAATGTGGTACAAATAACAGATATTTAGTAGGAGACTATTAACATTACGGCAAAATGGAAGACTTTTTCAGTTGGTTTAAGTAGAAAATCCCAATGGACAGAAAGTCTAAGGGCCCTTGCACACTGAGGCGGTTTGCAGGCGCTATTGCGCTAATAATAGCCCATGCAAACCGACCCGAAAGTGCCGCTGCTTTGTCTCCAGTGTGAAAGCCCCGAGGACTGGAGCGGTGAGCTGGCAGGACGGGAAAATAAGTCCTGCCAGCAGCATCTTTGGAGCTGGGAAGGAGCGGTGTATACACCGCTCCTTCCCCGCTCCTGCCCATTGAAATCAATGGGACACCGCAGCTATAATGCCGGCAAAGTGCCTCTGAAGAGGTGCTTTGCGGTGGTTTTTAACCCTTTCTTGCTTACAATAGCGGCGCTTTACTGCCGACCCCGCCCCAGTGTGAAAGGGGCCTAAGAAGAACACACACTTAAAGCGTTTGTTAACCCCCCCCAAAAAAACCCTGATCCTGTTCCCTTAAAGCATGTTATACAGCACAGTGTTTGTGCTGTGTCATTTGGCAGCCCTAAAAAACCTGGCTGCTCCTGCCTGGTTATACCCTCCCCCCCTGCAGACGGACCACGATAATCATGACTGCTAAGCTCCTGATAATGTGGTCTATTTGCGTGATTCCATCAGCCGCAGCTCTCCTGTCTGCAGCTCTACATGTTTCTGTGTCCTCTGTCCTCCTCCCCCCTCACCTCCCTGCTTGTACCTGGGACACCCCCCCCCCCCCCTGCTCCTCTCTTATTTATCATAAATCTTCTTATCCCCTCTGTATCATTAGAACATTTGTCCCTGTGCCTCCGGAATGTAAAAACTCCACGATCTGTACCTGTATAAACAGCTCCCGCCGCTCAGCTGATCGTCGGCTGTCTCTCTCCTCTCTTCCCCACCTCCCCGGCTGACGTCAGTGGGACGGCCCCCGCCCACTGCAGCTGTGAGCTGAGACAGAAGAGAGGAGAGCAGTCAGCTGCGCGCCCGGAGCAGAGCTTATATCGTTAGAGATCGGCGGATTTTTTTATATTACACAAGCACAGGGACACATGTTCTTATGATACAGAGGGTAAAAGAAGATTATATTACCATGGCTTAACAACCACTTTAAGGACCCTTTCACATGGGCCAGACTCTGTCAAGTCGATCCGCCTGCTCAGCGAAGGAATCTGTCTACTGATTCCTGCTGAGTAGGTGCATGGACAGGTCTTTGTCCACTCCGCTGATGCAGAGCAAACACAGACACAGCCTGCTTTTCTCTATGGGGCGGTTGGATGGAAATGGACTGCCTGTCATCCGATCTGCTAGATGGATGGGGATCCCCATCCATCTGTTTTTGGCAGATCGGATGCAAGTGGATGTAAACGGACGCATGTTCGTTTACATCAACTTACCTATAGTGAACATTGGGTGGTCTGATTGGGTCCACCTGAAAAACGAACAGGCAAACCAGATCGGTCCGCTCATGTCTAAGGGGCCTTCTAGACCGTATACAGTGCCTTGAAAAAGTATTCACACCCCTTTTGAGATTTTCCAGATTTTGTCATGTTGCACGCAAAAACGTAAATGTATTTTATTGGGATTTTATGTGATAGACCAACACAAAGTGGCACATAATTGTGAAGTGGAAGAAAAATGATAAATGGTTTTCATTTTTTTTTACAAATATTTGAAAAGTGTGGCATGCATTTGTATTCAGCCCCCCTGAGTCAATACTTTGTAGAACCACCTTTTCCTGCAATTACAGCTGCAAGTCTTTTTGGGGATGTATCTACCAGCTTAGCACATCTAGAGAGTGAGATTTTACCCATTCTTCTTTGCAAAATAGCTCAAGCTCTATTAGATTTCCACAGTCTTTCCACAGTTTCTTAATTTGATTTATGTCTGAAGTTTGACTGGGCCATTCTAACACACGAATATACTTTGATCTAAACCATTCCATTTTAGCTTTGGCTGTATGTTTAGGGTCATTGTCCTGCTGCAAGGTGAACCTCTGCCCCAGTCAAGACTTTTGCAGACTCTTAACAGGTTTTCTTCTAAGATTGCCTTGTGTTTGACGCCATCCATCTTCCCATCAACTCTGACCAGCTTCCCTGTCCCTGCTGAAGAAAAGCATCCCCACAACATGATGCTGCCCCCATCATGGTGGGGATGGTGTGTTCAAGGTGATGTGCAGTGTTAGTTTTCCGCCAACAAATAACATTTTGCTTTTCAGGACAAAAAGTTAAATTTTGGTCTCATCTGACCAGAGCACCTTCTTCCACATGTTTGCTGTGTCCCCACATGGCTTCTCACAAACTGCAAACAGTACTGCTTATGGCTTTCTTTCAACAATGGCTTTCTTCTTGCCACTCTTCCATAAAGGCCAGATTTGTGAAGTGCACGACTAAGGCCCCTTTTACACGAGGCGGACTCCGTTTCTATGGAGCCCGCCTCGGTCCGCCGGCTCAGCGGGAGATCTGTCCGTTGATCTCCGCTGAGCCGCCGGATGACAGGTCCCTCTCTGCTCACTGAGCGGGGAGGGGCTTGTCAGGCGCCGCTGCCACCTGTGGAGGGATCGGACGAAAACGGACAGCGTGTCCGTTTTCGTCAGATCTCATCCGATCCGCCAGCGACGGATCTGGACGTAGAGCCATCCGTCTGCTTTTAGCGGATCGGACGGAGTCGGATGTCAGCGGACATGTCTCTGCTGACATCCGACGCTCCATAGGCTAACATGGATCGCCCGTTCAGGTCCGCCGTCAAAACTGACAGGCGGACCTGAAAGGTCCGATCGTGTGAAAGGGGCCTAATAGTTGTCCTGTGGACAGATTCTCCCACCTGAGCTGTGCAGCTCCTCCAGAGTTACCATGGGCCTCTTGTCTGCTTCTCTGATTTAATGCTGCTCTTGCCCGACCTGTCAGTTTAGGTGGACAGCCCGGCCATGTCTTGGTAGGTTTGCAGTTGTGCCATACTCTTTCCATCTTCCGATTATGGATTTAAATGTGCTCTGTTAGATGTTCAAAGCTTAGGATATTTTTTTATAACTTAACCCTGCTTTAAACTTCTCCACAACTTTATCCCTGACCTGCCTGGTGTGTCCCTTGGCTTTCATAATGCCGTTTGTTCAATAAGGTTCTCTAAAAAAAAAAACCTTTATACTGAGAATAAATTACAGACAGATGGGCTCTATTTACTAATTTGTTGACTTCTGAAGGCAATTGGTTCCACGATTTTAGTTAGGGGTATCAGCGTAAAGGGGGCTGAATACAAATGCATGCCACCCTTTTCAAATATTTATTTGTAAAGAATTTTGAAAACCATTTATCATTTTCTTCCGCTTGACAATTATGTGCCACTTTGTATTGGTCTATCACATAATATCCCAATAAAATACATTTACGTTTTTGATTGTAACATAACAAAATGTGAAAAATCTCAAGGGGTATGAATACTTTTTTAGGACACTGTAGCTTTGTTAAACAAGACAGGTAGTGATATGTTATTTCACTGTTATAACTACAGTTCTTGCTATACGTTTAGTAAGTTTAGTACATGTTTTGTGTTGTAAATAATGGTGTGCAAATGTAGGTATGAACTGACTGTTTTTAAAACAGGTTGTTTCAGTATTTAAAACCATTTTTCCTTTTGTATAGAGTAAAGAAATGTTGGAAATCCTGTCAGGTTTTTATTGCTGTATCAATGTCTGCTGGTAAAATATACCTCATCGCAAGGATATACAAAAACATTGACAAAGTGCTGCCACAACTTGCAAGATGACCTCTAATAGAGTTATGTTATTTGAGCATATTATAACCACCATTCTGGACTGTATAATTGTAGGCCTGGTTCACACTAGTGCGATTTCAGACGCAACTATTGTTGCACATAATCGCATGATAAGGGAAGTCAGATTGTTTTTGATGGTGTTCGTTCACATCAATGCGACTCAACATGAAGTGATTATGGAAAAGGTTCCTGTATTACTTTGGTGTGATTCCAATGCGACTTCGGCCCTATAGAATATACAAACCTTATCAACGTTGCATCAAAGTAGCACTCCATAATCGCACTGGAAGTCAGATCAAAATGATATTGCAACAGTGTGAACCTAGCCTTAAACTAAAACCACAACATGGGATTGTTTACTACTGCTTGTAATCTTTTTATTTATTTATTTTCCAGAACTTCTAGTGAAAATCAACAAACTGAAGACACAGAGATGTTTGTAAGTATACATGCAACAACTTATAGCTTGATCATTAGAACTAAAGCCCAAGTCCAGACAGAAAAAAAAATCCTTGCAGTGGGTTAAAAGCTTTTTTTGTCTAGGGGAGAGGAGAAATGGTTTTACTTATCTGATCCTCCGCTCCTCCACAATCCAGCGGTGGACTGTCCCCCAGCATCCTCACATCCAGTGCAGGACTATAGACCCTGCTGTGGTCTTAATGACATCAGGACCCTAGGTCAGTGGAATGTGAAGGTGTGGGGGAAGGAGGATCAGACAGGTAAAGCTGGCCATAGATCGCAATTCAGCAAGGACTGACCGAATTTTGATCCATGTGTGGGCATTCCTGTTCGGCATCTGTCAGGAATGTTTTAAAACTTTTGTCGAACAGTGGCTGGGTAAAGAGATGAAGAGACCCACTGTCAGAATACAATGTCTCAGTGAGGGGGATCCCTTCATCCACCTTGCTTGTGTGGATGAAGGAATCTGTCTATTTTTGTTTTTTTCTTCAAAAAGACCCATCTATAGCCAGTTTTAGTCTACTTTTATTGTTCTCCTAGACATAAACAAGCAATTTATCCTTGCAGAATGGCCAAAGCCTCTTTGCATAGGAGATTTTTAAATTTTTTTTTTTTTCCCTGGAGTTGGACTTTAACCAGTTCCGGACCGCCCACCATACATATACTGCGGCAGGGCGGCTCGGAAACAACATACAGGTATGTTAAGTGCATCGGCGGCGATCAGATTTGTTTCAGAACTGATCAGTCTACAGGTCCAGGCCAATAATTTCTGGCCTGGACCTGCTGATCTGTTTTTGCGAATGACAGACTGTCCTCTGCCTGTGTAATGTAAACAGAGGCAGAGGAAGTGATGTCATCTACCATCCTGGAGCCCTTTTTGGTTCCAGCGGGCGAGGTGAAGACATCTACTGTGAATACACCAACACTACACTAACACCAGTACATGTAGGCACACTTTTAACCCCCTGATTGCCTCCCAGTTAACCCTTTCACTCCCTGTCACAGTGTCACCAAGTGCAGTTTTCAAGATTTTTAATGATCACTGTATTGGTGTCTCTTGTGACACTAAACCGCGTTAATGACAGTGGTAGACCCAGGTAGGTTTAGGGTACCACCCATATATTTCCCAATAAAGGTTTAACTCCTTGATCACCCCTCAGTTAACCCTTTCGCCCCCTATTACAGTGTCATTAGTAAAGTGTACAGATATGTTTTCTGATCGCTGTATTAGTGTCACGTGTGGTGCTAGTTAGCTAGTTTGTATCATTGTTAGTCTTGTATAGCATCAGGGTACCCGCCATATATTCCCTAATAAAGGTTTAACACCTTGACCACCCCCCAGTTAACCCTTTCACTCCCTGTCACTGTGTCAGTATAGTGTACACATCTTTTCTGATCACTGTATTAGTGTCACGGGTGACATCAGTTAGGTGTTAGCAGCAGTTAGTGGTAGCGTCAATCCCAGACAGCGTCAGATTTTTTTTTTTTTTTTCAAATTTAAGCTTTATTAAACCCCAACGGAGGGAGAGATCCCAATATAACAGACAATCAGAAAATGCAGTATATGTTACAGACACTACAAACAGTGTGGCAGAGTACAGATATCATTATACAACTGAACATTGCATTACAATGGTGTAATTAATGTACAACATATGGATTAATGGATTACAGTATTTTCACGTGTGTCCAGGGGCAATCGGACCTCTTCCATACTTTTTCACTATTTCCATAGATTGTGCAGTTAAAGGAGGCACGGAGGAAAAGACTAGTAATATACAAAGGTAAAGTGGGAAAAAGGGAGGGGGGGTGGGAGGGAGGGGCTGCCAGAGAGAGGGTTCGCATAAAGGAACGATCTGTGTTCTGGTGTAGTGCAGACATCTATTAATAAGCTATGACCCCAGGAGAGATGTTCCTTCTGAATAAATAAAAATGTTCCAGATAGTCCAGGTGTCTGAGTATTTCTCGCGGTTGTGTTGCGCGGTGAGGACCAGGTCCTCCATCTTGTTCAGTTCGTCCACCTTCCGCAGCCAATCCGTAATGGTTGGTGGGCACTGTTGCTTCCAGTGAAGCAGTATACATGCCTTGGCGGCATTCAGAGGATGACGTATCAATGATTATTTGTATTGTTTAATCGGGATTGTTGATAGATGTAGGAGGAAGAACGCTGCATCATCAGGGATCACATATTCAGTGAATTTCTGAGTGATGCATCGAACTTCCCTCCAGAAATTCTGCAGGTTAGGGCAGGACCAGAAAATGTGGAGCATTGAACCCTCTCTCTCCCCACAACGCCAGCATCGATCTGAGGTGGCCGGGAAACACTTGTGTAAACTGGAGGGGGTGAGGTACCATCTTGATAGTATTTTATAATTTTGTCTCCTGTATTTTGGTACACAAGGACGATTTAATGGCACAATTGATGATTTTTTTGTTTTTGTATCTCTGAGAAATTGCGGTTGAGATCCCTTTCCCACCTATCTAAACAGGGCAGGTGTGATTGTGTGTAAGGTGTGTTGAGTAGTGTGTACATTTTGGAGAGGGTCTTCGCTAGTGGTTCAATTCCTGCACAATACTCTTCAAAGGTCGACAGTTGGCGGGAGAAGTCTTGAGGATTAGGGATCGAGTGTAGGAAGTGATGCAATTGCACCACTTTCCAAAAAAGGAGTTGGTATGTGCCTGTCGCATCAGTCAGTTCCAGTAACGTAGGCCAACATCCCGCTGTCACAAATTTGGCAGCATGATCGGAGCCCGAGCTCCTCAGGGTGTCGGATTCAGTGGATTGGAGGCCCAGTGTAAAATTTGGGTGTCCCAGGATCAGGTATCAGGTGGCGTAATGTGGTACCCAGTAGGGGGTGTGATTTCATTCCCGAGGGGAGGGAGTCATAGCACCAGAGCGCGCTCTTTAATGGTATGTCAGTTTGAGCTTGCTCTATCCGTGACCGCATCAGATTTTAACCCTTTTTATTGCCAATAGCACTAACGCACACACCATACACCTCCCTTACTAGTATAGTGTCTGAAAGGATTAATATCTTTAATCAGATCTATACTAGCGCCCCCAGTAGTATAGTGTTCCCAAAAAAGTAGCGTTGGCAGGATCAGCTCAGACAGCTGCCAGCATCTGCCTTTAGCCCCTCCGCTCAGCCCAACCCACCCAAAGTGCAGGATCAATAGATCACTGTCACTTTATAAAACACAGTACACAAAACTGCAGTGTTAGCAGATTCACACCTGATCCCTGCTAGCACTAACAGTTTTTTTTTTTTTTTTTTTTGTAGCGATTTAAGCAGTCTCTTACAACCAGGTGCATTTTTACCTGTGAGTCACACTAGCTGTACTTGTAAATTTAGTGGCCAAAGTGTTAAATGAAAGGTACACTACTGAAGCGGCCTACAGGATACTGAGCATGACCGACGAGAACGCAGTGGAAGACTCACTGCTAGAATCACAATCTGATTCAGGCTCACTTTACGAACCTGTAGAGAGCAGCGGCACCCTGACAGATAGCTCTGACGATGGAGTAGAGGTCCCTGCTAAGGTCAGGCGTACCCGATCCCGTTCTTCTGTTGCTGAAGTGCAACAACCGCATGGTTCTCGTATGCAGCAGAGAGCCAGTACTAGTGCCACTCAACCTTCTGGTGAACTGGCAAGCACCAGCGGCCTAGTACATCCTGGTCGTAGATAAACTAGCACACTGCAGTATCATTTGGTGACGTGGCGAGTCCCATAAGGGCAGTTCAAACTGGTACGGTGGCTAGCACAAGTAGTGCCCCACAGCCAGCAAGAATTCGAACACAGGCCTGTAGAGCCCATAGTGCCCTTAGTGTCCTTTCTAATGCGTTTGCAAATCCTGATTGGCAGCCCTCCACTTCTGCAGCGCCCGTACTCTCCTCTCATTCACTTACCAACTCGGAATTCAGGTGGAAACAGCAGATTTTGCTTCCCTTGGCTTTTACAAGCTGTTTTTCACAGAAGATCTGTACAGATCTATTGTGGACCAAAGCAATTTATATGCTGGTCAATTTATCGCCCCAAATCCCTTGCCAGAGAATTTGGTTGGAAACCTATAACTGTTCCCGAATTTAGGACCTTTCTGGGCCTATCCCTTCTCATGGGCCTTACTAAAAAGAGTGAGTTGCGGTCATATTGCTCCACTGACCCAATTCACCATATGCCTGTGTTCTCTGCTGCCATGGCCAGGATTTAATACGAGCAAATCTTGCGGTTCATGAACTTCAACGACAATGAACTCTGTCGTCCCCTCGTAAAATTCAGCCCCTCGTAAACCACTTCAACCAACAATTTGCAGCTTTGTTTATTCGAACAAGATGTCGGCGTTGAGTCCCTGATTAAATTTTATGGCCGCCTTGTGTTCAAACAGTTTCTGCCCAGCAAGTGTGCCAGATATGGGGTTAAGATGTATAAGCTCTGACAGGGCAACAGGCTATACATATAGTTTAATGTGACAAATGAGAAAACTCAAACCTATACGCCCTTCTCGAGTTTTCACCACTGCGCTCAAATGCCAGACACAGGGGTGCTACCCCCTACAAAAAATGTGAACAAACGTCCTAATGAAATTAATACAAAGCTGCCACTTTAAAAGTAAACTGTGCAAATCTTTCTATTGTTTCCAAGAGCCCCAAAAGCGGTCCTTGTGAATCAATAAAAGTGGCGCTAAATGACAGTGTGTATACTGTCTAATATAGGCTAAAGTGATCTAGTGCTGTAGCAAAAAATATATATCATGCATGAAACAATCATAAAAAAATCTCATAAGTGTACAAGTGAAAATCGTGACAGTACCTATGAAGGTGTACCATACACAGAGCAATTTATATCGCACAATAATAATAACAAGAGTGAGATATGGGTAATTTAGTCCATAAAGAATCCATAGACAGGACACCGTGAAGGAAATGTGCAGTATCTGGAAACAGTCCACCAATTCACTCAGTGTCAGTGATTCCATGGATTCCCATGAGGAAGTCAGATATGACGAAACATGTCGGGGCGTGGCTGTACGGCATCTACCAGCAATAGCAAGTGACGGACGGGACGTGGCTGTGTATCTCCGTGCACCGGCGGGAGCTTTCGAAGGCGACAGAGGAGCTGCCCCCTGGGCTTGTATGCCAGCAGGAGATCCACATCAGCAGAGTGTCAGCGAAGCGGGGTGAGAACCTATCCAACGCTGTTCTTTGAGGTCCGCCGTGACCCTCATTTCCACAGTGGTGCTGGGCGTTTCACAGAGGAGGATTGAGTTTGTTTTGGATCTGCAGTGTCAGTTTGGCTTGAATCAAGAGTGTTTCTTGTGAGTGTAATGATTGAAGTTTTAAGTTGAATAAATTTTATATGTTTTACGGTATCACACTATTTTGAGTTTTCTTATGCATTGAGGTGACACTTGGATAAATAAGGAATCTGGATCTTTTCACCTTCAATTGACCAACTATATGCCCATGCCTTATTGCCAAAACACGAGAGTGTGAGGCATATTGAGCTGGTGAGTGTTGAATTCAAGGGGAGAGGAATCACTGACACTGAGTGAATTGGTGGACTGTTTCCAGATACTGCACATTTCCTTCACGGTGTCCTGTCTATGGATTCTTTATGGACTAAATTACCCATATCTCACTCTTGTTATTATTATTGTGCGATATAAATTGCTCTGTGTATGGTACACCTTCATAGGCACTGTCACGATTTTCACTTGTACACTTATGAGATTTTTTATGATTGTTTCATGCATGATATATATTTTTTGCTACAGCACTAGATCACTTTAGCCTATATTAGACAGTATACACACTGTCATTTAGCACCACTTTTATTGATTCACAAGGACCGCTTTTGGGGCTCTTGGAAACAATAGAAAGATATACATATAGTTTCCTGGTTTACGAAGGAAAAGACAGGCGTGTGGAGCCCCCAACTGCCCAGACTACATAGTGTGGAGCAGCAAGATTGTTTGGGACTTGGTGTCACCCTTGTTTGGAAAGGGGTACCATTTATATGTGGACAATTTTTTTATACATGCGTGTCACTTTTTTAGACACCTCTTTCGATTAGGAATTGGTGCATATGGCACCCTGCAATCTAATTGCCGGGGCTTCCCCCAACGGCTTGTAGATGCCCGACTTAGTCTAGGAGGGAGAGCCTGCTTGAGGTCCAGTGAATTGCTTGCCGTGAGATGAAAGGCCAAACGGAACGTTTTCGTTCTGTCTTCCATTCACGCAGACACGCAGTCCAAATTCCAGCTTAGACTGGTGTTGTGGAGAAGCCCCTGTGTCCACGAATACAACCTTAAAATGGGAGGGGTGGACTTTAACGACCAGATGATGGGGCTATACTTACTTGCCCATAAGGCCACAGGCTGGTACAAAAAAGTGTCTTTATACCTATTCCAATTGGCTCTGTACAATGCTTATGTGCTATACGAAGCATCTGGACGATCTGGATCCTTCCTAAAATTCCAGGAAGAGATCATCACAGCCTTTCTGTTTCCAGGAGGTGCTGTGCCCCAATTTCCCAATCCAAATGCAGTGTGCCGGCTGCATAAGAGGCATTTTGTGGATGTCTTTCCTGGTACCCCTACCCATTACATCCACAGATGTAATGTCTGTGGAAAACGCGGACATAAGTGTGACACACAATGTTTTTGTCCCTCCTGTCCTGGCCAACCTGGTCTCTGCATCGGGGACAGTTTCCGTCACTACCACACTACCACACACTAGTGGAGTATTAGCATAGGGTACAGCTGTACAGTCCTAGGGCACACTTTCACAGAGGGTTTTCGAAAGATGAAATGGCCATTGCATTTTGAGAGACCCTAACCTGGAACGTTTACAGTTACAAATAAAAGTATAAAAAAATATATAAAGTAAAAAAGCCCAAAATAGTTGTCGTTTTGTTGTCTTCTCTCTCTATTGTTCCGCTCTGTTTTACTGTATTTTATGCTATATTGTAATGTTTTATTGTGACTGTTTTTTAACGTGTTTGCTTTACAACTCTACTGTTACACGTTATTGTTAACCATTGTTTGCTTTGCAGTTATGCCATTCACTTGCAGCACGGATTTATTTATTTTGATAGGAGCAGGGTTTGCTCTCACGATACGTAAATCTGTGACTCTAGCGCTGTAGGAGGTGATTTCACCACCACAGTAAAAAAAAAAAAAAAAAAAAAAAAAAAAAAGAGCATATATGCCCAAGAATAGGGGCGGGGTGGACATTAGGAGCGGATTTCCCCTATGCTTCGGCATATATTTTTTACTCCTTTTTTTTGGCACAGATTGCAATAAAAAAAAGTTATTATTGAGTTAATGTTTTATTGATACTGTGATTTATTGTTACCATTGTTTGATTTGCAGATACGCTATTCAGCTGCAGCATGGATTTATTTATTTTGACAGCAACAGGGTTTGCTCTCACAATACGTAAATCCGTAACTCCAGGGCTGTAGGAGGTGATTTCACCACCACAGTTAAAAAAAAAAGAGCATATATAGCATAGGGGCAGAGGTGGATATAAGGGCGCCCCAATGCTTCGGCATATATTTTTATATTTTAATGTATGCCCATCATTAGAAGTGGATGGATGTAGAGCGGTATTCTAATGGTGGGCATACCACCGATCAATCGATGTGAATGGAGAAATCTTTTGGGGTCTCTTTTTTCGTTCAGCCCAAAGGCTGCATAAAAAAAAGAACAATAATATGCCCACCAAGGACCAGCGACATACTGGTATGTTGCTGGACTTCGAGTGGTTATACCGGAATGATGCCTGCTGGTTTAGGTTTCATCTTAGTATTGTTTATCTCTTTCAGCCGGTGGTTGGCTTTCATGTAAAAGCAACTCCAGCAGCTAATAGCAGTGGGAGGGAATATTATCCCCCCCCCCCACCATCTTGAATGGTTTTCTCGGGCTCTCCTATCCCACTGGGGAACTCGAGAATGCAGCCGGTGGTTCCGCCAGCTGACCTTAGAGCTGATCGGAGACCAGAACGGCTTCAATCATCTCTATGGCCTAAGAAACCAGAAGCTATGAGTATTTCATGACCCTGGATATAAACATCACCATTGGGAAAGCTTCTTATCACACCGATATTGGTGTGGCCAGATGCTTTAAGCGCTGAAGAGAGATCTAGAGTCTAATAGACCCCAAATTATTCAAAAAGGAGTACCTGTCGCTACCTATTGCTATCAAAGGGAATATTTACATTCCCTGTAATGACATCAAAAATGATAAAAAACAAAAAAAAATGAACAAGGGAAAAAGGGACAGTGTAAAAATAAAATAAAAAAGCAAAATAAACAATAAAAAAAAAAATTAAAGCACCCCTGTCCCCCCCGTGCTTGCGCGCAAAGGCGAACACGAGCATCGGTCTCGTGCTGTATGTAAACAGCAATTGCACCATGCATGTGAGGTATAACTGCGAACATCAGATCAAGGGCAGTATTTCTAGCAGTAGACCTCCTCTGTAAAGTGGTAACCTGTAAAGGCTTTTAAACGTTCTTAAAAATGTATGTAGTTTGTCGGTGCTGCACGGGTGTGCATAATTTTAAAGAGTGTCGTGTTTGGTATCTATGTACTCGGCATAAGATCATCTTTTATATTTTACCATTTGGGCAATTATAGTGTGCTTTTGTGCATTTAAATTGAAAAGTGTGCATTTGAAAAATCGCTGCGCAAATACTTTGTGAAAAAAAAATTGCAACACCCACCATTTTAATCTGTAGGGGTTTGAGGGTTCAAAGTAATTTTCTAGCAAAAAAAAAAAAAAGATTTTTCCCTTATCGTCTTTCAGGATAGCACATGAGAGAGTGGCTCCACCCACTAGGAAACAGGAAACACAAACTCCACCACATTTTAAAAGGAGGCTTCTCTCCACAGCTCATCAGTTTTTGTGTTTCCTCCGGCAAGGGAACACCTATTAGGGGCCAGGGTCTCTTATGGTGCTGTCCTGAGAAGCCAGGCTGCCTACCCCACCATACCTATTTTTCATCCAGAGAGTCCGATCCTCCCACACCGTGCCACAGGGTTGCTGGTAAGTGGCCTCCTTTTTACTTTTCTTTGCTCAAAGTGAGCTGGACCGTTCCTGGAGCCGCTCCTTAGGCGGCGGCAGCCGTTCGCGGGCCTTTTTTGAAACCGCGTGACGGCGTTACAGGCCGCCGCCATCTTGGTAGAGGCAGAGTAGAGACTCGGCCGGCCGGAAGTGAGGTATCTGGCAAGGGGGCGGCACTAGGAACGGGCGCATCATTTCCGGTCGGAGATGGCGCAGGGGAAGAAGGGAGGAGCGGTCCTGGTGCCTATATTCCGGTTCGGCGCAACATCGTTTTTGGACTCCGGAACCGGCGTTCGCAAAAGCCACCGATTGAAGCAGCACCACTATGGATTCTGTGGCAGCCGCATGTGGGACAGGCACAGGCACCAGCAAGGCCCAGGTAAGAGGGTATGGAGAACTATCCTGGTTACTATGGTGCCCCTCTCACAAATGTTTTTTTCCCCCTTAGTGGCTGGGGCCTGTCTGGGCACAGGGGTTAACTGCTGATCTACCTGTGCACCTGTGGTGAGTCCGTTAGGAGGAAGCTTTGGCTTAATTAGATGCTGGTGTTTTCTCTTTTGTCATTTTTTTTCTGGCAGGCTAAGAGCTCTGAACCAGCTATTAAAAAGAGATGCCCCTCATGTAAAACGAAGTTACTAGAGGGTTGGAAGAAGACTTTATGGCAAATTTGCATTGACTCCTTAGTCAAGGAAGAGGCTTCTTCTGCGTGCAGCGACATAATCGCATCAGTTAGGAAAGAACTAGATGCTACTATACAGGCTTTTCGCTCTTCTCTTGTAACACCAGCATTAAGCCAGGCAACTACCTCAGACCCCTCTCAGGACTCACACTTAACCCCAACGGTAGAGGCTGAGGCTCGCCCGACTACCCAAAGGGGGCATTCCCCCTCACACTCTGGAGAAGAGGAGGAAGAGGCAGATGCACCTTCAAGATACAAACTGTCCTTGGAACAAGTAGACAGTCTGTTGAAAGCAATATATGCAACATTGGGAATGGAGGAAGAAAAAAGAATTATCGCTGCACGATCTAATGTATGAAGGGCTTAGTGAAGCAATAGGTCGCACTTTTCCTGTACATTCGGTAATCTCGGAGACCATTAAGAAAGAATGGGCTGACCCAGAGAGAAAACCCTTTTTCCCAAGAGCTCACAAGAGGCGTTTCCCATTTAATGATAATCCTGAGTCACTTTGGAATAAAGTTCCGAAGTTGGATGCAGCTTTTTCCCAAGTATCCAGATCAACAGATCTGGCATTGGAGGACATGGGTACTTTGAAGGATCCTACGGATAAGAAGGCGGATCAACACTTTAAAAAAGCCTGGCAGTCCATTATAGGGAATCTTAAGCCGGCTATGGCTACGACCTGTGTCTCCAGAAATATGGCGTTCTGGCTGAATCAGCTAAAAGCACATATTATAGCTGATTCACCCAAACAGGAGATTCTAGATTCCTTCTCAACCCTTACAGCAGCTGTAGCATATATTTCTGACACCTCTGCAGATTCAATAAGAATGCCAGCTAGATCAGGGGCCCTGACCATTTCAGCTAGGAGAGCTTTATGGCTGAAAACATGGCCTGGGGATGCAGCTTCCAAAAATAAATTATGTGGAGTTCCATTTTTGGGACATCAGTTATTTGGTCCTGAGCTAGAGTCTATTTTAGATAGAACAGCTGATAAGAAGAAATCCTTTCCTATAAAAAAGAAAAAAACAGCCAGTTAGCCGTTTTTTTTCGACCTCAAAAAAGATCAGGAAAAGGGTAACAGGCCCCAAGAAAAAAGAAAGAATTGGTCGGCGCAAAGAGGAAAAGGCAGAGAGAATGTCCTTTTTCAATCCTCCTTCGCCGGCCAATAAAACACAATGACTTGGTGGTGCCTGTGGGAGGAAGGCTTCAAAAATTCCTTCCCATTTGGGCAAACGTAACAAAGAACCCTTTTATTTTAGACTTGATAGCCCGGGGGTAAAAGATAGAGCTGTTGGACCTTCCTCCAGAGAGGTACGGTGTAACAAATCTGCCAAAAGACACAACAAAAGCCCTAGCCATGAAGAACCTGTTAGGGGATCTGATAAAACAGGGTGTTGTGGTTCAGGTACCTCCGGAGGAAGATTACCAGGGGTTTTATTCCCATATCTTTCTGATAAAGAAGCCATCAGGAAGCTTTCGGCTCATCCTCAATTTAAAACCGTTAAACAGGTCAGTCCAATACAGGCGATTCCGCATGGACTCCATCTTTTCGGTAAGAAATCTCTTAGTCAAGGGATGCTTTATGGCATCAATCGACTTAAGGGATGCATACCTGCATATACCTATAGCCGCTCAGTCTCAGAGATACCTAAGGCTGGCAGTAAATATGGGGAGGGAGGTTCTGCATCTTCAATTCAGGGCCCTCCCGTTTAGTCTGTCTTCCGCCCCTCGAATACTTACCAAAATTATAGCGAAAGCCCTAGCTCCCCTCTGGCTGCAAGGGATTGCGGTCGTCCCTTACCTGGACGACCTCTTTTTTCTTTGCGCCTTCCAGGGAAAAGTTACAGGAGGATTTGATCAAGGCTCACAATCCTCTGGAGGCCTTAGGTTGGATTGTAAACATCCAAAAATCAAATTTTAATCCAGCACAAAGTCCAATTTCTGGGGTATCTGATAGACTCAGTAGATCAAAAGATCTTTCTTCCAGAAGAGAAGAAAGTAAAGGTATTGCAGGCAGTATCTAGCCTTCAGACAAACCTGGAGGTGTCAGTCAGAAGAATTATGTCAGTACTGGGAACCTTGACCTCAACTATGCCGGCCATTCAATGGGCAAGACTCCATTTTAGACACCTTCAGAATTTTCTCTTAAAAATCTGGGATCACAGTCCAGAAGCTTTAGACTCAAGGGTAAAACTTCCCACCAGGGTAAAAAGGACCCTTTGGTGGTGGAGAGATCAGGCAGTGCTGTCAAGGGGTTTACTCTGGTCCTTCCCAACAGAGAAGGATAATGACAGACGCCAGCAGTTGGGGATGGGGAGCCCACTGGGGTCAAGACATAGCTCAGGGAGTTTGGTCCCAAGTAGAAGCAGGAAGGTCATCATATTGGAGGGAGTTGAAGGCAGTCGCTCTAGCCTTGGTTGCCTTCTCTCCAAACCTTCAGGGGTCCCATGTGCAGATACTGTCAGACAACGCCATCACGGTGGCATACCTGAACAAACAAGGGGGCACAAGGAGCGGGACTCTTCTATTGCTATCTTCAGAGATCCTAGAATGGGCAGAGAGGCATCTACTTTCCCTGTAAGCAGTACATCTCAAGGGCACGCTAAATGGAGTAGCAGACTTCTTGAGCAGACAAAAAAATCAGGAAGCAGAATGGAGTCTGAATCCAGAAATATTCACTCTTATCACCCAGACGTGGGGGTGCCCGCAGGTGGATCTGTTCGCATCAAGAGAAAATGCTCAGCTCCCTCAGTTCTTCTCTCTGCACCGAGACAACGGTTCGATAGGTATAGATGCCCTGGCACATCCTTGGAAGTTTCAGCTGGGTTATGCCTTCCCCCTTTTCAGCTAATTCCTTTGGTGTTGAGGAAGATACAAAAGGAGAAGGTGTCGGTAATCTTGATCACCCTGTACTGGCCAAAAAGGGCCTGGTTTTCCTCCATTCTGCTAATGTCAGTCAAGCCATTCTGGCAACTCCCCCTCAGACAGGACTTACTACTTCAAGGTCCAGTGTATCATCCGGATATAGCAAGACTAAGTCTCACTGCTTGGTATCTGAGGAGCAGCTGTTAAAAAAACAAGGGTTTGTCAGAGCCTCTAGTATCCACTTTACTTGCTAGTAGAAAGAAGGTGACTAGAGATATGTACGCTAAATTTTGGAAAGTCTACAACTCTTGGTGTCGCTCGGCAAACCGAAATTTAGAAGACATTGTGTCGGTTCTGGAATTTCTGCAGAATGGGGTAGACAAAGGGCTGGCAATTAGCACTCTTAAAGTACAAGCGGCTGCCCTAGGAGTATTCCTGGATCAACCTATTTCCTCAGTTCCTTTTGGTTACAAGATTATTTAGGTCACTTACTAGATCCAGACCAGTTCCCACTAAACACTTTCCAAAATGGGACTTGACAGTGGTCTTACAAGTACTTACAAAAGATCCTTTTGAACCGTTACAGTCAATCTCTTTAAGGAATTAAACTCTGAAGACGGTATTCTTAGTTGCAGTTACGACTGCGAGAAGAATTGGAGAACTTCATGCTCTTTCAATTAAAGAGCCCTTTATGTTGATTTTCCCAGACAGGATTGTGCTTAGAACAGATCCAGGGTTTTTACCAAAGGTGGCATCAGTCCACAACAGGTCGCAGGAAATCATTCTGCCAACTTTTTGTTCAGATCCTTCAGGAAGTAAGGAAGAATTATTTCATAAGTTAGATGTAAGAAGAACTTTATTACATTACTTAGAAAAAACAAGGGACTTTAGGTCTTCGGACTCTTTATTTGTTTTGTTTTCTGGCAACAGAAAAGGAAGGCAAGCTTCAAAGAGATCGATTGCCAGATGGTTAAGATTGGCTATTTCAGAAGCTTATGTCCAGTCGGGTTTGTCTCCTCCTCAGCGAGTACGAGCACACTCTACTAGAGCTCTAGCCACTACATGGGCAGAAAAAGCTGGTGCCACCCCAGACCAAATTTGTAAGGCGGCTACGTGGTCAAGTTATCTTATAGTTGTCCGTCACTACAGATTGGATCTTCTGTCAGCTGTTGATCAGGCATTTGGCAGAAAGGTCCTGCAGGCTGTTGTCCCTCCCTAGTTGGTAAGTCTCGATTATCCTCTCATGTGCTGTCCTGAAAGACGATAAGGGAAAATTCAAGTTAGACTTACCGGTAACTTGTTTTCCAGGAGTCTTTCAGGACAGCAAACTACCCGCCCTTCAGATATATATATATATATATATATATATATATATTGTGTGTATGTGTATGTGTATATATATATATATATATATATATATATATATATATATATTGTGTGTGTGTGTATGTATATATATATTGTGTGTGTGTGTGTGTGTATGTGTATATATATATATATATATATATATATATATATATATATATATATATATATATATATATATATATATATATATATATATATTGTGTGTGTGTGTATGTATGTATATATATATATTGTGAATTAACCGTATTATGATTATGTGTTCCAGCTTGGGCCATGGGTATATGTAAAATTACACCCCAAAATAAATTCTGCTGCTTCTGAGTACACATGTGAGACTTTTTGGCAGTCTAGGCGCGTACAGGACCCCGAAAACCAATCATCACCTTCAGGCTTTCTAAGGGCGTAAATTGTTGATTTCACTCCTCACTATCACTACCTATCACAGTTCCAGAGGCCCTAAACCCTCCCCCCCCTCCCCCCCAAATGTCCCCTTTTCAGAAAGTAGACCCCCCTCCAAGGTATTTGCTAAGAGGCATGGTGAGTATTTTGCAGCTCTCATTTGTTTTCCATTTTCAGAACTTTGTGACAAAAAGCGAGAGCTGCAAAATACTCATTATGCCTCCGAAACTGTGATAGGTAGTGAGGAGTGAAATCAACAATTTACCCCCTTAGAAAGCCTGAAGGCGGTGACTGATTTTCAGGGTCCTGTACGCGGCTAGGCTCCCAAAAAGTCTCTCACATGTGGTATCCCTGTACTCAGGAGAAGCAGCAAAATCTTTTTTGGGGTGTAATTCCACATATTCCCATGGCATGTGTGAGCAATATATCATTTGGTGACAACTTTGTGTAAAAAAATAAATAAATAAAGTTGTAGTTTTCCCAAAACTTGTGGCAAAATATAAAATATTCCATGGACTCCACATGCCTCTCAGCAAATAGCTTGGAGTATCAACTTTCCCAAATTGGGTCATTTTGGGGGGATTTTGTGCTATCTTAGCAGTTCATGGGATCCGAAACTGATAGATAGTGAGGAGTGAAATCAAAAAAATTTACGCCCTTATAAATCCTGAAGGCGGTGGTTTTCGGGGTCCTGTACGCGGCTAGGCTCCCAAAAAGTCACACACGTGATATCTTCGTACTCAGGAGAAGCAGCAGTATGTATTTTGGGGTGTAATTCCACAGATACCCATGGCATGTGTGAGCAATATATCATTTCAGTGACAACTTTGTGTAAATTTTTTTTTTTTTTTGTGTCAATTTTCAATCACTTGTGACAAAACAATAAAATATTTAATGGACTCAACATGCCTCTCAGCAAATTACTTGGGGTGTCTACTTTCCAAAATGGGGTCATTTTGGGGGGGGGTGCTGCCCTGCCTTTTTAGCACCTCAAAAAATGAGATAGGCAGTCATAAACTAAAACCTACGTAAATTCAGGAAAATGTACCCTAGTTTGTAGATGCTTTAACTTTTGCGCAAACCAATAAATATACGCTTATTGACATTTTTTTTTTTACCCAAGACATGTGGCTGAATACATTTTGGCCTAAATGTATGACTAAAATTTAGTTGGATTTTTTTAATAACAAAAATTAAAAAATCTCTACTTTTTAAAAAAATTTCAGTCTTTTTTTTGTTTATGTTGCAAAAAAAAAAAATCCCAGAGGTTATCAAATACCACCAAAAGAAAGCTCTATTTGTGGGGAAAAAAGTACACAAATTTTGTTTGGGTACAGCATCGCATGACCGCTCAATTACCAGTTAAAACAGCGCAGTGCCAAATTGCAAAAAGTGCTCTGGTCATTAAGGGGGTAAATCTTTCTGGGGCTTAAGTGGTTAAATAATAGAACTGGTGCCTTACTTGTGAATTGGAGTGAATGTTTACTAGCTTAGCGTAAGCTCTTCCTTTTTTTTTTTTATAAATAGACTTACTGACCACTGACAGCTAATTCAATGAGTCAAATCATGAAGTAATGTATTTATTAAATTTCGTCTTTGTCATTCTAAAAACTTTTAAAGCTGACCATACACTAGTAGTAATTTTGTTAAAAAAATTGAATTCATGAACATACTGTATGTTTGATTTTTTTACTTGTTAGTGGTGTCAAATCAATGTTTTTCGACAACAGTGACAAGAAAATTAAAAGGAGCTGGATGGAAATTTTTTCACAGAACTAATTTCTAACAATGTATGTGGTTTTCATTCAGGAATACACTTTCATTTCAAAATCAAGTGTTAAAAGCAAATTAAAATTTTCAAACAACATTTGTCTTTTCATTGAAAGAATTTTTTGTATGAACAATTGATCTAATATGTACTAGTGTCCTTGAAATAGGCACATTTTTAAGCATTCTGTGTATGCATTTAGACATTTTAATACACCTTCCGGGTCAGATGTAGCACTTTAAGAGTTTTTCTCGTAATTCGTCTCCTAATGTGTGTGTGGTCAAGGAAAACAGTTTAAATGAATGGGTGTGCAGTAGGGCTGCAACTAACGATTATTTTCATAATTGATTTGTTGGCCGATTATTGTTTAGATTAATCGGTTAATAACCTTAAAAAGTGTGGTGTATAATTAATTTAGTTAATATGCAAAGTTTTAAAACAAAAGGCAATTTATTCTTAAATATCTCTAATATAACTATATGGTTAGGGAGCAAAATCTCTAATCCACTGAGAATAACAGACAGAAGAGATATACTGTATATACTATTAGAAGAGATATAATGTATATACTATTAAAAGGTTGAAGCTGATAAATATCATCAGACTCAGTGATCACATTTTTTTTATTTAAAGGAAAAAAAAATAGACTGTTTTGCAGATTTTCAAACAGAACTGTAATATATTATATGCTGGCCATACAAAAACAACGTCTTCCTTTTAAAAAAATGTAATTTTAAGAACGTTCGTTCGATTTTCTAATCGTTAGTGGTGTCAAATCGACGTTTGCTGTATGAATATTGATCCGTGTGGCCAGCAAAAGGCTCGGCTCACACCTATGCAGTTTGCTTTTGATCTGTTTCTGCTGTGAGTTTTGATTTTTGCAAACGTGATTTTGCTGAGATTTGCGTGTTTCTTATTTTCTTTATGCTTTTTTTTTTTTTTTGGCCAATTTGTTGTTGGGCAGATAAAAAAAAAAAAAACACAAATTGCTGCAAAAATGCACTACATGATTTTCTACAGTTTCCCTGATAAAGTATAATGAACCAAAAAAGCACCGTTTTGCATTGAAAAAAGTCCCTGACCCTTTCCAAATACGCAGCAGCTGAAAAAAAAGCATAGATGTGAATGTGTCCCTTAGGAAACCATGTTAAATGAACTGTCGTGTGTTTCTGCAAAAAACACATAGGTGTGAACCAGGCCTAAGACGTATAGTAAAATAATGGGGTTAACAAAACTAAAATGAACCCTTTATAGTACAAGAGCAGCAAATCGCTACTGTAAGGGGTTCATTTTTTTTTTTTTTTTACTGTGGAACAGTGAAAATAATATTTACAGTAGCGATTTGCTCTTTTTGTACTATAAAGGGCTAATTTTAGTTTTTTAAAACCCCATTATGTTACTGGCCGATTAATCGATTACGAAAACAGTAATCGATTAATTTCATCATCGATTAGTTGTCGATTAGTTGTTTCGGCCCTAGTGTGCAGCTAGGCACAGCTTTATTTCTACATGTCCCAGATTTTATGAAGTAAACAGTTGCTTAGTTGTATGCCATTCGGTTCTGTGCACTCTTTCCAACCTGACATGTGGAGGACTAGGTAGGCATATAAAATGTATCAGAGTACTCCTGTTTCACAGCACTATTCTCTAAATATGCATGTTTTCACAAATCTCAGAAAGTTAATGGTGTTCTTTATAATTGGGTACAATAAGCACATTAGTCTTTAGATCTGTCTCTGTAGCAGTTCTGCTTATGCTCTGAGATTCTTGCATATTATGTATAATAGCAAACATTTTTTTAAATATAATTTTATGTATTGCTGACATGGTACTAACTCTGCAGGCTCCATTTAAACTGTTCTAAAGATTCTCACAGTACTTCAAAGTGCCTGAAAATATTTTGTCAGCTCAGTCCTAGTGTCTGTGGGTGATGAATATTGTCAGCAAGCTTCAGCTGTGACTTAATGCATACCACACAAATGCTTTAATTATTGTTTGCTGGAGTCTCTCGACAAGCACTCCATTGTAGATACAATAGCTGTATATAGCATTCCTGTTCTCTGTGACCCTCACTGAATACCTGAGGTTTAATATTTCAGAGCTGATAACCAGTGTGACAATGAATGCTTTATGTTTTTCCAAGCTTTCCCATTGAATCTAATGATCTCTGAGAGACTGGGTCATAAACCATGATTGCCAGTGCAATTTCTAGCCAAGCCGTCAGTCATTTAACATGATGTAGCCTTCAGATATTTTAACATGCCATGTTCAACTTTCTCATGATTTCTTTTTGTTTTTATTTTTTTTTTCAGCGAAAATTCTTAAATAAGAATAGATGTATTAATTATTGGTAGACACACCCAATAGTCAGAAACATGCTGCCGTAACCTTTTTTTTTAACCACATTTCTGTTAGTAAATGCATGTTGCGTGGTAACTCTGTTACCCTATTACTGGATTGACTTCTGATGTTGGTAGTATTTATATATGTTATATTTTATTTTATTTTTATATATTGCTTCTGACAAGATTGATTGTGTGTGTGCAGGGATGCCCAGAGACTTGAAGAATTTTACACTAAAAACCAGCAGCTCAGAGAGCAGCAGAAGGCACTACATGACACAATCAAAGTTTTGGAAGATCGGTAAGAAGCACATGGGGAGGAGGATGTAACTGAATATATGTGTCATGCAGAATTTGAATGAAGTAAAAAGAGGTCTATGCATTAAGCTTTGCAGTTTAAAACTGTTTTGTTTAGGTCAGGTATAACCCATTCTACTCCCAGCATGCATCCTTTTTTCTTTTGCTAGTGTTCTAGGAGAATGGATGTCTATTCTCTTTTGAGAAAAGTTTCTCCTTGTTTACTAGGCATTTAATTTTCCTTGTTTAAATTTTTTTTTTTTTTTTATCAAAACATTTTTTTTAAATCAAGATATCATTTACATCCTGCTAAGCTGGACTATGCATCTACTCTGATTAGCTTATCCTAAGTAATACCGTGGAGATTTTCCCTTCATCTTTTTGCATCAAAGATTCATGGGCCACCTGGGAATGTGTCCTGGCACTGGGCACTGCCAGTGATGCTTTCAAGACCTTTGGGTAATATGTTAGCCACAGAGTGCCTTCTAGATCCAGAACTGCGGCAGAGCTTTGGTGTGACTAAGTATTTGAAAACTCTTTGAGCTGAGCTTTGAGCTCATTTGAGCTGAGCAGTGGAAACTACTACTCGACTTGGTAAGGTTCAACACCATAAATCCCCTATTCTATCAGTTCCCATGGAAAGGGTTAACATGCTATGGAATTACATACATGTGTCAATAGTTTGAGTGTCACACATATTCCTCATTCTGGTCCTGCCTTTTTTCCTTCAGTGTGAGGTAGCTTCTTCCCACCATAGCTCCTATATGCAAGTGATATGCATTTTCACCTCCGTTAGTCTCTACTGCTGCCTACAGTGACCTTCAGCCGTTAACCTCTTTTATTTAAACCCACAACAGTAAAATTAGTCTGTAAATGCAATAAAGAATGCTTGTTATACTCACTGTGGAACCTAAGGTGGTAATTCTCAGCATTGTGTAAAAAGGCTTTTTGAGTCTGTCTTCTTTGCTTCTCCCCTTCTTCCCCTGTCCCTAATCCATCTCCTGATAGTACAGAGCCTTGGGGGCACGCTGCACATGCTCAGTTTGGTGTGTATTGCTAGAGAGTTTGCATGTGATCTACATAGGCCAATCGGCACTGTCCAGGCAGAGGGTCAGGGGTCCTGCAGCCTCATAGGACAGTCAGAGGAGAATGAAGACTCATCCTACAAGCTTTAACCAGACACTGATAGAAGTCACAAGACTGATATATACTGCGTATGAGAAAAGGTATTTAGAAGTTTATATTTACTAAAATAATTGCATTTCCATGTTCTGTGTACCGTGTTTGGTAACACTTTTTAAAGAGGAGTTCCAATCTCCTGTGAAAAAAATAAGTCAGCAGTTACAAAAACTGTAAATAAAAGAGAAAATTACGCTGCCCTAGAGTATAATATATTGAGCTAATATATCCAAAATATCAAAAATGTGTATGTATCTATAAACATATAAAATAAATTACATAAATATATATTAAATATATACCCCCACTGGGTAAATCACAAACAGTGGAGAATAAATGGTTAAGGTGAATAAATTAATTGAAGATAATCCTAAATATAAACATACATAAATGTATATATAAACACACTAAAGTGCAATATGCAAAATCAAATCAGAAAAACATGCTAAAGTGCATCATAATGGTATATAAAATAAATGTTTTCAAGTGCTCAAGTGCTACACAGTACATGTGAAAAAACAGTCCTTATTGCACAATAATAAAGGTGAAAGTGAAATCCTGTAGATAGCTCAGTGTCCAATGTAGTTATTTTCCAGCATGCTGATAACTTTCTCTGTGCCGCAAAACCAGGCTTAGGTACACACCGGTGGCACCCCAGGTAATGTGCTCACCTTAGAGCTATTGTAAGCGGTGCTTTGCCGTCGGTATTTGGCTGCTAGCGGGGTGGTTTTACCCCCCGCTAGCGGCCGAGAAAGGGTTAAAAACCACCGCAAAGCGCCTCTGCAGAGGCGCTTTGCCGGCGGTATAGCCGCACTATCCCACTGATTTCAATGGGCAGGAGCGGTGTGTATTCCGCTCTTTCACCACTCCGAAGATGCTGCTAGCAGGACTTTTTTTCCCGTCCTGCTAGCGCACCGCTCCAGTGTCAAAGCCCACGGGGCTTTCACACTGGAGAGACAGCAGCGGCTGTTTCGGGTCGGTTTGCAGGCGCTATTATTAGCGCAATAGCACCTGCAAACCGCCCCAGTGTGAAAGGGCCCTTACTTTACTTGAAGGTAGAGTTCTCTGCGGAGCAATGCTAGACTTTGTGGACCAACTCCAGAATCTGTCCTTGCAGCTGTAGCGACTTTTGAGTCTTCTACTATGGACTGAAATGGCTCCCAGGCTAAAGATGCCATATTGTCTCTGTTTGTTATGGAGACTGGGACAGACCTGACAAATTATTTACTCATCCCAAACGCTTTGTAGATTGAGGATTTTGTTTGAGGATTTTCAGAAAAAGTGGCCTTTCCTCACTGTGGAACCAGTGGTATCCTACCTAACCAAAACACTGACTGTTCTATTGAGGATGCTCCAGTGTTTAAGGATCCCACTGATAAATGTTTGGAACCTGCTTCCAAATCCTTATTTGTGCTAGCAGGACTTGCTATACAACATGCCATACCCATAATGTCAGTCTGTCTGACCTTAGGGGGTGGACTCGACTGATGTCAAAGGATCCAGCTTTTAGTCCTTGCTGACCCATTAGTTGTAGAATGCTTAGAGCTTTTGAGCAGTTTTGTCATCAGCCGTACATTATTGTGTTGAAGGTCTAGTTGATATTGTCCATCTTCTGTCCCAAATGAGGATAAAAAGTTGGTCAGCATAAGAGCAACATAAAAATGTGTGTTACGCATTTCTTTCTGGTGCTTCACTGGACAATTTCATTAAAGTCATCACTGGTGCTAAGAGTTCTGATTTAATCTAGTATGAGAAGCCTAATGCCCTGTACACACGATCGGACATTGATCGGACATTCCGACAACAAAATCCATCGGATTTTTTCCAATGGATTTTGGGCCAATCTTGTCTTGCATACACACGGTCGCACAAAGTTGTCAGAAAATCCGATCGTTCTGAATGTGGTGACGTAAAACACGTACGTCGGGACTATAAATGGGGCAGTAGTCAATAGCTTTCGTCTCTTAATTTATTCTGAGCATGCGTGGCACTTTGTGCGTCTAATTTGTGTACACATGATCGGAATTTAAACGATCGGATTTTGTTGTCGGAAAATTTTATATCCTGCTCTCAAACTTTGTGTGTCGGAAATTCGACAAAGTCAGATGGAGCCCACACACGATCGAAATTTCCGACAACACAATCCGATTGCACTTTTTCCATCGGGAAATCCGACCGTGTGTACAGGGCATTAGCCTCAAATTTGCAAATCTTTCAGTGGCTAAAAGCTAAAGTTCCATGTTCTGCCTCTGCCCCAATTCATATTACCCAGCCTACCCATGGATAATAGGTTAGCAGATCCACGATTCTGCTTTTGAAGTTTGAACCAAGGAGTCATTTCAGTTTTGCCAATGCAGGAAAGGTTTTTTGGAGTTTTACTGTTCCACAACCAAAAGTAAGTTTTCGCCCCATATTGGATCTGAAGCTTCAGATGTCTTTATTGAAGTTCAAAGTTCTGCATGGAAAGTCTTTCATAGCCTCACTTCCCCAGGGAGACTTTCTGACCTCAAGGAACGTCATGGGTGCATATTTGCACATCCTATCTTTACAAAGCATCAGCATTATTTCCGTTATGCTGTGGGCACACAACACTACCAGTTTGTAGCCCTGCCATTTAGTCTGTTGTGAGGACCTCAAATGTTCACAAAGGTTTTGGCCCCTCTGCTAGCATTACTATACTCCTAGGGACAAAAAAGTCTAGTCTCTAGACAACCC
Source organism: Lithobates clamitans (assembly GCA_037952925.1). Classification (NCBI taxonomy): domain Eukaryota; kingdom Metazoa; phylum Chordata; class Amphibia; order Anura; family Ranidae; genus Lithobates; species Lithobates clamitans. The sequence continues at coordinate 126,670 of JBBGZY010001650.1, read as the reverse complement.
TATTTGTCTGACGAAGACCAGGTTATCTCTGCCCTGGTGGCTCAGGAATCCAGCTCTGGATTTTTGAAAATATTTTCTCCTGCTATCTTGGAAGATCATCACACCTGATGTAAGCCTGAAGTGCTGGGGAGGGGCGCTGGACACCTTGTTGGTACAGGAGACTTGGTCAACAGAGGAATCTTATAACCGATTCTTGATCTCTGAGCAATTTGGTTTTCCCTGCAACCCTGGACACCCTGGTCATGGAGGGTCATCTGATCAGTTGGACAGTGCTACGGCCGTATCATCACCATGGGGGAACCAGAGGTATGGTTGCAGAAAGAGAGGTGGAAATGATTCTAGCCTGATCAGAACTCAACGTTTCCAGGCATGGAAAATTTGGCAGGCATACTACCTCAGCCAATAGTGCTTGGACCTGAGGAAGAAGCTCCTACTCCCAGAAGTGTTTCAGGATTTGTGTCACAGGTAGGGGGGGCTCCAGATGTGGACCTGCTGTCTTCCAAGTAGAGCACTACGCTTCACAGATTTCTCTCCAGATGCAGAGATCCTCTTGAGAAAACAGTGGCTGCTCTTGTGACTCTGGGATTAATATAGGCTGATCTACACCTTCCTTCCTTTGAAACTCCTAGTTTGTCTGCTCTGCAGGAGGAAGGAGGACAGTATTCCAAGGGTCCTTATAGCTCCGAATAGGCCCAGGCAGAGTTGGTACTCCAACCTGATCAAACTTCTGGCAAATACTTCATGGGCTTTTTCAGATAGAGGGACTAGTATCTCCTTTCTCAAGGTGCAGTTAACCTTCCTGCTTTACGGTATGGCTGTTGAGGCTCAGGTACTAAGAGACCAAGGTTTATCTTAGTAATTTCCATACTTTTAAAAGCTAGGAGGTCTACCTCATACAGTCTACAAGCACACCTGGAAAGCTGGAAGAAAGTTTCACACCAGTAAATACTCCATAGGGAAAACACTAACCTCTTTACAATCTGGTTTAGGACAACATTTGGCCTTGAGCACCAATAAGGGACAATTATCCGCCCTTGTGACCTTATTCCAAAGACCGTCTGCATTTTTTTTTTTTTTTTTTTGGTCAAGGCTTTTGAACAGGGTGTCTCTTACATGGCACCTCCTGTGTCTGTGTGATTTTTATTTTGGTTCTGTCTGCCTCTTGAACACATTGGGGATATTCCCCTTTCCACGCTCACAAGGTCTGTCCTTTGTAGCCTTCACCTCTTAAAGATGTGTTTGTGTGGATGCCCTCCCAGCATCGAGCTCCACTAGCTGTGCAATCGGTGGACACAGCGGATGACAGATCAGTGTACCGGGCCGCTGCCGATACCATGTTATAACTGTGACCAAACGTAGCAGATTACAAGACAATTGTACCAACTGATTGCTTTCGTTCATGCCATCCATTATGTACTATTGTGTTGATCTCTGTGATTGGTCACAGTGATCACATGGTACAGACAGGGCCAATCACAGCCCATCTCTACTATGTGATTAGCTGTAGCCAATCACAGCTAATCACAATAGTACAAACTGGATGGATTTAATTCAGAAAAATGGGTGCTTATAACCGCGATTATCACTGTTTTATAACCAGTCATAGTGTGAAAAAAAAATCCTGATCACTTCCCTAGAGTAGTATAGTGTTACCATGGTAACACTGCATTGCTCTGGTCAGTATGTTTAAAAAAAATGTAAAGAAAGCAACAAAATGTAACAAATAAAAAGAAAAAAACATTTTTTATTTCTTAACATACCGTCACCAGTGTATACCTGATCACTGCCACAACAGTTATATGATGACACTATACTGCACTAGTAACAGTAGGAAAAAAATTGTGAACATTTTTTTTTTTATTTCTTCATTTTCCCCCTAAAAATTTGACAAAATATACAACTTCAAAAAACTCGCCATGTCTTACTAAATACCTTGGACTGTCTACTTTCCAAGGGGGGTATTTGTATGGTCCTGGCATTTTCGAACCACAATTAATGATATAGACCATCGGTACATCAGATTTGATCCATTTTCAGTGATACATAGCATGGCCTGTAGACTCTGAAAAAATATGAATACCTCTAATTTGGGATTTTTAAGGCAATTTGAGAAGAAAAAAATATATATTAATATAAAAAAAGATTGATTACAAATTATTCAACATGATTAAAAATTCCCAAATTTTTGAGACAATACAAAGCACATATAGTGTATAATAATATTGCACAAATGATCATCCTGAAGTGGTATTACTCAACTACTTGCAAGTAGACCATCCCTGCATGTTGTGGATGGCAATGGGTAGTGGGAACATTCAACGCGTTTCAAAATGTATGTAAACTATATTCTTCCTCAGAGATTAATACCACTTCTGAAAATGCAAAATATAAATGCAATTTAGAATTCATATACACGTACATGAATCTCATATACAACATATTACAAAACATAAAGTATAAAACTTACAATTCCTCCTATATTATTGGAAAAAGCACCCCTTCAACCAAAAACGGGGGTCATGACTGTCTGCATAAAATGCCCTTCACCTCATACTAAATATAATATTTTTTTTATATTAATATATAATTAGATTAATTCATGTAGAGGTATTCATAATGTTTCATATATACAGGGATGATGGTAATGTACATGCCAAGTCACATGAGTCTTTAAACAGCTTGTAGACTCTATAACTTTTGCACAGCCTAAATAATCTACACTGTCCGTCTGTACATCAGGATTGATCGATTTTATATATGTAATATAAATAAATTATATATAATATATATCTCATAGTTTGTGGACCAACTTTCCTACAGACAAAATTAATATACACTGGTTTGGGTAATTTTCACCAAAGAAATGTAGCAGAAATACATTTTGGCCTAAATTTATTTGAAAGATTATTTATTTGAAAGATTTTATAACCGAAATGAAGAAAAAACACATTTTTGTGTGTGTGTGTTTTTTTTTATTTTTTAGTTTATTTAGCAAAAAATCAAAACCACGGTGGTGATTAAATACCCCCCAAACAAAGCTCTATTTGTGTGAAAAAAAGATATAAATTTAATTTGGGTTGACTGTTGCATGACCGCACAAATGTCATTCAAAGTGTGATATCGCTGAAAATTGGCCTGAGCAGGAAGTGGGTATTGAAGTGGCTAAAGAACCCTATAGGTCTTACATAAGGATAGGGTAGCATTGAGGCCTAGAGACGTGTCCCTTCCTCAGGTATTTTTGGCCTTTCATAACAAACTGGACATTTTCTTTCATCTCCGTCTGGGCTCCCTTTCCATTTACTGCCTGGAAGTGTTTTGTGATATGCAAGTACTGTATACAACTCAGCCACTGCTTCCATTACAAAGACTGACTCTCTTTGTCATTCCTGGCAGTCTCTGTAAATGGGAAGTGGTTCTAGTTCTGTCATTTCTCTGTGGCTCAGACAGATCATTGTTCAAGCTTATGGTCTTGGGGCAAGGCTCTACCTTTTTCCTTTCAAGACACATTCAGCAAGATCGGGGAACGTCTCCTTAAGCTTTTAAGCATCAGAAACTATTTCCCAAATTTGCAAGGCTGCCACCTGGCCTTTTGTTTCATGGTTTCTAAGTTTTACCCGGTGGATGTCCAGGCCTCATCTAATGTCAGCCTCAGGTTTAGGGCCAGTTCACACTGGTCCAACATGTGCTTCGATTTCGAGAGCACAAGTCGCATGACATGTCAAAATCAATGGTTCCATATGAGAGCCATCTTAACTGGTCCGTCATGTGTCGGTCCGACTTTGAAAAAGGTTCCTGTACTACTTTTGGTCCGCAATTTCAGCCCATTTACTTGAATAAAAAGTCGCATCCAATTCGGATCATTATGTTAACTGATTTGACTTGTGGGATCCAACTTGTGCTCTGAGATCAAGTTATGCAAGTTAAGCAATTTTAGCAATGTAAAATCCCCTAAAAAAAAAAAAAGAAAAACTCTGTGGATCCCCCCAAAATCCATACCAGGCCATTTGTGTCTAGTATGGATCTTGAAGGGAAGCCCACGCCAAAAAAAAGAAAAACTGCGCCCCCCCCCCCTCACTCCAATCCATACTAGGTGCTTTGGTTGTGGTACGGATCTTGAAGGGGAAACCCATGCCAAAATGTAAAAATAAAACCCACGCTAAAAAAAAAAAAAAAAAAAAAAAAAAAAAAACAGGAACAGGCCCCCTTCCCAAAATCCATACCAGACCCTTATCAGAGCATGCAGTCCGGCAGGTCAGGAAAGGGGGATCATACCAGGCCACATGCCCTCAACATGGGGTAGTGGGTGCTTTTGTGGGCAGGGGGGCTCTGTAACTCCCTACCCCAAAGCACTTTGTCCCCATGTTGATGGGGACAAGAGCCTCTTCCCAACAACCCTAGCGCAACATCTCAATCAGATCCTGTTCTTTTGAAGTTGCATGAAAGTCAGACCTGAAGTTGCAGGGCAAAGTTGGATTGGACGTCGTGCAGAACGGTGATCTGTCTATGTAAACAAAGCAGATCGCCGTTCTGTCAGGAGGAACAGCATGTATCCTATGTCTCTGCAAAGCAGGGACATGGATCTATGCCTTCCCCTGTTAAAAGCACCTCCCACCATACACAGAAACACAGACTAGGCACACAGTTAACTCTTTGATTGCCCCTGATGTTAACCCCTTCCCAGCCAGTGTCAGTACAGTGACAGTGCATCATTTTTAGCACTGATCACTGTACTAGTGTCACTGGTCCCCAAAAAGCGTTGAAAGTGTCTGTCAGCATCAGAATGTGCACTGCAATATCGCAGTCCCACTGTAAGTCGCTGATCACCGCCATTACTAGTAAAAATAAATAAAAATATCCCATAGTTGGTAGACGCTTGTGTAAATCAATATATGCTTTATTGGGATTTTTTTTTACAAAAATATGTAGCTGAATATATATTGGCCCAAATTGATGAAGATTTTTTTTTTTAATTGGATATGTTTTAAAAGTAAAGGTAAAAAATATTGTGTGGGTTTTTTTTTTTTTTCAAAATTGTTGGTCTTTTTTCGTTTATAAAATGGAAAACGCAGAAGTGATTAAATACTATCAAAAGAAAGCTCTATTTGTGGGAAAAAGGACATACATTTGATTTGGGTACAGTTTTCCATGACCACGCAATTGGCCATTTAAGTAACGCAGTGCTCTATCGAAGAAAATGGCCTGGTCATGAAGGGGGGGTAAGTCTTCCGGAGGTCAAGTGGTTAAGGTCCCTCAGGCAGTTCTTTGAACTACAAGCTGCCCCAGTCTTATGGCAGAAATACACAATAAGAAAATCGGGCGAAAATTTCAGTTTCTACTCGTTGATGCCCAGCTAGTAGTGGTTAATGTTGGTGACGTTTTCGACTAACAAACGCTGTTTCGTTGGTTGACGGTCGAGCGATTGGTTGTTTTTCCCAACCGTGAATTCCAGCTTTTATTCTGGTTTATTTTCAGTCTCTTGGCAGTTGGTTTTCTATGTTTTCCCCACCTCAGTAGGACCGCTTTTGGACATCTTAATCGTCATGGCAGTTCACAACCAGAAAATAACATTAAACGGATCTGTTTGCTTCTCCTAGGCTCCGAGCTGGGCTTTGTGACCGCTGTGCAGTAACTGAAGAGCACATGAGAAAGAAACAACAAGAATTTGAAAACATTCGACAGCAGAACATGAAACTCATAACTGAGCTTAGTAAGAATTCACTTTCTTCTAATTTTGTAATTTCCCCTGCCCTACCTTTTTTAAAAGTGATTCTTTCATAAAACAACTGCAGTCATTTTATTATAGTTAGTATGAAGTTGGATATTATATCTATAGTTTGTACATGAAATTGCTTTTGTCATTATAACCTTGAAGAGGAAATAAACCTTGATGGGTTTTACTTCCTCTTTGTTCCCCTGCAAAGTATGCATTGCATACTAGCCCATTATGTTGCACTTACCTGCAAACGAAGCCCGCAAGGTCCCCGTTGATGGTCGCGTCCATCTTCACCCCCCTTCCTTCCGGGGCTGTGGACTCCGGCTCTGTGACTGGCCGGAGTCGCATGACGTCACTCCCTCGCATGCACGTGGGAGCCGACGGTCATGGCATGGGCCCTTTAGAAATGGCACAATCGTGCCCTTTCTTCAGTACGCGATGACGTCTGCGCAAGCGTATATGGTAAATATCTCCTAAACCATGCAGGTTTAGTAGATATTTTCAGTACCTACAGGTAAGCCTTATTATAGGCTTACCTGTAGGGAAAAGTGGCATGTAAGGGTTTACAACCACTTTAATGGTAAAAACAAATGCAGTTTTCTCCTCTGGCGGGTTAAGATTGTTTGTTTTTTTTTTTTGGTGTCGTCCTGTCCTGGTTACCCCATTGTCCTTGTTTCTTGTCCTTTTCATCATGTAACTCAAAAGTAAGATGAAAAATGTCCTCAATGGAGTCATAGATGACGACAAAAACTAAGACACTGCTCACCCTACACAAAAGCATTGCAAAAATAAAAGGTTTAAGCCACAATTTTTTTTTTTTTTTTCAATTGGGCAATGAGGGTTTTGAACAGATGATATTTTTCCTTGCTTTCTGTGTGGACATAGGGACAATATCTGCAAGTTGCAAAATTACACCAATCATAGATGAGGACATATTTGGTATAGCATACAAAGAGTTGGGCCTTGTCCTTTATGTTCCTTGTAATACTGACATTTTTGTTGTGATGTGTTGGTACAGTGGAAGAAAAGAACACACTGCAGGATGAAAACAAAAGACTCTCAAAGCAACTTGAGCACATGCAGAAGGCGGCAACAGAGTAAGTAGCATCTTTAAATTCCAGTGTTCTGTTTCCAGACCACATGCTGAGACTTTATTCTGGCAAACTACATGTACAAAAGTGTAATTACTGTTAAAATAAAGGATAGTTTTTTGTAACATTATTAAAAGTTTCCTATACAAAGAAGATTAGGAGCTGCTCTTGTTATTTGATCTGTCCTTTTGTATATTTTTTTTAAAGCTAACTTAATTGTAAGCTGAAAGCCAATCTGTGAATTTCCTGAGAGAGTCTCAAGTGTTCCAACCTTAGCTTATTTTGTGATACATTCTACGTTGTATTTAGGAACCAAGAGTAAAAAATGTAAAATATATATCGGCTTTCCAGTCCTTGGCTGTTTTGGCTGAATTAGTATCTATTTTTCAGGCTAAACATGTTTTCAGAAAGCTCAGAAAATAAGTGAAACTGTTTAATCTGTCTTCTGTAAACTATCACTCTCCCCATTCCATATGTGATGGAGATAAACAAACAGACAATGTTGTAGTCCAGCCTTTTTACAAAAATCACAAGTTCTTTTAGATAAAGTTAGAGTGAGCAGAAAATGGACAGGAGATGTAAATCTGTTATTTATAAGATTACCAGGTGGAAAAAAAAGCCAGGAAAGAAAGGAAAACAAATGCAGCCACCTTGTCTAAGGACTTCTGAGCTGCAATATATTAGATTTTTGCTTCTGGGTTTAGATGAACATAACGTGAAAGAAGAGGCTTGTGTTCAATCAACTCCCCATAATCAGTTTAAACCGTGTAAGTCCATCATTATGTGTACAATTTCTCAAATCTGTTTGTACTTTTTTTCACTATAACACATATCAGTCACATGGCTTCAATACCTCTCCAGTCACAGAGCTAGGGCAGCTGGTGGTCTTCTTCCTCCCGTTTCCTCTGTCAGAGCACTCTCATGAAAAAGGACTCCTGTGCGTCCATATTCATGAGAAAACATATAACATCATAGATGGGGCGGGACCAGTGGTGACAGGCGCAGACACTGACAACGGTACCAGGAAGTGCCTGTGAGCAGCGACATTGGGCAGCACAGGCACACAATTGTTGAAGCACGGGAGAATTGTTTTCCAAGGTAAAGATTTTGAATTGTGTTGCTATCTTTTTGTTCTAATCCTGAGGAAAATGTGCTATACTCTATGGATGTTGTTTCATCTGTTTGAGTTTATCTGATTCTTTTGACACTCTAATTCTGTATTTGTTTTGCCTGTGTGTCCTCGCCAGGGTCATACTGCCTCTTGATCCGCTTTTTCTAGGTGGATGTGTCAGCGCATTTTTCTGGCCTCTGGTATAAAGGGCAGGGCCCAATCTACAAGAAGTGCTAATGCTTCCTGTAATTTCAGCACCAAGCTTCTTGTAAGTTTTTAAGGCATCTTCTGTTGACACATTTACTATGGCCCACTGTTTATGCCTCTGTGGAGACTGGTTTTGGCCTAAAGGTCTTACAGGTGGCTCTTGTTGCCCAACCCTCATGTTCAGTGCTTTGGGACATCCCAAGTAGTCATTAATACAAACTCCTGTGATGTACAATTCTCAGAATAGAGTCAACCATGGTAGCTCCATTGTTTTGTTATAAGAACAGGGCCAGCAATGGAAGATGCCTTGTTCCCTCATGACAGGTGTACTTTAATGCAGAGAATAGCATACTGTTAAATGGGATGCCTGTGTCTGCATGCGTTCCTACAGACCTAACAAAATCTTTACCAATCTGACTGTTTTCAGTTACATCTGGAAACATTTGATAACTAAAATTCTCTAGTTGTAATGCTGGTAAGAAAAAACAAAGGGACTTTGCATGGCTGGCCAAATACTGTAAGCTCTGTAAGCTGTTCTGGTTCTAAATTTAGATGATGATGTACAGTGCATCATGATTTCTTATCCTTATATTTTTCATAGCAGGGATGCAAATTTATATTTTGGTTAGGTGGTAAATTACCCTAATATAAAGTATGTGTTGGAGACTAAGCTAGACGGACTAAATCTGTCACTGGTCCTTGGTGGATTGTTATGTGGACGGAACTGAAGGATTCCTTCTGGTAGGAATGTGCCAAATGGTGGAGATAATTCTTAGACCCTCATGGGGCTTGTGCCCAGTGGTGGAGATAAGTCATAAACCGTCTTGGGCTGCTGCTTTTTTTTTTGGCACAACCTTAAGGTTGTTTTATTTTTGTGCCGCTGCGGATATTCGGGCACATTGATTCTATCGTTGTGGGATTACTTTGGGGAGCTAAAGCTCCCAGAGTGTCCCTGGCGATACTGAAACTACCAGTTACAATGGGAGGGTTGGCACTTCCGGATCTCTGCTCGTATTTTATGGCCTCCCAATTAGTTTTTCTGCACTAGAGACTTTTTCCGCAGGAGCCTAATGCCACCACGTTGTTGGAGGCAGCAGTGGCTACCTCCCAAGAAACGCTCCAAATTATACTCTATAGGAAAGGGATCCCGGGGAGGAAGGTGGGATCAGTTCTGGCACTCCCGGGGAAAGTATTTCACTTGTGTTCCCAGTGGCGAAAAGATACACCCTTGTCGTTGTCCCCGAACAGTCCTCTATGGTGTAACGGGTCTTTGGGGGAGTTTTTAAAACTGCCGGATGGACAAAAGACCCGGGCACAATATGGTATCAAGTACTTACACCAGATTTGCCAGAATGATCGTTTGTCCACTTTTGATCAACTAAGAGCTCAGTTTGACGTACCCAAGACTTGGCTTTTCTGATATACGCAGTTGAGGCATGCAGCGAAGGCACAGTTTGAAGGGGATACAATTCTGGTCCAGAACACAGACTTGGAGAGGGTTCTGATAGACCCCGAACCATCTGGACGAATTTCTAGATATTATGGGGCGGTGGGCCCAGGGATAAAGATAGTAACGGCTAGGGCTAAGGAGCGGTGGATAACGATTGTCCCGGAGTTGTCGGAGGAGCAGTGGCAGGAAGTATTGGACACGTATTTGGTGTCTGTTATCTCCTCTAATGATTCAGTTTCGGTATCTTCATCAGCAGTATTATACTCCAGTTAGACTTTACCAAATGCAAAGAAAGGAAACAGCAGTCTGTCATAAATGTATGGAGGAGGAAGGAACTTTCCTACATATGGTATGGGAATGCAAAAAGGTGAGACCACTGTGGTCACAGGTGACGGAATTTATTTCCGATAAATTTGCTTTGCCTAACATTTGCTCCCCCTTACGCTGTCTCCTAGGGGTCTTTGATCAGGAGGAGATGAACACATGTACTAAATTGTTCCTTAGGATTCTATACTTTGAGGTGCGGAAACTCATTGCCAGACGCTGGATTCATGATGAACAATTGACACTGGGAATGTGGATAAAAATAGTAAATGCAGATGTGCTGATGTACAAGATGACCTATGAGGCTAGGGGAGCTCCCAAGAAGTTTAGGAAGGTTTGGTTTAGGTGGGTGGATTCGAAAAACACGCTGGAGGAGGAAGAACCCCTGAATATTGGACAGTAAGGGCTGTTGTTTTTTGTGGTCAATTTGACGATGACGGGAGGATAGTTTTCTCCTCTTACGGAGATAGAGTATAGATTCTTTTGATTATTGCACAGAACACTGAATGCAGACATCTCAGGGGGAATGGGTGTTTTTTTTCTCTCTTATAAGAGGGGGGTGTGCGGAGGGGGCATTTCTTCACCTTTTCAGGGTGGGATGCCTGATCTGTAATCTCTCCCAGGGAGAGCTTTGGGTGGGGGGCGTTTTAATGTTATGGGAGGTCTCCTCTCTTGTTTTTTTTTTTTCCTTATAAAAAAAAATGCACATATACTACAAAAATAGAATGGGAATGGAAATACATGTGGCATATGCAGAAAAGTTGGATATGTGTAGTAGTGATGTAATGGATATGTAACTTCTAATTTCTGTTGGATGTTGTAATCCTAACTACTGTAATGTATGATTATTCTGATATGTGCGCAATAAAAATTCTTTTCAAAAAAAAAAAAAGGTTGTTTTACTTATGTAGGACTGGGACTAAATGAGGAAAGGAAGGAGCGCCTGGTATCCAAAAGAATTGCTAGTTTGGAAATTGGTTCAAGAACTTTTATTTAGATTACTAACAAAATTACATCAAGCTGGGTGCTCCCTTCTTTCCTCATTTTGTACCAGTCTTACCATAAAGGCTATCTTAGAAAATATTGTTCTGTGTGTTGCACATTTGAGAGACTAAAACGTTGCAGTACATATAAGGCCATTTATGCACCCTTCCCTCACAAAGGAAATTCCGTCATGACCTTTCTTATTGCTATAACATAACCATGTAGTTTTTACAATCCTATTTAGAACAACTGTTTACAGGACAAGTGCACTTCTACAAAAAAAAGTGTATTAGTCTATGCTCCCCATAGACATTAATTGGGCTATATTCAGAGTGTCTCCTGTTTTGGTGTATAGCCCTGAACAAGCCTTTATTGGTTGAAGGAGGTAAACATCTAAGTAGAAACAAAAGGAAGAGAGGGCGCACCGACCTAGTGCATTACCACTGATGGCGTTTATTAAAAGAGTAAAATAACAAATACTCACAAACAAGCATGAATTAAGGCATGGACATAGACTGCAGGTGCGCAGTGACAAGCATCTAAGTAGACCATGGCTATCATGCCGAAATATATTCTGAGGTTTCTAAAATGTAAAATGGGTTGGCTGGAACCCGACAGAGCTGCCCCCTATCGCTCTTACTTTTTGCCCTAGCCATTGATCCACTGGCGGCTGCCATAAGGGGGAACCCAGAGATAGTTGGATTTAGGCGGGGGGAACTGGAAGATTAGGCTGACGATGCCCTTCTATTCCTAGGTAACACGTCCACCTCTTTGATTAAGCTCATGGAACTGATTCAAACATTCAGGAACTTTTCCGGATTTAAAATAAACTTGGACAAATCGACAATACTACCCTTAGATCCTCTGGCGGGGCTCCTGCCTCAGACAGCTGAACAAATTAAAGTAGTGGATAAGTTCAAATATTTGGGCATAGTTATACACCCTAACTTAGATCAGTATATAAAGCTAAATATAGACCCACTCTTTAAAAGATTCTCTTTGTTGTCGGCAGTTGCAACTTGATAAAGATGACCTGAAACCCACAACAACTATATGCACTCCACAATGCTCCTTTATGGATCCCTATCCATGTGTTTAGGAAGTGTAATACTATCTATCGAGCATTGATATGGAGGAAACAGGTTCCTAGTATTAAATTGGAAACCCTGCAGGAAGCAAAGGACTCGGGTGGATTGGCGGTTCCAAACCCATTTTACTATTTTACGGCGGCTCAGCTGCAACACCTAACGGGCTGGCTTTACACTGAGTCCTCTGATCCTATTCGGAACATCGTGGGCGCACAGCTGTCTGGCGGTGGACTTCTGGATTGCATAGAGCCGGGTGAAATAGGAGCTCTGACACAATGCCCCACACTAATACTAATAGACAAAGTATGGAACAAAACCAAAAGGCACCTGCAACACACAGGATACACAAATTGGTCACGCATATGGAATAACCGTAACTACCCAGAACTAAACAAATTAAAACATTTCTCCAATTGGTCAAGGAGCGGAGTAAACTACATCCCACAATTATATTGTGGCGGAGTTCTCCGAGACTTCCAATCATTACGCCCAGAATTTAATTTACCGAATACCTCATTCTTTCAGTACCTACAGCTTAGGCATGCCATAGCGGCACAGGCCACAATATCCACCTGGGAGTTAACTAGACCCGCGATACTTACACAACTAATCGTGTCATCATCCCGGAAGGGACAAATTTCCTCCATGTATGGCTCACTTCTTTGTCATGTATCTAAAACAATGACTTTGAATTGTAGAGCTGGATGGGGAGAAGACATAGGGGGAATTTCAGACGAAGAATGGAACACCATACTAGATAACGTACTTAAAGTGTCCCTGTCTTCCTCTCAAAAACGTACCCAATTATTTATTATTCACCGTACATATCGCACACCCAAGAAGCTACACAAATGGCACAGGAGAGATGATCCATTATGCCCTCGCTGCCTTATTGACAATAGTACACTTATTCACATGCTTTGGAAATGCCCGAAACTACAGAGGTATTGGGCAACATTGATGGACACTATCGATAGCATATGGAACATCAAACTTATAACTGACCCTAAGATGTGTCTATTGGGATGGCTAGATGAGGAACAATACACTCCCCATATGTACATCGCCATTTTAAGGACACTATTTCTAGCTAGGAAACTTATTGCCAGGAAAATGGTTATCTACAACGACACCCACACTGGCGGAGTGGATTGCGTCTGTAAATGACTCACTTATTAGAGAACAACTCGCGTACAAACACCGAGGCTGCCCGAGAAAATTTGAGAATATATGGGATCCCTGGTTGACCACCCCTGGACTGGCTCCATTGCGCTTGGTCCACAATAGAATCCTAGGAGGCAGAATCACTTCATCAAATACACCATCTTAGAATTAAACACAGAGAGGGATTTACTAGATTTGAAAGAGGAGGAGAAAAACATCACCCCATTCATGCAATAGCTTTAGATGGAAAGTTGTTATGCAACTGATGGGTACTGCAGAGGTTGAACTGTATATAGTTTGTTTTGTTTGATGGTTACCAGAGGAAAAAACCGTACACCACTCCCCACTGGTTAGGGGATGTTGGTACCCTACTCTGCTTGTTGGCCCTGTTGGGTCAGGAAGTAGAACAGGGGGAGGAGGAGGAAAAAATAAAATGAAAAATGATCTACAGAGGACGCACAGGACACGTATTGAGATTAAGGAGTCACAAACATAGTAACTTTATCATACAGGTATATCTACATTTCCGAATGTGATGTTTCGTTTGCCTTATAGAAAACATGGTAGACCAATAAGTCATGTAACAATGATATTATATGTCCTCACAAACTATAGAATTTGATTTGTATGATGTAACGTAAACCGCTGTTGCTTTTTGTTTTTAATGTGGTTATTTTCAATAAAAAAGATCTGATTTAAAAAAAAAAAAATGGATGGGCTAGTATGTGCTTTATTAAAGCTTACTTGTCATTTTTTAATGTACTAAACTGTAACTGCCGGATACCAGAAATAAGTATAAAAATTATATTTTGGCTACTATTTTGATTTTGGGATCTGCTTTAATATTTTAGCACAATGCTGAAGGCACATGAGGAAGAAACAACCAGTCATGAAGATGGCGAGGATGGCATTATTCCTGATTCACCAGTTAGTTCTATTTCTGCAAATGTGGTTAGCAGAATGCGCAGAAGAAAACTGAATAAGCACATTCGCTATACAGAACGCACACAAGATGAATCAGAGATTTCAGAAAGCACAAACAGTAAGTTCCATGACTTCTTTCCAGATTATAGTTCTGACCGTCATAATTCAGAATAACAAGAATGAACCCTACCAGTAGAGTAGCTTAAGCTGATCTACAAATACATTTTAAGTCATGGTCCACACCTAGTATTGGGTGTCTTTATAAGAAGATGAACCTTATTTGTTGAAAACTAAAAAAAATTTTTTATCATCCATTAAGGCACACAAGAATTCAAGAGTTCCCAACAGTTGGGTTATATTGCTTACTACATGGCGTTGGGCACTGGCAAACAAAAACTGTTAAGCCAGTTACCATATCACCCTGCCTGTAGAATTAATAGGGCTAGGTTCACATTAGTGCAGTGCTGTTTTGATCCGATTTTCCAATGCAATTTTGTAGTACAGCTGCAGTGTGACATGATGCATTTTTGATAAGTTTTTTCATGCGTGTTTTACTACTGCTACTCATCCCTGCTGTCAGCTAGCAGAGATGAGTCATTGGTTATTAAGGAGCTTACATCTGGAATCCCGTACCTATTCACATGAGGGGCCAGGATCTGAGAACCCCCTTGTTAAAGGGGAGCTTTCAAATTTCGATAAGCTACCCCCCACACCCACCAGGCCAGGGTTGTGGGGAAGAGGCCCTTGTCCGCATTGACATGGGAACAAGGTGCTTTGCCAGGGGCTGCCTCCCCATGTTGTGGGGATGCAGCCGTATTGTGTGTTAGAATGTTGGCGGGTACTAGCTATTTAACAACCTATAACTCATCCCTGCTGCTGACATCAGGGATTAGTCACTGGTGTTTAGGATGACAGCAAGTGCTGCCTCATAACAACCAGCACAAAAAATTGCATCCAAAAAGACATGTAGATGCGACTTTGATGCATTTCCATTGAAGTCTATGGAGCAAAATTATATTTCATCGCACCAAAGTAGCACAGGACCTTTCCCCAAAGCCACATATCGCCATTGCGCTGCATTGATGTGAGCAGGCACCATTGGAAGTTAAGTCTTTTTCCACTGTTTTGAGATTAAGTGCAACCCAAGTCCTTTTTTTTTTTTTTTTTTTTCTTTTTTTTTTTTGCTGTTGTCCTAGTAGGTTGGACACCTTTTTTTTTATCTCCTTCTTTGATTACCGTATATACTCGAGCATAAGTCGAATTTTTCAGCACATTTTTTTGTGCTGAAAGTGCCCCCCTCGACTTATACTTGAGTCAAGCACTTTTCTGCAGCAAAAAATTTCATTTTCCGAACCGACTTTGGGGCCCCGTATCTCAGGGCCACTTGGTGCTAGAAACCCCAACTTTGGTATGCAAACCCAGTGGAACTGGTACCACAACATATCCAAAGCTGAAGTTCCTAGCACTAAGTGGCCCCAAGATACGGGGCCCCAAAATCGGTTCGGAAAATGTCATTCTCTGCTGCAGAAAAGTGCTTGACATTTTCTGAACTGACTTTGGGGCCCCATATCTCAGGGCCACTTGATGCTAGAAACCCCAACTTTGGTATGCAAACCCAGTGGAACTGGTACCATAACATATCCAAAGCTGGAGTTCCTAGCACCAAGTGACCCTGAGATACGGGGCCCCAAATCTGGTTCGGAAAATGTCATTCTCTGCTACAGAAAAGTGCTTGACATTTTCTGAACTGATTTTTGGGGCCCTGTATCTCGGGGCCACTTAGTGCTAGAAACCCCAGCTTTGGAAATGTTATGGTACTAGTTCCACTGGGTTTGCACACCAAATTTGGGGTTCTTAGCACTAAGTGGCCCCGAGATACGGGGCCCCAAATTCGGTCAACTGTGTCCATCTGCAGCAATGTAATTTCGGGACCCTTTGGGTTCAGAGACCCCAAATTTTGGCTGCAGCTAGGGGGCATCTAGGAACCCTTAACTACTGAGTTTGAAGTTCAGGGGACCTATGGCTGTAAATGGGCACAGTGAAGCATGCAAATGGGCACAGTGATGCTGCAAATGGGCATTGTTGACCCTCTTTTCCCCTTACAGTAGCTGTGCATTTCTCACCCTCGTCTTATACTCGGGTCAATACGTTTTTCCCATTTTTTTTGTGGTAAATTAGGGCCTCGACTTATACTCGGAACGACTTATACTCGAGTATATACGGTACATTAAATACCTCAAAAACCACTGTTTTAGCTAGTTCCTACACTGCAGCTATCAGGACCGATGTATTCTCAGCAACAGCTTTGGAGGCCATACTATAGCTAAATCCCACTGGACCAAGGACCAAACATTGCTCTGCTAGCCTGGAATGTGATCTTCGGACACTAAGCTTTGCTTCGTGGCACATTCCACACTTTTGTCTCTGGTGTGAACCAGTCTCTGAGAACTCTCAGTAAGAGCAGTTGGGCTGAAGCATCAGGAACTACCTCACAGTTAGTACCATTGATCGTCATTTTAAAATTCCCACTACCGTCATCTTACTGCAATAGCAGTTAAAGGATAAGTTCAATTTTGTTCACCATATTTTTCTAAATTCCAGCTCCCCTATGTACCAATATAGCATTAATGAACTTTTCATGCAAAAATATCAAAGCTTTCCGTTAAATCTACAGACACTTCACTTGTCCTCATCAATGTTTCCAAATGTATCCATTAGTTTTGCCTTACTTCCTTGTCAGACTATAGGTCTTAACACAGGAAGGAGTTGATCAGCTGACCTCATTAGCACACACCCTGCATCATCCACCCTTCTACCTACCTACCCATTCCCAGCTGCCAGTTTTTTAAATGACATGCAATGAATCAGTGTTTACCCTTCTCACTAAATAAACAATATACAATCAGATTGCATAGTGTATGGCCATCTTTATACAAGTACATAAAAGGGAGTGGACAGAAACTCAGTTGTCAAACACCGTTTACATCTCTGCGATCTTCATCTTCCTTAAAAAAAATGTAATTTTAAGAACGTTCGTTCGATTTTCGAATCATTAGTGGGGTCAAATCGACGTTCATTTTCAGCCACAGTGACGGGAAAATTTGGAAATAATAGAAAACTTCTTGGTCAAAGGAATTTTTAGACGGTGTATGTGGTTTTTGTTCAGAAATTACATTCATTTTAATAAGAGAATGTTAAAAACAAGTGAAAATTTCAAACAACATTCTTTCATTCAGCGAATGTACAAAGATTTTTCGTCTGAATTTTCTCGTCTGAAAATGTATCTGTGTGGCCAGCATAAGACTTGGTACATACCTATGCAGTTTGCTTTTGATCTGTTTCTGCAGTGTTTTTTGCTGTGCGTTTTGATTTTTGCGCACGTGATTTTTCTGTGATTTGCGTTTGTAAATTTTTTTGGGCCAATTTGTTGTTGGGCAGATTAAAAAACACGAATTGCTGCAAAAACGTATTACATACTTTTCAGCAGCTTCTCTGTTGAACCAAAAAAAGCACTGTTTTGCGTTAAAAAAAAAAGTCCCTGACCCTTTCCAAATACGCAGCGGCTGAAAAAGCATAGATGTTAACGTATCCCATAGGAAACCATGTAAATGAACTAATAAGAAAAAAACCCTGCGAGCCACAACGATCCAATGCCAAATAAGTACAATACTCAGCTGCAGGAGCAGATCACATTTCATATATCGTGCAAATAATTTAAAAGAAAAAATGTATACGCTGCCCTAGAGTAAACTGTATCAATCTGAAATCTCTTGAATCTGAAAATATGTGCAAAATAACTCTCTCTGAGTGAATCAACTAGTGACAAATAAAAATCCGAACATATAGATATATACATATATATTAATATAAACCAGACACAAAGTGCAATGTGCATAAAGAATTACGCAAAATAGTTAAATTGCATACAAAGATTCAAAAAGTGCTTAGTGCTCCACAATTATCATAATAAACAGTCCTGATAGGTAATATTAAAGTGATTGGTGATATATAAAAAAGCCTGTAAATCAATATCAAAAAAGTGTGTATAAAAAGTGTCCGTTGATGGTGTTATCCAACATGCTCATAATATCCTTGGTGCTGCAAACCATGCTCCGGTGCAATTCAGTGAACCCCCCAGGTAATTCTGCTCACCTCCAGAGCATGTTACTCAGCTGCTACACTGAGGCAAAACACTCTTAGACCCCTTTCACACCAAGGCGTTTTTGCAGTGTTTTAGCGCTAAAAATAACGCTATTAAAACGCTCATAAAACGTTCCCCATGCATCTCAATGGACTCTTTCACACTGAGGCGTTGCGCTGGTGGGGCGTTGAGAAAAGTCCTGCAAGCAGCATCTTTGGAGCAGCTTTTGGGCGTTGAAAAAAGCGCTTTAAATACGCCCCTCTCCATTGAAATGAATTGAAAACGCCTAAATAACGCCTATAATCCGCCCTGAGCTGTAGAAAATTCACATGATCTCACAAAAAGGTAAACATGCAAGCAGAAATGAGAGCATCTACAACAACAGGACTGAACTTGTGGATAGGTCAGAATGATTAAACAGACCATCAAAGTGCCAAAAAAACAAAATTAAAGTGCCAAAAAAAAAGAATTAATCCCAGAAAACTGAAGATTTGAAGTAAAACAAAACACTGCTTGTTACTTTACAAGACGCTGCTTATTTTACATGATATCACAAAGGATAAACATGCAAGCAGAAAGATAGCATCAATAACACATGCTTCAATAACGTTTGAAAAACACTGTTAAAACGCCTGCAGCGTTGCATTAATTTTAACGCTAACGTCCCTAAAACGCGGTAATAAAGCTAAGGCGTTTTAGGGCGTTTTTGAAGCGCCTTGGTGTGAAAGGGGTCTTAGGAGCCACCCATGGGCTCTGTGCTGATTACCAGATGTCAATCTCCAGCTTGGTTCAATGCAGTTCCACAGGCATATACAAGAGAAAAACTCAAGGGTGTGATATCGTTTGGTAAATTTATTAAAAATAAATAAAATACACTCCACACAATGGGGTACTCACACTATCCCGGTGCGTAAGTGCACCGCTCTATATCAAGCCTCCAAAATAGTAGCCAATGTAAGGGTATGGTATGCGTCTCCACTTAGACAGACTCTGTGCTGCTCACTCTGCCCTGGCCCCTCCCCTACGCGTGTTCGACACAGGGATCACGTGTCTTGTGAAAGACATGAGCATGTTGGATAACACCATCAACGGACACTTTTTATACACACTTTTTTGATATTGATTCACAGGATTTTTTATATATCACCAATCATTTTAATATTACTTATCAGGACTGTTTATTATGATAATTGTGGAGCACTAAGCACTTTTTGAATCTTTGTATGCGCTTTAACTATTTTGCGTCATTTTTTATGCACATTGCACTTTAATATGTCTGGTTTATATTAATTTATATATTTATATATCTATATGTTTGGATTTTTATTTGTCACTAGTTGATTCACTCAGAGAGAGTTATTTTGCACGTATTTTTAGATTCAAGAGATTTCAGATTGATACAGTTTACTCTAGCACAGCGTATACAATTTTTTATGTAAATGAATTGTAGTGCGTTTCTGCAAAAAGCACCAAAAAAACACATAGATGTGAACCAGATCTAAGAAGTTTAGTAACATAATGGGGTTAAAAAAACTAAAATTAGCCCTTTATAGTACCAAAAAGCAGATAATCACTACTGTAGGGGTTCATTTTTTTTATTGTAGACTTGTGAAAGTAATATTTACAGTGGCGATTTGCTCTTTTTGTACTATAAAGGGCTCATTTCAGTTTTTTAACCCCATTATGTTACTGGCCGATTAATCGATTATGAAAATAGTAATAATTTCATAATCGATTAGTTGTTTCAGCCCTACAAGTGGGTGGCTGTTTATTCATCCTACGCCCTTCTTGCTTTGGTGAGGTAGGCAGAAGCACAGGCTGTGCTCCCCAGTAACAGGCATCGCCCAGTAATGACATTGTGCTCTATGTGCTCTATGTAAGCCTTCATTATTTTTTTGTATGTAGTGGAGTGGGGGAAAAAAAGCTTTTTAGAATCTTGATTATTCAGGTTTAAAAGTACTGCTGTTACACACAAAACACTGGAAATTGCTATTGGCATCCTAAAATACTAATCACTTTGAGCTGTGACCGGTGCTCATTTTGGGAGTGATAAATCAGGACAGAAAGAAGTGATTTAACAGGAAGATGTTTTTCTGCTTATGTAACCGTTCGCTAAGCTTTGTCACACTATAGAAGCAGTTTTTGCATAGCATGCAAAATGTTACTTGGAAACATTCAAATTAAGGCAAACATAGTGACTGTGCACAGATACAAATATAATCTATAAATAATCCACTTCATCTGCCTTTTTCCAAAGAGGAGCTTATCAGGTGAAATTTAAAAGAAAAATTACAACTGAATGATTTTATATCTTTTTTAGGGGTGTGGTTCTCAGACACAACCACGAGTCAGTATTATATGCTGTAAATCTTCCGGCTGCAAAAGACTGACAGTCATTAGTGGGAAATTTCTGATGTGAACCCTTCCAATTGCTTTGTACCAGCACTGAAAGTCCACCACTGATTGGGAACTACTGGGCATTCTTAGCACAGTGCTGCTTGGGCTCAGAAGCTGCATTTCAATAAATGTTTGGTCTTCTCCTAGTCACTACATTAAAAGCAGTAGACTTCTACACTGAAGAAAGCCAAGTGGTGCTTGACTCTGCTTAGAAGCACGGTTATGCCCGATGATTGGCTGGGATTCTAAGCAGAGAAGGGCCCTTGCCTGGCTATTTGCAGCTTCTTATAGGCATGTTTTAACATAAGGAAATACGTTTTGAAAAAGCAAGTAACATAATTCAACATTTACAAAGGGACAAATCTTTTCCTTTCAAAACAGTGAATTTATAATTGGTACATTTAAAAGAGAACCACGTGCCTTAAGGCCTTAATAACCTGGGAACTAAAGCTTTGCCTACTTCTCCCTCTGTCTATATGTACCAAAACCTGAGGCTCCAGCTGAATCATTCTAAAGGTAAAAATATAAACTAGTGTGACTCCTTTCATTGACTCATCAGTGATGATATTAAAGTGAAACTCCATAGTTCAAGTAAAGAAACAACACCCAGGATGATGTCAAGCAGAAAAATATTTACTGTACTGGGTATACTTGTTTCATATTGTATTTTTATGAATTGCTCCTAATGTAAATGGAATATAGCTGACATGTATTTTATCTTATATTCATAGCATCTCGGTATGATTTTACATTATGGCAAGAATTTGTAGTGAAGCACCTGAGATTTTGCTTTTGTGAGATTTAGACACAACATAAATTTGCAATGCAAACCCAAGCTATTTACAATTGCTGATTTTATAATACCCATGTCGAAATTATACAGAGCCTGCAGGCTTATTATAGATAATTGTTAAACGTTTCTTCGTGACATGTTGCTTCGCTTTTGTATTTGCATCAAAAGCACCCACCTGGGCACCATGCTTTGCGGGCAGCAGTTCTGCCGGCTGCATGGGGAGTATTTGGATTTCAGCCACCTACAGTATCAGGAGCTGATGAACTGAGTATAGAGAACAGCTGTTTGGAGCTCCAGTGATTACACGGTTTGTCTCAGAAGTTGTCTAGCAATAAATCTCTAAGCCCCTTTCACACCGGTGCAACTTGTCATGCATTTTGGCAGATCCAAATCACATGACATGGCAATTGAACTGTTCAAATCTGTGCGACTCTGACTTTGCGGTCCTACACAGATTTGGAAAAAGTTCCTGCACTATTTTTTGCAATTTTAGGTGCAACTTGCTCAAACATCTGTGCGTGAAGTTTCACCAATGTCAGCGAAGTTGCACCCAAAGTTGCACTGACCTGCGGCTTTGAAATTGTGTGATTTTAAGTGAAGCTGCACAATTTTAAAGCTGCATTTAGTGTGAACGGGGGCTACTTTTTGGGCTCCAGAACCATCCGCACCAAAAATCATGATCTGTACTGATAACTAGTCTGTCAGATCACGTTTACCTAGCTTGCTTATATTGACAAAGCCAAAACATTAAATTTGCTTAAAGCGGAATTCCAGCTGCAGCTGCTGACTTTTAATAAGGACACTTACCTGTCCAGGGAGCCCAGGAAGTCGACCCCCCCCCAAGGCTGATCCGTCCATCGGATCGGGTGCAGGCGCCGCCATTCCAACTAAGGGAAACTGGCAGTGGAGCCTTCAGTCGCGTGGCGCTTCCTAAATGGCCCCGTCATCTTCTGGGACACAAAAAGGTCCCAGAAGGCAGAGGGGGAGAAGGACGTGACGCACTGTGCCTCGGCGGAAATACACTATGTACTTCATAGAAGGTAAGTAAGGAAAAAAAAAATATCCAAAATCAAGTGGTGGAGGGGTTATCATTCCTTTAAGATAAAGTTGTAAAAGTGGGTGGAACAGTTGCTGCATGCCGATTTACGTCGGCAGAATGGCACGGGTGGGCAAATGGGCGTACCTTTACGTCCCTCCCTCCCCGTGGGCAGGGAGCGTGATAGCTCCAACCCCACCCCCCACTCCCCATGCTTGCGTGACGCTGGTTAGTTTGTTTTTTATAGCGTCAGGGCACCCGCTGTATATTGCCCAATAAAGGTTTAACTCCCTGATTGCCCGGCGGGTGATATCAGTTAGGTTTTAGCATCAAATAGGGTCTGCATCCCCCCAGGCAGTGTCAGATTACTGCCAGTAGCACTAACACCCATGCATGCACCATCCCTTAGTAGTATAATATCTGAACGGATTGATATCTAATCAGATGTATACTAGCGTCCCCAGTAGTTTAGGGTTCCCAAAAACGCAGCGTTAGCGGAATCAGCCCAGATACCTGCTAGCACCTGCGTTTAGCCCCTCCGCCCAGCCCACCCAAGTGCAGTATCAATCGATCACTGTCACTTACAAAACAGCACACATAACTGCAGCGTTCGCAGAGTCAGGCCTGATCCCTGCAGACGCTAACCGTTTTTTTGGTAGCGTTTGAATCAGTCGCTGACAGGAGCTCTTTTTTTCTGTGAGTCTCACTACTGTACCAGTAAATTTAGAGACCAAAATGTCAAATCGAAGGTACACTAGTGAAGAGGCCTACATGTTTCTGAGTGAAGAGGAAGTCGCCCATCTGTCAGATTCAGGCTCAGAATATTATGCTGTAGACAGCAGCGGCACCCGGACAGATGGCTCTGAGGAAGGAGTTGTGGTCCCTGCCAAGGTCAGGCGTACCTGACCCCATTCTTCTGCTGTTGTTGAGGTGCAAGAACCGCAGGGCTCTCGTATGGAGCAGAGAGCCAGTACTAATAAAGTGTATATAAATAATTATATGTGATCTTGCGCATACCATCAATAGCTAAAGTAACTGTACAATGACAATATCTAACTAGGAAGAAAAGCTATTGATAATAATGATGAAAAATGAATTAAAAAAAACACATGTATATGCGAGCAAAAACAGGTTGATATAGAACTTTACCCCGATAACAAACTATTGCAACAAAGTGCTACAATGTGCAAAAATATTCCATAAAAAGTGCAAAAGTGTTCAAAAAATGTTCAAAAAAGTGTGCGAGTTGCAGCAAGTGTATCAAATAAGTGTGCGAGTTGCAGCAAGTGTATCAAATAAGGTACCAAAATAAAAATAAAAATCCAATGTGCAAAAAGTTCAGTTATCTTCACCATCAGATAGAAGAAAACATAGCATGTTGACTGTGGTTCAAATGGTAACAATGTGCTCTCAATGCTCTTACCTCGAGGGCATAAATAAATGCCTTAGTCCATTGCTAGGACGATCACCTCGATGTCGAGCCCAAACTCAGTCAGGATAGGGGATGGGTACTTGATGGAAAAAGTAAATGGTCCGTTTTTTTGGTAGCGTTTGAATCAGTCGCTGACAGGAGCTCTTTTTCTGTGAGTCTCACTAGTGTACCAGTAAATTTAGAGACCAAAATGTCAAATCAAAGGTACACTAGTGAAGAGGCCTACGTGTTTCTGAGCATGACAGATAGTGAAGAGGAAATTGCCCATCTGTCAGATTCAGACTCAGAATATTATGCTGTAGACAGCAGCGGCACCCTGACAGTTGGCTCTGACGACGGAGTTGTGGTCCCTGCCAAGTTCAGGCATACCAGACACCGTTCTTCTGCTGTTGTTGAGGTGTAAGAACCGCAGGGCTCTCATATGGAGCAGAGAGCCAGTACTAGTGCTCATCTTTCTGGTGAACTGGCAAGCACCAACGGCCTAGTACACTCTGGTCGTAGTCAAACAAGCACTGCAGTATCACGTGGTGATGTGGCGAGTCTCATAAGTGCAGTTCAAGCTGGTGAGGTGGCTAGCACAACTATGGTCCCGCAGCCACCAAGAAGACAAAGACAGGCTCGTTGAGCCCATAGTGCCTTTCCTGCTGCATTTGCCAATCCTAATTGGGAGCCCACCACTTCTGCAGCACCCGTACTTCCCCCATTCACTGGCCAACCCGGAATTCGGGTGGAAACAGTTGATTTTATGTCACTTGATTTTTTTATTTGCTGTTTTTCACAGATGATCTCTATAGATCTATTGTGGACCAAAGCCATTTGTATGCTGATCAATTCATCGCCGTTAATCCCCATTTGACCCTTGCCAGAGAATAGAAACCTATTACGGTTTCCGAATTTAAGACCTTTCTGGGCCGATCCCTCCTCATGGGCGTAAATAAAAAGAGTGAGTTGCGGTCATATTGGTCCACTGACCCAGTTCACCATATGCCCATGTTCTCTGCCTCCATGGCCAGGGCACGATACGAACAGATCTTGCGGTTCATGCACTTCAATGATAATAAACTCTGTCGTCCTCGGGGTGACCCTGGATACGATCGGCTCTACAAAATTCGGCCCCTCGTAAACCACTTCAATCAACAGTTTGCAGCCTTGTTTACTCCCGATCAAGTTGTCTGCATTGATGAGTCCCTGATTAAGTTTTCTGGCCGCCTGTCATCACGTAGAGCCGGAGAACTGCCCAGACTACATAGGGAGCGCTGGTAAGATCGTGTGCGACTTTGTGTCACCCTTATTCGGAAAGTGCTACCACTTGTATGTGGGCAATTATTGCACCAGCTTGCCACTTTTTAGTCACTTGTTTGATCATGAAAGTGTCACATTGCGATCTAATCGCCGGGGCTTACCCCAGCGGCTTGTAGATTCCTGTCTTAGGCAGGGGGAGAGAGCCTGCTTGAAGTGTAATAATTTGCTCGCTGTGAAGTGCAGAGATAATCGGAATGATTTTGTTCTGTCCTCCTTTCACGCAGACACGACAGTCCAAATTCCTACGGCGACTGGTGTTGTGGAGAAACCCCTCTTTGTCCACAAATATAACCTTAATATGGGAGGGGTGAACCTCAACGACCAGTTGCCCGGAAAAAAAAATGGTGCATGTATTCCCATCATTAGAAGTGGGTGGATGCAGGGTGGTATTCTAATGGTGGGCATACCCACCAATCAATCTCTTTTTTGTTCAGCCCACAGGCTGCATGAAAAAAAAGGACAATAAAATGTGCCCAACAAGGACCAGCAAACGTACTGGTATGTTGCTGGACTTTGAGTGGTTATACCAGAATGATGCCTGCAGGTTTAGGTATCATCTTGGTATCATTCTTTTCAGCCAGCGGTTGGCTTTCATATAAAAGCAATCCTAGCGGCTATCACATGGTGACGCCCCCCGTCCCCCATGGTTTTCTCGGGCTCTCCTGTCCCAACAGGGAACCCGAGAATGCAGCTGGTGGTTCCACCAGCTGACCATAGAGCTGATCAGAGACCAGAACAGCTCCAATCATCTCTATGGCCTAAGAAACCGGAAGCTACGAGCATTTCATGACTTAGGTTTTGCCGGATATAAACAGCGCCTTTGGGAAAGCATTTCATCACACAGATCTTGATATGGTCAGATGCTTTGAGGGCAGAGGAGAGATCTAGGGTCTAATAGGCAAGCTCCGGTCTGGTGTCATATGTAAACAAATGCACCATGCATGTGAGGTATCGCCGCAAAGGTCAGATCGAGGGCAGTAATTTTAGCAGTAGACCTCCACTGTAAATCCAAAATATAAAATGGTAACCTGAAAAGGCTTTTAAAATATTTGTTGTTTGTGCGCAATTATAAGGCATGTCGTGTTTGGTATCCATGTACTCGCCAAAAGATCATCTTTATTTATCTTTTTTTATTTCATCAAAAATTTGGGCAATATAGTGTGTTTTTAGTGCATTATAATTTAAAAAGTTTTTTCCAAAAAAATTGTGTTTGAAAAATCGCTGCGCAAATACTGTGTGAAAAAAAAATTGCAACACCCACCATTTTAATCTGTAGTGCCCTTGCTTTAAAAAATATATATAATGTTTGGGGGTTCAAAGTAATTTTCTTGCAATAAAATTTTTTTTTCATGTAAACAAAAAGTGTCAGAAAGGGCTTTGTCTTAAAGTGGTTAGAGGAGTGGGTGATGTGTGACATAAGCTTCTAAATGTTGTGCATCAAATGCCAGGACAGTTCAACCCCCCCCCCCCCAATTTACCCCTTTTTAGGAAGTAGACTCAACATGCCTCTCAGCAAAATAGCTTGAAGTGCCGTCTTTCCAAAATGGGGTTATTTGAGGGGGTTGTGCTATCTTGTCATTTCATGGCCTCCGAAACTGTGATAGGTAGTGAGGAGTAAAATCACCATTTTACGCCCTTTGAAAGCCAGAAGGTGGTGATATAAATATAATATAATATAAAACATTAAAATATAAAACATTCCATGGACTCAACATGCCTCTCATAACCATGGCACGTGTGAGCAATATATCATTTAGTGACAACTTTGTGTAATTTTTAATTTTTTTTCATTTTTCAGTCACTTCACAAAAAAATAAAATATTCAATGGGCTCAACATGCCTCTCAGAAATTTCCTTGGGGTGTCTACTTTCTAAAATGGGATCATTTAGGGGGGGGGGTGTACTGCCCTGCTATTTTAGCACCTCAAGAAATGAGATGAGAAATGAGAGGCAGTCATAAACTAAAAGCTGCGTAAATTCCAGAAAATGTACCCTAGTTTGTAGACGCTATAACTTTTGCACGAGCCAATAATTATACGCTTATTGACATTCTTTTTAACAAAGACATGTGGCTGAATACATTTTGGTCTAAATGTATGACTAAAATTGAGTTTGTGGAATTTTTTAGGTAACAAAAAGTAGAAAATATCATTTTATTTTCAAAATTTTCAGTTTTTCTCCGTTTATATCGCAAAAAATAAAAATCGCAGAGGCAATCAAATACCATCAAAAGAAAGCTCTATTTGTGGGAAAAAAGGTTGCAAATTTTGTTTGGGTACAGCATTGCATGACCGTACAATTACCAGTTAAAACAGCACAGTGCCAAATTGTAAAATGTGCTCCTATTTGCGAGGTTGCTTTTTGTCCCTTTTGGATATTTTCCCTTACTTTCATGAGTTATCATGCAACAAGACAGAGACACAGCTTGCAATACGTCAAAGAGGTCTACCCCAACAAAACCAAATCAAAGCAGAGCTCTAGATGACTATTAAAAAGCAGCCTTTAGATCAGTTATGTAGTAATTCTCATGTTTGTATTTCAGCTATATATTTTACTTTTGGCTGGAGTTGTGCTTTAGTGTCTTTACATTTTCTTTTGTTTGTTCTGAATACACTTGATCTGCTTTGCTACCCCCTGGTGTCCAAAGGAACAACTACTCGCCAACAATGCTCCCTTTTATAGCTGAAAAGGTATTTGTGAAAGTGCTAAAGCTACCATAGCTGTGCAGAGATCATTCATGCCTTATAATATTGTATGCCAGTTTATTTTCTAGCCTAAAATGTTATCAGTAAATGCAACACTGCATATAAAAAAAAACCTTTCTGTGCCCTGTTCTTTTTATGCAGGTTCTACAGTAAGGATATTTACCTCCACACAAGTAAATAACCAGCAAGCAGAGACTGTCTTGGTTGCTGATACCTGTGCATTAAAAGTGTCTCCAGTTCCCTGTAAGTATGCAAAAGCATATCAAATTTCAGTGTGTCATGTAAAGGTCTTTAAAACTTTTTACGGTTATCTTAGCCTTTCGGAGAGTCAGTGTACCTTTTCAAAATTAAAAAAAAAAAAAGTAGTGCTGTGAACATCAGAATAGCAAATTTGCTAAATAAAGTCCCTTAAGTGTGTCCAATAAATCTTTTTTTCTTTTTTTTTTTTTAATTTATAACACTCAGTGCTTGTATGTGATGAAATTCAATGCAAACAGTCCTCCAAAATTCCAGTAAAGTGAAATAAAAGAAAATGAACTTCAAGCATATTACTTCAGTGCCCACACCGTTTCGCCACAGGCTGAGACTTCCATGCCTCTCTAGTAAAAGATTGATATGATGTGTTTTATAGATAAATAGCAGATCACTTTGTGCCCCCTGGTCCTTCAGCTTGAAATATGCTTCACAAATATGGCTCCCCCAGATGGAAATAGAAAAGACAGGCTCCAATAGTGTAAAATGTAAAACACTCACTCACTCTCTCACTCACAAATCGTTTTTAGACCGGTTTAGACATGAAGAATTATTTGTGGTACACGGTCTTTTGGATAATATTTATTCACTTTCACTCATTGTACTATGTATCTTATAATACGATAATAATCTTATAATTGAAATAACCACACACGTATGATAACATTTCTTAACTTTGTTTAACCTATTGAGCTAACAGAGCAAACATTCTTGCTAATTTTCAGTATGGTTTTATTTTAAACAGCCAAACATGAAGTTGCCGATTTTACATCAGAGAAACCACTCTTCAACTTGGCAGCTGTTGTTGCCGAAACAATTGGTCTCGAGGAATCTGTAAGTGAATAACTGAATAATTATCTTATTTCTGCAGCCACAATGTCATTTACTGGCATTGCTTAAGGCTATCTCCAGTACAGGCATACTGGAAATATTTTAGATGGAACCTGCTGTTCTTTATTCAGCATACTTATGCTGGAAACCCCCTTCTGATTTGAATAGTTTTCTTTTAAAGCTGAGCACTGGACGCATCAACAAAGGTATGATTGTATAGGTTATGCTACAGTGAAACCTAAAAAAATTGTGTGTGATTTCTTTTGAAAATCTCTAATTTACTAATAATGTGCCTACAAAATGACACCTAAACAGCCATCCGGCCGCAGCATAATGCAACCATGGATCACAATGGGATTAAGTGCTGCATATACGAAACGGTGATAGTTCTAAGGAATTACCAAGCAAGTTACAATCTGACTGTAGTGCAGGGACCTGCCTGATTGGATACATACTAAACGGATAGTTCAGGAAGGTCCTTATATTTACATGGCTATGTTAAATCTAAAGGAGATTTTACAAGGATTGTACAGTCAAATTGTAAAGCGTATGGTGAGCTTTACACATGCACGTATTTTAGCAGGCATGCACTTATGGCCAGAACTACACAAAAGTGAAAAGGTATTTGCTCCTTTTTGTCACACTTAAACTCAGATTGACAAACAAATTTTAATAATTCACAAAAATAACCAGAGTAAATACAAAATGCAGTTTTTAAATGATTTCATTTATTAAGGGAAAATAGCTGACCAAACCTGCCTGGCCCTATGTGAAAAAGTAATTCCCCCGAGCCCTCTTGCTAAATCATGAATGAACTATTATTAACCACTTTTTTTGGAAAGCTGAGTTAAATTTTACTTGCCACACCCAGGCCTGATTACTGCTAGATCCATTGAATCAATATATCACTTAAAAAGAAGCTGTTTGACAAAGTGAAGGACGCAAAAAGATCTCAAAAGTAACACTTCATTCTTCGATCTAAAGAAAGTCAAGTTGTAAAGTGCTGCGCAAACTGTTGGCACAATATAAATCCTGTATAATAATAATAAAAGAACATATGAGAAATAAAGAAATTGACATGTATCAGTCTGGAAAAGGTTACAAAGCCATTTCTAAGGCTTTGGGACTCCATCGGACCACGGTGAGAGCTATTATCCACAAATGAGAGAAAACTAAGAACATTGAACCTTCCCAGGAGTGGCCAGCCTACCAAAATTACTCCAAGAGCACATCTGGGAGGTCATAAAATAACCCAGAACATCTAAAGAACCGCAGGCCTCACTTTCCTCAGTTAAGGTCACTGTTCATGATTCAACAATAAGAAAGAGACTGGGCAAAAATGGCATCCATCAGAGTGTTCCAAGGTGAAAGCCACTGCTGACCAAAAAGAACACAAAGGCTCATCTCACAATTGCCAAAAAACATCTTGATTATCCCCAAAATGTTTGGGCAAATATTTTTGTGGACTGATGAGACAAGTTAAACTTTTTGGAAGGCGTGTGTCCCATTACATACGGCATTTCATAAAAAGAACATCATACCAACAGTGGTGGTCTGGGGCTGCTTTGCAGCTTCAGGACCTGGATGACTTGCCATAATTGATGGAACCATTTATTCTGAGCTCTACCAGAAAATCCTGAAGGAGAACGTCCGGCCATCAGTTTGTGACCTCAAACGCATTTGGGCTATGCAGCAGAACAATGATCTGAAACACACCAGAAAGTCCACCTCTGAATGGCTCAAAAAAACAAGATTAAGCTTTTGGCTGTGGTCTAGTTAAAGTCTGGCCTTCAATCCGATTGAGATGCTGTAGCATGACCTTAAACAGGCCGTTCTTGCTGGAAACACTCCAATCTGGCTGAATTAAAACAATTCTGCAAAGAAGAGTTGGCCAAAATTCCTCCACAGAGATGTGAAAGACTGATTGCCAGTTATTGTCACCAAAGGTGGCACAACCAGTTATTAGGTTTAGGGGGTAATTACTTTTTCACATAGGGCCAGACAGGTTTGGCTAGCGTTTTTCTCTTAATAAATTAAACCATCATTTAAAAACTGCATTTTTTTTTACTCAGGTTATCTTTGTGTAATATTTAAAATATGTTTGATCTGAATCATTAGGTGTGTATATCCTGTATATCCTACAGTGAACAATATCATGTGCAAATACCCACTATAGGGACACATACTAATCTGTACATGAAATTCTGTAATCAAATATAGGAGAGCAACTCCTTTTTAGTAAAAAATAATTTATCTTCATTTCGCAACAGATGGCCAGGACTGATGCTAAGGTTGAAGCATCATACAATGCAAGAATCTATTTCTAGGTCCTAAGCTGTCCATAAACACTAAGATTTATTTCATTTAGCGCTTTGGGCTGGTGGAGAGAAATCTTTTAACTCCCCCACCCACGCTAAACTTATGGATGGAGGAATCTTCCCTGACAGCTATTGTATACTGAGAGCCCGCACCTGTGGCTGTCAGAATACCCAAACAGTGACTACATCTGTTTGAATGCAGTCGCTGTTCTGCTGATGATTTTCAGACTGAAGGATATCAGACCAGAGGGAAACAGGTCCAACCACGGCTTGAATTTCATCTGGTTTAAAAATAACCAGCTACAATTGGCTCAGTGTATGGCCAGCTTAAGATAGTGGCTCAGAAACTTTGTCAATCGCCCTGCTTATGCAGTCACTTTTATGTTACCTGTATGCCCACATTTGACACTCGGCCCCCTTCTGCCCCACACCGTTGCTAGCCACAAAGTACTCAGAGTAGCAGAAATTCTTGTTTTTACTCACAAATAACAATGAAAACAGGATGGGAAATCGAATGAGAATCATAATGTGCACCTGAACTAGGAGAGCAGGGTTGCAGCCAAATGTAAACAAAAATTAAATAGCAGTAAACGAGTGGTGAAAACCAAGAATGGTAGAAGTGAGCGCAGATATTAAAAATGTACAGCTTGATATTACTAAGAAAATGAGTACTGTGTATATGAAATATGTCTTGTAAGTATTAATGCTGACTGCATATGCTTTGTTCAAGCAATCCCAGAGTGTATTAAACACTGCCAGGACCAGTGCAGCTACAGGACTTGGTAAAAATGAAGAACATTCTCTAGGAAACAGTGAGCTAGGGTGAGTTTGTATGAAGTTACTTCTTTACCTAGCACAAAACCTGTAATCGGTATTTTCTGTATTTTTCTGTACATATGGGTATTATATGTTTTGTCCAGTTTTGGTATTGCTGCTTCCATTTCATTTAGCTGGGCTGTAAAATATTTCATGTACCTTGATAAAATGTGCATTTCTAAACTAAGGATGTTTGGCTCATAGAAGGCATTTATTTATTTATTTAGGTACAGACTGTCCAGTTGTAAGTCAAAATGTTAAGGATAAGTGGTATATAGAGAAAATTGTTGTATGTAGAAAACATAATGAGGGGGATTTACTAAGACTGGAGCAGCTGTGCATGGCAACCTATCAGATTCAAACTTTCATTTTCAAAGCTTGAAGCAAAACGAAACCCCTTGATATAACAGTTTCCACATTTAAAGTGATTGTAAAAGTGTTTTTTATGTTTTTTTTATTTTTAATAACAAACCTGTTATGCCCCGTACACACGGTCGGATTTTCCGATGGAAAATGTCCGATCGGAGCGTGTTGTCGGAAATTCCGACCGTGTGTGGGCTCCATCGGACATTTTCCATCGGATTTTCCGACACACAAAGTTGGACAGCAGGAGATAAAATTTTCCGACAACAAAATCCGTTGTCGGAAATTCCGATCGTGTGTACACAAATCCGACGGACAAAGTGCCACGCATGCTCAGAATAAATAAAGAGATGAAAGCTATTGGCCACTGCCCCGTTTATAGTCCCGACATACGTGTTTTACGTCACCGCGTTTAGAACTATCGGATTTTCCGACAACTTTATGTGACCGTGTGTATGCAAGACAAGTTTGAGCCAACATCCGACGGAAAAAATCCTAGGATTTTGTTGTCGGAATGTCCGAACAAAGTCCGACCGTGTGTACGGGGCATTACACTTACCTGCTCTGTGCAGGGGTTTTGCACAGAGGAACCCCCGATCCTCCTCTTCTGGGGTCCCCCACTGGTGCTCTCTGATCTCCTCTTCTCTGTATGCCAGCATAGGAAGCTGCTTCCATGGTGGTACACGTGTGGGTCTTTGCACATCTATTGACACACAGTGCAGCTCTAACCCCCACCCCCCTTACTTCATCACAGGATGTGATAAATCGCAGCAAGAGACAAGGAGCCCTGAGAGAAGAATAGAGCAGCACTACTTCGAGATCAACCTCAGGTAAGTATCTAGGTGGCTGGGGGGGTGGGGGGGGAGCTGAACATGAGAGGTTTGTGACCTTAATGCAGAGAATGCATTAAGGTAAAAAAAAATCTTTAGCCTTTACAACAACTTTAAGAAATGCTGTGACTGATAACTGTCACAGCCAATTGTGCTCTCAACTGAACTATCAAGCTATCAAATGGCTGGTGTCATATCTGATCACATACAGTACCATGGCAACTGCAGGGCAAAGAGTGGATAAAATTAGGGCTGAAACAACTAATCGATTAATCGACAACCAATCGATTATGAAATTAACCGATTACTATTTTCATAATCGATTAATCGGCCAGTAACATAATGGGGTTAAAAAAAAACTAAAATAAGCCCTTTATAGTACAAAAAGAGCAAATAATCACTACTGTAAATATTACTTACACTACAGTAAAAAAAATGAACCCCTTACAGTAGTGATTATCTGTTTTTCTTTGTACTATAAAGGGCTAATTTTAGGTTTTTTTAACCCCATTATGTTACTAAACGTCTTAGACCTGGTTCACATCTATGTGTTTGGTGCTTTTTGCAGAAACGCACTACAGTCCATTTACATGGTTTCCTATGGGACACGTTCACATCTATGCTCTTTTCAGCCGCTGCATATTTGGGAAGGGTCAGGGACTTTTTTTTAATGCAAAACGGTGCTTTTTTTGGTTCAATATACTTCAATGAAAAAGCTGCAGAAAAGCATGTAATTATTGCAGCAGTTTTTTTAATCTTCCCAACAACAAATTGGCCAAAAATAAATGAAAAAACGCAATTCGCAGCACAATTGTGTGCGCAAAAGTCAAAACACACAGCAAAAAGCACTGCAGAAACAGATCAAAAGCAAACTGCATAGGTGTGTACTGAGCCTTATGCTGGCCACACCGATCAATTTTCAGACAAAATATTCAGACGAGAATATTCAGACGAAAAATCTTTGTACATTCGCTGAATGAAAGAATGTTGTTTAAAATTTTCACTTGGTTTTTAACATTCTGTTTTTAAAATGAATGTAATTTCTGAACAAAAACCACATACACTGTCTGAAAATTCTTTTGACCAAGAAGTTTGCTATTATTTCAAAATTTTCCTGTCACTGTGGTTGAAAATGAACGTCGTTTTGACCCCACTAACGATTAGAAAAAAATCGATAAGGAAGACATTGTTGAATACAAAAATTTGATCTCGGAGTCTGATGATATTTACCAGATTCACATTTTAATAGTATATACAGTATATATCCTCTAATAGTATATACAGTATATATCTCCTCTAATAGTATATACAGTATATATCTCCTCTAATAGTATATACAGTATATCTCTTCTGTCTGTTATTCTCAGAGTGGATTAGATATTTTGCTCCCTAACCATATAGTTGGTTATTTATATTTACCACTGCATAGAGATATTTAAGAATCAATTGCCTTTTTTTAAAACTTTACATATTAACTAAATTATACACCACACTTTTTTTTTTTTAAGATGATTCATGGAAACAATAATCGGCCAACTAATCGATTATGAAAATAATCGTTAGTTGCAGTCTTAGATATGATGATGGCTACTTTGGCTTTAACAGCTAGGAGGGTTTTGTTCCACTTTAACTGAAAGAGCTGAAGCTAGAAGCTTATTGGTTACTATGCGCAGCTTCTCCAGATTCTGTCTGCTCCAGTTTTAGTAACTTCTCCCCATTGCGTGTAGGCTTGAGCTTGCACTTTGCAGAAAGTTTTTTGTTTTTTTTTTCTATTGCAATTATTTGATACATATGAATCCATATGTAAATAACAAATTACATATGAATAATTTTTCTTTAATATCTTAGATTTTCAGAGAATTTACAAAGCACTGTACATGAAATTGAGTGGGATGCCCATCGAGTGTCACCAGTATTTGGGATACCTACTTCAAAACTGGAGAATAGTAGAACACTGGACACTAGTGTGTCTCTCCTGCCTACTGGAATAAACCTGAACCAACAGCTTCCTAACAGAAGCCCTCTCCACATACTTTCAAAGCGTGAAGATGCCTCTGTGGTGACTGCTATCAGTCTGTGCCAAGAACCAGACTCTGTAATTAGTCAGTGCTCAGGCAACAAACAGGTGTCTTTAAAGCGAACACCCGCTGACTCAATTATCAGTGGAGCAAGCACAAATGGTGCTTTTGTTTCCAAAAATCATCTTGAAACTGATGTTTATAGGCAGACAATGGGAAGGTGTGTGAAGCGGAAAAAAGTAGAAAATGATGAAGAAAAAAATAAGGAAATGTCTTCTCTTAACAAAGAAAACAATTTTCCCTTGAAAACTTCCACTAACGCTAAAGATAACTGCCTAGACAAGCCATTGGATCTCTCTGATCGTTTCTCAGGATTGCACCCTCAGGAGAGTAGTCGTGAAAACCCCAGAAACAAACTAAAACAAGCTACCATCCAGGAAACCTTGAAGACCACAACTAACAGTACTCCATCACTACTCTCCAAAGAAATGAGGGAAGATGCCTCACTTCAAATGGATAACAAAAGGATTCTTAAAGGAGATCCTGGGGCTTCTTGTAAGCATGAAGATAACAAAATAGCCCGGGGTGGCAGTCGGCTGTTTGATGATATGGAGGTAATTTAATTTTACTCCACTCATACACAAATATAGTACTTGCCCATTGTGAAATATTGTAAGACTACTGGCCGCTAAGCTACTGTACTCTCAACTTATTTTCAGTAGAGAGAGTTTTCATACATCAGCTGCAGTAGCCCACAGAGCGCTTTTGTTGAAAGGGCTGTGGTTTACAGCTGATACTAACCTAATATAACTAATAGAATATCCAGTGTTTGTTCACTTTGCTATTGCTATTTTATGCTTTTGCAGGCCGGAGGAACTCATATTTCAAAGAGGATGGGCAGGTCAGTGCAGAGAGCTTGTGAACCAGCATCTGTGTTGCAAGCAAACCCACACATGGTTCAAACCAGAGATAAAGTTATGGTCACTGAGCAAGGTAACACATGCTTTAAAAGCTGCTTTGGTCATCAAGTAAACTTGTGAATGATTATTATCTATGAAACACTGTAACAACACTCCACTTCTTTATTCTTATCTTGGGTAATATAAATTTCACATGGCTTCTGCCAAATGGTGCTGTACAGCCTTTCTCCTTGATTATATCTTTGTACATATGTTGCTTTCTATAGGTTGCAGTGGGGTTAGATTATGAGTATTCAAATTTAGCAAGAGACATTCCTATATTTTACACAATTAAAATATATCCACACTCAATTATGGCAGAATCTCCAGTCTACAGTGTTTTAGGATTAGGTGTTCCCAGAACAGGCTACTTACAGATAGAATAAATTACCCAGCAAGGTGTTGTGTACTCCGGGAATAGTGGAAAACTGAAGTGCAATGTAGGTATTCTATGCCTGTGTGGTGTTATATTCCGTTTTGGAGTTTTGTGTGTGTGTTTTTTTTTTTTTTACTGAAGTGTACATTTAATAGTTTGTACATATAGTTCAATTTACTAAGGGCCTTTGGGTATACAAGTCTATGATACTACAAAACACACTTGAAGCAGGTTAGGAGGTCAAGTGCCGGTCAAAAGCACCTATCAGTAAATTCTGAATAACCTCAGAAGCATCAAATTGATGCCATTGTCACAGGCCAAAAGCCTGTCAACACAGGCCCTAAACCTGGCAAGAACTGAATATTCAGGGCTATATAAAATACATAGGTAAGCCTTTCCAAACCTGGGCAATTTCTACTTGGCATGTAGTAAAAATGTGGATTTTACTACCAGTGAAAGCCAGCTGTCAAAAATGCTCTGTAGACTAGTGATAAAGGCAGATAAAGGGCTGTACTTGGTCCTACTTCTGTTATCTGCCTATTTGTTCTTAAATGTGATAGGAGGCTTCATGTCTAAAGCTCTCACTGCATATTTTACAAATTGACTGGACAATCTACTTTGGATCTACCAACAACTATGCAGTGCAAGGGCCTGGTTATTGGATACAAATTCGTTGGATAATTTTGGTAGGTCCTTTTTTATATTACATAGTTTTTAGCAAATCTAAAATAGAATATACAGTCAGACTGTAATATGAACTTAGGGGGACATGAAGAGAGCCAAGCTTTACCTTAACAGGAAAAGTTCAGATTTGCATAGAATTTCAGCTGACTATATTTTTGGATCTGCTGATCAATTTTCACTGAAACCAAAATTTGCCTATGCATTTTTCAGCAAATTCTCAGTTGGAACTGCTAGGTTTGTGAAATGTTTACTTTAATTAATTTGTCCGTGTAAGTCAATACAACAGCCCTCGTGTGTGTGTGTTTTGTTTTTTTTTTAATTCTTATTTTGCTAATGCCAGTTTTTATTACATTATGAATAGCAGGTTTAGATGCACTTCTGTATATAAAAATACAGTGGGGAAAATAAATAGTTGATCCTCTGCAGATTTTGTAAGTTTGCCCACTTAAAAAGAAATGAAGGGTCTATCATTTTTATCATAGGTGTATTTTAAATGATAGAGGCAGAATATCAACCGAAAATCCAGAAAAAACACATGATACAAAATGTTATATATTGAGTTGCAGTTTAGCGAGTAAAATAAGTATTTGATCCCCAAGCAAAACATGACTTTGTACTTGGTAGAGAAACCCTTGTTGGCAAGCATAGAGGTAATACCTTTCTTGTAGTTGGTTACCAGGTTTGCACACATCTCAGGAGGGATTGTGGTCCACTCTTCCTTACAGATCTTCTCTAAATCCTTAAAGTTTCTTGGCTGTCGCTTGGCAACTCGAAGTTTCAGCTCCCTCCATAAATTTTTTTTATAGGATTAAGGTCTGTGGTCTGGCTAGGCCACTTCATGACCTTAATGTGCTTCTTCATGAGCCACTCCTTTGTTGTCTTGGGGGTATGTTTTTGGGTTATTGTCCTGCTGGAAGACCCATCCACAACCCATCTTCATTGTTCTGGCTGAGGGAAGAAGGTTCTCATCCAAGATTTTACAATACATGGCCATGTCCATTGGCCACTCAATGCGGCAAAGTCGGCCTGTACCTTTTAGCAGAGAAACAGCTCCAAAGCATAATGTTTCCACCTCCGTGCTTGACTGTAGGGATGGTGTTCTTAGGGTCATAGTCAGCATTTTTTTATCCTCCAAACACGGCGAGTCAAGTTAATGCCAAGGGGCTCAATTTTGTTTTTTTCTGACCACAGCACTTTCTCCCAATCCTTCTCTGAATCATTTTGATGTTCATTGGCAAACTTCAGACGGGCCTGTAGATGTGCCTTCTTGAGGAGGGGGACCTTGCGGGCACAGCAGGATTTCAATCCATGGTGGCGTATTGTGTTACCAATGGTTTGTTTGATGACTGTTGTCCCAACTGCCTTGAGATCATTCACAAGCTCCTCCCGTGTAGTTCTGGGCTGATCCCTCACTTTTTTTTATGGTCATTCTCACCCCATGAGACGAAATCTTGCATAGTGCTCCAGACCGGGGGAGATTGATGGTTATTTTGTATTTCTTCCATTTGCAAATAATCTCTCCAACAGTTGTCCTTCTCACCAAGCTTCTTGCTGATGGTTTTGTAGCCCATTCCAGCCTTGTGCAGTCTTTGTGACGTCCTTTGACAGCTCTTTGGTCTTGCCCATGATGGTGAGGTTTGAATGAAAGAAAGAGATTCTGTGGACAGGGTTCTTTTTTACACATAACGAGCTGTTGTTAGGAGCACCTTCTTAAATTAACAGGACTAATGATAAATCTGTGTACCACATGAACATATACTGTAGCCAGTCTGTGGGAGACAGAATTCTTGATGGTTGGAGATCAAACATTTGTATCGTGTTTTTTTCTGGATTTTTGGTTGATATTCTGTCTTTCATTTAAAATACACCTATAATAACAATTATAGACCTTTCATTTCTTTGTAAGTGGACAAACTTGCAAAATCTGCAGGCGATCAAATAATTTTGCCACTGTAGATTTTATTTTAAATTAGTAAACTGTATAATATTAGGCTCTCAAGGGAAGGGTATAGTATTTTACATGTGTTTTTATAAACTATAATATAAATTACAGAAGAAAATCTTGCACAGTAAAAATATCTAAAATTATATGAGGGTACATTATTGAAAGAACATAGTTTTGTAAATAGTTTTGTAAATGTTCCATGACTGATGAGCGTCTCTTCCCTGACAAATATCCTGTTACGCTGAGTAGGCATCTGATAAGGGTGAAATGAAGACTGATTTATGTGGGCTTGTTTGTGCTGTCTTCAGCATGTTACTGGGTGGTCTTGCATCCTTATGCTTCTAGAACTCAAGTGCTGAGTACTAGTTCCATGCATAGGTTTAGCTTCACTGTCCTTGAACTAACATGTCAAAGGAATTGCTATTTGGAGCAGAGCTAAGAGCCTAATTGCACTGGCATTTTATATCATAATGTCATTTGTACAATCTATTTATATTAAAACTGAACTCCAATCAGTTTTATATAAAAAAAAAAGTGGTTGACCCAACCCGCAATTTTCATATATTTGTGAATTACTGCTGATTTATTTGGGACAGTGCAGAAGAATACTTACCTTATTTCTTGCTCCCAGATAATGATTTCCCTTTCTCCCATTCCAGCTCTGAAATGTGGGTGTGCCCTCGCCTTCATCCTATACTATGCAGGACCCAGCAGTAGCTACAGGACTGGGAGAGGAAGGGTGGCTTTATGGAACCACTCATCCATCCCAGAACTGGTCAATCTTGGATAGAATGGAAAGTGGTTAAAACTGGTGTCAAGGTTCTTTGCCATCTTTGTCCCATAAGGTGTCACAGACACCATAGTATGTGAGAAAAAAATCTCTCTAAAGTTAGGAAAACCCCTTTAGACAGCTGTCACTGGAACAGATGAACCAATTAGGAGATGTTCCCTCTATTACAGTTTTATTGAAAACTCAAATTTGAATTCCTTCTTACTTTCAGTCTTGGTGACAGTGGTAACAGGACAAATAGACTGACACAGGCAGCATTAGAAATCTGGCAGGTTCTAACTATTACATACGCTATCTAAAATGTTTATGAATGTTTATGTACCTAGGAACAATTAATGTTCTAAAAATATTCTGGGTTGTCTTAGCCATTGTTTTATTTCTGTGGGCTCCAGACTCTATCCAGTAATAAATAAAGCCTCTTGCATCAGCAGATTGAAGCTGAAAGCGGAGCTCCACCCAAAAGGGTAAGTTCCGCTTTTAAGGTTTCAACACCCCCAACCTACCTTCTCCAAATAGCACTTTTTTGAGGAAGGTGGTTTTGACCGGCACTTTAACCCATTTCCGCTCTGATCTAAGTGGAGGTTCTCCTCTCCCCCTCCTTCACCGCCATCATCTGGGACAGGTCACGCTCACACGTGCACAGTGGGCACCAGCCTGTGAAGCCACATGTGAGGTATTGCTGCGATCGTTGGAGAGAGAGCAATAATTCTAGCAAAAGACCTCCTCTGTAACTCAAGACTGGTAACCTGTAAATTGTAACTGTCGCCTATGGAGATTTTTAAGGGTCAAAGTTTGTCGCCGTTCCACGAGCGAGCAAAATTTTGAAGCATGACATGTTGGGTATCAATTTACTTGGGTTAACATTATCTTTCACAATATAAAAAAAATTAGGCAAACTTTACTGTTTTATTATATTTTTAATTAAAAAAAGTGTATTTTTTCAAAAACAAAATTACAATTGTAAGACTGCTGCGCAAATATGGTGTGACATAAAATATTGCAACGACTGCCATTTTATTCTCTAGGGTGTCTGGAAAAAAATATATATAATGTTTGGGGTAATAATGTTTTTAAGTAATTTTCTAGCAATAAAAACTGATTTTAATTTGTAAACAACAAGTTTGAAAAATAGGCCTGGTTCTTAAGTAGTTAAGGTGAAAAACCTTCTGTGCTGCAGCTATCCACCAGAGCCCCCTTTTTCTTACCTGAACCGATCATTCCAGCGACGAGTACGAGCCCAGCCGCTGTCTCAGGTCCTCAGTTGATAGATTGTCTCCCACTGCTGTCAATCAAATCCATTGACCCGGGGGCGTGGCCAAGTCCTGCTGT
Source organism: Lithobates clamitans (assembly GCA_037952925.1). Taxonomy (NCBI): domain Eukaryota; kingdom Metazoa; phylum Chordata; class Amphibia; order Anura; family Ranidae; genus Lithobates; species Lithobates clamitans. Next base: position 85,297 of record JBBGZY010001650.1, on the reverse strand, counting down.
CTGTGTCAATGGAAGCAGCAACAGGACTCGGGAGCGTGCCCGCACGGATGCCCCCATGGAATGCGGCTTTCAGTGGGGGAATTCGATGAAGGGGAGGAGCCAGGAGCACCGCTGGGGGAACCTAGAAAAAGAGGATGGGTGCCGCTCTGTGCAAAACCCTTGCACAAAGCCGGTAAGTATAGACATGTTTATTTAAAAAAACAAACCTTTATAATCACTCTCAGACAAGCTTTAAAATTCAGCACTTTGAAGAGATGTAGAGAAGAACAGGTTGCAAATAGACAGGTACAATGTATGTAGGAGGATTTGTTTCATCTTTGTGTATCACTTGAGGCCAGTCACTTCTTCACTGGGTATGTGTAAGGGTTTACAATCATTTTATCAAACCTAGTTGCAGGCACCACAGTGTTCATATGTCCTTTATACAGCTTTTGGGAGATGGCAATGAGATTAGACAATTATACAGTCAGAATGATTTAATATGTTGGAAAATAATAATAACCATATGAAATTATGTCTGCGCTAGTTAGCACTTCCTGGGCTTCTTGAAAAAGAGGCTGATATATGGTAAATCCTTTTTAACATAAAGGATAGAACTTGCAGTGCCACCGTATAAACTGAATACTTTACATGACGTTGGTACAATCAAAACCTACAGCATTGTGAAAAGAATCCTATGATTCTCAGAAAAAAAAAACAACTGTTACACTTGTGTTAAATTCATAACACACAGTATAAAATGTCCTGTGTTCCAAATGAAACCAAGCGTTACAGTGAAGACATGTAATATAATTTCTGTGTGTTAGAGTGGATAGAAGTGTATAACATCAGTCAATGCAAACAAGTGGAGGCGCTAGACAGCGGTATACGTGTATACCAGGTTTTTTATTGCTTTTACTTTGTGTATTTTATTTTATTATGCAATAAATGCTACACTATGAGGCTGCCTCCCCCTTTTATGTTTGTGATGGAGCATTAAGCATTTGTACACAGAGAAAAAAAACAAGTCACTTCCTTCAGTGACTAAAGTAGATGAATGCTGGTGGATTCTCGAGCCGAGGCAATCCACTTTGCAGCTATCCAGATGGAGTGGTCTGGCTATTGGGATCACAATAGTGATTATGGTGCATACAGGTGCAGTATTTGGGAAGAGTGCACTTAATTCATCATGAAGATTTTTTATAGACAGTATGATGGACTCTTTCTACATTTAAATCTCTCCCGTGTATTTTCAAAATCTCCTCTGTGGATTTGAAGAATCGGGACACTGAGGATTTTTTTGTTCAATTGTTAATATACACATTTTGTGTATTTGTGAAGCACGCACAGAATTCATATTATATGTTTGGATTGCAACACTTGGATGTTTCATTTGGAACACAGGACTTTTGGTGTCTTTTTGTGTATTATTATTATTATACAGGATTTATTTAGCGCCAACAGTTTGTGCAGCGCTTTACAACATTAGGGCAGACAGTACAATTACAAAACAATTCAATACAGGGGGGAATCGGTGAGCCCTGCTCGTTAGAGCTTACAATCTAGGAGGGAGGGTCAAGTTATACAAAAGGGTAATAGCTGTAGGGGATGAGCTAATGGAGAAAATAGTGCAGTTGTTAGATGGAGGCAGGATAGGCTTCTCTGAAGAGGAAAGTTTTCAGGGATCACCTAAAAAAAGTGGATAAATTTGGAGACAGTCTGACAGATTGGGGTAGGAAATTCCAGGGGATGGGATGAAGCTCGGGAGAAGTCCTGGAGGCGGATATGGGAGGAGGTGATGAGGGAGCTAGAGAGCAGGAGGTCTTGGGAGCAACGAAGAGGGCGATTAGGTTGGTATTTTGAGACTAGGCTAGTGATGTAGCTGGGGGCAGAGTTGTGGATGGCTTTGTAACTTATTGTTAGTATTTTGAATTTAATTTGTTGGGCGAGTGGCAGCCAATGGAGGGATTGGCAGAGAGGGGTAGCTTTGTATTACTTTGTGAAGCACAAGCCAGATTTATGTTACATGTCTTGATTGTAAAACTTGAAGTTCCATTTGGAACACAGGACTTTCATAATATTCGTTCTGAATTTAGCAATTGTAACACTTGGTGTTTTTTCTGAGAATTGTAGAACTTTCTCACAATACTATGTTTGATTGTCCTCACTTCATGTAAAATATTCAGTTTATTTGGTGGTGCTGCAAGTTTTCTCTTTCAAGCTATAATAGGTTGCAGGATAACATGAAGTCCTGATTTATAGTAAGGTTGTACTGAGAGAAATCTTTGAGCTGCCGTTGTTACCAGGTGACAATGCCTGGCTCTGGCTTCAAAATAATCTAATAATATAATAATAATAAGTGACCTAAACCAAGAATGCAGCAAGTGAAGTTAGAACTCCTGAATACAGATATTTCAGATCACTGACTCCGATAGTACTGAAGCCATGGGACCAGAATGACGGACAAACAGCAAGTATTTTCAGTTGCAGAGATCAACAATGGCAGCCTACAGATTTTTCACTATACTACTGTAAACTGTCTACACTAGAACATAAATCACATTAGTAAGCTATACATTGCTTTACTTTTCCTCACTTACTGAAGTCTCTAGCTCTCTATCTATAAATTTATTTTTATTTTTTCTTAGATGGTATTAAACTATACCGTCATTTTCAGTCTGTAAAATAACTGCAGATAATGCTTTCTGCTTCTCAGGGAAACCATCTGTAGACGACATGCAATGGAGCATTGACCCAGGGGCAAACCTTTCTCAGTATAAAATGGATGTCACTGTGATGGAGAACAAGGTAACACCATTCTGCGGGTTCCATTTAAACAAATATTTCAGGTGCTCTTTCTTTGCTACTATGTCCCCTTAAACTGAAATTTGTCAGGCAGAATACACACCTGCCTTGTAGTCCAAGGGTTGTGAAATGAAAGCATGGGGGTTAAGTTTATAATTGCGCCTATGCTAATCCCTACAACGCCTTCAAAACTGCCTTAGATGTCATAAATTGGGCCATTGCTTAGGACTCACTATTAACTACTCAGAAGCAAAAAAGGTTGTTCTAGTTAACATACCTCATCTTTCTTACTCTTCCCTATACCTTATATAAGCTTACACCCAAATCAAAAAATTCTTATATTTAATAATCTCCATAACAAGAGGCCAAAACTGTTCAAGTTGAAATGCGGTCGCCTGTATATTTGCTCCAGGCAACATCTAAAAATGTTATATTTTAATAATCTTTATACGAAAAGACCCCAGACTGTGCTAGGATTATAATATTTTGCCAAATCTAACACAAAATGCTGTCCTGACCCTACCATTACTGCAGAATGTCACAGCTGCACAACTGTCACAGTTGCATCATAGGTTTGTTCACCCAAGCATGTACAAACCTGAAAGGCTGGACTATGTAAGCTCTTATATGGAATAAAATTACAGGTTGCCCACAAAAACAATATAGTCTAGAACAGTATTTCTCAACCAGGGTTCTGCCGCAAGTCAACGTTGTGATGGATGTATATCTGCCCAAAGTTTCCTGGGTTCTCAGTGATACCTGATGCCTCCTCCGTAGTTCTGGCTCCAGTGAACTCAGGGGGAGGTGCCAGGAGCAGTGCAGAGAGCAGTAGTTAAAGTTCTATCTCAGCACCGAATGTAGACTACGGAGGGGGCGAGCATAGAGCAGGACCACTTGGCTAGATCATGAGGTGGGAGCCTGTCTGGTAGCAGTGGTGCAAACTGCGAAGGGGGAGCACATGGCTGGATTGGGAGGCATGATCCTGTCTGAATAGTAGCAGTGATGCACACTGTGTAGGGGGAGGGGGGGGGCAGAGAAAAGGAGTACATAACTGGATCATGAGGTAAGCTCCTGTTGGAAGGGTTGAATGCAGACTACGGAGGGGGGAGCAAAGAACAAGAGGTGACATCCTATGTATAGTAGCACTGACTGCAGAGAATAGGAGCCCATGACTGGATCAGACTGAATGTAGCAGGAGGTGAAATCATAATAGCTTTATTATATGCCATAACTGTACAAAAAACTATTATGATCTCCCCTGCTACATTCAGTCTGATCCAGCTGAGTGCCCCTGCTCTCTGCTCCCCCTACCCACAGTCTGGATTCTGCCACTGCCATACACAGGCTCTCACCTCCTGCAACATTCAGTCACAAGCTCCCACTCTCTGCAATCCTCCCGGCACTGCCTGCTGAGTTCACAGGAGCTGTTACTACATGGGAAGTATCAATGCACACTGACAGTATGCTGTCAGTGCGCATTGAAAACATAATTTTTGCACAGAAATATGCAACGTGTATGCATTTTTCTGCACAGAGCAAAACGCACCTGCCACCAACATTGTGGTGTGAACAGGGCACATAGAAATCGATTGTTTTCTTTGTCCTTGCAGAGACTGACAGCAGGTAAAATAAGTATTGAACACATCAACATTTTTCTAGGTAAATATATTTCTAAAGGTGCTATTGACATGAAATTTTAACCACATGTTGTGAACAACCCATGCAATCCATACATACAAAGAAACCAAAACAAATACGTTCAGAAATTAAGTTATGTGTAATAAAACAGAATGACACAGGGAAAAAGTATTGAACACGCTAACTGAAATTTATTTAGTACTTGGTACAAAATTCTTTCTTGGTAATAACCGCTTCAAGACTCCTCCTGTATGGAGAAACTAGTCGCATGCATTGCTCAGGTGTGATTTTAGCCCATACTTCTGGATTATGGCCCCAATAGTGGTCATTGCCATCAGTATGTTTTGCAACAATAAGGTCGCAAAGGTCTTGAGATAGCTCTTTGCTTTTACTCCTCATGAGATGTTTCTTGTCTGACACCTTGGTAACGAGACATCTTTTTATAGGCCATCAGTTGAGACTGAACCAGCTGATATTAATTTACACTGACAAGGGACAGGATTCCTTCTTAGTTACTGATAGATTTCAGCTGGTGTCTTGGCTTTCCATGCCTTTTTGCACCTCCCATTTTCCCTGTGTCATTCCATTTTATTACACAAAACTTAATTTCTGAACGTTTTTGTTTTGGTTTCTTTGTATGTATGGATTGCATGGGTTACCAACATGTGGTGAACATTTCATGTCAATAGCTCCTTTAGAAATATATTTACCTGGAAAAATGGTGACATGTTCAATACTTGTTTTACCTGCTGTACATTAGAAAAATGCATGTGTCTGCACATGGTGTAAACATGCCCAAAATAATTTATGCAGGTCACTGTTTTTTTTTTTTTCATCAATTATTATACATATATGTTATGAACGAGGCCCAACTGTTCCCACAGTCTGCAGCCTTATTTAAGAACCACAATAGTTCATTAGGACCTTGTTCACACCATACGTGCTTAAAAACTTATGGAAAAAAAACGAACAGATTTGACATGCATAGAATATTTTGGGCTTGATCACACCATGTGCAGAGACATATTTTTCTAAGGTAGGTCTCTGCATAAAGAAAACAATTGATTTCTGTGTGCTCTGTTCACACCACATGTTGGTGTCGGGTGAGGTTTTTCCCTGGGTTTTTTCTCCTTTTTTTGTGCAGAAAAAAAGCAAACCCAATTTTCACATTCAGGAGTTCAGGAGGTAAGTTTTTTTTTTTTTTTTTCTAGTATTTATTCTATTTAATGCTATTTCTACAATAATTGTTATGTCTACAGCTCATTAACCACTTCAATACCAGGCACTTATGCACCTTCCCGCTCAGACCAATTTTCAGCTTTCAGCGCTCTCACACTTTGAATGACAATTACTCAGTCATGCTACACTGTATCCAAACAAAATGTTCATCATTTTCTTCTCACAAATAGTGCTTTCTTTTGGTGGTATTTAATCACCACTGGGTTTTTCATTTTTTGCGATATAAGCAAAAAAACTGTGAAAATTTTGAAAAAAACTTACTTTTTTTTTTTTTAGTTTCTATTGTAAAATTTTGCAAACAAGTCATTTTTCTTCATAAATTTGTGCCAAAATTTATACTGCTAGATATCTTTGGTAAAAATAACCCAAATTAATGTATATTATTTGGTCTTTGTGAAAGTTATAGAGTCTACAAACTATGGTGCCAATCACTGAAAATTTATCACACCTGATGTACTATCTCACCTGAAGGCCTATCTCATTTCTTGAGACACTAACAAGCCAGGAAAGTACAAATACCCCCCAAATGACCCCTTTTTGGAAAGTAGACAATCCAATGTATTTACTAAGAGGCATGGTGAGTTTTTTGAAGCTGTAATTTTTTCCCACAATTCTTGGGAAAATTAAGATTTTTATTTTTTTTTACACAAACTGATCATATTAACAGGTTATTTCTCTCACACAGCATATGCATAATTGCAACTACACCCCAAAATACATTCTGCTACTCCTCCTGAGTATAGCGATACCACATGTGTGAGACTTTTACACTGCCTGGCCACATACAAAGGCCCAACATTGAAGTAGCACTTTCAGGCGTTCTACAAGCATAAATTGCACATCTCATTTCTCAACCACCTATTACATTTTTGAAGCCCCTGGAGCACCAGAACAATGGAATTGTCCACAAAATGACCCCATTTTGGAAAGAAAACACCCCAACATATAATCTATGAGGCATAATGAGTCTTTTGAATGGTTCATTTTTTTCCAGAAGTTTTTGGAAAATGTGGAAAAAAATGAAAATGCATTTTTTTTTACACAAAGTTGTCCCTTTATAAGATATTTATAACGCATAGTATGTACATAGCAAAAATGACACCCCAAAATACATTCTGCTACTCCTCCTGAGTATGGCAATACCACATGTTTGAGACTTTTACACAGCCTGGCCACATACAGAGGCCCAAAATCCAAGTAGCACCTCCAGGCATTCTAGCAGCATTAATTACACATATCATTTTCTGACTACCGATCACATTTTTGAAGGCCCTTCATATTTCTAACACATAGCAGGTACATACCAAATAACAAAAGATTACCTGTGGTTTTAGAAGTGCAGTGGTCCACAGAGGAGAGCACCGGTCCAGGCAGCAGGCAGGAATGAGGTCAGCAAAAGCAATCATCCAGGCAGCAGGCAGGAATACTGTCCATAGTTCGTACAGGCAGAGATACTGTCAGCACAGCCAGAGCACAGCCAAAGCACAGGTCCAGGTAGCAGGCAGAGGTGTCCCGGCAGAAATACTATCCAAAGTCAGTAGAGGCAGCAGGCAGATATATGGTCAACACAGACCAAAGTATTGGTCCAAACAGCAGGAAGAAACATGGTCCATAATGTCATGGGTCTTTACAGGCAGCAATATGGTCAGCACAGCCAAAGTATTGGTCCAGGCAGCAGGAAGGACCATCAAGCTTAGGGCCAGGGGGACAGGGGTAGAGGCCTTTCCCACCCAAATTGCTTTGAAGCCTCCGGGCAACCAGACCCTGTTCTGGGAGCACAGAAAACGAAAAACTGGTTTTCTCTACTCAGAACGCTATTCTGAATCCCCTCACATATGTGAGACCCCTGTGTACTAAAGTAGATGGCCAAAAGATCAGTCCAAGTGGCAGGCAAAAACATGGTCGATTAACAGGCCAAGGTCGGTATACGTGGAAGTCAGAAAGGTTGTTTAAATCGGCAGGCAGAGGCATCGTCGGTAAACAGGCTGAGGTTGGTGTACGTGGAAGTAAGAAACTTGGTTTAAATCGGCAAGCAAAGACATCGTCGGTAAACAGGCCAGGGTCAGTTAATTAACATGGTAGCAGGCAAATGGGGAAATGGCAGTCTGGTAATAATACAGGGAACTAATATTGGATGGATGTATGATAATTTTTGAAGCAATCTCCGATGCACAGGCCAGGTTGGGAGGGACATTGGGGACAATAATAGCTGGAATCTCTTCTTACTCCTCCTCTGCTGTATACACGGCATTTCAATTGGCGTCGTCTTCCAGATTCTGTGGGGGGAATGCTATAGGGAAAGTGTTGCTCGTGAAGTCGACTCACATTATCCGAGCGAATGCTTCCTGGGGCGGGACCTTGTTGGTAAATGAGGGCAGTGACGATATATTCAATATACTTGAGGTAGGTGACTTGTTGGTTTTGAGTTGCTTTTTGGTAGCAGACAAACTAATTAAAAAGGGCCATGTGAAACAGGTGAAAGGCAACTCTCTTGTACCACTAACGGGACTTTCTGTTTGATAAATAGGGCTGTAGCATCTGATCATTTAAATCCACCCCCCCCCCCATATACATATTGTAGTCGTGGACACATTCGGGCTTTGCAATGGGGCCACGTCTTCTTTGGATCTCCACCACGGTGTCATTGTGGATGTTAGAGAGGATGTGGACATCTTTCTTGTCCCTTCACTTCATGGCCAACACCTCCTCGTTCCTCATGAATGCCAATTCTCACTTTTTTTTTTTGCCAACAGGTTTTGTGGGGATCCCATACGTTTTTGTTTTTTAAGGTACCACAGGCCGGGGTTTTTTTTACTATAAAAGTGACGAAAAAGGGGCAGGCTGGTAAAATAGTTGTCGACATATAAATGGTATCCTTTGTCGAATAGGGGGTATGCCAGCTCCCAGACAATTTTTTCCCACTGGTTCCAATATATGTGGGGCAATCATGGGGCTGGAGCTAGGAGTCTTTGCCTTCGTAGATCCGGAATGTGAAGACATATCCAGTGGCTCGATCGCATAATTTATTTAACTTCAGCCCATACCTGGCTCTCTTGCTTGGTATATACTGCTTGAAGTGCAGTCGGCCAGTGAAATGTATGAGTGACTCGTCCACACAAATTTTTTGGTCTGGGATGAAAACTTCTCTAAATCGCTGGGAAAAGGAATTGATTAGGGGGCGTATCTTGTACAATTTGTCATGGTTGGGGTGATCTTGGGGAGGGCACTGTGAATTGTCATTGAAGTGGAGAAAACCCATAATCATGTTGTATCTTGTCCTGGACATGACAGCGGAATATATGGGCATGTGTTGGATGGGGTGGGTGGACCAATATGCATGGACTTCGTTCTTTTTTGTAAGCCCCATATTGAATGTTAGGCCCAAAAACAATTTAAATTCATCCAGTGTGACACATCGCCACTGGAACATGCGGGCGTAGGAAGAATTGGGGTTGGCAGCAATAAATTGGGATGCATACAACATTAGTTTGATACACCATATTCTGCGGAAAATCTTGTGGGAAAAATAAAGAAAAATAATCAAATTCAGAAAAATTTGTGGTTTCGGGCTGCACACCTGGCTGTGCGGTGAAAGGGGGGATGATAGCGGATCCTGAGTTGGCAGGCAACCATAAGGGGTTTGCCAGGGCATCGGGAAGGTAGGACTGGGGCTGGGTTCTTCGGGTTGGGCGGGTAATTCCAGTGCTTGTACTGGGGTCTGGCGCTGCTGGTCGTGGGCAGATCTCTTGATCTTGGTCCTGATCTCATTCTTTTGGGCGGGACAGTTTCCTCCGCGGACTCGGACTCTGATCCACTATCCTCCACTGGCTCGTATTCTGAACCAGATGATGTGAGCTCCCCGCTGCTCTCATCATCCGACATGGCAAGAATCTCACATGCCTCCTCAGGTGTGTAAACCCTTTGGGACATTATGGCAATGCTTATTGGCGGGCCTGTGTTGTGGTACTGCTGATGGTAGTGGTACAGATTGAGGTATTAGTGGCGGGCCTGTGTGGTGGTACAGATGGCGGTATGGGTGGTGGCGGCGGTACGGGTGGTGGTGGTACCGATGGCAGTACAGGTGGTGATTGCGGTACCGGTGGCAGTACAGGTGGTGGTACCGATGGCGGTACAGGTGGTGATTGCGGTACCAGTGGTGGTACTGATGGCGGTACAGGTGGTGGTACCGATGGCGGTACAGGTGGCGGTATGGGTGGTGGTGGTACCGATGGCGGTACAGGTGGCGGTATGGGTGGTGGTGGTACCGATGGCGGTACTGACTGTGGTACGGGTGGTGGTGATACCGATGGCGGCACTAGTGGCGATACTGGTAGCGGCCTGTGTTGCAGTATAGATGGTGGGCCTGATGGAGGTACTAGTGGCGTTACTGGTGGTGGTACCGATGGCGGTACTGGTAGCCTGTGTGGCGGTACCGATGGCGATGGGCTGGTTGACAGATGGACTGGTTGACAGATGGGCTGATTGGCTGGGCTGTGTGACAGGTCCTCCTTTATTGGGGGGGCCGTGTTGTGCACAGTACAATACAGTAAAATGTCAGACAGACACTGATTTCACTCACTGATCCCTGCTCTCTCCTCTCACGATCGGTGTGTGAGGAGAGAGCAGGGATCAGATAGTAACAGCTACTCATTGTTTACATTTGTGACCGGCTGTGATTGGACACAGCCGGTCACATGGTAAACAGCCAATTTCATTGGCTGTTTACCCTGATCGGGGAAGCACTGTGTCCAAGGGACTCTCGCCTTCCTCGACCCCTGCCCTGGAGTTTGTTGTGACAGGTGATCGGCTGTGACTTTGACTCCGAGGGACACATGCCGACCCCGATCACCGCGCTGCGTGCCCCCGCGGGTGCGCGCAGGCATGTTATCCTGCTGGACGTCATATGACGCCCAGTCAGAATAACACAACCACTTCCCGGACGTCAATATGCTATTGACCGGGCGGGAAGTGGTTAATCGGATCCAATGTTCCGTGAGCTGTAGATCTGAAAAACATTTTTTTAGGGGTTCCCTGAGATTTCAGACTTTTTGCCAAGGGTTCCTCGAAGGTAAAAAGATTGAGAAACCCTGGTCCAGAAGGTTCTACTCGATGTTCAAGAATATTACTTCATTATGATCTAATCCTGAACTCTTTCAACATCAAAACAAATGTGAGGTTTTAATCTGGTAGAACACTTGGCTGCTGTTCATGGGATACTTTTATAAAGCTGTGATTTTTTCCACTTTTAAACTCAAAGAAAATCGAACAAAGTCCTCCATCCATAATAAATAGCACGCCTTCCGTCACTATAGTATTTTGACAGCCAGCATCACCGGCTGTCAAAAATGCCAGGCATTACCTCTATCTGATTCGATGCAGACAATGTTTGGCTGGCTTTTTTCTGCCAGGCTCCTTCGATTTGTCGATCAAATGATGTTGGGTAGGAGGATGCCAGTAGGGCCACCAATAGAGTGAATTTCAGCCGGTTTGTCAGGAACTGGCTGAAATTCACTCCATGTATGGCCGGCCAGCGTAAGGCACTATAATTTCAGCCATGTCAACTGTACTTTCTTGCTTGTATGGATCAAAGCTATACACATTCTTAAAGAAGCTGCTTGGGTAAGCAGGGTAATATCTTTGACAAAGTAGAACACGTTTAATAGACTACTACCACTCTACTATGACCTGGATAAATGAGAACCCTCACAAACCGTTATCAATATCTATATTTAGGATGGGAGCCAAGGCAATGCAGAAGTTGATGATATGGACTACACATATGTCAATGACAGCGTGCTTTTGAAGATGAAAGATCAGGAGTGTGCAGATAACAGTACATGTAAGTAATTTGTGTCATATCTTTAGAGGAGTGCTGATGGGATAAGATTTTTATGCAGCAGTAAACTGATTTATTTCTTGTTTAATGAGGAACATGGAAATTTAGAGACTGTTGGGTTATGTTGCTGTCTAAAGGAAGATTTGGATACTGGCAAGCAAAAAAAACAGTAACAAGCCGAGTATAACTTCTCCTACTCCCAGCATGCCTCAGCATTGTCCTAGTGTCCGAGGAGGATAGACTTCTTTTTTTTTTGCTAGCTATTTTTTTTTTTAAATTTACCTAAAAACTGCTGAGCTGTTCTTTTTAATGCCGCTATCTGGGTTGGCAGCTCCTTATCAATAGCTTTATAGGTTGGACCATGAGTGTGACCTTCAGGCGATGGTCACTTGCACTTCTCAGACCTGAGGGTACTGTGTTAACCACAAAGTTATTTCCAAGCCCACAGCCATGGCATAGCCCCAGATGTGATCCTGTCTCAGAAGACTCAATGAGTAGGCTGTGTAAGCTGAGCAGCAGAAACTACTTCTTACTAGGGCTGTTGGGTGCTATTTAAAATTCCTGATTTTCCATTGGTTTACTGCAGAAGGAAGGTAATGCTCAGGGATTGAGCACTGATTTCATCTACAGAGTGGACCGTCCCACGTGCTTGCTGTATGTTCTTTCCTGCCATTCAGCGTAGACTAATCACCTTCCTGTCACTGCTCCTAATGGCAAGTGGCACATGGATTTACCCTTGGTTCATTTCTGCTTCTGGCCTGCAGTGACTGGGTCACCTTCAGCTACCTGAACCCTCTCCTACTACAAACAGTTGATTTGTGGATATTCATGGCCTAGCCCTCTACTCTCAGGTGCATTGCCCCTGACTTGCAGTGCAACTTGTCAGATCCCAGACGTTTGTCAAACAGTCCTGCTGCCTTGGTGCTTTCAGCCTATGATTCACTATTGCTTCCAGTGCACCTCCTGTAAGAACTGGCACTTGACTAATTTGCCCTCTGCTTGCCCCCTCTGTGCCATTCTTGGAAACTCCCTTGGCTTTCTTCTTTGGCCTCATTTTTAGCTCTATCTAGGGAGGATTCCACTGCAGTTGTGCAGAATTTTTATGGGCCAAATTGCAACTTTAGTTGCTGGCATTACTGGCCTCTGAGCCTTCTGCTGCTTAGATTATCAGACAGTAAGTGTCCTAAGTCTGTGACAAACAACGGAAGACCTGAGGAGAGCAGGCTGCTGCCATTGCTCCCTGAGGCTCCTAGTGCTGTTCTAGCCTAAGATCCTTCAGGGTCAAGACCTTTCTGATGCCATTGTTTCCTTTCATTCTTTGCAGAGACTGAAAAAACCTTGACAAGGTGTTCATGCCTGCCAAGCAGCTTTCAGTCCTGTAGTAATTAATTTGAAGAAGGACTGTTAAGTTGTCTGTTGCTGTGCTTTTCTGGTAGTTCTTTAACCACCCCTGTGGAAGATGCACCCGTTTTCAAGGACCCCATTGACAAGTGATTGGAGGCCCTTTCTAAAATCTTGTTCTTCTCTCTAGCAGGCCCTGCCTATGGCTTTTGTCTGCCATTTTAAATGACTGGACTAGGATCATCAGAAGGAATACAGTTTCCATTCAAACTGAGCCACTAATATTGGAGCATCTGGAACTCCTACCTGCAGCCTTGAACTACTGTGTAGACAAGTTGTTAAAAGTCTCTTGTCTCATTTCCCATATGAGCCTCCTGTCAGTGAACATGAGGAGAACTTGTTGGCTTTAGTGCTGGGCTGTGCAACTGGCATGTAAAAATAAATTCCTTTGCATGCCCTTTGAGGGACAGCTCTTTGGAACTGCTCTGGGCACCCTAGGATGCCACCAGTGGCAACAGTAACAATCATACCAATCTTCCCCAACTAAGAAGCTTAGGGCTTAGCCTTCCTCAAAAGCCTAAAATGTTTTTTTCCGTTTCCTCCAGACCTCAACCTCTGAAGCTAAACCTGACACTCAATTCACTCACAAACCCTGGACTTTCAAGTCACCCAAGCCCTCTGACAAATTTTCCTCAGCCTAATGTCAGGCCTCCTGTTGACATTTGGTCAGCCAGCATAGCGGATTCTTGTGAGTGGGAGGTGGTCTCCAGAAGGAAGAATTCTGCTTGCAGCCTATCTTCGGCTCATATTTTTAAACCTGTCTGTGTTGTCGCACAGATTAGCAGCCCTTAGATCTCTATGCAGCCCTTGTGGGTCTTCTGGAGAAAAAAGTAATCGCCCCAGTACTTGCGGCAGAACTGTTTCAGGGGGGTCTTCTTCAACCTGTTTAGTTCCCAAATCCAAAGGGGCATTCACCCCATCTTGGATCTCTAGGCCCTAAATGTCTTCATTTGGGCCTAGGGATTCAGCATGGAATCCACCAGGCTCGTCATAGCCTCTATCAGGGAAATTTTCTGGCCTCTGCAGACATCAAGAATGCATACATGTATGTCCCTATTTTCCAACGTATCAGAAGTTTCTTTCTCTACTCTTTCAGTTTGTGGCCCTGTCATCATCCGCTCAAGTGTTTACCAAGGTATAGGCCAATGCACTCCAGGGCATCATCACTAAAGGGATATCTGATTTTCTGAGGGAACAGTCCACACAAGTTTTGACCAACAATGTGGTGTGGACAGTGTGGAGAGTGAAGGTTTGGCTGGATCCTGAACCTTCAGAGTATCTAAGTCTCATTTTAGACACAGCTTAAAGTTTTTCTTTCTCAGGAGATATGTCAAACTCTCCTCTCCCAGACTCCCTCTTTAGTCCAAAAGAAAACAAGGACAGAGGGTGCACCAGCCTTGCGCATTACTATTGCAACACAAAAATATATTTTATTTAAATAAAATATTGTACTCACAAATGAGTGATAAAATCAAGCAAATGGTATAGAGTCCATCATTGGCCTCATCCGACAGGATCTGCTGGCCAGTAAACTTGAGTGGGATAAGAACAGTCCAAGATTGGTTGACTCATTTCAAGGGTGACCCCTCTTCCTCAGAGCTAGGTTTCAACTGAAGGTAGATGGTTTTTAAAAGTGGCTGAAGTCAAGTGGATTAGTCCATGTGATCAAGGCCCCTCCCTCCAATGGGAGGGCCAGTAAAAGACCAAACAAGTGGATGGATAAATGAATGAGAAGGCAAGTACATAAATTAATAATTCAGTCCCCATTAGGCACATGTATCACCACAGTTCATCTACATGTATTTCCAAAATATCCTCATGTGTGCACACGCATGTCTCATACTGTATATACATAGACAATAAACACCTAGACGTACATGTATAAAAGAGGATTGCAGCAGAACCCTCCATAATGAGACAAGCCAGTTAGAACACCACAGATCTATATCTTTTTGTACCAACAGTCATGTATAAGTATAAATATATGGGTACTTACTCTCAATGTGTGGGCCAGATGTAGATGGCTAAAGGATTCATGTGGAGCCATAATGATAAAGAATGTCTGCATGTAGCAGTACTAAATAGTAGGGACAGCCATATGCCTCTGCCTCTGCAAATGTCACTTCCGGTGATGTAATGCATACATAGATGCATAGTAGGTAAGGTTGAAAAAAGTCCATCAAGTCCAACCCATGTGTGTGATTATATGTCAGCATTACATTGTATATCCCTGTATACTGTGGTCGTTGAGGTGTTTATCTAATAGTTCTTTGAAACTATCGATGACCCCCCCCCCCCCCGCTGAAACCACCGCCTATGGAAGGGAATTCCACATCCTGGCTGCTCTCGCAGTAAAGAACCCTCTACGCAGTTTAAGGTTAAACCTCTTTTCCTCCAATTTTAATGAGTGGCCACGTGTCTTATTAAACACCCTTCCACGAAAAAGTTTTATCCCGATTGTGGGATCACCAGTATGGTATTTGTAAATTGAAATCATATCCCCTCTCAAGTGTTTCTTCTCCAGAGTTCAGTGCTTGCAACCTTTCTTCATAACTAATATCCTCCAGACCTTTTCGCTTTGTTGCCCTTCTCTGTACTCGCTCCATTTCCAGTACATCCTTCCTGAGGACTGGTGCCCAGAACTGGAAAGCATACTCCAGGTGAGGCCGGACCAGAGTCTTGTAGAGTGGGAGAATTATTGCTTTATCTCTGGCGTTAATTCCCCTTTTAATGCATGCCAATATACTGCTTGCTTTGTTAGTAGCAGCTTGGCATTGCATATGCATTCATATTTTTGCCACCCAAATGCATTATTTTACATTTTTCTACATCAAACCTCATTTGCCATGTAGTAGCCCACCCCATTAATTTGTTCGGATCTTCTTGAAAGGTTTTCACATCCTGCGGAGAAGTTATTGCCCTGCTTAGCTTAGTATCACCTGCAAATACAGGGATTAAACAGTTTACCCCATCCTCCAGGTCGTTTATTTTTTTATAAATTCTTTATTTTTATTTTTTCATATATCAAAACATTATACAATCATATCAAGGAGAGAGAGGAAAAAAAAAATATGGAATCCTCATTCCCCCTCCCCCCCATAAGGCCCATCCCTGCCATAGTTACTGCACAGTCTCTAACTATTAAATATCTATCTCAGGATTGACCAACATTACTCAGATAGGAGAGTCTGTTCCCTATATTGAAAGTAGGGATTCCAGATCCTCCAATATTTTTCCTCCTGTTCTTTCAGTGTCATAGTCAGATCTTCTATTTGTTGATTTTCCGAAACCCTTGCCATCCACTGTAATCTCGTTGGGGATACATTACTTTTCCACAATACTGGAATACAAGCCTTGGCTGCAGTGAGCAAATGTTTTAACATTGAGTTTTTATATTTTTTATTTGCCAATGGGGTGTCATGCAAGAGAAAGGCTGCCGGATTCTCTCCAAGAGACACACCCCGTAATTGTTTCAACGGTTTCCTCAACCATCTTCCAGAATTCCCTCAACATTGGACATTCCCAAAAAATATGTATCTTCCGATTCCTGACATCTCCAGCATACATCCGATACTTGAGGAAATATCCGATGCAATACTGCCGGTGTTCTAAACCACCTCGTAAGGATTTTATAGCCTCCTTCTTGTTATCTACTCGCCAGTGAGGCTTTGTGAGCGAAAAATAAAATCCTATCCTTTTGTACCTGTGAGAAAGATACCCCCCTCCAGGTCGTTTATGAACAAATGAAATAGGATTGCTCCCAGCACTGAACCCTGAGGTACCCCAATTCCCACCCCAGACCATTCCTTGTACTCCCCATTTATCACTACCCTCTAAACTCGCCCTTGTAGCCAGTTTTCAATCCATGTACTCACCCTATGGTCCACGCCAACGGACCTTACTTTGTTCAGTAAAAGTTTATATGGAACTGTGTCATATACTTTTGCAAAATCCAGACACACCACGTCTACGGGCCTTTCTTTATCTAGATGGCAGCTCACCTCCTCATAGAAGGTTAATAGATTGGTTTGGCAAGAATGATTATTCATGAATCCATGCTGATTACTGCTAATGATACTGTTTTTATTACTAAAATACTGTATATAGTCCCTTATCATCCCCTCCAAGAACTTGCATACTATTGATGTTAGGCTAACTAGTCTGTAATTCCCAGGGATGTATTTTTGCCCTTTTTTAAGTATTGGTGCTATGTTGGCTTTTTTCCAATTAGTTGGTACCATTCCAGTTAGTAGACTGTCAGAAAAAATTAGGAACAATGGTCTGGCAATTACTTGACTGATTTCCCTAAGTACCCTCAGGTGCAAGCCATTTGGGCCCGGTGACTTTCCCAAGTCTATTTCTAATTCTGTCTTCTGTTAGCCATGAGGGTGCTTCCTGTGATGTTTTCATGAGGATAAACACTGCAGTTTTGGTTACTGAAGCCCCCCAATTCCCTTGTGAAAACTGAGGGGAAAAAAAATTCAGTGCCTTCGTCATCTCCCCGTGGAAATGCACGTAGATGAACTGTGGTGATACATGTCCCTAATGGGGACTGAATTATTCATTTATTTATCCATCCGCTTGTTTGGTTTTTCACTGGCCCTCCCATTTGAAGGAGGGGCCGTGATCACATGGACTAATCCACTTGACTTCAGCCACTTTTAAAAACCATCTACCTTTAGTTCAAACCTAGCTCTGAGGAAGAAGGGTCACTCTCGAAACGCGTCAACTAATCTTGGACTGTACTTATCCCACTCAATCTTACTGGCCAGCAGATCCTGTCGAATGAGGCCAATGAGACACTTTTGACACTTTTTTTAAACCATTGACATTTATACAGCGATCAGTGCTATAAATAGCCACTGATTACTGTATAAATGTCACTGGCAGGGAAGGGGTTAACACTAGGGGGCGATCAAGGGGTTAAATGCGTTCCCTTAGTGTGTGTTCTAACTGTGGAGGGATGGGACTGACTGGGGGAGGAGACCAATCGGTGTTCCTATATACTAGGAACACACGATCGGTCTCCTCTCCCCTGACAGAACGTGGATTTGTGTGTTTACACACACAGATCCCTGTTCCTTCTCTGTCAGGAGTGATCGTGGGTACCCGGCAGACATCCCGGGCGCCAGGCATGTGCATCGGCTTCTCAGTGACGCAGCGCGAGCGCTTGCCCCCTAGACACCTTGAAGCGGCCGCAGTACAGCTACGGCGATTTGCGCAGGGGAGCCATTCTGCCGCCGTCAAACAGCGGGCAGTCGGCATGTGGTTAAATAAAACATATTTTTGTGTTGCAAGGGTAATGCGCAAGACTGGTGTGCCCTCTGTCCTTGTTTTCTTTTAGATTTACTTCTGGGTTCCCCCTGACCTGTTGATAGTGGCAGCACAGACAAAGCAGTGGTGTGATTTGTTAAGAGTCTTTTCCCTTACTTCTCCAATCTATCCACAGCAACCTCTTCAGCGCAGGAGCATTTTTTTCATTTTGTACTGCATCACTCTTTAGTCCAGGAGTCGCTATCTGACACCACCTGAGACCGGTGGCAGTCTCTTCAATCTCATTTGCCCAGGTCCATTTTAGACCCCTTCAACTCAACATCCTGTCATTGTAGGGTCAGTCCACAATTTGGTGACAGCCTGATTCACTTGACACTGAAGACCAGGCTGCCTTCTGATATCTTGTAAAAATCCTCACCACAGATGCTGGCCTGTTAAGCATGGGAGGAGTCTTAGACACATTGACAGTGTGGGGAAATTGGACGTCTCTTCTCTTAGTCCAACATTTTGGAGCTTCAGGGAAATTTGGTTGTCTCTGCAATACTAGAGGGTCATTCGATTTGCATTCATTTTCAGTCAGACAGCGCCACAGCAGTAACATACATCAGTAATCAGGGAGGAACCGGAAGTCTGGTTGCAGAAAAGAAATTTGCTCCGTGTATGGCCGGCCTTAGTACTTCCACCAAACTGAGACATGCTGGGAATAGGAAGAGTTATACCAGGTTGGTCACTGTTCTTTGTTTGCCAGTGTTCAAATCCTTCTGTAGGCAGCAGGATAACCAAACCATCTCTGAATTCCCGTGTCCTTCAAGAAATGTTTTTTATGGTA
Source organism: Lithobates clamitans (assembly GCA_037952925.1). NCBI lineage: Eukaryota > Metazoa > Chordata > Amphibia > Anura > Ranidae > Lithobates > Lithobates clamitans. The sequence goes on along the minus strand of JBBGZY010001650.1, from coordinate 66,296 downwards.
AGTACAAAAATCAAATTTTCTCTTACCTCACCAGCAGCAGCCGAGGAATGTAAAGGCCATGACAGCTTTACAGAAATGTTCGAAAAGACAGAGTATGAGGAATATGTTTCCTATGCTCAGGAATCCAGCCCTTCCCAGAGACTGGATGCAAAGGAAGAAGGTAATGTTTTTACACTGCCAAAGAGACCACCCAGTGATAAAGGTCAGCACTGACAGACTTTTTTTTTTTTTTGCTATTGTAGGTACTATAAATTAAGTCCAATTACTAGACACTCATGACTTGACACCTAGTATATGAGAGTTTAACATTTTAATTCAATGCTCAGTGATTTTACTATATCTGTGTCCACATACAAAACAGTAAAGTGCATGGTTTGCTGTTTGGCAAAAGGAGGCAACCCAAACATGGGCCTGTACCTCCAGTGGTTTTCTAGTGTCAGGAATATGCAGATAGATTTTGGTCCCTTTTTCATGTTTCCATGTGACAGTTGTGTGCTAAGTTGACAATAGATATGACCTTTGCATCTTCTGATATGGTAATTTTTGACTGTATCGGGCAACCATATCCATGGTACCTGCAGGCAGCCCTGAATTATTGGACATCTTTGAAAACCTTGTCCAAATAAGCTGGAGTTGGCTGTTGGTGCTTCCTGTCTCAGTAAACAAATACTTGTATGCTTATTTGAGCAAAGCATACATGTTTATAGAGCAGCCAAAAACTGGCTTTACTAGAAAATTATACATGCACGTTCCTGACTGCCCTCCTCTGTGGTCACCTTAGATCATACTGAATATACAGAAACTCATATTTTTCCAAAACCCTTTAAATAGCAGTTATCTGGCAATGGAAAATTATGTGTAAGGTGATAAACTGCACTAGTACCATTGGAAATATTGTAATAATGTTTATTGTCTTAAAATATTGTATCTGTAGAGAATCAAGCCAAAGGAATGATTTACCAGAAACAGAAGGCATTTGTGGAGCCTTATGCGCAAACCAGTGAAAGGTAACCTTTCCACTAAGCTAGGTCAATTTAACTGCTTCTGGAATAGGAAGGTATTTGACCTAATATGTTTACTAGCTTTACAATGTTTGTAGTTTTTTATTTCCCAGTAGTAGTGTGATCTCTTTCAATGCCCATGCCAAACTAACCTTTGGCACTCCTGTAAGGTCTATGATTAGGCTCAACATAAATGCCCTTATCCTGCTCCCAGTATGATGCTCTGACAAAAATCAGCTCATAATCAGTTTATGAGCATTCCTCCTCTGTAAAAACTCAACAGGTAATTGTTTTGGATAACAGATTTTCCAGCTTGTGATTCTCCTTCCTTTTTAATTGTGAAGTAGTAATATTAATGCGCACCCCTTCACTCCAACTGTGAGTTATGTGTTTACAATGGCTGTATCCAAGGCCGTTGGGATTAAACAGATCCTTGCCCATTGTTTTTATGCAAGTGAAAGTCCCACTCTGACAATGTACTGTATATGTGAATAAAAACTGAGAATGGTATTATCTATGGAAGTTTTTCATGCTTTACTGCTGTACACAAATCTGTGGGAAATGCATAATATGTATATGCTATATTTCTATTGTATAACTTGCAATAAATGGCCTGCTGCTTTTGGATTTTAAATATTTTCTTGCTTAATCTTTAGAAAAAAGCCTAGTGTGGATTTTCCTCATATTGAGGTTGTGCGAAGCAAGGAGGAAAGGAGAAAACTGCTTGGCCATACTTGTAAGGAATGTGAGATGGTAGGTAGCAGATCACTGGCAAGGGGAGCTGTTGGAATATTTAGATCCTTTTTTTGGTGAACAGTGTCCAGGAAAAATATCATATTGACTAAAAAACATTCCTGAATGTTAGATGCCCCTTCCATGCTATAGATCATTGCTGAATACCAAAGATACCTACCACTTCCTGGCTGTATGCAGAGAAACCACAGTTCAATCAGACACTGAGCTGTCTTCGCAGATGCATTAAACCAACCACAGTTCTGAAGAATAACAAGGAGCCAGACATGTGAACTGGTACTCCTGTGCAGAGGAGTAGGAAAGTATCAGATGGATCCTGCATCCTCACAAACAGTAAAGCAGAACAAGTCCTCCAATGCGCAGCTCTGTTTCCTGACTAGAGATCATTTCGGATAATTTGTCACACATGTCTAGACAACAAACATTTTTGAGAGACTCTGGTCACAAAACTTACATTTTTACAGAATGAGGATATTTACACATGAGAGCCAATTGCACTGTGTCCAGTTTTTTTTTTCTAAATCTGAACTTCAGGCATATAATAAAAATACACTTTTTTTAATTTTTTTTTCCCGATGAAACAAATATATTTTAAATCTAACTCCTAAGTATATAACTTTATCTTGATATTAAACTCCAATATTCCCCTGTATATCTGCACATAAAATGGGAAGAATGATCAGTACTGGGGGCCAGTCGATCTCTTTTGAATGTGCTGACAGCAGGAAAGAGCAGAAGGATGACCTCCATGTACTGCAGATTCATTGTCCTTTCAGCAAGCCCTAATGTGTGTTTTGACCCAGACTTTAACTGAGTTGTTTTGCTGCTATGGCAGGGTTCAAGAATCTGGTTGTCAAAACGGTTCTCATTTAGTATGTGTTTTAAGTTGCTTGCCCTGAGTTCAACTTCAACTGTTTAGTGATCTAGTAGTAGTGATGATTTTTAACCTAGATAAGAAATTTCTTCTCAATTATTCTGCTTCAGGCTTTCCTTAGGCCCCTTTCACACTGGGGCGGTGGGGGCGTCGGCGGTACAACAGCGCTATTTTTAGCGCTGCTGTACCGTCGTTCTTGCAGCGGTATTCGGCCGCTAGCGGTGCGGTTTTACCCCCCGCTGGCGGCCGAAAAAGGGTTAAAATCCCTCGTACAGCGCGGCTATAGCCACGGTATTGCCGCGGTATAGCCGCGCTGTCCCATTGATTTCAATGGGCAGGAGCGGGGAAGGAGCGGTGAATACACCGCTCCTTCCCCGCTCCAAAAAAGCGGTTTGCAGGACTTTTCTCACCGCCCTGCCTGCGCACCGCTTCAGTGTGAAAGCCCTCGGGCTTTCACACTGAACAAACAGCGGAGGCTGTTTAGGAGCGGTTTTCAGGCGGTATTTTTAGCGCAATACCGCCTGAAAACCGCTCCAGTGTGAAAGGGGTCTTAGACATCAGAGAATGATTGGACTTGCGGTCTTTTTCTTTTCCAGATATAGAATTTACGGGTATTTTGAAGCTATGAGAAAATAACTTTTTTTTCCCCCTTTTTTTTTTCTAAGAAAAAAGAGTTTTCGGAAAAAAATATCGGTGTGGAGCAGCTTTACAAATTTAAATCATTTGGATTTTCATGCGTCATTTTATCTATAAATGAAGGGATTGTGTATTTTTATGAAGTAGTGGTTTGTAACACTTCCTTATTTGAAAATGCTGCTGGTGAAGAAACATTTTGTGATGATCCAAAAGCAGTAGAAAGAGTGTTTCTGGAATAAGAACTCTTAAGGGAAAAGCTACTTGCACTTTCATTATGGTCCTCTTCATTTAATTATATAAAGTACTTGTTAATTTTTAGGGCACCTCTGGCCTGCCAGGATGTGTCTTGTAGACCTTGTAGCATTTGGACAAAAATATTTCTTCTCACAATATTTTCAAAATACAGCTTTTCCTCTTAGCAGAAATTGAATTGTGGAAATGTTTACAAACTCTAGATGTCAGTCTCACCATTTTACTGAGAGGAAAAGCAAAAACAGATTAGTGACCAGAGTATAGGTAAACATTATGCTGTGAAGTTGGAGAATATTAATAGGAATCATTTAAAGGTTTAAAGAAGATAGACTAATTTGTCAGACAGATTTACCCTCTTACCTGTCAATTAGAGCCTTAAAGGACAGAATCATCTACAGCAGGGGTAGGCAGCCTCGGCCCTCCAGCTGTGGTGAAACTACAAGTCCCATGAGACATTGCAAGACCCTGACAATCACAGGCATGACTCCTAGAGGCAGAGGCATGATGGGATTTGTAGTTTCACCACAGCTGGAGTGCCGAGGTTGCCTACCCCAGATCTACAGTATCCCAACAATCGCCCACCTCTAGGAGGTACAAGATGGGACCCAGAAACTAAACTGGAGCCTTTCCCCTGCAGCGCCCCATAACATTTCACTTGCATTGAAAACTACAGTGTTACTTGAATTGTACTCCAGTATTTGCTTGTCTTTAGCTGAACCTGAGAGAACTCGCAATAATTTTAAGACTTTGCATAGTCTCAGAAATATTTAATTAAGGTCTTTGTCATATACAGGGGGTCCCCTAGTTACAAACATCTGACTTACAAACGACTCCTACTTACAAACGGAGGGAGACAACAAGAAGTGAGAGGAAATCTACCCCTAGGAAGGGAAATTCACTCCTGTAAGAGCTATTATGGGGAAAAGTTACCTCCACTGATGCTTTATCACCAAGGCTTGTTTCCACAACAACCCAAAATTTTCAAAATCCAATTGTCATTGGGACAGAAAGTGAGGTGAAATCTTCTGCACAGGGGCACACACAGCAAAACAAATGTTACAGGGGTGATTACCCTTCCCTATGCTATCCTAAAAGCTTAAAAATTGTTTTTTTGGCTGGAGCTACACTTAAAAAAATGTACCTGTTCCGACTTACAAACAGATTCAACTTAAGAACAAACCTACAGTCCCTAACTTTTTTGTAACCCGGGGACCCCCTGTAGTTTGAATATAATGTCATAAATTCATTATTTATCATTGTAAAAGAACATATTCCCCACTTCTTTTTTTTTTTTGCAATTTTTTCCTGGGGAAAAAAAACAGAAAAGGGATTGGGAAAAAAAACTGTGATAGCAGCAAAACGAATAGCTCCCTCTGCTGCCTCCAATGTTCAGTGAGGAGGGAGCTTACAGAGAGAGCCGCTGCTCTTGGGGACAGCAGCGCTGGATCTAGTTCGGACTCAAGTAAGTATCGGGGGGCTGGGGGGAGCTGCACACAACAGAGAATGCATGGAGGCAAAAAACATTCTACATTTATAACCACTTTATTTTAGACTAATGATTTTTACTCCCAGAATTGTTGATCACCAGTCTCTTCGGGGGAATCCACGGATATGAGATCATTGCCATGGCCAGCCATTTCAGATGCTGTCATCTCATGTGTATGGATATTTTTACTAGAGTAAAAAAATAAATATATTTATGGACAAAAGCTGTTCCAAAAAACATACCACAGACGTTTCACTGGACTCTTGCAACTGCAGAGATGCTTCTGTCATTAGGTCAGCTTTTAACCCTGGTGTCCAGTTATATTGATTTCATTTTTGGCCCAGGCACGCTTTGTGCTTACATAACTCGTAAAGCATATCTTCACTCAAGAACAAAAAATGTAGTAAACTACTTACTAGTCCCTAGATATGGTGGTTGCATTTGTTTAATTTTTAAGGATAAGTGCATATTCTGCTAGTACAGAAAAACTAGCTTCTGACCCTGTCAGAAATCTTGTGCCACTTTCTTTGGAGTGAATTGAACTCTAAAACACTGTTATTAACCACTTCAGCCCCGCAAGGATTTACCCCCTTCCTGACCAGAGCACTTTTTGCGATATGGCACTGCGTCGCTTAAACTGACAATTGCGCGGGCGTGCAAAATTGCACCCAAACAAAATTGACGTCCTTTTTCCCACAAATAGAGCTTTCTTTTGGTGGTATTTGATCACCTCTGCGGTTTTTATTTTTTGCACTATAAACAAAAAAGGGACAATTTTGAAAAAAAATCAATATTTTTTACTTCTTGCTACAATAAATATCCCCCCCAAAAAATATTAAAAAAAACAAATTTCTTTCTCAGTTTAGGCCGATATGTATTCTTCTACATATTTTTAAATTAAAAAAAGTTGCAATAAGTGTATATTGATTGGTTTGTGCAAAAGTTATAGTGTCTACAAAATAGGGGATAGATTTATGGCTTTTTTATTTTTAATATTTTTTTATTTTTTTTTTTAGTAATGGCGGCGATCTGCGATTTCTATCGTGACTGCGACATTATGGCAGACACTTTTGACACTATTTTGGGACCATTGTCATTTATACAGCGATCAGTGCTATAAAAATGCACTGATTAATGTGTAAATGACACTGGCAGGGAAGGGGTTAAAAACTAGGGGGCGATCAAGGGGTTAAGTGTGTCCTAGGGAGTGATTCTAACTGTGGGGGGGATTGCCTCACTAGAACATGACAGATCACTGCTCCCAGTGACAGGGAGCAGTAGATCTGTCATGTTGCTAGGCAGAACAGGGAAATGCCTTGTTTACAAAGGCATCTCCCTGTTCTGCTGCTCCGTGACTTGATCGCGGGCCCCCGGTGGACATCGAGTCCGCGTGACCCACGGGCACGGTCACGGCGTATGTGGTGGGCGCGCAATGATGCGATTTAAAGAGGACGTACCTGTACGCCCGTTTGCCAAGCCCTGCCATTGTGCCGACCGTATATCGTCACGTGCTGGTCGGCATGTGGTTAACTTGACTTTACTTTCTGTGACCTATGAAGCAATGCCCTTTATGTAATGAAGAGATTTATAGTGAGAGGTGTCAGTAGTTCAAATCAGGATAGCAGTCTGGGTAAACAACACAGTGCATTGAATAAGTGTTGTCACCCTATGACTGGAAGTGTGTTATTGGCAGAAAAGCCAAGTTAAAAATAAAGGAAAAGAAACTGATACAGCCACCAATTCTGACTGGTAAGCTACAATATATTAACTTTTTGTGTTTGAGTTTTGATATGCTTTAATTCATCAATTAAGTGGAAAAGCTCTGTAAAAAAATTTCCCCTTTGTAGACCACATAGCTTAGTTCCTGCCTATTTAGGAACATAAAACATGACTGTGTGATTCTTGCTTAGTTTTGATTCTTATGAGGACTGCAGTCCTTTTTATATTCACTAATTAAAACATTCAGCATTATCTTGAAAAGCTTAAATTGAAGATTAGTGTAACAGGGGTTCCCTTTAGAAGGTCCTTGTATAACTTTGATGAACTCGGACTAGTACTTTCACTTTTGAAGTATGGGGTAATTGCTTATGAAGTTAAAAACCTAGAACTTTATTTGTATGAGAAGCTATAATCCTGGACCTGATGTTTTTATAATTTGCATTACCAGTATTATGCAGACCTCCCAGAAGAAGAACGAGCTAAGAAACTGGCCAGCTGCTCCCGGCACCGGTTCCGCTACATCCCTCCAAATACTCCAGAAAATTTTTGGGAAGTGGGCTTTCCTTCAACTCAGACCTGCAAAGACCGAGGTGAGATGTTCTTTACACCATCTACACGCTGCACCAGAATATTATTCTGTTATCCATTGCCAAGCTTACCTCTAATAGCAAGCTTATTTTCTCAACTAAAGCTAAACAAATAACAAAACTTCGTCTTTCTTCCAAAGGTTACATAAAAGAGGAAATTTCACCCTGTCAGCGACCACGAAGACGACTTCCCTACAATGCAATGTTTTCTACCAAAGGCAAAGAGCAGAAGACTTGAAACCACACTCGTTCACTTATTAGTTATAAGGAAGAAGTCAGGATAGAAATATGGGGGCTGCCATTGCTGAATTGTTTTTTAAGGGGCACGTCATGGATATGTCATCCTTATTCTGTTTGCACAGTTTCATGAGTCCTGTGACCTAGAACAAGAGTTCATACCAGGTGTGCCAACACCTCACTGGTTGCAGGCTTGTACAGGATAGCAAGGATACGAGTTAGGGCTCTGAAGCATGTTCCTTCAAAAACAAATCAACTCTCTATCCTGAAAAGTTCTCTTTAAATTTGTTCTTTCAAAATAATACTCTGCTCTGTTTCCATTAATAGTGCTGTAGCTGAATTTGCGTTTGCCATTTTAGAGAGTGGGACCTGTAGAGTCATTTAGACTTGATAAGCCTATATGCTATATGGATACATATACTGTATACTTGGGTAGCTCATCATACAGGAATCCTGTTGATATGCTGTGAACTGTCTGTCTTAGTTCAGCTTACTCAGTGGGTCATGTAGTCAGGGAACCTTTAACTTCTGCCAATGTCTCTACTGCTTTCTACCTGATACAGAGGGTTAGAGTAATGGCAAATAATGGTTTATTCTGTCAGAACAAAGTGTCTGCAGTTGTATTTAATATGTATATTTCTACATTTTCTATGTGAATGTTCATGTTTTAGCACCTTTTTTTTTAATTTGTAGGGTGCTGTGTTTGCACTGGATAATTAAAATACACACAGCATATGTAATTGGTAATAAAAGAAATGTGAATCCTATTTTGAGACATATTTTCCCTTCTGAATACTTCTCTTTTTGTTTTTCCTAGTGTTCAAACATATGGGCATTTGTGTTGCTTATTTATTTAAACCACCATCAGGAATAGATGGAGAGGGAAAATTTGTGCCCAGCCCTGTTAAGCCAACCCACATTGCCCTAAATGAAAACATGAATCACTCTTACAATTTTACATGGTTTTAACCAGTTCCTCTTCTTGTTCATGTTCCCAGAATTGTTTGGATCAAAAGCCCCTTTAGACCTTTGAATGCAGTAAAATGTTACTGTATGTGTTCTTATATAGGCTTGCATGGGTTAATGCACAATGGGGGAGGTACATTTAAGAATAGAGATTTCTTAACCGTACATCACAGGACATAGGGGACTTCATATTCACAGCTGCTTGGGTTATGCTGCCACCTTCAGGTTAATGGACACTGGCCAAAAAAGCAGTAATCCCTGCCCTGATGAAGCTCCTTTTCCAGT